>JAABKJ010007545.1:215441982-216158931 GCA_011634705.1 Andricus grossulariae | reverse complement strand
AATAGAAATTACTTAAAATCTTGTTTTAATTCAAATTTTAAGAGTATCTTTACTCTTACATTTATAGTGCATTCACGTGTAAAGACGAATACGATCAGCGATTTCTCTTTACTTATCGAATTTCGCGTTTAACAATTAGGAATTTATGTATATCACATACCGTATTTATTTACAAATTTAATATGATAAAAAACAATGAAAAACACATAAAATTCTCTTTGGAGAAAGTACAGTTTATATTTGTTCCTCAGGCTGGGATTGTAGATTCAGGAAGCGACGGTGAGTTTGTTGATAGGTTGGTTGTAAGGAATCGTTGTACCGAAAACTCGCGCTTCTTGCTACGGCGCTTTCGCTTCCATTAATTTTCCGGCGCATGCTGACGTATGTTGTGCAGGTATTCATCCGCCTTAAACCGGAATGATTCTGTCCGTCAAACCCTGAAAGGAGAGAAAGCTTCAAAGAAAATATTTTTATTTTTTTATTTTTTTATCTGGGCTGTATAGAACGATAGGATTGAAAAAACCTGCAAAGTAGTTTGGGTGCGTTCTTTATATACCTTCAGTGAACTGGGGCTAAGCGGCGTATGTGGGGTAAAGCGGAACACACTTGATTCTGCATTTCTGAATGCGATATTTGCTTTTTTTTTAGGAGAGAATACAAAGGATTCAAACTAACGATTGTAAAACTTCAATGGAAAAACCTAGAAGCGAAGCATTATCGCATTTTAAATACAGAGTTGAGGTTGCCGATTGTTTTGTATTTATTGTTGATGTAAGTATAATTATAGTTATAAAGAAATAAGAGTCTTTTATTATAAACTTATTTATTAGGAATGAGGACGCAACCGGAAAGTAATAATCAATTTAATAATCATTTACTTATAAAATTTATATTGGTACTAAAATATGTTTTTTTGGTGGGGTTATTAGGTATATTTTCGTTAAAGTCATTGCAAATTGAATGTTAATTGATATAAACTATTTAGTTTGGCATCCAAAAAAAGCCCCTTATAGTTAAACATCAACTAAAATTCACAAAGCCCTACAAAATTAAAAAAAACAATGTTTTATCTTGAATAGTATAGGAGATATGACTTCCAGAAGTAATTTTTTAAATGAAAAATTGGTCTAAACAAGTTTAACTTTAGTTTCCGTGAAATATATCATGTCTTGTGAAGAAATATGCCTATATGATAGCAAAAGTTTATAAATTTTTGTCGAAGAGCGCGCTTTTCGTTGCAACATTTTACGAAATATTAAAGATAGGACATTCAATATTTGGTATTTTGCTGGAAAATTTATGTGCTTCTATTCATATAGGCATATTTTTTCGAGTGAAATTTAACAGACCTGCGTTATTTCCGAAAAATTTAATGTATAATAAAAATCAATAAAAAGGTCGATTTTCAGGGCGCAATAAGTTAAATTTTTTTAGACCAATTTTTCATTAAATTTCACTTCTCGAAGTCATATTTCCTAAACTATTGAAGATAAAACATTAAATTTTTTTTTAATTATATAGGGAATGTTGTGCATTTAAATCGTTGTTCAGACTATTTACGCGTGCAATGCAGTGAAAAGGAGAGATTATAAGAAAAAATATTTTTTTCACCTGTTTTACAAGATATAAAAGCTTTCTGAATGTTACTTAATGTTTAACTATTAGAGGCTTCTTTTAGATGCCAAAGTTAATGCTTTGTACCAATTAACATTCAATTTGCAATGATTTTGACGAAAATATACTTAGTAACCCCACAAAACAATTTAAAATTATGGTTTCTTAAAAAGGGGTCCAACAATCTTTTTCTATTAGGCCTTAAGATACTTGGGAGGCATCCCCTAATGGGATAGGGAAGGCAATTTTGATTGCAAAATGAGTCTGAGGAAATCAAAAAGTAGATTTTGGAATGTAAGAGGAGATTGAGAAGGTAGAAAAGGGGATTTTGGATTGTAAAAGTAGTCTCAAATCATAGAAAAGGGGATTTTCTACTGCGAAAGGAGTCCGAGAAGTCGGATAAAGAATTTTGGATTGTAAAAGGAGTCTAAATGGCTAAAAAGGCGATTTTGGATTGCAAATGAAGTCTGAGGAGTTGAAAAGAGGAGTTTGAATTGTAAAATGAGACTGAGGTCATAGAAAGGGGGATTTTGGATTGTAAAAAAGTCTATGGGGTTGGAAAAGGGATTTTAGATTGTAAAAGGAGTCTAAAAGGCTGGAAAAGGTGACCTTGGATTGTAAAGGGAGTCTGAGGTCACAGGAAGGGGGACTTTTTATTGTAAAATAAGTTTGAGGCTTGGGAAAGGCGATTTTATATTGTACAAGAAGTCTGAGAAGTTGGAAAGGGGATTCTGGATTGACAAAAAGGAGTCTCAGGGGGCAAAAAAGCGGGGTTTGAATTGCAAAAGGAGTCTGGTAGTATCAAAAAGGGGATTTTGTATTGCAAAAGGAGTATTACAGTTTGGATGGGATTTTGTATTTCAAATAGTGCCGGTGGGTTGGAAAGGGGACTTTGGATTTTAAAAGGAGGCTGCGAAACTGAAAAGGCGATTTTGGATTGTCAAATGAGTATAAGAGACCGGAAAAGTGGATTTGCATTCTAAAAGGATTATGAGGGGCTGGAAAGAGAATTTTGGATTGTTTGAGATTGGTTGGGGTCATAGAAAAGGGGCGCACCCTTGTGTTGAAAGCAAGGACGAACAGAGCGACCTCCTACCGTCCTGGGAGGAAATCGGTCCCTGAAGGAACTCGAATACCCTTCCAGTGGCGGGAGTCCTCCCATTCGACGCTCCCATATCTTTCGTTGGAGTGGGAAGGGGGAAGGGCAAGCTAAATCTAGACTCCTGACTGGTATATTTCCCGCGATGAATAGATTCGAAGGAAAAATACACGGCGGTAGTAGGTAGCGTACTAGCGGTCCCGATGTGGACTTGACTAAGTTGAGTGCCAATATGAGATTTAAAAAAGGATACTAAAGGGTGGGGATGAGCGGGCCCCAACCATCGCGCCCTCTTGTGAGATCCAATGCACTCACCTACGATTAGTGATCTCCCTGAAGAAGTATCGAACTGGAAGAAGTTATTGTGCGTTACCCGTTTGGGCATTATTACACAATCTGAGGGAAACTTGACATGAGTGGAAGTTAAAGTGACGCTTATGTGTGTGGGAAAAAAGCCCGCAAGCGAGAAAAACCCTCAAAATCTGAGATATTAATTGATGTACGAAAGTAAAGAAAAAGAGAGGGAATGGGTTGGAGGGGTTGAAATGAAGGTTGTAGGTAGGTGAGGGGTGGCAGGTCTGCGCTGCGTCGAGACGAATCTCGCCGTTGCTACGACTCTCTGGCCCCGACCTGGGTGACTTATTTCATGAGGAAGTCTTTTGGCATCGCGTGTTTGCGAAGAGGATCAAAATTATATTTCCCTAGAAAGGAGATATGTTCAAAAGGTGATAATGATCCAGATTCATAGAATTTTGTGGCGGTTTCTTTGATATACTTTGAAATGTAAGGTAATTGAAATTCTCTGTAAAGGACAGAGTTCTTGGTATATCTGGGGGTTTTTGTGATACGTCTGAGGAATTTATTTTGTATGATCTGGATGTGATTGATGTTACTTTTTGACGCACCTCCCCAAAATTGTACAGGCATAGGTTATAATTGGTCGAATAAATTTTTTGTAAATTATGATACCATATTCAGGTTTGAGACTCGAGTGTCTATTAGTAATAGGATTTAAACGCGAGATAACCCCAAGAGCTTTCCCTTTAGTTTCTTGAATATGCTGCTTCCAATTAAGACGTTCATCAAGTTTACCCCATAGGTATTTTACGGAATTTTTCCATTCTATTGGTTGTTTGAACATTTTTGGTGGATCTAATTTAGCAGGCTTCCTGACTGAGAAAAGAATTGATTCTGAATTTGCTACATTAATTTTTATTCTCCAAAGTTTAGCCGGTCCTAGAATGCTGCCTTCAGGCACACCCGCTCGGATAGGTTTCTCTTTTGAAAGTGTCTGGCCTATTTTGACTGAGAATTTTCTATTGGAGAGATAAGAATGTATGAAATGGATAAGCCCTCTTGGGAAATTGTAATTTATTAATTTTCTGAGCAGTCCTATATGCCAGATACTATCAAAGCCTTTTTCTATATCAAGGAAAACAGCTCCAGTATGTTTCCTTTGATTGAAATTTAAGCTAATAGCATTGAAGATAAGTGCAAGGAGTGCAGAAGATAGAAGATAAGTGCACGAGATAGGATGTTTTTTGAGGAATAAATTTGAAATTGAATCACGACCGGGTGCTTTGTTATTTTCAGTTATTTTAATTTGTTTGGCTCATTCCTTATACGTTATTTTCTTGAAATTATCTGTGTTTGGAATTTTGAGAAAATCGGAAACAATTTGTTTACATTCGGCAATGTGTTGCGGGTCAGATGGCTGATCATGTGGAGCGAAGTTACTTTCATAATTTGCTGTTAGGAGATTTGCTTTATCGGTAGGAGAAAGCGCAAACGTTTGATCTGAATTTATGAGCTTTCCAGCTTGGCTAGTCACTGAGCGCGCGGACGCTGAAGATAGACCGGCGTCTGACCATAAACGGCGTCGACCACTGCGTAGCCGGTACGGTGCAGCGAGCCTTCAGTAGTACGAGCTGCTCTGATCAGGCGTTGCCCGACTAGCCCAGTGGTCGAGTGTGTATCGTCAGGTGGCTCCTTCATTTATTAGAACTAAAGGTCGTCGGTATTACAGAGCTATAATTACAGGATAAATATTAATTCTATACTTTTATTATCCCCTTTAACAAATGAGGCAAGGGGGGAAAAAAAGAAATATCGTTGTCAGAGGATATATTCTAAAGAATATAATCGGCGGGCGACAAAAGAAATCTTTGATTGCAAAAGCAGTCTTAGGAGATGGAGAAGATGATTTTGGATTGTAAGAAAGAGTCTGAGGGGACTAAAAAGGAAATTTTTGATTGCAAAATGAATTTGAGGGGAGGCAAGAGGGGATTTTGAATTTTAAAAGGAATCTGAGGGGCTGGAAAGGGGATTTTGGACTGCAAAAGTAGTTTTGGGGGTTGAAAAGAGGATTTTGGATTGTAAGAGGAGTCTGAGGAGGGAGAAAGGGGATTTTTTATTGTAAAGAAAGGATGAAAAAGAGGATTTTGGATTATAAAAGAAATCTGAATAGATGTTAAAGAGGATTTTGGATTGTAAAAGGAGTCTGTCGGGCTGGAACGCGGGTTTTAGATTGCAAAAGTAGTATGAGGGGTTGAAAAGGAAACTTTTGATTGCAAAAGGAGCCCGGGAAAACAGAAAAAAGATTCAGGATAAAAAAAGCATTTTGAGAGGTAGAAATGGGAAATTATGATTCCAAAAGTAGTATGAGGAAATGGAAAAGGGAATTTTTGATTATAAAAGGAATCTAAGAAGATGGAAAGGCGTATTTTGGATTGTAATAAAGAGTCTAAGGGGATAGAAAATGGGATTTTTCATTGCAAAAGGAGTCTGAGGGGTTGGAAATGGAAGCTTTAAAGAAAATATATTATATTTCTTAATCTGAGATGATAAGAATGATATAAATTAAAAAAGGATTTTTATTATAAAATATTAGTTTACCTGTAAGGGGAATACCTGCAGTGCTAGTGTAGACTCGCTGCTCTGAATCTGGAACGCAGTGGCTAACTCCAGGAAATCTGCTCAAGGCAGCTAGAAATCCCGTTCGAAATCTCGGGTTCATCCAACAATATATAACAGGATTGTAACAAGCATGTGACATGGCAAGCCAGTGGAGTGCCACAAAAAGAAATGGAAAGCCTGGTCGACCTGAAAGGTCTTGGTTGCTTTCCATTACCAACTACAACAAAAATTTAAAGATTTTTTAAATTTCGAAACCGAAAAACTCTTTTCCTAAACATTAAAATAGGTCTAAAAAGGAGTCAAAAAGTCTAATCCTGTAATGAAACGTAACAAAATTAATTTATAAAATTCTCTGATTTTTCCTTGATCAACTTTTTATTTTTCCTGATCATTAACATTCAAATACCAGCATTTTTAGTCCTGTAATATTTTTAACACAAGATATTTATAAAGGAAATAAAACGATATTTTAGATACAAGTTTACAATTTTTCAACTTATTTATTTATTTTAAAGAAAAAACATGACTTTTTGAACAAAATACTTGAATTTTGAACAAAATTATTAAATTTTCAACAAAATAATTAAATTTTCAACGTAAAAAGATGAATTCTCAACAAAAAAGTGTCTTAGTTGATATTTCAACCAAAAAATATAAAAATTTAATTTGAAAAAATGAATTTTAAAACCAAAAAGACGAATTTTTTCGAAATAAAAATTTTCTAGTCATGAAGAAAAATGTTCTTCTATATTGTTAAACCTTTAAGCCAAAATACGAGATTTCTATGCAAAAATTGAATTTCCAAACAGAAAATATAAATTTTCAGCAAAAAAATTAATTTTTAACAAAAGACGAATTTTCTGCACAAAAATTGAATTTTCATCCAGAAAATATGAATTTTCAGCAAAAAAAATTGATTTAGAACAAAAAAGTTAAATTTTCAACCAAAGAGACAAACCGACAATAAAAAAAACGAAAAAAAAAGAAAACAATTTCAACAGAATAATTCAACTTTTACCCACGCAGTTGAATTTTCAATTGAAAAATATCAGTTTTAAAAAAAGTAGTTACACTTTCAAACAAAGAGATGAATTTTCAACTAAAAATATGAATCTTCAACAAAAAAGTGATTTCTTAAGAAAGAAATTCTAACAAATTTTTTTAAACAAAATAGCTGAATTGTCAAGCAAAGAAGATTAATTTTCAGCCAAACAGTTGCATTTTTACCACAAAAAGATGTAATATTCACTAAAATAGTTAAATTTAATCCAAAAAATATTTGAGTTGACTTCTCAACACCAAAATAAGAATTTTAACCAACAAGTAAATTTTATACGAAATAGTTGAATTTTTATAATGATAATACTCATTTTTTACAATAAAATGTAATAATTGATATATAAACAAAAAAACATTTCGATTTTAAATAAAAAATAATTTATTATCACAAAAAAGACGAATTTTCAAGAAAATACTTGAATCATCAACTAAAAAAGATTAATTGTCAACCATACAGATGCATTTTTGACCAACAAAAATTGATGTTCTACCAGAAAAGATGAATGGACAACCAAATGCATATATTTTCTAACAAATATATGAATTTTAAACCGAAAAGATTAATTTTCTATCAGAAAAAAAGAAATTTTCAACTAAATACATACATTTTTAACCAAGTAGTTAAATTTTCTTCCAAAAAAGACGAAGTTTCAACAAATTGCATAAAATTTCAAATTAATAGTTTGACCAATAGATGTAGTCCAATCAGTTGCATTTTTATCCGAGAAGGATGCAATTTATACTAAAACAGATGAATTTTTAAATCGAAAAGACAAATTAAAGAAAAATTGTTCAATTTTCATTAAAAAAAAATTTCAGTTGACTTATCAACACCAAACTTTTAAACAACAAGTAAATTTTTTTCATATAAAACAAATGAATATTATATATAATACTTCACACTATATATAAACTATATATAATATTTCCGCCTGGGTTTCTTCTAGATTCGTCATTATGTAAAGAATATATGCCATGATAGTTGTTTCTACACTTTTTTCTATTTCGCGTTATTCCTTATCCGCGTTTTCAATTTAAAAAATTTAAATTTTCATGTGAAAAAAGAAACAAAAATTTCAGCAAATCGACAAGATACGTTTCATCGTGTTTCCTTTGAAAAACAACATATTTGAGTAGTAAACATATTTCTGTAACTTGAGCACTGCATGCGCGATTTGGAATGAATTCCTTCAACAGAGTCAATTTACAACTTGGGAAAATCCCAGAAACATAATTCAGTTTAGTCAGGAAATTCCGAATCATAATATAATCCATGAGCCGTTGCCATGAATATATTTTCATAACGTATTGCTGACATAAAGTGGGTTCCATACTGTCTCATAGTTAAATTCTTAATACTGTGTAAATGGCCCTTTCAATGCAGAATTTTTCTTTTCTTTTTTTTAGCTTCTAAGAAAAATTTTCAATTTTTGCACAGAAAAATGTTAACGATTGTTCTGTTGAGATTAAGAAAGTTATTTATTAATTAATTGTTTTCCGTTAAAACTGTTTTTCTAAAACAAAATTATTTTACTATGGCATGTCTTATTTTTTATTGAGTTTCAATGCATTATAAGCCTAAATGAACTTTAATTAATGTATGAAGCGAAAAATTTAATGTACTTAAAGTCATTGCTCATTTTTAATGATTATTAAACAAAATATTAACCAATTATAACATTAAATATCAATGAATCCACAAATCAATCAAATATATAATCAATCAATGAAGTCCATATTATTCAAAAAAATCAGATTGATAAAATATATAATGATTCTATAAAGTCAATAGACAACCAGTAAAGTATATAAACTATCAACTCAAAAATCAGTAAATAAAATCAATAATCTAATAATGATACATAATAAATATATCAGATAAGTAAAATATACATTCAGTCAATGAAGTTAATATTCAATCAATAAGGTGTATAAGCAATCAAGTCATCAATCAATAAAATCAAAATTTTTCCTTATCAATTTATTGATTATCAACATACATCAAGAATATGAGTGCATTAATAAGGCGCATATAATTTTGCTTATATGATAAAACTACGATGACAGGAATATCTGTAAACGAAATTTGTGATGCAGATAATTTATAATACAATTTTTATTTAAAAATTTAATATAAGTATTTAACTGATGTATAAATAATGTTTACCTAAATTAATCCAGGCGGAAATATTATGTATAGTTTATATATAGTGTGAAGTGTTATATATAATATTCATTTATTTTATATAAAAAATTTATAAAACAAATAAATATTATATATAATACTTCACACTATACATAAACTATATATAATATTTCCACCTCCGGAACTCAAATATTAAACAATGACTGATTTGAATTAAATTACCTTGAAATAATAATTCGATGTTCATTAGCATTTCATAAGGTTGAAGGATTTCAAAGATTTCTAGGGATTTAAACGGGGTTTTTTTTCAAGAGAACTTTGAACAATAATTTTCATTTCATTTCAATTCTAGAGAATATCCATGGATTTTAAGCAATTTTGTCACATATAATAAAAATTTCACGAAATTTGAAAGATTTCCAATTTAAAGATATCAAAATAATTCACACATTTTCCTGTTTCTCTACTTTTTACATTAATTCCTTCAATATTTTTTTGTTATTTATTCCCATGCTGATTATGCTATATCTATATATAATGCCAAGAAGTGCATTCGGACAAAAACAGAATTTGTTTAGATGTATAGGCATTAGAGTGTACAATTTAGTCAATGCTACATAATCTACTTGAATGCTCTCCTAGGCTACATATTGGCTACAATTTGCCTCAATGGCTGATTAGGGGCCAAAAACATAAGCTTTTAACAATTCAGCTGAATTTGCAACCAGATAGTTGATATTTAAACTTAAAAAAGATTTGAATTTTAAATTAAAAACAGTTGAATACGACCATAAAAGAAAAAAATTTCAACAAACTTCTTGAATCCTAAAATAAAACAGATTAATTTTCAAACAAATACTTGAATTTTGAAATAAAAAACATCAGCTTTCTACCAAATAGTTAAATTTTCAACCAAGAAGATTAATCTTCTGCCAGAAAAGATAATTTTTCAACAAAATATATATATTTGTTACCAAATAGTTGGATTTTCTACCAGAAAGCCGAATTTTTAACCAAAAAATACGAATTGTAAGCCAAATACATGAATTCTGAACCAAATAGTTAATTCTTGACCAGAAAAACGAATTTTTAACTGAATGTATAAATTTGTAAGCAAATAGTTGAATTATCTACAAAAAAATTCGAATTCCCAACTAAATATTTTGAACAACGGATGTGATCTTGTTCCAAATTTTATTTTATTAAGTTTTAGTCTATATTTTTTGTTCGCTTCTGAAAATTTAAACTACATTGTTGAATTTTTGAAATAAAAAATATTTTTCTAAACCAAAAATCATGTAGCGTAACTTGTATTGAGAATAATGAATTTTCAACAAAAAAAACGAATTTTCTACAAAACAATTCAATTTTGTACCAAGTGGTTGAATTTTATACCAAATGGTGAGATTTTCAAGTCAAAAATACGGTTTTTCTATAAAACAGTTGATCTTTGAATTCGATAATATGAATTTTTAACAAAATATTTCTTTCCAGTTAAAAAAAAGTAAATTTTAACAAAAACAAAAAAAAACAAGTTTCAACTAAAATAAATAATTTTCAATAAAAAAAATGAAGTTTTAAAAAAGTAGTTCAACTTTCAACCAAGAATTTGAATTTTTAATCTAAAAAGATGAATTTTCAACGAAAAATGCAATAGTTGACATTTCAAGAAAAAATATTTTAACTCAAAATAAAAAAACAGTTGAATTTAACCAGCAAAGAAAAATTTTCAATAAAATACTTCAATCCTTGTCGAAAACAGATTAATTTTTAACTAAATAATTGCATTTTCAACCAACAAATGGATTCTCTTTAAAAAAGACGAATTTTCAACAAAATGCATCAATTTTTGACCAATCCGTTTTTTTCTCCCTACAAAATTGTTAACTTTTCGAGCCGAAAATACGCATTTTTTTACAAAACAGTTTAATTTTAACAACCCGAAAGTTGTATTTTTAACAAAAAAAAAAGATGAATTTCAATAGATACTAGACTATAATGTGCGCGCGCTAACTTACATATTTATTTTTCTTATATACTCAATTTCCGAATAACCATTTATTTGCTAACATTTTTTGACCATCAAATTCTTGCTGAAATTATATTCTCAAAGAATGTAGTCAGTGAATCCATGTAGCGTAGAATTTACTGTTACTATTAATAATAGTAAATGGCGAGATCTCATTTAAAGATTTCAAGTGCACGTTATGTAATTTAATATATTTAAAAAAATATAATGTTTGTACAATGACATTTGCGGGTACTTTCACAACCATTTTTTCAAATATAAGTATCAATTATACATCGCTAAATCATTAACATATTAATACCTATAATTTAAAAAATGATATTCCGATCCGATTCTCAGTTCTCAATATAAATATCAATAAACATGTATTTGCACTGGAATGTTTAAATAAATTTTTATATAAAACGAAGAGCGTGTTAAAATACATCGCTAAATCATTAAAACATTATCATATTAGAACGTTTAAATAATTCAGAAAAAAAAGCGTACGACAAAACATCGCTGAATAATTGAAATATATCCTCATATAATTTTAAAAATTGAATTGAGATACATGCCTCTCTTTTTTCGTGGCTATCTCCACATCTCCATGCCTCGGGGATGTAAATAGAAAAATTCAAACTTCAGTAAATTAAAGCTTGGAATGACCTCTTCAAAATGAGATCAAGAACATAATGAAATATTCACATGTTCTCGAATTATAGTAAAAAATGTGAAAGCATGTCATGGACCGTCGGACTTTTGTCTTGGTTATGCTTCCACATTTTTCATGACAATTCTGGAACCAGTAGATATTTTATCATGTTCCTAATCTCATTTTAAAGATATTTTCACCTTTAATTCCGACAAACTTCCATTTTTTCCATTTCCTTCTCTGAAGCGTGCAAAAAGTGGAATTTGATAATCAAGAATTGGTCACAAACATTTAAGATAATTATATGATTAAGTATTTGAGCTAGACGTCACAATCATAATAGGATAGGTGCAAATGTCATGAAGGTTAGCATAGTTAGTCCATGCTTATATGGGGATGCATATCACTTTTTGTAAAAAGTATTCCAAACGTAAAAGTAAGTTATAAATGTATCAATATTAATATTTTTCAAGTGTAGAATGCATTTTCGCGGTTATGTTTTATCCTTTTATCGGTTGAAGACCTTTCATTTTCACTAATTCAAATCAACTATCAAAAATTTTAAGTTATAGTGCCCGATTCTGATCAAATCGATCAGATACTCCGACCTGAAATTTTCTATATCTTATTTTATTGTAAATATGTGCCAACTATGCTAACTTTCCTGACATGCTCACCTATCCTATCATAACCATGACATCATGCTAGAATACTCAATTGTGATAGAGGCATGAAACATAAATACACTTTGATTATACAGATCATAGCCAACATTAAATGACATAATATTAATGTCAGTAATCAATTCATGTTACCACACAAAAGAAAAATTCAATAATTATGTGGTTCAATATTGTGAACAAAGTAATAAATTTAGAACGTAAAAATTAATGAACAAATATTTTCATTGAGATATCCAAATAAATTTGGCTTTAAATTTTCATGATAATTATAATTATAATTACTGTTTTAAACTAATTCCAGAATAAATTAAAACATATTTACATATACTTGTGAGAATGGAATTGAGATCCTCATTCCAAAATAGCGAAAAATACGAATTATAGCCAACATTCAACTACATTACCTTGAAATAAATAACTCATTCATGTTCCTTAATATAGAAAAATTATAATTCAATCTTTATGTAATTTAATATTGTACAAACAAAAATCAGCTAATAATTAATTAATTAGTGTCCAATATAAAAAGCGATAAAGAATTATTCCCATCGACACATTTAAATAATGTTTATATTATATTTTCCAAAAATTCTCATTGTTATAAACCTTTTAAACGAAGTTGAGAAAAAATTGAAACCTAATTATGAAAATTGAATTCAGATACTCATTTCACAACACCACGAAAACTTACAAAATTTACATAATTGGAGCACAGGTATTTTTTAAATAAATAAACTTTTATCATATAAATTACAAGCAATATTCAATTACATAACCCTAAAGTAATTCCATAAAAAATGAAATCGTGTGTCCATATAATTTTGAAAATTGAATTCAGATACTCATATAACATCATCAGAAACATTTCAAAACTTATGTAACATTGTCTACATCGATGTTAGATAACTTGAAAGCAAGAAAAAAATATATTCTGATCCAATGAAAACTTCTCGCAATGATTTGCTGTTGCAAAATGGCCTTTTTTAATAATGGCTCGTTGTACGAGAAAATGTAAGGAGAATGAAAAGTTTTATTTTGTGCCGTAGAGAAATAAAAGTTTGTTTAAATAATCAGTTCTGGTCATTGAGAGTCTGTATTTATAACAATTGTTAGAAACAATAAAGAAAGAGGGTTTATGAAGAATAAGCAATATTATTAATGGTATTAGGTATAAGTTTCGCAACAGTCTTAGGGAAAATTATGACACTGGTTGGCTGGGTGATTTTTTATAACCAGATGAAGTGTCTAGACGATTTCCTGTTAAAAAAAGCCATTTTGCAACAATAAATAATTGCGAGAAGTTTTCATTGCATCGGAATATTTTCTTTTTTTGCTTTCAAGATATATAAAATCGATGTAGACAATGTACAAGGTTCAGATTTTTCTGAGCAATACATTCTAAGATACAACTGTGCACATATGTAAATTTTGTTTAAAAAATCATTTGTTTATAACAATAATGATTTCTTGAGAAAATAGTAAAATTTGCAAGCAAAAAGATGAATGTGCGAGTAAAGTGAAAAATCTTCATTAAGAAAATAAGTTATTAACTAAATTGTTAAATTTTCAACAAAAAAGATTATTTTTAACCAAAACCGATGAATTTATGCTTAACGAAACTGTTTTCTTTACAACGTAAAAGAATACATAATTTTCCAACTGAGTATTTCAATTTTTAAACGAAAAAAAAACGAATTTGAAACGAAAGAAATGAATTTTAAACCAAACTTTTTAATTTTTAAGCAAGAAGAGTATTACTTTTGAAACAAAAAATACGCATTTTCAAGAAAATACACGAATTATCAACCAAACAGTAGAATGAGGTTACAGTTTCAACAAAATAGTTAACTTTTCAACCAAAGAGATGAATTTTCAAGTGAGAAGCATGAATTTCATACTAAAAAAAGCAATTTCAACAAAATAGATCAATTTGCAATGAAGAAAGATAAACTTTTCACGATACATGTGGAATAGTCGAATTTTCAGTTATAAAATTAAATTTCGACAAAGGAACAGAATGTTTAGCATAATACTCAAATTTACAGCCAATTAGGTGATTAGTCAAGTACATTTGTGAATCTAGCAGGGGGAGAGTCAATTTTTCAGTTAGAAAAAATAAATTTCCAAACAAAAACGATGATTTTTCAACAAAATAGTAAAATTTAGAACCAAACAGCTGAATTTTCAAGTAAAGTGAAGAATCCTCATAAAAAATGACTTTTTAACTTGTCAACCAAAAAGGATAGTGAAATTTTCCATACAAAATATTAATTTTTAAAGAATAAGAATTATTTTATACCGAATAATACGGATTTTCAACGAAATAATTGAAGTTTCAACTGAAAATGATTAATTTACAAGAAAATATTTCAATTTTCTAGCAAGGAGATGAATTGTAAACAGAATTGATTCATCTTCAGTCAACGAATTCATGTTTAACAAAGTTTCGTTCCATTTCGTTATTGATAGAAAAAAAATAATTTTTTACTAAGCCTTGAACTGCTATTTCTAGATTTGAATAAAATTAGATAATATCTGAAATTACATTAATGATTTAATCGAAATTATTTTGTTTAATTGACAGTAACGAATTGAAACGAAAGTTTCGGTCAGGGCCCTGATTTGTAACCGAGAAGATTAATTTTGCACCGAAAAAGAAGAATTTTTAACAAAATACATGATTTTTCAACTGAATATATTTTAATTTTTCAACAAAAAACATGAATTTGAAACAAAATAAATGAACTTTAAACCAAACTGTTAAATTTTTACGCAAGAAGATTATTTATTTATTACCACGAAAGACGAATTTTTAACAAAATATATGAATTATAAATTATTATAATTATCATGTTGATTGCAAATGGTTTATCCTACGAAACAAGTGCAAGAGGCAAAAAAGGTTTTTTGTTTTGCTTAGCGAGCTGGAAGTGCTGTTATAAATTTGTATTGTTACCCTCACATCATGAGATATCGGCGGGATATCCCATTTATATCTCCCAGGATATCCTGGGCATATCCCAAGAGATCCTAGGGATATTGAGAATAATATCATACAGGGCGGAAATCTCGATATCCCTTGAATGTCCTGAAGATATTTCAGAATATATAATATATAATATATTTATAATTTAGTATATTCCTGGAAGGTCAGATATATCTACTGCCAATTATATGTATATTCAATCGTATCAATAAAAAACAATAAAAAACTTCTTGGATATTCGTGAAGGATTATAATCTATTATCATTTATATTATGTAAACTAACGCGGTACATATTAATTTGATTGTTTTTGTTTTTATCATAAAAACTGATTTTGCCGTTATACTGATAGTGAAAAGTGCGATCTCTAAACTGCGCAATTTAGAAGTTACAGATAAAATAACAGCCAACTTTTAGAATGTGGCTTGTTTTTTATTGTAAGTAGGCTGTTATTGGTTCTGAAAATAATTCACGGTAATAATTTTTTTATAATTATACTGAGATAGAATTTGAAAGAAACCGAATATTCGAGATTTGTATCAAGCGGTTTTTTGTCAAACGCATGTTTGTGAATCTTTATGTTTTCAGGCATTATACATATTTTAATTAGTATGCAATTAAGAAATATTTGATTCCATTGCCAAAATTGAGTATATATCCCACACAGAACATTGAGTGGATATCGTACGGGGCGGAAATGTCGATATCCTTGGAATATGCCACGGATATCCCGGGTGATTTTTGGGACATTTTTCAGGATATCCCATATCCTGCCGAGATATCCTAGGGATATGCCAAAGACATCATTTTATTGTACGGAACTAGAAATGTTAAAACTTCCCTTTTTTTGTAGATCAATTTTTAAAATATGGCGGACAATTATTTCAAAAAACAATATTCGATATACCCGTAATGTGGTATCTAGGAGTAGAAGAAGACGCTGATTTTGAACTTGAAGTGAAAATTTAAAAAAGTGTCAAATCCAATATGGCCAACTGTGTCGTTTTAGATAATTGAAAGTGGATATTCCTTATTTAATTATTATTTTATTTATTTATACAGTGAACTTTTTTTTTAAACTTGACTTTTGGTCAAGAAACCGGGTTTCCCAGCCTAATGTCGAATGGCGACTTGGAAACATTGTATTTTTTGCGTCATATTAGCTTATTTAAAAAAAACAGTCACTTACCACTAGAAGAGCCAGATGGAACCGCGATTCCTAGCGATAAAACCACAGAAAAAATAAGGAGGCTTACAGAAAATTCTTTCCCCATTTTGTTAAGAAATTATACAGTCACAGAAGAGATGATATTAAATGATGATTTATAAATAAGAAACTAGACTTTTATAGGGAAACTTTGTTTAACCCTCTTTCGACCCCCGCCTCAATCTAAGCAAGAGTAAGAATTCCTTATACTCTTCCCCCAAACATTAAGTAAGATTTTCTTGACGGGTGATTCGCTGGCCACGTCTGGCTAGGAGTAATTCCCTTCGGAAACATATGGTCCGCTTCCACCGCCTTTTCTTCTGAAGAGCAGGAGTAGTGGTAGAGTCGAAGTTTGATTTTACGTCTGGTGACGTCGCTTAGCACTGTAGATACAAAATATCTGTAGGGTTACGTCGGGGCGACTAAGTTTTCAACATAAAATTATGATACCAACAAGAGTTGTAATTATTTTATTTCAGTATGTTTACATTTATTTTCAATGAAGGTAATTGAAAAGAAAAGTTTACAAAGTGTTTTTTTTTGTTTGTTTACATTATTGAATATTTTATGTCACAATTTTGTACAATGTAAACAATTTTGACTGATACTTTTTGAAGCATAAAAATATATTAACATTATGCACAAGGTGGAGAGATAAGTTATGGAAATTAAATATAATAATAAGATCTAAAAATACTGGTACCCAACAAATACCTGATATTAGATTAAGATTTTATAATCATATTTGATTTTTGTAACTTATGTTCCTACCTTTTCCATAATCTTAATATATTTTTATACTTCAAAAAGTATCATTCAACATATGGGTATATTGTACAAAACTGTGATATTAAAATATTGAATAATATACAACTTCTCTTTTATATTGCTTCTTGCTTCCGAAGGGAATTTGTCCTAGCTGGGCATGTTTGACCCCCCTCCGAAATTCTGGAAATATATGCATACAAGACCTATACTTTTCTGAGTGAGAAATCCCCTCCTGAAAATGGTTTCTGGCTACGGCCTTGGCCGTACCAATTAAAACATTTATATTATGATTATATAAGATATAGAAGTTCAAGACTGTTAGCTGACCAAAATCGACTTAAAATGAACCACGTGGAAGGGGAAATAATCAGATAAGATTTAGAGGTCGCTCATCACGAATTAGTCTGTTTTTACAACAACAACAACAACATTTTCTCGAAAACGGTGGATTGAAGCGCAAAATTATATAGAACATACAAGATGCAGATGGTACGTGAATGGTACGTGATGCAGATGGTACGTGAATCACATATTCCACTTATTGAGTGATCTTTAATATACACTTAAATTATGTTTTGGTTCTTAAAAGACAATTCATTCTATTTTTGAAAACTTATTGCTATTCTGGTAAATATTTTTTCCTGATAACTTAGATCACATAAAAAAATTTGTTAATAGCAAGATTAGAGTTTATTCCAGTCCTGGGAAAGTGTTCCCTGGAACACAAATTAAGTACAATTTTGAGAATACATTAGGCGTATGCATTACGATTAGAAGATAGTAAAATATCATATAAGACGAAGATCTCCAAATTTCTGGGATATTCCAAGGATATCTCAAAATATTCTGAGGATGCCTCGCTAATTTCTTAATTTTATATGGCAAAGATGTCGCCAAGATATCTCAATTCTATAATTTATTATATTCCTGGAAAAGAAGATATATCTTCTGCAAATTTATAAATATTTATTCATATAAATAATTAGCCACGTCATTTAGCAATTAAAAAAATATATTTTTCTACGATAATGTGCAAAATATGGCATTCCGCATTGTAAGAAATAAAAAAAGTGCAGCTATTCAGATTTCTCGGGAAAGAAACGGTTCCAGTAGAATGTCAATTTCGTTTGATGGTTATTTAAAATCGAAGAATATCAATTATTTTAAGGCATTTATAGTAACACCCCAATTGAATCCATGTACGGTTTTGCTCAAAGACACGGAATTAGTGACACCTTAAGCAAGCGGATGCACTCCATGTTGAGAAGCAGAACGATATATGATTCCCTACGTGGTAATGAAGTGTAGACCAAAGTTTCAAGGGGATGCCCACAGGGAGGTATTATTTTGTCCATCCAGTGAGCGCTTGTCATTGATGACTTGATTCATTTTTTAAATGAATCGGACCTCGCTATCCTGGCCATAGGGAAGCATGAGGGAACCTTAGAGGAACTCATGCAGTCCGCGCTCAACATAGTAGAACAGTGGTGCACGGACCGTTGTTTGTCCATCAGTCCCGACAATACAGAACTTAACGATTTTAGCAGAAGAAGAAAGTTTTCTGGCCGTCAAAACCTTAAATTCTACTGTAGGGAAGTAGAACTTTCAAA
This sequence comes from Andricus grossulariae, assembly GCA_011634705.1. NCBI lineage: Eukaryota > Metazoa > Arthropoda > Insecta > Hymenoptera > Cynipidae > Andricus > Andricus grossulariae. Next base: position 216,140,181 of record JAABKJ010007545.1, on the reverse strand, counting down.
ATAAGTAAAGTATTTAGGAGTAATAATTAACCATAAATTAACTTTTAAACTCCATGTTGACGCAATTGTTAAGAAAGCTAAGATGGCGTTTTAGGCCTGCAGATGCGCAATAGGGAAAACCTATGGCCTAAAACCCATGATTACTTACTGGTTATACGCATTGATAATCGGACTCCTAATAGCATATATTTCAAAGATTTGGTTACCAATGACTGAAATAACTAATACTATAAAACAACTGGAAAGCCTCCAAAACGTTTTCTGCTTGGCGATCACTGCTACTGGAGCTATGAAAATCCCGCGTTGCTCTTTTTCGTAAGGAAGATTGCGGTAGCGGACCACTAAGGGGCAACCTTAGTGATGTTGAAGTGACAGATTTACATGATATCAGAAAGCCCATGCTATGTTAGGATAATATTCTCGCTATGCAAACTGATGTCATGTTGAGGAAATTATCCTTCATGAAACCCTTCAAGGTAATCTTCCCTAAAAGAGAAGAATGGCATGATGAAGGGAAAAAGGAAGAATGATGTACAACAAGAGGTCTCGTTTCGTGAACAGGCGGCTCTAAAGACTCCTTGGGAACAGGGGCCTGAAACTATGGGAAGAAGCCGAGGGCTCAAATAACAGTATCACTGGCACATTCTCTACAGTTTTCTAAGCTGAAGCAATCATGGACCTATGAATCAGAAGGACCCGGCATTGAAGGAGCGCGTGGTAAACCAAATCGATGAGGGGGAAATATAAATTAACCGCCGCAACATGGCGGCCATTCAGGGCCACAGACGCTCACAGAAATACCATGGTGCGGCGGCTATGTACATTCCCCCCTTACCGATTTGATTCACCCCGCGCGCCTATCATGCTGGGTTCTTCTAATTCATAGGTCCATGGAAATAATAGCCATTAAAGCTTTTCTGGAGGATAATTGTACGCGGGCTTATGAAGGCCAGCAAATTTACATTTGTTCTGATAGTTTGATTCCGGACTAGTCTAGAGTTGCCTTTAATATCTTCTTAAGGTTGCCGATGAAAACTGGGTCAGTGTGATCTGGGTTCCCGGCCATGGAGATATTAAAAGTAATGAGAAAGTAGATCCACTGGCTAAGACGAAAGCTTCACAGCACCTGCTTGGCCCGGAACCTTACTGCGTTATCTCGTACGCATCGGCGAAAGGAGCTATTGGTAAATGGCTTTCGAAGGAGCAAGCGAGACTTTGGAACGGAATTAACAAAATTGTGCATTCTAAGAACTTTTTATACGTGGTACATGTACTAAGAGGACTAAGAAAGTCTTGAACACAGAAAGAAGGCAGATTATTGTCGTAGCAGAGATGCTTACTGGACACTGTCGACTGAGAAAACACTTGACCAACATGAGGATTGGAGACAACCCTCATCGTCAAAAGTTTGATTTTCGTGAGAGATTTTTTTGAACCAGATGAAGCCCATGGCATATCCAGCAAATATAAATATGCTTTTATGGTAAAGACTGATCTTATGGGAGGTAGTCATATTTTAGTGTATAGTACAATAGATTTTACCGTAGTTCTATGGGCAGGCATGACCCTGCCCACTCGAATAATAATGATACTATTGAATACCTAAATGAATAAATGATAAAATCAATATAATAATAATACACAATCACACAAGAGCCCGGCTCTTGCATTCACACACGTTGCATTGAGCTAACTCTCCAATGCAACGAATTATGCGGTTACGTTACCAATATCGCGCAATGCCTTCCACAATAGGCCACCCTCGGATGTAGGCTGAGGTTCAGTTGGGAGTGACAATAGGAACAAACCGAGGCAACGACCAGGCAATGACCCCGGACAAACGCGAGAACATCGTTTTGAATGGTCGGACCAACTCAGGAGGAACATCCTTACCTGTTGGCAAGGAAGCTCACCCGCTCGAAGAGGATACATGCCAACGTTACATAAAGGTTTGGTCAACCTGCACCCGGAATATGCTTATACAACGTCTTAGTATTTAAGAGATTAGGTATCTTTTTTGCGTTGAAAGGGATATGACGCTCTTCATCAAGAAGAAGAGCAACATCCTCCAACGAACATACCAGCCGTTCCAGCAAGGCCACCTTTGCATATAGCTCATAATGCCGATATGAGAACTCGGGGATCGAAGATCAAGCAAAAAGTCTTTCTCAGGATGAACAAATTATCTGAAGCTAATACTGTCTCCCTGCTTAGCGACAATAGAAGTACTGATACTACAGTACGTCTGAGTCACCCAGATAGCAATATGCGCGCATAGTGCGTCGCACGCGTGCGGATTTTGTCGCACGGTTTGCACGCAAGCGATGACGCATAGTCCAAGTACACGTTGCGAGTTCTTGCGGACATGTGTGTATGTACAATATTAAAATGTAGATTGTTAAATAAAAAGCAGGTAACCCACACAGATTTACACATGGATTTATATATTATTGCAAACTACGGGGAAAGTTCTGACGCACTGTCGTAATATATAATATAATAAAATTTGTGACATACTCAACTATATATATAATTGAAAACTAAAGGTTAACAACCACCGCAGGGTCCCACTGGGAGCAACTGTCATCTAAAAAATGACTACATGCTCTATCGCACAAGCCCCTGTACAATATCAAGAAATAATAAAACCACCCGCTGAAAATATATCGCTGGTACCAGTTTTTCAAGATTATTCTGATGAAGACGAATAATAAAAAATTTGAGGTGTTACCTAAAGCATCTATAATTTGTGATCCACCGATGCGGCTACTCAGGAGGTCCCCGGTGAGTGTGGTGTGCGTTGATCGGGTGTAGGTCGCCGCTAGGCGGCAACTCTGAAGATCTCCTGTGAGTGTGGTTATTGCGAAATGAGAAAATATTCCTAAACCTACGTTAATAGTTGCAGAATGTTAATGTCCGTACCTGGAATCCGTGATGCTGGAGGGAGCCCGAATTGCTGCACAGCCTAAGCAGCCGCCTAGCTGTTTAGAGGCTTGGGCCACCTTGGCACGGCTCAGTAGGGCCGCTCGTCGAAGGCTGCTGCAGAGCTCTTTCTTGCTAAGTGAAACAGCGATGCTGCTCTACATCATGGACATTGAACATCCCAGGTAGTTATTCCACGTAGATATTTTGGCGACTATTCTCCAGTCGGTGAATGTTGTCTGCTTGCCGAATTTTCCGTTAAGCATCGAAGCGTCGTCTAATTCTGCCGGTTGGCGAATGATCACGTGGTACGGAGCTTATTTACGTATTGCTTATTTATTGTGTAACAAACGCATAATAATCCTTTATATGATAGAGAATAAAGCTGCTGCATACCCTGCTAATAAGCAAGCTCAGTATTCACCATGTATGAACATTGCGACTTTGAAAACCAATATCTAAGAAACGGCTCAATTTTGGGGGTTATACCCACTAACTCTTTTGTTTGTTGGACCAAGTACAACAAATTTACACACTCTTATGGTCCAGTCAGGAAAAATAAGCATAGAATAAGCCAACCTATTAGATATTGTATGTTAGGTTCCACGCCAGAATACCCTCGATTTAATTAATAGTGTAGCTCTTCATAGTTTTGGGTAAAGGGGGTCGAGATCGAAGCTGTGTATGAAACCGACAGTTCGTAAACACTAAGCAGACAGCGCAGAAAGCCAGCACCAAAGGAGCAGGACGGGAGGATGGAGCTAAACCAATACGGCACTCCAGTCCCGCGCATGATATGACGTCACTACAGGACCGCAATGTCTCACCGAAGAAGTGGGGAGGTGGCACAACCAGCAGCCATTTTACATCGTCGACACTATGACATGGCGTCACTACCCGAAGACCATGTACCACCTGCGAAGTGGGAGGTGTCACAACTAGCTGCCATTTTCCATCGCTGACACCATAACGAGCCAGCGCTGCAACGACACACCATTAAGTTCCACTAGCAGTTTTGAAGGCAGTACGTAACAGCGTCGACCAACCCTGCACCATGGCATGGCTGGACGACCCCACTCTGCTAAGATTCAGTAAACAGCCATGTTCGAGTCAGCGCGTGAGGACCAATGGGCAGACGCAGTAGAAGCACGAAGGCACCCATTGGCCGAGATCGACAGGCCAGACATCTTCACTCCAACCGACCAATCGACAGGCACGACGTGAAGAATCGAGAAACAAGGAAGCGGAGAAGAACGCGGTACCTGTCACTTCTGTTTCTTGACTTGGCGGCGGTACAACCGGCGTAACCGGACAAGGGAGATAAAAGACCATAAAGCTGGAAATAAAATCGGATAATTAAAAGAGAGAAAAACGGAAAATATTAAGGAGAAATACGCCAAGTGGTTACAAGGTGAGTGGCCTCTTCATTAGTTCCTCAGTGTAGTCAGTTTTTGTTTCTCGGCCTCCACGCGGTGTGAATTCCGCGACCGCGTGTGCAACAGTAAAGTGTATATAGTGTCGACCGATACTTTCGCGAAACCCGGGAGTGAGGCACGCCCGACTCAAAGCCCGACAATAGATAGTTGAGGCGGGCGTCCCTCAAGGAAACCGCGGTGTAGGCACGCGTTGTGCACGTCAGGGGACGTGGTGCAAGCGCGGGCGTCTCGGGCGGCCATTTTGCAGTAGCAGGTCTCTCTGGCGTTCCGTCGGCCATTTCTGGCATTCACGATATTAGTAAAATTATCTTTTTTTATGTTTATTGCCTTTTAATTGAATAAATGTTGTTCTTATTTTTTGTGAACTTTTAAGTGAAATCGTGACTATCTTACCAGTGTCACTTCTATAATAATACTCTGTCTCATTCTATCGATCCCAACCCTCTTCTCGTGCACGACAGAGAGCTAGTCGATTAGCCTAGTGGTTGCGACGAGACCGGAACCGACGAGGCTCGGATAGGTTAACCTATCTGGCGCCTGTGGAATAAGAACAACGAGCTTCGTGGGTTGTTCGTAAGTAAAAAGAGTGCGACTCACGAACTCGGTATAATCCGGTGTTTGTGTCGCAGCCGCAAGTGAGTGGCAGCCAAAAACAATTTAATATAACTAAGTTTTCTAATCCTGGGCCATCCCCGGCCAGAACGTGATTAGCCGTGATGCACACGTGGTTTTTGTAAATCTTTGTTCTAATAAATATGTTTATATATATATATATATATATATATATACATATATAAAGGATAAAAAAGAACTGCAGGGTTTCACTGGGAGCAATTGCCATCTAAAAATGACATCCGCTCCCAGTAGAACCACGGTAAATCACACTTATGGCCACGTCTCACGACCGTTAGATGAGTGGCGTTATGTAATTACGACGACAGGCAGACAACCCTCGTGTGTCTTGAGGACATGAAGCGACCCAAGGGTGACAGCTTTCTGCATCCATCTTGCAAGTGTCTTGGCATATTTTTTAAATTTATATACACACACATATATACGTGGAAGCATTGTCTTATTCGATGCAGAATATATGTTTCATACTGATGCGGCTTAAATGCTTATGGATACTTCTGTTAAATGTGAGATCCAATTTTTTCCTATATTTTTAAACGTATTAGATAATTCCATTCAGTGCTCAACTGCAGACTCCAAAGCCTCCCACTAAAACACTCTCGCGAGTAGTGGGAGTCTAGACTGGAGCGCGCTCCATAAAATCGGTGACGCAAGCCGAAAACGGCAGTTAGGGGTGTTGCATGCCAAACGCAACAAGCTTAAAGAGCACTTCAGGAGAAGCTGGAGACTTTCTCTCTCCATCCTTATCCTGAACCTCTCTCTAAGTATTTCGGGAGATATTGTGTGCTTAGGCTTAAAAACCTAAGTCCGCAATATTTATCTTAAAAGGAGATAGCCCTAGGAGTGGACGAAAGCCAATCTTCCTATCCAGTTCAGAAGAGTACTACATCTGAGAAATACAGCGAGTGCCATTCAGCTACCTCAGCCTTCTTTTCCGAAGGGAAAAGCCCATAATAGAATTTCTAGAGAACGAGTCACTCAAAAGATCTGGATGAATCCAGACGAATAACTCTGTATTTTGTTTTCTGTACCTACTCTGTCCTTTCCTTAAGCAGGTATACGCGCACCTGAAGTTTATATAGACTTGACATAATTGGTCATTGCTACCGTGTTTTCCTAATCTTTCAAAAGGGTCGAGCTGTGGCAGACACCTACTGGATATTCTTCGAGATTCAGAAAGCCTATGTGCAAGTAAGAAATATTAGAATAATTTGTTTTGGCCGAGAGCCCACTAATTAAAAATTATACAAATCATAGATTAATATGTTTTAGCCGAAAACCCACTACTAGAAAATAAATAGCTTCTAAAGAATAAGAAGAGAAGATAGGAATGAAATCAAAAAGAAAGTAGAGTTAGCTCCCAGCGCAAGAGATTGATCATTTAGATCTTTTTTTTAGAGACTTTAGTAGAACAAACATTGCAAAAAGCAAAGACTTAGTTTTAAAAAGATGCGCATCATCGCTACAAAATAGATTAGGGTTCTTTCATGGATTTCTTTAATTGAAAAATAGACATTAAGTTTAGATCAGAGACAGGGATCATATGTAAATATAGCACAGCGTAGGCTCTTATGAATAAAAACCTCTTAATTGCTACACCTGAACATGCAGGATAAAACCTTCTTGTATTTCTTGAGAAGACATTTTTTCATGTTTTTCGTTCACTGGAACAGATTCACTCTCATTCGTTTTTTTTATTTCTTGCCATACTGCATCTGCGTCAATTCTACTTACTAAGCGGCAAGTTTTCGACGTCACGAACAAGAACTTGGTAGCTTACTGAACTTGGTTTCCTCAACTCGGGGTAACAATTTTCCTTTAGCCCTCGGAAAATTTTTCTTAAGAGTACTCCAAATGGATATAATCTCTCTCTTCATCCTACGAATTTGTGCGGAAATAAACCTCCAACATTGGTTGAATCGGCATATATTTGGCGTCGACTAGAGCCCGTAGAAATTCGTCCCCTTTTGGCTGACGTCACAGTGTGCCACCTCTCACCTTTTAACAGTGAAGTTGGTAAAACTTTACGATGTGACCTAGTAATTTTACCTCTGATTTCAAAAACCATTTTCCTCCGCGTAGACAGCCTTAGATAAATTCATATATCTTCATGAAAAAGTAAGTAGCTTTCCACTTTCTAATTAATAAATATTCAATGATTTTCTTGGCTTAAAAAAGTGTGGTCTAATAAATTATTTCTTAAGTTTAAACATAAAATTCTGCTGTTTGTACAAAATAATACCTTAAGTTTAACAAACTGGAAAATCTCCTTGCAACCTTCTCCGTATTTTATCAGATAAAATGGATTTTTAATACATATGGGATGGACTGTGTAGAAACGGTATCACCTTCAATCATAGGCGTGGAAAATTCAACAATTGTACCAAAGGTTAAAATTTATGATAACGTTTAATGCGATGCACCAATAACAAATAATTTTTTCATCAATGAAGTTCAAAATTTTTGTCACCGTTCAATTTTGACGAAACACTCCCCTAGAGTGAAAGAAAACAGTTTTCAATTTAATATTTTGAAACTTCACTATAAGAATGACTGTGGCTTTAGAAAGCATCCGCTGATCCCAGAAGTCCAAAATCTTACAAAAATTGGAGATGTTTCAAAATCTCTTTCAGACTTCACACTCTTTCCTCGATTCCGCTCTTTTTTTCTTTTTTTACAGAAATATTTTTCTTTCCTCTGATAACAAATTAATCTTGATTATTTATGATTCAAGTATTACAAGCGTCGATGAAAATTCATCTAACCTGATTTTGAATGGATAGAATACAATAATATTAAAAGAATTCAGAGAGATAAACAAAGTTTTAAGAATTTTGAAATAAGTTAAGTCAAAGTTATTCTTAACTAAAAGAATTCAAAATATTTCAAAAAATTGAAAAGAGTTTGGATTGTACATAGAAAGCGAAAGATTAAATCTTATCATATTTCTCAACAAATACTGACATCTCTATTGTGTCATACTTGATTTCTTTCCTTCAGAATTGTACAAATTGTCATAAATCTCATTAATTAAGAAGGAAGCATCAGACAACAACTATACTTATATAAAGTGAAATATTTTCAACAGTGCTCATTAGATAGACTCTTATCGAAATTCTTTTAAAGTGGATTCTTATATTTTTTTTAAATGTGGAGCCTGGGTGGGATTCTCTGTTTCATCTTAGCGATTTGCCCTAATCCAATTGGTAAATATAATATACATAATTTAATTCAAGTTTTGATGGCAGTACATTTGGTTTCCCATTCAAAATTGCTTAAATGACTATAACTCTTTTTTTGAATGTAAAACTGTACCTGAATGAAATCCAACATCGTTATTCTGCCACTAGGATTTTTTTAATGAAAAAAATTGCTCTCAAGATCATAATTGTTTATATTATAAACAAGTTCAATAAGCAAATGCATTAATTAGGCATTTTTCGATACAAAAATTCGTTTTTTTTTTTATGTTAATTTTTTTTATCAGGAACTTTATGATAATTTCAGCAAAATTCATAATTTGTTGATTAATCTCATGATTCTTTTGAACAAAAGCATTATTGGGGCATTTGTCGCCAGTAAAATTAGTTTTTTTTTCAATACCAGTCCTTTCAATTAGGAACTTCATAACAATTTCAGCAAAATTTGTAATTGATTGATAATTTTTATGATTTCTTCAAACAAATGCATTATTCAGGCATTTGTCGACAGAAAAATTCGTTTTTTTCGATGTTAACCTTTTTAATTAGGAATTTCATGATAATTTCAGCAAAATTAAAAAAAAATCATAAAGTTTATCAACTAATTATGCATTTTGTTAAATTTATTATGAAGACAGATGCCCCAACAATGTATTTTTTTGTTAAATTTATTTTTTAAAATCATAAAATTGATAAAAAAATGACGAATTTTGCTGAAATTATCATAAAGTTCCTAACTAAAAAAGATGACATCGAAAAAACGAATTTTTCTGTCGAGAAATACCTGATTATTGCATTTGTTTATTCAATTTCTTTAAAAAAATCATAAAATTCCTTACCTACTTATAAATGTTGCTAAAATTGTCATGAAGGTCCCAACTGAAAGGACTGGCGTTGAAAAAAACTAATTTTTCTGTCGACGAGTGGCCGAGTAATGCATTCATTAACTGGATTTGTTTGAAGAAATCCCAAGATTAACAAGAAAACTATGAATTTTGCTAAAATTATCGTAAAATTTCTAACTATAAACATTGCCATCGAAAAAAATAAATTGTTGTGTCGAAAAATGCCTGATTGATGCATTTGTTTGTTAAATTCATTCATAATATAAACTATTATAATCTTAAGATAAATTTTTTAAATTATAACATTGTTCAACTAATAATTTGATTATGAAATTTTTTTTGCTTATTATATTATATTGGAACATCTTCAACTAATGTTACTCTATGAAACTTGGGCGATTTCAACAATTTTCCTGTCATTGACGAGATCCAGGAACGTCAAATAGAAAAAGTGGCAATTTTTTCACCATATTTGTTTATTTATAAACCCGTTGAATGCCTAATTTAAAAATCAGGCTCGACAACTCTCTTAGAAATCTTATCAGCTTTTTTCAGATTTGTTTTTGTCTAAATCATTCAATTTTTGTGGGCTAAACGTTATTTTTAACCAAAAAATCTAATTTGAGCGTACTATAATACCCAAGAATAATAAATTATACAACATCTATCACTATTTTTGATAAAACGAATTTTTACTTCTTGCTGGAGATGCTCCAAGGTTTTCAGCTTTAAACATACCAAAAAATCTAACTGCAAAATTGTTATACCCTGAGACGAAATATAGCCTCTTATAAATAATTGAATTTTCAAGTAATTTTTTTATTAAAAGAATAAATACGTATGGAGATATTCCTACCATAATGTGGGACTGTAAATAATAAAAAATGTATCAACACCACATCCTGTTCACTTTTTATAGAGCAATGAACACGAACACAGCCACAGTCTAATCTAATAACAATGAACAAAATGTAAAACTCTCTTTCTTGTTGCAGAGTTGACTTCACAGTCCGAATTTTCACCTGACGGCAAATATGTTCCTGATGCACCTCGTGCCGGACCTTCTTCCTCTCCTTCTAAAAGAAATCATAAACTTGAAATTGACCTGAATCATCCTCCTGCCGAGTCTCCTCCTCGCGCCGAGTCTGTTTCTCGTGCCAGGTCCAGGTCTCCTCTTGCCACTCGTACTCCTCCTTCCAGTCCGAAAGCTCCACCTATACAGCTTCCTTGTGGCTATGAACTTGATCAACTTAGATTTGTCCGGGTTATCGCTATAAGAAATTATCAAAAGACATTCGAATTTCGAAGACACACTTTTCCAGCCGATAAATCACTGAACATTTTAATAGGCAAAAGTGTTTATATGCCTGTGAAAAATCAAGAAGAAATTGTATTATCAACAGAGGACGGTGAAGTCTTTGCAATATTAGAGAATATGAATGTTCTTGCTGGAATATATAAGCGTTTTAATCACAATTTTAGACGTGTGAAAATAAACATGCATAGCGGCAATGTTACCCGGCTGGACCGAGAAGAAATCGACTGGATTCCGGTAGGTCCTAATCGACCAATCAAGTACAATTATAAAGTAGTTAATGTAAACTCCAATCCTCTGGGCTGTTAATTTGAAGAAAAAAAATGTAAAACCAAAATACAATGCATGCTGCGTGGCTTAGAAAAATGCAACAGAAATATATGTTCTACAGGTTATGCTATGTAACATTTATGTATAGTATGCTTTGTTTCTTTCTTTCTCCGTATTTCATAAAAAATGGAGATGTCAAGCTATAATTTGGACAAAATGTTATATCACATTGAAGTTAGCATATGGCATGCTTTCGGCCATTGGATATACAGTGATCTTCTTCCAGTGGTGTTAATGTGAACTACACTTCTCTACACCATTAATTTTAAAAAATGTAAAAATATAATACAATGCTTGCGATCTAAGTTCAGATAAGAATCTTTGACGTTACTTGTAATTACATTGAAAAGCCAGTATCTTCCTCATTGTTCTAATAAAGATAAAAATGGTACGCAATCGCGTTATTTTTTTTTTAATTGTAGGACAATATTTCCGATGTTTAAACATTATTTCTCGATAGGCGTATAAAAGCAAACATTGAGTTTCATAAATAACAAAGATACTTTTATTACAAACTAAGCAGTTTTTATTATACAATTTTTGACGACGATTTTTCTTGGCACTTTTCTTATCTCGAAAAATGTATAGGAATATAATTCTATGAATATAACGATTAACCTCCTAAATTCTTTTCTTAAAATTTAGTTTTGTAAAAAAATATAGTAAAACTAGGTAAGTTTAATCAAATTTAGCGAAAAGTGGTATACAAGGTTGGAATTTGAATTTACAAAAAAAAGGGTTCAAACCCAAACCATGATTGACAAGTCAAGAAAACTATTCGATTCACAAAAAAATATTGGAAATTAACGCTTCATTACAAACTGTAAAATGCACAAAGAAATAGCTTAACCTACACGAAAGATCTTAGCATAAAAGGGGCAATATGGCGTCAGCCTGAAAATTTAGACATTTTTGCTATGATTATTCGCGACACATATTTCACACAAATCACAAATCTCAAGAACAGGATAAAAGAAATAATTTCATGAACCCTAAAAGAAATCTGGAGAAAAGTACAATGGTAAAGCCTACCTCAACCCTGGAATCACAGAGTCCCTTCATTTTACTTCAATGGCCGAAATAATAGGCTCGTCCAACTAGGATTTGGTGGCAATGTAACTTTCTCCTTTCTCAAAAACGTGACTCGTCGATGGCCGACACGATACTGATATCTCCTGCGTTCTCTGCCTCGCCAAATCCTTCCCGCTCGCGCCACAATTCTCGGCCCAGTCGGTGCTGCCCTCCCAAGCTGTATTTCTGAGACTCTTGGCGATGGAATTCGGTCCTCCGTTCCGGTATGTGGAACGCCGGCGGGTGTAACATGGCTGCTTCCGTGTGTTGACACGTGTCGAGCCTGGCAGGGCCTGGAAGTTAGTTTAATAATCCTTGAGACTTGGATTATTATGTTGTGGCTTACTCGACATTCCAATGGGCCCCGTGATAGTGAAGTGACTGTGGATGCGTGAGAGTGACGTAAACTTGGTGGTAGTGAGGTAGTGCGGGTGACATAGTGCGTAGTGAGGGTGGCTGGAGATGATGGCAGTGTTTTTCCCTGCCGAATTTTCTCAACAAAGTGGACTCTGCTATTCCCGAGATTGTTGTAGGACATCAGGTCCTCCATACCTTATGACTCCAGGTACCTAATCTAACCTAATTAATAGTGACAGGCTACATACAAACTTAGACGAAAAATTCTAACCTAAATAGCATGTTTTCTAACTGTTCTCGAAAAAATACATAAGACAATAAATTTCTCTCTCACTCCTCACACCTTAGGTTATAATAAGTTCTTATCTCTAAATTTATATTCTAATTTGAGCTTGTGCCGGCCATGGGAATAATCACTGTCTAATGTTTAATTCTGAAAAGCTTGGGAAGAATCCATAACGGGTGGTTAGCCACCACGTTACAATATGTTTTTAATGTGTATAGGAATCGAGATAAGAAAAATCATTAGGTCTGTGTTATTTGTTAGATATTTCGTACTACTTGTATTCCATTCATCAGAACTGAACAAACTGTGTCGAGTTGCACGCAGTTTTACGCCCTGCACCGTTCTTGAGATTCCCGATAACTATTAGGGAAGAATTGCAATATTACAAGGCCAAATACTGAAGACCTACCTGACTACCCAACTCCTAGACAACTTTTTAAATCCCGAAAAGGAATAATTCTATGGATCGCGCAATAAAAGACAGCCAGTGAAAGCCCAGTGTTCTTGGCTACGCCTACACTCACCTCTCATACTATCTTCAAAGAAGCTCTGTAGGGTTGCGCTTCTTCCGCGTTAGTTGTCACGGGTCCTAATATTGGTGCAGGGACTAAAATGGGCACGCAATTCGACACACACGAAAAAATAAAAAATTTAAGCTCATCAATTTATTAAATTACGTTCTTATCTTACTTCGAAATTTGATTTTCAAAGTGCAAGGGTGCAGAATGGGTGACGTTAAAGGAGAGAATCGCATCGTATAACAATCACAGGATTTGCATTTTGAGAGTATTTTTAATTCGTTGTATAATCATAAGCAATCATTTTAGGAATAATTAATTCCCTAGTTGTTTTTTACCATAGTTATTATCTCAAATCGGCCTAAAAATATCGTTTGTTTTTAAGAATAATGCAAAAATTTCCGTGTCAAATTTTTATATTTCAAATATATTTCTTTTGAAAAACCATTCTGCGAAAAACGGATTTTTTTCATGCATAGAAAAGCGGAAACTCAATCGGACTGGGAATATATAGAAATTTTATTTAAAAAAATATATATTTTCCTCGATTTTCGCAACACCATTTTTTCTCCATAAAAAATTCCACTTCTAACCAGATAAAAATTATAAAAAATTATTTGTTCACGATAAAAAATATTTAAAAATTTTATCGTTCCACGTGAAATGAAAGTTTATTGGTTCAATTTGTACTCTTCCACATTATCACGATTTAAAATAAAAATATGTTAACATTTGTTCGTATAAAATGTAAAATTTGTTAACTTTTCGCGAAAAAATATTTCATTGTTATTGCTGATTAGTAATTTTGAACGGTTATACTTGAATACATTTCGATTTGGAAATTTTGGTCAACAGCTCAATGACTCTCATGAGGCACTGTTACAGTTTTTTAAAATTACGTCCTAAAGGTTTAAAAAATGCAATGTTGACTGTTTTCAAATAGAAAATGTTCAATTAAAAAGAAATGTTCGACTGTATAAAATTGTTCATCATGTTTAAACATTCAGATTGTTTATTTTTTAATTTCTTGCAATTCAAATTAATATTGTTTATATTTGAGAATTTTAAATCTAAATTGTACGCTTAAAGTTTCAATTCTTTTTCGTTCGAATGGACCGCGTTTAAAATTGTTGAATTGCGAAAGCTATCATTTGAAGTTCTTCCATTTCATACGAATTAGGGTGTTTAAAAAACATTAACTTTGAAATAATTACGGAGCACCTTGATATTTTTTTTTCTAAATTATGAAAAAACACTAACGTATAAATTTGAAGAAAATTTGAGTATATTAATTTCTCCCCGAACGGCGTTAAAGCTTTAATAGAGAATGTCTCTTAAATTAGTGGAGATAAGTAAGAGATATTTTACATTAAACCTTTAACGCCATATCCGAAGCACTAAATATACTCCGATTTGCCTAAAATGTATACAGTAATATTTTTCATGATATAGGAGCAAAATATTGATCCGCACCGTATATTTTTTTAAGTTGATATTTTTTAACGACCCTAATAAGTATTGTATTTGAAATAATTCTGTCATTTAAATAGCTTCAATTTTAAGTTGTAACATATTTTAAGGTACAATGTTGTATTTTTCGACGCCAGAATTTTCCGTAGATTTTTCTGGTTTACGATTTAATTACGAGCAGTTTAAATAAAAATTAAAACAATTTCAGGCTTTTAAATTGGAATTTTGATATTTTTAAACCCTTGAATTAAAAAAATTGTCATTATCAACATCTAGACTTTAATTATTATTTATGGCATCTTTTAGTTTTGATTGCCTTCAATTTGAAAATGATAAATTTTTCAGGTTTTTCACTTTACAAAAATTTCAATTGTAAAATTGCATCATTAAAGATTCAAAATAAAAATAATAAAGTTTGGAATTTTTCAGTGTGAAATCATTAATTTGTAGAGCTTCATTCTGAGAATTTATTTTTCTTATTTTATTTTATTCAGGAAAAAAAGCAAGTCAGAATGTTTCAGTGACTATTTGTGTCGATTCAGTGCTGTTTCAGTGCCTGTTTCATCGACAGGGTATGCTTGAATTCGGAAGACTTTAAGCTTTCAGATCCTTTTTATTAAAAAATTCTAATATTTATTCGGAGTAAGTTGCAATAAAAAACTGAGGTGTCCCGACATTAGCTTTATATGCCTTTGAGTGGCTCGAACATAAAATTGTTTACTTTGAAGGCTTAACATTTTCAAAGGCTAAATTCTATGTTTTCTAGTTTTAGTTGTCCTATAGTTATAATAAATTACTTTTTCAATTTTAAAAGATTAAATTTGAATGTGGGAATTTTTGAGGACTTTATTTCGAAATTGATTAATTCGTGAGCCCGGAAAATAAAATTTGTTAGTTTCTCGATCAGGGTAGGAAAAATCTCATTCTATATATAAAAATAGATTTCGATGATTCTTCACAGATTTTTGAAACGATATATTCAGTTAGCAAAACTTATTTGATATTTTAAAGTGCGAAAAAAGTAATTCTTTCGACATATTTCAATCTTGCTTGCACAGTTATCTTCAGAATAATTTCCCCTTGTACAAATTCGTTTATCGTAGTATGGCATGATTTCAAAAAACTTTTGTTATAGAAAAAAAATGTGTGGTAAATAAACTTACGTAAAGCCACAATTTTACTTGAATACTAAATTTTGTTGTGAACTAAAGAACTTAAAAAATGTAATGTTTTCCTTTTATCCTCTTTACACGTCTTTAATGATAATAAATACGCATAAGAATCTAAGAGGACACATTAAAATAATTAAAAATGTGACTTTGCTGCGTTAAATAGTACAAAAATATTTTTCATGATTATCGAATTATTGTTTATTGTCTCTTAACTTACTTTTGACTGTCATGGCGATCGGATGCGGACGTGTACATTTGCTACTCTTCATTTTTTTGTGTTCATATAATTGTTAAAGTTTTTGAATAAATAAAAATTTGTATTTCGTGAAAGTGCCTTTCCTGCAGAACTATGGTTGCGTGTTTGGAGTGTAATGTAGTTATATTCAGAGGGGGACCTGAAGTTCTCGCTTGTGTTAAGTGTGGTAATCTGGTGCATTTGGCCTGTGCTAATTTCGGAATCTCGAAAAAATCTTTTGAAAAACTTCAGAAGGGTCAAATGTGACTATGTTTGCAAGGTATGTTCTCCTTTGCCCACTTGTGCCACGTCTGCGGTAGTGTCCGGCAATTCAAGTGCGAAACCTGGGACCACTACTCTGCAGGATGTTGATGGTACAGGTATTGTACCTCCCACTCCCTCCTCCGTCGCTGCCTCGCTAAATGCTGGCACTCTTCCCCCTGGGGCCTATTTCATAAAAATTACAAGTTTACAAGTTACAAGTTACTAAAATACTAGTTTGTAATTACAAGTTCTTGTATTTTGTGTTTCACAAGAGTTTTACGTCCACTTGTAATTACAAGTAATATCTCCTACAATTTACAAGCGCTGTTACAAGTGCGCGCAGGATAAAGGTTATACATAAATGTAAAAGGTTAAATACATTTTAAATGTATTTATATTCTTATTTCTAAACACATGAAATTAAAAAAATACATACATACTACTTAAAGTCCATGCCAGAAATGATTGCAGTATTTCAATCTGAAACTCCAGTCATGTAAAATTAAGTAATTAATGTTGAAAGTGCTGAATTTATTAAAAAATGTACTTATCCCATTCATTTGAATAAAATAATCTTAAAATCTATAGAACGGAATTTAAAATAAACCGCTGAAATGAAGCCATTTTCTCCCAATAGTCATCTGCTACTGACAGGCAGATGTACATTTTTTATATATTTTCCATTTTCTACATGTTTCCAGATACCGAAATTTGGACATTATTAGAATAACAGGTTTAACTGTGTAGTGCAGCTATTTTTATTACCAAGATAAATTCCATTTATAAGAAGTTAGAGAATGACCATTCCTGCTCGCTTGTGCTTGGTCATGACCGAGCAAAAGCGAGCATGACGGTAAATGTACATCACTACCTACGATGAGGATCGTGAGAAGGGATTCGGCTTAATTGAACTTACTCGTTCCCCGATCCTACGGGGAGGATCGTATGAAGATATTGGGCTCCATTGGATTCAATTGTTCTCCGATACCACGGTGAGGATCGTGAGTGGATTTAGGTTTATTTAAATTCAATCATTCTCCGACCCTACGATGATGATCGTGAGAAGGGATTAGGTCAAATTAAGATCAGTCGGGCTCCGATCCTACGGTGAGGATCGTGAGAAGAAATTCCGATGTTAGAAGTATAAGCGAATTAAACTCCGATCCTACGGTGAGGATCGTGAGCGGATTTATGTTTATTTAAATTCAATCGTTCTCCGACCCTACGGCGAGGATCGTGAGAAGGGATTACGTTAAATTAAGTTTGATTACTGTTCTCCGATCCTACGCGAGAATCGTGAGTGGGATCTTATTCCTTAATTAGATTGACTCCCTTTCTCCGACCCTACGAAGAGGATCTTGAGAGGGAAGCCTGAAGTTAAAATTGAAATTCATTTACACTCCGATGCTATTGCGAGGATCGTGAGTGAGGGATCTATTAAATAAAATTTAGTCGTTATCCGATCCCGGAATTACGTGAAAATTCACTGAAAAGAAAGGGGGGGGGGGGTGTTTGCTCACTTAACTAAAGATCACGGCTACTTACTATCGTTGGTTCCGAAGGGAGCTGGTCCAGGTGTGGAGACGTCATGATTCTTCCCTTCTTATGTCGCAAGAGGTCTTCAGAAATCTTCAAGAGTTCGAAGTGCTTAGGAGAACTAAGGGTCGGAGCCCCGATGGCCTAACACAGCGATTTTTCAAGGGTAGGAGGTCAAAAAATTAAAACTCGGAGTTTCTAAGGTTTTATTGTCTCTTTGTTTGTTAAAGAGCCTAACAGTTTCTAACAGAGGAATACACAATTCTCTCCCGAACGAATTCGAATTCTACGGCAACGTGCGCGGTGGCAAAGAAAAATAAGAAACAATAAAGTCCACATAGGACGACTGAGTATCATGCGGCGATACTATACGAATAAGGAACGTTAGAGTCCGCAAAGGACGACGTAGTATCATGCGGCGATACTATACGAATAAGGAACGTTACAGTCCACAAAGGACGATGGAATATCATGGGCGATACTATACGGCTCGGGAGACAATAGTACTGACGTCCGAGGGCGATGCTGAGAGCGGAGAGAGATGCTTGCTTGGTCCCGATCCGTGATGAACTAACGAACTGACAGCGGGACTGGACCTCGTCACGGGCATGATCCAATCCACACCAGGTCTAGCCGAAAAACGTTCCATTTTCGTCCAACTCGCGCATACCAGCTCCACGGCCATCTTGGTACCATGCAATTTAGCCGCCAGCTGTACACTTATTCAATATGACGCTAAACCAATCATTAGAGGGAAAGGACTGATAGCCGTCATTCTTCGGGGAAACAACAGAACAACCAAAACTCTAATTGAGTAAACAATAGGTAGTTTTGTTATGTAACAAGCTAATGATTGTGAAATAGCCTAATGCCATACAAGCTCTGCGATAAAAAGTGCCACTTGGAACTTTTCCCCCCCCCCCCCTCCCGACAATCCCGTAATTCACAATCAACATTTCTAAAACAGCAGAACATATTTTGAACAGTAAGCTATCTGCACTGCAAGAATACATTACGCATCAAATTACATCTACTTCATTACAATAGCACGTAAGAATAAGTATTAGTACCAAAAAGAAACGGTGACGATAGAACTACTTTCTGCTCAAGAAAACAACTTAACCTCAGCCCCGATCTGAAAAACAGCGTTTAGCGGCTGCCAATGACTATCAGGAGTTCTTCGTGATTTGACTGATCGACGGAAAATGTTAGGTCGAGAAACAAATTATTTGTTTTTGTGTCATCGTATGTGGCACTTTTTCCCCGCCTCACTTTTGACCCCGCTCTACCCCATTTATTGGAATTGATATGCAAAAATCGAAAATTCCAATATCACGCTAAAAGACGCGTGATACGTAAGAAGTCTAAAAGATGACTTGTAGGGTATTTTGGTTTATACGTAAAAAATAATATGAAAACAAAAATCCTATTTTTAGCGTAACAACGCAAGATAGAGAAGAATGAAAAAAAACTATGAAAAAAAAATAAAAAATTCAAATTTTGAGCCAAACGACGTGAGATACGGAAAAAGTGTTATCAATGAATTGCAGCTTTCGAAAAGTCCATTTTAACCTCCAGTTGTCTCCTCCACCTTTTCTGATGATAAATCCAGTGCTTTGTCTACAAGTGTAACTTTGATTCTTGGTTCTTTTCGTTTTAATAGTTGTTTTTTGGATTGCTATCAATTTATGTACTGATGTTGAGTCCGTAAATACACTAGGAATACAAGCCAACGGCTTGACTGGCCTTCGGAGTTCTTTGCTGTCGATCACTTTGATCTTAGCTCCCACCCAAGGTTGTAATCCGCCAACAGCTTCAGTGAGCCAAATTCGGGACACTTCGACCAAACAGATGACGATAAGGGTTGATAAGATAATTTTCGCACACCATCGATTTTCTTCTCTAATGCTGCTTTAATTGCCTTGGCCTGTTCGTCATCGAGTTCGGTTACTGGGAACCCCTCGGCCACTATGGCCACTTTCAGCTAACTTTGAAGAGCCTGGCTATAAGAGACTGTTGGACCTCTCAGCCGCACCTTCTTCTGTTCCCTGATTTCATTCTGTGAGCTGCTATCAGAATGAACCCTTTTTGGAGTCCCTGTCTGGCTAGTGTTGCATCTGATTGATACAAAAATTGGCGTCTCAACCTCTTCCTAGCAGCTCCCGACAATCTAGCTCATCGTGGTTTTTCTGTTTGGTTTGACCCCACGGCATTAGTATCGCCGTTTTTAAAGAACTCATGGTGTTCCGATGAGTAGCTAAGGAAATGAAAAGTCCGCCCCTGCAGAGCCCCGCTTGCAAGGATAAGATTGACTACTCGGGGAGGTCTTTCCGTATCCCTGAGAGGTCGTTAGGAGACTTTCGTACCTCTAGGTTCAAAAGTTCCACGGGCACGGTCACACTGCACCCATGGCTTAGGGGGGTGGCCACATCGAGTAAGATACTCAATGAATATTCGTCCGTAGGACACCAAACCAACGCAACGGAGGGCTGTTTCTTAGTCGCTTTGCGGGCCCAGGGATCCAACGAGCCTGTGTTAGTCAGGATCTTTTATCCTTCTACCATACTACAATCATACAAACCAGGAGAGACGCGTCATTGGTTGCCGCTCGGGTACTTTTTTGAAATGTTAAAAAATACAACATTATATTTATCAATGAAAATTAAAAATAATTATATTGTAGTATGTTCAAGTGGTACGTGGATCGTTTCTAATATATTTTGAGCTTTAGGTTACAAAAATCAAATTTGTATTCAGTAAATAAAAAATTTCATGTTGTTATCCGTCATTGCGTTTTATTTTGTAAATTATTGTCATTGATTTTCGCATATAAAACAATAATTACAAAATAAAAGAGATTAAAATAAATAACATGATATTTCCTGTTTACTGAATACAAGTCAAAAGCTAGTCAAAAGAGAGCTTGAATGTAGACCTTCAAAACTTGAAGCAAGCTTCGTTAACTTCTTACTTCAAGCCAACAGGATCTTCCATCATGCCGTGAGACATGTTGGGCTAGTTTTAAGCACAACGCACTTGAAAATAACCATACTTAAGGAGTGTTTTTAGTGAAATACATATAAAGACTTCTTTTAAGACTAATTTCGTGATCGTTTTTAGTCATTGACTTGATTTAAGGCCAAAATAAAAAGAAGACCAGCATAGAATTAACACTTTTTTTCTGTGTAGGGGAAGAAGGAATAACTAATGATATCCACCTCCTTCTTCCTACAAATGCTAAGAGATAGAATCATTATGTTGTAATAAAAAGATGTAATAACTAATTTGTTTTTCAATCAAAATGTTCTCTTTATAACAATAACCCTGTTATCACGCTTACCCTATCGACTCTAATTCTATAATTCGAAAAATATGAAAAACTCATTCTTCGTGCACAAAATAAAATGAAAAAAAACCCTTTTTGGAAATTCATTAACATACGAGAAATAGCAATCAATTTTACCTGAAAAAAAACTGTTAGGAATATAAATTACCAAAAATTAGTTACACATTTTCTATCTTTTTAGTTTAAAAAAATCCCATAGATCTCTGTAAACCCCCCCCCCCCCAAATAGAACTCGTAAAATAAGCATAAAAGAATCAGAAACAGACAGCGGCGTAGTTTGTAATTCTCTTAAGAAAGGAGAATTTGAGAATTAAGACACGTAATACCTAATATAATAAAAGCAATAAACAGAATGACAAATTAAAAAACCGACAAAATGATATAATGACAAAATGACAATATGAGAAAATCCCAAAATGATAAAGCGCCAAAACAATAAAATTACTAAATGACAAATAGACAAAACGATAAAATGACAGAAGGACAAAATGACAAAATGATAAAACGACGAAATAACAGAATGACAGTGTGACAAAAAGACAAAACGAAAAAATGCCAGATTGATAAATGAGAAAATGATGAAATAACATAATGACATGACACGACATTACATGAGATGACTCATGACATGACACATGACATGACATGACACATGACATGACATGACGCATGACATGACATGACATGAAACATGCCATGACACATGACATGACACATGACATGATACATGACATTATACAAGACATGAAATTAGAAGACTCATGAGATGATACATGAGATGACACATGACATGACATGTTAAAATGTCAAAATGACACAATGACTGACAAATCAACTACACGACAAAACTACAGAATGACAAAAAGACAAGATGACAAAATGAAAAAACGACAAAATAAGAGAATGACCAAGTGGCAAAAGGACAGAATAACAAAATGAAAATATAGCAAATGACAATATTACAAAACGACAAAATGACAGAACCAGAAAATGTTAAATCAACACAACGACGAAATAACAAAACGACAAAATGACAGAATGACAAAATGACAAATCAACAAAATGACAGAATGAGGAAATGAGAAAATGACAAACTGAGAAAATGATAAAATAACAGAATGGAAAAATGATAAAGTTACAAAATGAAGGAGTGACAAAATGACGAAACGACAAAGTGAAAGAATGACAAAATGACAAAACGACAAAATGGCAGAATGACAAAATGGCAAAATAACAAAACGGCAAAATGACAAATCGAAAAAATGACATTTTGTCATTCTGTCATTTTCTCATTTTTCCTTTTTGTCATTCTGTCATGTTTTAATTGTTTCTGTGTGTCATTTTATCGTTTTCTCGTTTTTCCGTTTTGTCATTTTCTCAATTTGTCTTTTTTTCATTTTGTCATTAAGTCGATATGCGAAAGAAATTTTGACATTTGTTAATAACTAACTATGAAAAAAAAATTCCAGGACGCTTACATTGTTTTATAACCAGACGACACTCTCCTGCCATTACATGACATGACATGACACATGAAATTCTGTCATTTGATCATTTTGTTGTTTTGGGAATTTTTCATTTTGATGTTTTATACTTTTTTCCTTGTGTCATTTTGTCGATGTGTCATTTTGTCATTTGGTAATTTTGTTCTTTTCTCGTTTGGTCAATTTGTTATTTTGTGACTGTCGTTTTGCCATTTTGCCATATTGTCAGTTTGTCATTTTGTCATATTGTCATTCTGATATTTGATCATTCTGTCAATTTATCGTCTTTTTGTTTTGTCGATTTTTTATTCTGTCATCTTGTCGTTTTGTCATTTTGTAATTTTTGTAATTTTACGTTTTGTCATTTTCTCATTTTGATATACTGTAATTTTGTCACTTAGTCATTTTTTCGTTTTGTTGATTTGCAATTTTTTCATTTTGTCTTTCTGTCATTTTGCCACTTTGTTGATGTGTCATATTATCATTTTGTAATTTTGTTGTTTTGTCGATTTTTCATTGTGTCATTTTATGGTTTTGTCGTTTTGTCATTTTGTCAAAGAAATCTTGACATAATTAACCTTAAAAAGCAGTCTGCAGGGCGCTTATATTGTATTATAACAAGACGTCACTATCCTGTCATGTCATGACATGACGTGACATGACACGACATTGCATGATATATGACATGATATGACGAGACATGACATGAAATGACAGGACACATCACATAAGAAATGACTTGACAAATGACATGACATAACATGACATTACACATGACATTACATGTGTAATTACATTACAAAAGATGACATGAGACATGACATGGCACATGAGGTAAAATTACATAACTCATGACATGACGGTACATAACATGACACATGAAATGACATGACATTACATGTGACATGTTAAAATGTCAAAATGACAAAATGATAACATGTTAAAATGTCAAAATGACACAATGACTGACAAATCAACAAAACGGCAAAACTACAGAATGACAAAATGACAAAAAGACAAGATCACAAAATGAAAAAACGACAAAATGACAAAATAAGAGAATGACAAAATGACAGAATAACAAAATGACAATATGGCAAATGACAACCCGACATAATGAAAAATCAGCAAAACTGCAGAATGACAGAATGACAAAAAGACAAGATGGCAAAATGAAAAAACGACAAAATGACAAAATAAGAGAATGACAAAATGGTAAAATGAAAAAATGACAATATGGCAAATGAAAAAATCACAAACCGATAAATCAACAAAACGATAAAATGACAGAATCACAAAATTACAAAATGAATGACAAAATGAAAAAAAGAAAAAATGTCAAAATGACAGAAGGACACTGTAGGGTAGAGCGGGATCAAAAGTGACGCGGGAAAAATGCCACATACGATAACACAAAAACAAATAATTTGTTATTTCATCTGACATTTTCCATTGATCGGTCGAATGACAATAAACTCATAATAGCCGCTAGTAGCCACTAAAAGTTATTTTTTAAATCGTGGCTAAGGTTAAGTTTTTTGTGCATGAAGTAGTTCTATCGTGAGCGTTAATTTTTCGTACCAACTCTTATTCTTCCGGACCACTGTCATGAAGTAGGTGTAATTTGATGCGTAATTATGTATTCTTGTAGTGCGGGTTTAGTGTAGTTTAAAATATTTTGTGTTGTTTCAGAAATGTTGATTGTAAATAATGAGAATTTGTGGAGGGTAAAAAGTGCCAAGTGGCATTTTCTACCCCAGAGTTTGTATGACATTATGCTATTGCACAATCACTAGATGTGGAGCTCATTCTGAAAGCATCACAGGCGAGTAATGGATCTAGTGTCACGTATGCCAAAACTGGGCTCATGTAAAGTGTGTTGTGAACTAGCAATCGAAAATTTTCGTCTGTAATAATTGCGAAAGTGACTATGACTAAGTCTCTAAGCATATCAGTTGTCTGAACATTTACTTATTCATTTTGTTGCTATGTACTGTGATATCCTTCTGTGCAATTTAAAATAAACAAATTTTCGTTTTCTTTATAGTTTGGTACTTTTTACCCCACGTGTAGGGCAAGAAGTACCATTAGACAACGTTTAGAAAAAAATATATCACACAATCGATGAAATGCATATAAATTTATTATGATTATAATTTGGAACTTGAATGTCTCACATATATTTTAACGCAATACCTAATTTCGTTTGGACACAGTGTTATGAAAAGTAAATTTTAACACTTTCAGCCCCGCCCTCCCCTAATATTGTCATTTTATCATTCAGTAACTTTATCCTTTTTTTTCTGTTTTGGTAATTTGTTATTTTGTCATTTTGACGTATTGTCCTTTGTTCCTTTTGTCAAAATAAAAGAATGACAAAGTGCAAGAATGGCAAGATGACAAATCAACAAAACGACATATTGACAAAATGATCTGAACTATTTTAGTTTACTTTCAGTTTGAAGTTAGTAAGTTAAAGGAGACGAAAACAGACTGTGAGATTATATAAGAGCGTCCAATAAAAAGGATCCCGAATTAAAAGGAATACCCCGTTTTTACTGTGTAACTAATACTGTGTCGTTCCTCATACTCATTTATTTTAATTAAATATTCAACATAATATTATATATATATATATATATTTAATATTATGTAAATATTAAATACACATAAAATTTAATTGACAAAGAACCATATTTACTTAATCCTGACACCCCAAATAGAACATTTCAATACCAGGCTATCTTCGGAACATTTGGAATCTTTAATAAATATTTTTGTTATTTAATATTTCGGGTCGTAACAGATATATGT
Source organism: Andricus grossulariae (assembly GCA_011634705.1). Lineage (NCBI taxonomy): Eukaryota > Metazoa > Arthropoda > Insecta > Hymenoptera > Cynipidae > Andricus > Andricus grossulariae. The sequence continues at coordinate 216,114,947 of JAABKJ010007545.1, read as the reverse complement.
ATAAGAAATAAAGATAGATAGGTTTAGAATGAAAAGAAATGGGCTATACAAAATATATACTTAATTTTATTATCTAGCATGATTCGTTTATACATACAACATTTTATACATCTTTGATTGATTATGAAAATTATAAGACTTCGAACGCGATGGAATTATTTTACAGTGGGAAAGGTGAATGCGAATTATCGTTAATATGGCTAAATCTTAAACGTAAAAAATGATGCAACGAAACAATATTTACAAACAATTTAAAGCACAAAAATCACGTAATTTATCTCAGCACATTAGAGATGATCGTAGCCACTAAAACAGAAAGAAATAATTTAAATAAAAATAAAAAACGTAATAAAAATTGATGGAAAAATGTTTTAAAAATTGAGCCTGCATTTTTAATAAAAATGGAAAGTTTATAATTCTCTCAGTTTCTTACCTCTGCTAAACTTAGTTTGATAGTTCCATTTTGTAACGGATCTTTGCTTTCAAATATCCCTAAACAAGAATGTATAAAATTGAATTAATTTTTTTAAATAAAATTTTCTACAATTCGAATGTGTCATTTTTTTAATTGAAAGTATTTTAATATTTTTTCAAAATATATATGAAATATAGTTACCAAAAGCATCGCTTAGATGTAAAATTGCTGAAACAAAGTCGCCGAATCTTAAAGTTCCGTCCTTCCTCATATATCGGAGGATAAGAATCGACAGTACATCCGTATTTAGTTGAAACCCTGTAAATTATTTTTAAATTTATATGTTATTCTGAATATTGTTATAATTTATTCAAGATAAATATATTTTTTAAAGATTCTTACCAACTTCGAGTAAAGCATCACGAAGCCTTTCCGCCTTTAAAATACCAGTTTTCTCTTTCGTATGGTTTTTGAAAGCTGCTTGCCAGTATTTTAAACTACACATCAGATCTTTGAAGTCGTTGAATTTCAGTCTCCCGCTGCCCGAGCTCTATTTTTATGATACTAAGGAATTTAATATCTTTTAGCAGAAACTAGGAATATGTATGGATTTTTATTGCCTCTAATGTACGTACATCAAGATAGAACTTCAATAAAATTCATTAAAAAAAAATTAGTATATATATATATGAAAGGATACATCCATCGCGAGAACGACTTGACGACAAACTTCCATGCAGGCACAGCTCTTTATATAATCTGAAAAGAATAAAAAATGTAATTTATTAATTGATAATTTTTGTCTGTAAGGAATACTAAAAATTTTTTTATTCTTATTAGAAAAATCTATCACATAATGTTAAATGTCAGTTAGTATCACGTTTATGTGAGTTCGAATGATTTCGTTTTTGAATTATACAATTGATACGATTCCAATTTAAAAATCGCATTTCACATTTTAAATTGTCCATCTTTGAAACTGTCAGCTTGAAATATTCTATTTGCAATATTTTGAAATTTCAAAGCTTAATTCTCGATAGGTTTTATCTTTTAAAGCCTTGAAATATAAATTATTCAATTTTGAAGGCTGAGACTTAACAATTGGAACTTTTAAAGTCTCTTATGAATATTTTTATTCATAACGGAAGTTGTACTTTTAATGCACATATTTAAATGTGTATTTTGCTCCATTTACTGAGTCATTCTATTTTGAAGGTTCTTTTTTAGTAACTTTTTCCTATTGTTAAACAATTTTTGGCTTTTAAAAATTTTTTCCTTCTTTATGTTTTGTTTAATATTTTTGGAAAAATAAATAATTCAAAACAATTTGTTTGAAATTTAATATTCAAAATTAAATATTTGGGATGATACATTAAAAGAATGAACTATTTAATTTTTAAAACGTTTATGAAACATTCCAAAATAAACCCTTAGGATTTGTGCAATTTCAAATTGAAAGCCATCATAAAAAAATTAATTTTAGATTGAAACTGCATGTACCTACGTAAATCCTTCACGAAGTTCATTAGTTATTAAAAATTGGAAATTTTGAGACTAAAGCGCTTGACAGTGAATAGTTTGTAATTTAAAAAGTTTGACATTCAATAATTTTCAATTGGAGTATTTATTAAAATTGAACGTTTCTAAATTAAAATTTCAAAATTTAATGAAATCAAAATTGAATAATTTCTGTATCCAAACTCTTACCAAATAGCCTAAGTGTGAAAAAATGTCTGCAAGTACATAAGTAATAATTTATTTATTTATGTTAAAGGTAATCAAAGTTGTGAAATCAATCAATAAATTCAAGTACGAATAGTAGAACATTTAGGAATATAAGGTTTTTAAATAAAAGGAATTAGTTCGATGAATTAGTTTAATAAATAGTTTTTTGTGTAATAAGAAAAAATTGGTATTTTAGAGGAATAAAAAAAGAACAAAAAAACATTAGGCTGGCCTGTAATATAATAATTCCCAATTATGATAATTATTATTGTTATGTTGCCATGCTTATGTTTATTATTTAAAGGCCATAACAGGCCCGCAAAATTTGCTGTTTATTTTCTTTATTCCTCTGAAATATCAATTTATTAATTCATCAAACAATAAAAATTATTTTTAAAACTTTTCTACTATTCGTACTTGGGTTTATATTTTTACCGCACAACTTTGATTACGTTTAAAACTAATAGCATTTGAAATGGAATAATTGTTAACTGAATCCTTAAAGTTATGTCAAATTGGGAACTGAATAGTTAACAGATTATTAAAAATGTTAATTATTCTAAAATGAATATATTAAAATATTCCAAATGGGCTAATTTAAAATTGATATAGTTGAAAATTGCGTATTTTGAAATTGAAAGCCTAAATATAGTTCAGCAATTGGAAAGAGTCATCTTTTTAATCTGCAAATTTGGATGCCCTAAATTTAAAATTGTTCAATTGTAAGTACTTGAAATTAAAAATACTTAATTTTGAACTTTTTACGTTTGAAATTCATCAATTAAATTAAAACTGTTTTTTTTTTTCAAACTGCCCCAACTTTAAAAGTAATGTTCTTCGATTTTCTTTAAATTCTGGGAATATGTTTACCTACTCAACAGTACTTAATCGACAAATTTATAGACCACAAAAACCGCTTTTCACAGACACAATCCTTTAGTAGTCCACATACTAGTTTTCAAGTCTACAATTCTTTCAACGCATTCAAGTTCATTCAGAATGACACTAAATCAGCTAATAAATCATTTTAAAATGCTTGTCGGCGGCTCAGAGGAAGTTTATATTATTTGTTATTTGTTATAAACAGGTAGAAAATGCAAACTACCCTTTTCAGAAGTGATGTCCATTTTTCTCAGTTTGAATGATATGGTTCGTCAGTTTACAATAATGATTGATTATTCATGAATATTCCACGAATAAGTGTTTCATTTAACCGTTGTGAATATATAAACAGTGCTTTTTCAAATGAATCAACTATAGACAAATTATAAATTAACGTCTGTCGTCAGCCCACGTTCTGTAAAATCATAGTTTCCAGAGTCTACCACGTGGAGGCGGCAGTGCGATTTTGGACTCCTTCGGGGTGCTTAATTTAAGTGAGTCCCCTCGCCTCTCACTATTCGGGGTGCTTGTTTTTTGTGAGTCCCCTCGCCTCTCACTATTCGGGCTGTTTAATTTTGATGAATCCTCTTGCCTCTCACTTCACGGTGTTTTTTAATTAGTTCGCCTTTTCTTTTCACCATTTTTCTTACTCTAAACAGTCATGATAATCAATTAGTTGTATATCTGAGTCTTCAGATAGATGCTTCGTATCAATTGCATCTAACATGAGATGCACATTTTCGTGATAAACACATACACAAATTGTGTGGGTACCACTTCCTCTGGCTAAAACGCAATGCCGAGGCCTAAGTTGCGCAAATTTTGAAAACCCAATTTTTATTTCCTCATTCTCTATTTTAAAATGGTCACGCGTTGATAATCTTAGTCTAATAACATATTATAAGAGAATTCCTGATAGACTATCAGTCTCATTTAACTTTACAATACGTAATATCATGCATGGATAATCCTAGTCTTTTAATATATCACAACGAGGATTCCTTATAAGCTATCAGTCTCATTAAGTTTCATGGACTGTCATGTCACGCATGAATAGGCCTGATGAATCACGGTCCCACTACCTAGAGAGTGTTTTAATACTGCGACTCCACGATCTTTGTTATCCTGCGTAGATTCTAAATCTAGAGGATTCTTATCCTACTTATAACAAGCAGTAACGCTGCGGTCACTGATTCCACAATTTTCGTCGTTGCCTAGTGTCCCGAAAATTGTGCACCCGAAATATCTTCGCGGCAACCTCGTAGAGTGTATGCCGTTTCGTATTCTGAAAAGAAAAGGGGTAATCTGTCTCCGGAGCCTGTTTCAGCGTGCCCGGATATTAACAACAAAATAAAACATCTGGAGCCTATGATAGCGTACCCAGGAGAAATAAATAAATAGCAGGTAATGTCTGGAGCCTGATTCAGCGTACCCAGAGAAGATAAATAAATAACAATTAATATCTGGAGCCTGATTCAGCGTGCCCAGAGAAAATGCCTGAAAGAAAAGCTGGAGCTTGGAACAGCGTACTCAGTGTTAATAAACAACAACAAAAATATTGAAACAATCTTGGAACCGGTATGGCGTGCCCAAGTAGAAAAAACAAAAAGAAACTCAGAAGCCTGAACGGCGTACCCTGAAATATAAAAACAACGGACCTTTATCCTTGGCAAGCGTAAAGCTTTGCAGCTTGCTCCGAATGATAGTCCGGTTGTGGACTCCGGTTTCCCGTAGTCCACTCGAGAGTGCCCACTTGGGATCTCGTCTCCCTTCTTATACCCTCGCCGGTTGAGGTAGGTCGCGGGAGATAGGACCCTGCATTAGTGGTTATCGTTTTAATCAGCGTCTTCTTCATTATTGTGTTCAGTGATTGTCATCGTCCTAATGTTTCTTGGTGTTGAGTCTCTGTTTATGTCTTGCCTTCTCCAATTGTCATCCCTCGGCAAGTATTTGAATTTTCAACTAAAATGATGAATCTTCAACAACTAAAAATGAATTTTTTTCAAAGTATTTAAATAAAAAACAATTCAATTAAACCAAAAGAAAAGAATTTTCAACAAAATAGTTGAATCCTCAACCAACACAGATTAATTTTCAACTGAGCAGTTGCATTTTTGAACTAAAAAAATTAATTTTGAACTAAAAAAATTAATTTTTAACCAAAAAGATTAATTTTCTACCAAAAAAGACGAATTTTTAACAAAATACATGAATTTTTAATCAAAAAGGATCAATTTTCAACCAAAAATGTAATAGTTATATTTGGTTGCAAAAAAAATTTCAAAAATAAAAAACAAATTTTCAACAAAAGAAATGAATTGTCAGCCATAAAGATTAATTTTTTGAAAAAAAATATGAATTTGTAACTAAATATATATATTTTTAATAACTAGATAAATTTCAAAACATGAATTAATTTTTCACTAAAATAAGGAAAAGTTAAATTCAAAGTTAAAAAAGAAATTAATAATAAAACACAAATTTTCAAAAAATTATTTCAATATACAACCAAAGAATGAATTGCCAACCAAAAAGATGAATTTTTAACAGGATACATGAATTTTCAACCAAAAAGATTAATTTTTTACCATAAAAAATTAATCTTTCACCAAAAAATGAATATTTAAACCAGAACTTATTTTTCTGCCAAAAAGGACGAATTTTTAATAAAATACATGAATTTTTAACCAAAAAATATCAATTTTCAACCCATAATGGAATCGTTATATTTACAGTCAAAAAAAATTTTAATAATAAAAAACAAATTTTCAACAAATTATTTCAATATTCAACGAAAGAAATCAATTTTTAAACAAAAAGATTAATTTTCTACGAAAAAAGATGAATTTTCTAACAAAATGCATGAATTTTCAACCAAAAAAGATCAATTTTCAACCTAAAATGAAATAGTTATATTTACAGTTAAACAAATTTTCAATAATAAAAAACAAATTTTCAACAATATATTGAAATTTTTAACCAAAGAAATAAATTGTCAACTAAAAAGATTAATTTTCTAACAAAAAAGATTAATTCGTAACAAAACATATAAATCTTCAATAAATAGATAAATTTCAAACCATAGAAATTAATTTTTGACTAAAATGAGGAATTTTTAACCAAGAAGATAATTTTCTACAAAAAGGACGATTTTTAACAAAATACATGAATTTTCAAAAAAAAAAATCAATTTTTAACCCAAAATGGAATGGTTATATATACAGTTAAAAAATAATTTTTAATAATAAGAAACAAATTTTTAACAAATTATTTAAATTTTCAATCAAAGAAATTAATTTTCATTTGAAAAGTTAACCTTATTTTATCATGATGATTAATATTCTATTATAAAAGAGGAACTTTTGACAAAATGAATCAATTTTTATGAGTTTTCAACTGAAAAAAATGAATTTTCAATCAAAAACGCAATAGTTAAGATTTTCAGTAATATAAATTAATTTCTCCACAAAAGAAAGGAAAACGAATTTTCAACAAGATAGTTACATTTGTAACCAGAGAAATTAATTTTAAACAAAATACATAAATTTTCGACAAAATTTTAATTTAAAAAAAAGTTCAATGAAATAATTCAATTTTTAATAACAAAAAAATGGATTTTTTTAACTATAATGATGAATTTTCAATTAATAAAAAAATTTTTTGAACCAAATAGTTAAATTTTGGACCTAAAAGATGAACTTTCAAAAAAATATATGAATTTCCAATTGACAAAGATACATTTTTTAGGTTCTAGTTATTACTAATTAACACTGGTTTATTTTTAATAGCGAGATTTTCAGTTGAAAAAATTAATTTTCAATTCAAAAAACTGATTTTTAATCAAAGAGATGAATTTTCAATCAAAAATAATATTTTCTTACAAAAAAAAGATTAATTTCATCAAAATGCATTAATTTTCCACAACATTTTAATTTTTGAAGGAACTTTTACATGATAGTTCAATTTTCAACCAAAGAAATAAATTTTCAAACAAAACAACAACAAAATAAATTTTCAACCCAAAATGTAATAGTTATATTTTCAGTTGAAAAAAATGTTAATGATAGAAAACAAATTTTCAACAAATCATTTAAATATTTTACCAAAGAAATAAATTGGCACTCAAAAAGATTAATTTTCTACCAAAAACACGAATTTTTTACAAAATACATAAATTTTTAACCAAAATGATTAATTTTCTACCATACAAAATTAATTTGTAATCAAATATAGAAATTTTTAACAAAATAGATAAATTTTAAACCATAGAAATAGATTTTTCACTAAAATGAAGAATCTTCAACCAAAAAATGAATATTTAAACAAGAAGATTGTTTTTCTACCAAAGAAGACGAATTTTTAACAAAATACATGAATTTTCAATAAAAAAAGATAAATCTTCAACCCAAAATGTAATAGTTATATTTACAGGTTAAAAAATTTTTTTAATAAGAAAAAACAAATGATTTAAATTTTAAATCACAGAAGTGAATCATCAACTGAAAAATTAATCTTATTTTACCATGAAGATTAATATTCTAGCATAAAAGACAAATTTTAAAGAAAATGCATGAATTTTCCTAAGTATACGACTGAAAAAGATGAATTTTCAATTAAAAACGCAATAGTTAAGATTTTTAGTTATATAAATTAATTTTTCACAAAAAAAAAGACAAAGGAATTTTCAACAAAATAGTTAAATTTTTAACCAGAGAGAGAGAGAGAGTTCAGAAGGTTTTAATGCTCGAAAAAGTAGAAAGTCAGCTTCATGGAGAATAAACTTTTATTCAAATTATTTTTTAAAAAGTTAAAAAAGGAAACAATTATGATGCTCCTGAAGCTCGAAAAAATGTATAAAAGACTATACCTCGGGCACAATTTTTTTTCTTCTTTCATTTTCCCCCTTGTTAAACTACATTTTCACTTGCCCTGTTCCATATGATATTAAAAATAAAATTCAAATTTAAATTTTGAATTTCTCTTTGGATTATGTAAACATTGTTTTATTTCATCAATAAAGAAGCAAAATAGAAGTCTTTCTGAAGATGTATGATGCTGTTTTAATTTAACATATTTTTGAAATGTTACTTCAACAAAACAAGTACATTAAGAAAACTTGAAATAAGAAGAAAATTTTAGTAAAAGAAAATTCCAAAATTGAAATTAATTAAATTGAATTTTCAAACAGAAAAGATTACATAACCGAAAAGATGAATTTTCAACACAAAAGGACAAATTAAAAAAAAATAATTTTCAGCCAAACCATTAAAAAGAAAAGATTTTTTCGAAAAGTAGTTAAATAATTAAACAAATAGTAACATTTTCTTGCCAAAAAGATAAATTATTTCGAAGGCAGTTGAATTTTTAACAATAAATTTGAATTTTCGACCATAAATTATGACTTTTACAAAATAGTTAAATTTCTATCAAAATGGTTGAATTTTCAGCAGACACAGATGCATTTTCAATCAAATTATCAAATTTTTAAACAAAAAATATTAAAATTCAATGAAGTATTTGAATGTTTAAGACAAAAAGATAAATTTTTTAGAAGCTAGTTGAATCTTCATAAAAAAGTTCACTTTTAACAAAGAAAGATTACTTTTCTACCATGAAAGATAAATTTTTAACAAAAAAGTAAAGTTTTTAGGCTGAATTTTTAATAGAAAAGATAATTTTCAATTAGGGAACATTAATTTTTAAAAAGATAGTTGAAATCTCAACCAAAAAGTTGAACTTTCAACAAAAAAGAATGATTTTATACCCAAAAAGATGATATATGTATTTTCTACCAAATAGTCGAATTTTCTACCAGATAGTTGAATTTTCAACCAAAAAGTTGAATTTTACCCAAAAAGTGGATTTTTTAACCAAAGTGTTGAATTTTCAACAACAAAAAATCATTTTCTACTCAAGAAGACAACTTTTCAACAAAATAAAGGAATTTTCAACCGAAAAGATGAATTTCCGACCAAGAAGATTAATGTTCTACCAAAAATGATAAATTTTGAAATATGCATGAATTTTTAACAACATTATTTAATTTTAAAGCCAAAAAGACAATTTATCTACAAAAAAGTTGAATTTTCAATCAAATATTTTAATTTTCTACCAAATAGTGGGATTTTCGAGCCGAAAAGATGAATTTTGAACAAAAAAGGTGAATCGTTAACATCAAAGTTCATTTAAAGGCAAATAGTTGAATTTTTAACTACAATTATGAATCCTTAATCAAAATAATTAACTGTACTTAGCTGCCTCGTTTTCTAGTTCACATTATGTAGTAACGCAATCATTGCTTGTTCCGGCACAGTTATTTTAAATTTGAATACAAATTTTTGCCCGCCATCCCTATGCGCTAGATGGCGCCCTAGTCCATCATCCCCGGATTTTCCGTTACAGTGATGCCAATGCAGGCGCCTTGAGTTACTGCGCTTGCGCTAAAGTGGCGCGTTGGTTGGCCGCAGTTGGCGCGACAAGCAAAAGAACTATTAAAATCAATTTCTTTTATTAAAATATCTAGTTAATAAAAAATGCACAAGAATATATATAAACTGTATAACTTTTGAGTTCAGTTAAGAAAAAAATGTATAACACATATTTTCTAAGTAACAGTTTATTTCCTTTGAATTCAAAAAAATAACCTTCATTTCACAAAGAAATGTAATAAGATACAGTTTAAATACATTCTTGTGCATTTTATGATAATTATTTATTTTAATTACAAGAATTGTTTTCAATTCCCATTTTGAATTCCGCGCCAAATGCGGCCAACCAGCGCGCGATCCTAACGCAAGCGCAGTAGCTCAAGGCGCCCACATTGGCATCACTGCTCGATTATGCAGTTCTGTGCATTCCGAGTCACATCAAACGAAAAGGAAACAATTAAAAAGTGTTTTTTCGGTATATGAGTCCACAAAATAAAAAAGAAAATCGTCGACGTAAGAAGAGGAAGCATAATAAGAAAGAAGGAATCCTGAAGAAGCTGTGAAAACTATAAAAGGAAGTGAAACCTGCCAAGAGATGCAGGAAGCTTTCAAGTTCGACATCGTCCAGTTCATCGTTCAAGCGAAAAAGGTGATGCGCGTCTTCTGCGAGGAACGTCACACCCTAGAGGAGAGACTTACAAAAACATTTCAAGGTCCTTAACCAGCAGTTCTTACTCATCCGATTCAAGAAGTCGATCGCAATCAAAAAATCGTATCTCGAGAAGCAAGTCGAGCTCCGATAGAGAGAACTCAGTCGGTAAGACTGTCAAACGCAACAAAGAAGGCGATAAGAAAACTCAGCAGGCTGTTGATAAAGTCGATCCTCTACTTGACCGGATGAAAAAGAATACCTTGAAAGAAGCAGTGCTGTCTCCGCCAATTGTCGACTCAGTGGCAGATTTATAGACAAAAATTCGTCTTTCAATCGAGAGATTCGGATAACGCCACCAGCCAAGAAAAAAGATGATTTTAGGGTCACAGATCAAAAACAACTAGCAACCGGTATAAGTGCCATTGGAAAGCACTCACTGAAATTATAAAAGGGGAGAAATTATCAAGAGACATCCTCTTTGATATCGTGAGTGACGCTGGAAAGATCCTCACAGATTTACAGCACGAATTGTCGATGGCAAGGCGGGCATTCATAACTCCTGGCTTAGACCCGCTCCTGAAAGGCTAAAAACAGCTAAAGAGGTCGAAACAGTCGCCAAAGACTGGAAAAATCTGCTGCATCGACGAGTAACCCAAAAAAGGCTCAATCGACATATAAAAATAATAGAGCTTCAAAAGACGCACGAGCTTCTAGATCTTCGGGCTCCAGTTTAAACTGGAAGGTTCTTTCCAAAAATAGTTTATCGAGCAGGAGGGGAGGCAAAGCGGCCATTTTAGTGATTATAATACAAATCTAGTGTTTTTCAAGGTCCTGCTGTGTTCTTTCGGGGATTGTGTAATAACACAATTTAGTGTTTTTTTTAACAGTATTTAGTGAAAAATTGAGTGATTTTTCAAATTTTCGATTCTTTTGGCTCCAATTCATTGATTAACATCATGAATGTCGCCACAACTATGTGATAATATAAAGAGTTTTAAGAATAATAGGAATAAAGGAAGTATACAAATCAAGTGCTGCGAGTAAAAATGCCAATACTGAACAAAATAATGCAGTCGATATTACGATAGAAGCTGATGATAAGCTTGATCAAGTATTCGGATTATTTGGCTTTCAAGATTATATTATTTATTATTAGTATCGTATATTAGCTAGACATTTTACTTAAGTTCGTATGTAACAAAAAATGTAATATTATAAAAATGTACCAAATATTTCACTGACCTCATTGTTCCTTAAAAACAGATGAGCTCATAATTAAACAAATTTTATTTTATTTAATTGTATCAATTTGTTTTCACCTTTCCGTATTCCTGCCCTATTTATATTTTACGAAAACTTTTGAAACATGAATATTATAATAAAATTGTAGATTTCACTATACTGAATAATGGTGAAATGGTAAAATAAATTTTTGTTAGAACTGCCGCCATGTTATTATTTTGCACAATAAAAAAAATCCGCTTCGTCACTTCAGAGCGACGGTGACACTAATAAAGAAAATTTCTGATTTGTTTCTGATGATGCTCACTGGAGATATCGTGCGCGTAGTGGACATGCCTTTTTCTTATACAATTTGTTTATTGTTAAATAATTCCTAAACTCAATATTTAATTTATGTTAAAAAATTGCTTTCCTAAATTTTGAGACAGCATAAATAAACGATGAATTTTCTATTTAATTACATAAAGTAGTGGTTGAGAACAAAATTCTTGGACATCACCTTTTTTTGGCCGCTATAGAATGGCCCATTAAGTCCATACAATTATGTACCTTCCTAGGTTTTGATTTGGATAGCAAAAAATTCTATATCCGAGTACCTCAAAAGAAAAAAAAGCTATTAAAAAGTTAGTACAAAGTTTTCAGTGTAAAAGCAAATTCAAATACGAGAGGTAACACATCTCATAGGCACTCTCGTCGCAGCGTGCCCAGCAGTATAATACGGATGGCTTTACACTAAAAGGCTGGAAAGAGAAAAATATTTGGCACTGAAAAGGTCCAATGAAAATTTTAACTCGTCCGTGATACTCTCAGACAGGGCAAAAGAGGCCCTAAGCTGGTGGATCGATAATATACATCATTCTAGTAATCCCGTCAGAGAGGAAATCTACGCGAAAGAAATATTGACGACCATAGAGGTTAGTGATGCATGTCGATCATTTAAATTTTTTTTCAAAATCTCGTCAGATTAAATTAAAACCTTGAACACCATACTCATCACATCGAGACGAACGATTACTCAATCGAGATGATCGTCTCGATCGATTTGTTTCATTAAAAATTCTTGATCTCCATTACATTTGAGTTCCATCTAACTATGTTTTAAGCGAATCTCGATTTTGTCAAGAAATGATCGATATGCATCACTAATAGAGGTCATCCGACAAGCAGCAGGCTGGTCCAAAAACTGGACAGCTTTTGCTCGATTTTATAATCGTCCCATTTCCCAAGAAAATGTTTTTGCGTCTGCAGTTCTTATAGGTAGTGGATAACATGTACTCTACAATAATGCGTTAACTCTGGTATAAAAATAATATCTGAGATTATATAAAAATTGCGACGAGCTTCAGCTTTAAAGATCTACATAATATGATCTAGAGAACGAGGCAGTGAAGTACAATTGAACGATTGAACGAACTTACCTATTGTGAAGTTCAATCGTAATTGTATGAGCTGCCTCGTCTGAATAGATCACAACCACCCAATAAAATTTCTCACTTTAATCCACACCATATTATATATGAAAACTGTAAAAAGTTTTTAGTTTTTATATCGTTGCGATTCAAAACTTGTTTAAAATATAATGCGTTCAAGTTCTAAATGTTATCTAACATAAGTGACGTAGTTTATGGAAAGTACCGTTAGGTCACTTTTTCTTTGAGGACTACACCACCGCAATTATCATAAACAAATTCTTAAAATAAACACTTCTGGATATCGAAAATTGACTTTTTTAAGTGCAATCATTTATTTTACCTTCAAAAGTAATACATATTCTAAAACATATTCTAAAATCAACTTTTTTCACATTCATTTGTTACTAAGCATATCCTCATGTCTAACTTCCGATCAATTTCGAAGGATAATATCGGAAAGATCAGAACTGTCATAATAAAAGTGACTTTTGAAATTAATTCAATATAAATTTGTAAGTATAAAAACCGATTCGACAAAGCAGAGTCCACCTGCTGGAGATTCATCCATGAAAAGATCAGCACAAAAGTATTTGTTTCTTAACTTGAATAGTCTAAAATATATTTTCAAGATTCAAAATTTAACTTGAGTTTGAATTTTGACAAATTCTATTCAAAATGCAGTGCGTAACAGTATATTGGCGGATGATTTAATTGATTTAAACGTCGATAATGAGCAAAAAGAAAAGTTTGCGAAATGCAAAATATGTTTCTCCATGACTAATAATCCTGAAGTAAAGAACCATCCTTTCTCAAAAGTAATTTGATTTCTTTTATATAACATAACTTATGAAATTGAATACATGACACAACCATCAAATATAAAGTTATTAAATGATCAAATAAATAAAATATTTGATTATAAATATTTTAGGAATTTGATCAAAACAAGATAGTCGAGATGATTGAGGAATGGGTTGTGAGGAAATATTTGCTAATTAATATTTTTGATGACGATATAACTCAAGAATGTTTCGAATATTTAAATAAGAAAGCAAAAATGCCTAAGCAAAATAACTTGCGCTTATTGATAGAAAAATCATTTTAAGAGTAATAATTCCACGTAAACAAAATATATATTGATAACTCCTCGAAAATTTCCTTCACACTGAAAAGTTGGAACTCTTCAGTTCAGCAACCGTTTTATGGAGTGACTGGTATTTTCATTGTTACCATTCTAATACTCAACTTTTAAAACTTTAACATTATGACATTATGACAATGAATAGGCTTTAAAAATGTGTATATATCAAGCTTTTTATTGCTGAAATTTGCTTTCCGTTTTGCGCAAAATGTGGTATCCGTAAGAAAAATCCACACCCTCACCCATGACGAATAGTTCACCAAAATGCAAACTTTTTCTCCACAAATTATTATCCAATAGGACTACACATAGCCATAGTTTCGGTCTGATTGGAATTTTGTTTCTGTAGGTGGGTAAACTTCAGAAATTAATCCTGATATTAAATTAAATATAATGCTGGTTATTTTTATCATATAATCATAAAACTTATTCTAGAAATATGTACGATTTTCTTTATAATATAGATATGATACTTTCATGGGAAATTTATAAACAAAATAAATAGTACTTCCGTACAACATTGCATTTTTTTAGTACTTCGAATAGATAGATATAATTTTTTAAATCAAATTATACTGACATAATACAAATTGGTTTAATTTCGCTTGGCAGCATAAACTATTTGTGGCAAAAAAACTTTCAGCATTCTCTTTACATTTGGAAATTTTTTAAAGGTAAATGTCATATAGTATAGTTACAATATTTTAGTTTGTATTTCAAGAATATAAATTATGAATTAAATCAAACTTTCGTTGTAAATATAGCTGGTAAAAACGAGAATCTCGTTACGATCGATCCTTTTCTGAAGAATCTCGATCGAATAAGACGAGACGATATTATCGTAATGGCAAACCAAGATTAAATAAATTATAGATCGATTCTCGTATCGTCTCGAATGCATCACTAATTTGGATCACCAAATTGATTAAATAAACGCTTTTAGATACAGAAAAGGCGTTTTTTTAGCAGAATCGCTCATTCTACCCTCAAGAATAATATTCCAAAAATGAGACGCTTTTGCATGCAAAGAATTTTCCTTTTCTTCGCAATTCTTTAGAGAAAATGATTTCAGTCATTGTAGAGAATGAATTTAAATTTAAAATTTCCCAGAGTCTTACCTTCTGCAATGAGATGGAGCAACGGGCCAGCTTCTTCTAGTTCTGAGTATAATACCTGTCGATTTAGCTGTTCCAACGACTGGCGCTGATGTTCTACTCTGATTCTTTTTTCCCCAAAGATGCCCTCCGGAACCAAGAATTGCTGGATGGGGTCCACTCTCACTACACGCCCGTCGCGAAAATAATTCGCGTTTCCTCTCGTCGCACTTCATGTTGAAAGTATTATTATTTTTTTTTCTATATTTTTTATTCTTCTTTTTTACCTCCAATTTTAAGTTAAGTCGACATCACCATTCATGTAATACTATCAGTAAAAAAAAAAGATCTTAAAGAATCGCGAGTCTTCTAGAATTGACGTCATCAGTCTTTCACGTTTTTTGATTTGAACACATTCGCCATCTGAAAGTGAAGAGTTACGATATAGAATTCAGAACATAAACGGAGGTTTCCATTTTTCACAGCATCACTGAAAATATCAGATTATGGAAAAGGGATGAGATTTTAATTTTACAACAATTAGTAAAAGAATTTTGGAATCTGTTTTAATAATAATTTTCCAATATCAAAGATTGTAACGCCCCTTTTTCCAACGAAAAATCTAATAATTCATTGTTGTCATTTTTCTCGAAAAATATTAATTTTAGAAAAAAAGTATTAGTATACAAAATATGTGTTTCGGCGAGATCTACACATTTTGTGAACATTTTTTTTGCGAAATCAATATTTTTCGAGATTTTGAAGAAACAAAATTACTAAAATAAGTCAAAATTAAAAATAACTTAATTTATATTGATCTGCGCCAACAATCCTTTTAGTGCTTTCAACTAGGATCTGGAAGGAACCACTCGGTCAAGTATCAATTCAATATCCTTTGATGACCTTTTTGGAAGCATATGCAAATTTTTTTCGAATTTTTAATAATAACGCCCGGAAATTTGTTCAATTCCACACAAAAAAAAAGATTCTTTTTAATGACATTTAGAGGTGGCGCAAGCCCTATAAAGTTTAAGACGTATTTCCCATAAGAAAAAGACGTTTATGTCAATCTTATTCAGAATCTATTAGCTGAATCGAGTTGCAACTCAACATTTCTCTTTAGAGTCAGCCATAGAATACGATAAATTATTTATTTTTGAATATGACCACCATAAGTCTGTTTTATAGGGTCCAAAAAAAACCCCATGAATGGAAAAATTGGTTTTGCGAGTTTTTGGTGCGAATTAGGATTTTTTGCGTTTATTTGTATGAAAATTGTTCATAATACATAAAATACTACTTCATACCAATAATAAAATTTTTAATGAATGATTTAAACAAATTATAATTGTTTTTAGCAGTTTTCTCTTAGAATGAAGATAGAAAGGCGCGGTTTTCGCAAAAATTTCCCAACTTTTCCAATTTTCAGTTAGAGTTGAATTGCGTTAAAAAACATAATTGTTTAAACAATTTATTATTTTGACAAGGTGAGTTAATAATTATTTGAATTCAGCAAAAATAATTATTTAAGCAAATGATTGTTGATAACTATCTTCTCCTTTAATAATGCAATATAGTTGAGGTTTCTTCTGAAATGTTGGGTACATAATTTATAATTGTTTATAACTATATTCTCTTAAAGTAATGCTAGAATTTTTTTTTCTGAAATTTTTAGTTTCGCTTTGACTTTTTATTTATGAACAAATAATAAGTGAACCTCAACAAGAATCATTTTTTAAATATTATCTCACTTTTTGAAGCGAATCATTTTTGCTCTTTTCGCAATGTTTAAAAAAATAATTTAAACAAAAAAGCTATCTCACACAAGAGACAAAAATTTGGAATTAAACATATTTTGAGATCAGCCCCCTTCCAGCAAAATATATTCACGAAAAAGAAAGAAATTGTATAAAATATGTTTCTCTTCAATTTTTATTTATCATTTGTTCATAACTAAAAAGGCAAATCAAAGTCAAAGATTTCCGAAAAAACCGCAATTTTCTAGCACTCATCTAAGAGAACATAGTTATAAACAATAATAAATTGTTTAATCAACTATTTTCATTAACTTGCATTAATTATTATCTCAATAAGTGAAAAGTGTGCAAAAAGTTTAAAATTTCGGAAAAAACCAAAACTGTCTGGCATTATTATGGATAATTATAGTTATTAACAATAATAATTTGTTCAAACAATTATTTTTGGTCAACTTAAATAATTATTCAGTCACTCCAAGTGAAAAAATAGACAAATAGTTAAAAATTTTAGCAAAAACCATAACTTTTTACTATTAAGCAAAGAGAATATTATTAACAATAATAATATATTGAGTGAACAATTATTTTTGTAACTTGAATTAATTATTACTTCACTCTAATGGAAAAATGGACAAAAGTTTGAAAATTCAGAAAAAACCGCAACTATCTTGTAATAACATAGAAGAAGATAGCTATAGACCATAATAATTTGTTTAAACAATTATTTTCGCTATATTAAATTGAATAATCACTCACTTTAAGTGAAAAAAGTTTCAAATTTCAGAAACCACTGCAATTTCTAGCATTATTCAAAGATAATATCATTCACAATTATGAATTGTTTGAATAATTTTGTTTGTCAACATCAATGAACCTTACCCCATTAACTCTCTCTAACTGAAAATCAGATAAAAAGTGGAAAATTTTCGAAAAACCATGTCTTTCTATCTCCATCCTAAGAGAAAATTGCTAAAAACAATGAAAAATTGTTTAAAAAATTGATATAAACATCTAATTATCAGTGTAAAGCAGTGTTTTATGCATACGAAATAATTTGTTCAAAAAAAGTGGCAAAAAATCATAACTACTGCTAAAAAATCGGAAAATTCTATTTATCACTTATGGGTTTTTTTTTTGGGACTTTATAAAAGAAACTTATGGGGGTGATATTTGAAAAGTATTAGTTTATTTGTATTTTATGGCTAATTGTGAAAGGAAATGTTGAGCTTCATCTTGATTCAACTAATATTGAGAATTCTGAATAAAATTTACAAAAACGTCTTTTTTGCTTATGGGAAATACGTATTGAACTTCATGGGCTTGCGCCATCTCTGAATATCATTTTTTGTTTTAGTTTTGTGTGGATTCGGACAAATTTCCGGGCGTTATTCACAAAAATTCGAGAAAAAAAATGTTCCAATGCATTTTTGGACCACCCTATTGCTGAAACAACATTAGAAATAAAATAACATAGTGGACACAAAACTGGACACATAATGTTTATAAATTTGACACAAGTCATATTAAAATTTAATATATATATATATATTTAGAAATGAATAAAGATATGCTAATAATTTCCGATAAAGGTAACAAAAACATAATAATGAATAAACATGAGTATATTAAAAAAGCTTTGCAACTTCTAGAAGACGAATCCTCTTATAAAAAATCAGGTTTTCATCATAGAAAAAAAGTAGAAGCTGAACTCACAGTGTTTCTAACAGAAATTAAAAAAAATCATTAAAAAAAATAGAAGGCACAAATGGTAATGTACCTAAGTTTTACGCTTAACCTGAACAACACCAGACCCTTGGTTTTTGAATATTTCTCATGTAATTATCCCATATAGAGTTATTGACATTTTAAAATTAGGTAATGGTTTTAGCAATAAATTTGGGGGAGAAAACTATATTCAATTACTTGAAATCATTAAAGAAATTGAATCCAATATTAAGAAAATACCTGAGAATAAAATTGATGAATTTAGATCACATTTTTTGGGTTTATCGAATGAGATTCAGAAAAAAATTCAGAAAATTGAAAAAGTGAGGCCGGTAAGGTAGGTATTTATGCGTGTCACATGCCCTTAACATTACAAATCCTTTTTGTTGAAATATCAACCATTACAAATTTTCCATGAACATTCACTCCTTCGTTGAAAGTTGAACTACTTTCTTAAATGTTCTTTTTTTTATAAAAGATTTATAATTTTAGTTGAAAATTGTTTTCTTTTTGTTTTGTTAAAAGGTAATTTTTTTAACGAGAAATCTAAATATTTTGTGGAAAATTCAACTGATTTTTTGGAAATAAATGTTATTGCTGTTATGTCAAATTTTTGGGTTAAAAATTCAACTGTTTTATAGAAAGTCTGACTTTTGGCTTTAAAATTTACCAATTTGGTAGAAAATTGAACTGTTTTTAGAAAATTCGTATACTTTAAATAGAAAATTAATTCTCAATGCAAATTTATCTATTCTATTTTTTGCTAAAAATTTGTTTTTTTCATTTAAAAATTTAACTATTTAGTTAAAAAATGTTAGAAACGAAAAAAAAACAAAAAATAAAAATTAATCAAATAAAATTTCGATGACCATTGCATATTCTATTGTTGAAATATCAACTATTACATTTTTCCTTGAAAATTCACTGCTTGGTTGAAAGTTGAACTATTTTCTTAAAAGTTCTTTTTTTATATAGAAGATTCATAATTTTAGTTGAAAATTGTTTTCTTTTTGTTTTGTTGAAAAGTAATTTTTTTAACGAGAAATTTAAATATTTTGTTGAAAATTCAACTGATTGTTTGGAAATCAACTTTATTGTAGTCAAATCATATTCTCGGTTTGAAAATTCAACTGTTGTATAGAAAAATCCGCCTTTTGTCATGAAAATTTAACAATTTTATACAAAATTGAATTGTTTTATGGAAAAGTCGTTTCCTTTAAATTGAAAATTAAATCTTAATGAAAATTTCTATATTATATTTTTTGTTACAAATTTATTTTTTTGACTCAAAAATGCAACCATTCAGTTAAAAATTGTTAGAGAAGAAAAAATATAAACTGAAAATTAATCATAATAAAATTTGGATTAACATCACATCGCTTGTTCAACTATTTAGTTGAAAATTTATTTAATTTGCTGAAAGTTCGTCTTTTTTGGTGAAAACCCATTTTTTCATTTTTAATTCAAATATTTTGTTGTTGAGATATTGTTTGGTGGATGGTTCACCTATTTTGTTGAAAATTTGTCTTTTTCGAATAAAATCAACTGTTTTTGGTTAAAAATAAAAATCTTTTTGGATTTAAATATTAACTATTACATTTTACATACAGAATTTACCATATTTGTTTGAAAATTGTACTGTTTAATTGAAGTTTAACTTTTTGTCTGACATTTTTATTCGACATATGTATCTGAAATTTTCAGAAATCTTTTTGCATTTTCTCAAAAATCTAAAGAATGTTGTATTTATAGAACCTTAAGCATAATTAAACAAATAAAACTAAAAATGGTTATTAGAAATTTTCAATTTGATACAAAATTATTTTGCCCCTCAAATAAAAAAATATACCCTCTAAACTGGAAGCAGTAAAGTTCTAGAGAATCTTTTCCCCGAAAAAATAAGCCATCAATTATTGAAATTCAACCAACTTTCAAAAATTGGCAAGAACCGATAGTAAGAAAAAATTGACTTAAAAAAAAATCCTAAAAATAATTTTTTTGTCGTAGGCCTGAAATTGTTTTCATTAAAAATGTTTTTTATTTTAAATGCTATCCTCAGTGATATTATTTTTTGATTCTTAAAATCGTGGAAGAACTATTTTTTTCAGACATGATCTTTTGGAAATGTTCTGATTGCACAATTTATGAAGATTTAAATTTCGCACTGTCATATTAATGTCAAGTGTCATATATAAATAATAACACTAAATTTTAACATAGAAAAAAATAAGATTAAACTGACAATATCCACTATCATCGGCATGAACAAATAGTGATCAATATAAATTCTCTAAATTTCTTCGCGAATTCAGTTTTCATCCCGACAGCAAGACTATAAAAAAATTTGAAAAAAAGGTAACTGTCCCATATTTGGTCTACAATCTATCTGAATTACTGAACTACTACTGAACTCATTTCTTAAAAGTTAATTTTTTTATTGGAGATTCATAATTCTAGTTGAAACTTCGTTTTTTTGTTGTTAAAAAATTAATTTTTTTGAATGGAAATTTAAATATTTTGTTGAAAATTTAATTGATTGGTTGTATATAAACTTTATTATGTTTTATCATATTCTCGGGTTAAAAATTCGACTGTATTTATAGAAAATCCGCCTTGTTGACTTGCAAATTCAACAATTTGGTATAAAATTCAAGTATTTGGTACAAAATTAGGCTGCTTTGTACAAAATTCGTTTTTTTGTTTAAATTTAAAATTAACTCTCGTCAAAAAAAAAAAATCTATTTCATTTTTTGTTGAAAATTGATCTTTTTTGGTTTAAAAAAGTTAGAAACGTAAAAATATAAACTAAAAATTAATCAAGGGAAATTTGGACTAACCTCGCATCCATTATTCAACTACTTAGTTGAAGATTTATGTAATTTGCCAAAAATTCGTACTTTTGGTCAAAAATCAAGTTTTTTGTTGAAAATCAAGTAGTTTGTTGAAAATTCGTCTTTGTTAGTTAAATAGAAACGTTTTTTTTTTAATTAAGATTTTTCCATTTTGATATATCAAGTATTACACTTTTTGTCGGAAATGCATATTGTTAAATTAAAAATTTAAATCCTCGTTTGAAAGTTGAACTGCTTTCTTAAAAATCTTTTACTTAATTGAAAATTAATTCCCTTCAATGTAAATTAAATAAGTTTAAGAGATATTTAGAAGTTTTAAAAAGAAACTAAAACAATTTTGAACCTAAAAATATTTCAAAAAATTTTAAACAAAATGTAGATTTTTGAAGATGTCGAACAAAAAATCAGACATAAGAAAATTAAGCTTTTCGAGAATAAAAAAATTTCTTAAAATTTTCTAGGAAATTTTTTTATGATTTTTTTATTTACCAATATCTATATTAAAATAATATTTAGAAAGATATCAAAACATTCCAAAAATTGTCAAAAAAGAATCTGGAAGGTTTTAAGGAAATTATTTTAATTTTCTTGAATTTTTTTCAAAATTGTAGAAAAAAATCGAATAACTGAAAATATAAAATTTCAAAAACAATTAAAATTTTGAAAACATAAAAAAAAACTTAAAACAAAATGTAGGCATCTGAAGATTTCGAAATAAAATTTTGAAGTTTTCCGACACTGTAAAATTCCCGAAAAATAAAATTACCTAATTCAAACAATTTAAAATTCGGTAATATTGTAAAATGTGGGAGATTTTAATATTCGGGAATTTTCCAATTCGGTAATATTGTGAATTGTTCGTGAATTTCATTATTCCGTAATTTTTCAGTGTCGGGAATTTTATTTTTCGAGATTTTTCAGTCGTTCCACAATATTTCCAAAATTGTAACAAACGAATCCGGAAGATTTTAAGAAAATTTTAGGAATAATTCTAGTCAGTTTATTAGATATTTAGGAATTTTAGAAGTTTTGACGAGATTAAAAATATTTTAAAACTTTAAAATATTTACAAAAATGTTTAAATATTTTTAAATTTTTTCGAAGTGTCAAAAAGTCCTAAATATCATTTAAAGTTTTAAACTGATAAAAAATTTTCTTTAAATTTCGTAAAATCCTGCAAAACAAGAAATTTCTTACAAATTTTCTAGATACTTTTTGTATAAGTAAAGAAACTTACAAAAATAAATAGTTATTCGATTTTATTAAACATTATTTGTCCCTTCAAACTGCAGTTTTACCTAACTTTTTTTTCTTTCTTGAATAACAAATCTTTTTTGGTAGAAAACTAAACAATTTCGTTGAAAATTCATCTTTTGAGTTTAAAAATTCATCTCTTTTTGGTAAAAAATTAATCTTCTTTGCAAAAATGCATGTATTTGTTGAAAATTAAAGAATTCAGTTAAAAATTAACTTTTTCTGTTGGAAATTCATATTTTAGAGTTAAATAAGTAAACTGTTTTCTAAGAAATTCGTTTTCTTAGGGAAATATTCAATCTTATTTGGTTAAAAATTAATATTTTTTGGTTGATGGTTCAACTATTTTGTTGAAAATTTGTCTTTTTTCAATTAATTCCACTGGTTTTGGTTGAAAATAAAAATCTTTTTGGATTGAAATATCAAACATTACATTTTACATTCAGAATTCATCATTTTTGTTTGAAAATTAAGCTGTTTAATTGAAGTTTAACTTTTTTGTTGAAATTTTGACTTGATATATGTACCTGAAATTTTCAGAAAATTATTTCAATTTTTCTAAAAAATCTTAAGTTATTTTTATATGATTTTAAGTATAATTAAACAAAAAAATGGTTATTCGAAATTTTTATCTTGTATACAAAATTATTTTTCTCCTCAAATGGAAAAATTTACTTTCTAAACTGGAAACATTAAAGTTGCAGAGAATCTTTTCCCGGAAAAATGCCATCAATTATTGAAATTTAACCATCTTTCAAAAATTGATAAGATGTAATAGTAAGAAAAAATGAAAATGAAA
Source organism: Andricus grossulariae (assembly GCA_011634705.1). Classification (NCBI taxonomy): domain Eukaryota; kingdom Metazoa; phylum Arthropoda; class Insecta; order Hymenoptera; family Cynipidae; genus Andricus; species Andricus grossulariae. The sequence continues at coordinate 216,091,569 of JAABKJ010007545.1, read as the reverse complement.
ACAAAATTCTTAAAATAATTTTTTTTTCGTAGGTCTGCCTTTTTTCAATATAAATGTTTTTTTATTTTAAATGCTATGCTCAGTGATATTATTTTTTTATCCTTAAAATCATAGAAAAACGATTTTTTCAGACACATGATTTATTGGAAATTTTCTGATTGCACAATTTACGAAGATTTAAATTTCGAACTGTCAAATTAATGTCAAATGCCATAGACAAATAATACTACTAAATTTTAAACGGAAAAAAATCAGATTTAACTGACAATATCCACTATCATCGGCATAAACAAAAAGTTTCACATCGGAAATTACTCCAAAAAAGAAATGATAAATATTAATAATAAATTATACCTCTAAGATTTAGAAATTCGTAAAATCAAAAATCGAGCTTTCAATGCCAACATTGATCACTATAAATTCTCTAAATTTCTCCGCGAATACAGTTTTCATCCCGACAGAAAGACTCTAAAAAAAATGGAAAAAAATGTAGCTGCTTGATATTTGGTCTGGAATCTAACGTTCGAATTTTCGTACCCAGGACTCACTTCTTTGTCTTACATTATTCTGTCACTTGCAAATAAACAAACCACGAAAGTGTCGACTGCCCTCGGCTTTTTTGCTGTCGAAAATAAATAAACGAAAACTGCCATTATCAGAGGTCAGTCATTTCACGAATGGAAGCAACAAGCGTCAAAATTGTAGGAGAAATTTTTTTGATCCTGTTGGTTTATTTTCTGGGTTTCGGTATTTTTACGAAGTAATGAAATCGACTTACAATTGTCCAGGAGGTTGATTTGAGACATTTTAATCTCGTGTGGAAACCCTGCTTCTTTTTCTTTTTTTCGTCCCACGAGGCCAAGTCCCAAGAACAACCACCGAAAGACCGAAAATCGCTTGCAAGGATCGATGGCCGTGGTGGCGCTGTCACGCGGTAAGCTTGGCAACTAACCACCAGGAATGTATGAATGCTACGGCGCCCCGGGATTTCCAAAATTTTAAAGGATTTGCTTCGAAAACGAGTTCGAAAATCCAATTTAAAAATAATTTTGTTGGCAAAATACATAAAAAATGAAAGAAGGTGGAAATCTGATTGACCAAATCCATTTCCGGCGGGTGACTGGCTTGGGATTTAAATATGTTTTTTGTAGGCGGAAAATAAGGAGACACGTATTTTTTTAACATAGCGAGATTTTTGTATTATTTACGAACATATAAAATTTTTCAAGGTAAGATTTTTTTTAAAACCTTGCCTTTCTTAATCTTTCAAAATCCACAAAAAATTTCAAAAAATAATACAAAATGGTAAAGTTATTCCAATTTACAAAATAAAATATTACATTTTTTTTCAACTCTAACTGTTTTTTCTTTAATGTTTTTAGAAATAATAGGAACTAATATAGGCTACTATAAATCCATTTTTCTTTTGTTTTTTTTCTTCAAATCTGTGCCCTTTTGCAATTTTTGAGATTTTACGGATTTTCTTGTTTCAGTTTACCTAGGTTTTCGCACTCTTTCAAAGTCCATAACAAATTCTAAAAATAATGCAAAATGTTAATGTTAGTCCAATTTACAAAATAAAATAACATTTTCTACTCCGACTATTTTTTCTTTCCAATTTTTAGAAATAATAGGAACAGATATACCATTCAATACAATACATTTTTCATTTAGTATTTTTTTCGAGAGAAAACAATTATTTTTGATTTGTATTTCAAAACCTTGCCCTTCTTGTAATTTGTAAGTTTTCAAGGCTTTTATTGTTTCAGTTCATCTAGTTTTTTGCACTATTTCAAATCGCACAAAAAAGAATAAAAAATGGTAAAGTTATTCCAATGTAAAAAGTGCAATTAAGAAATTTTTTCTCACAATCCCCAACTATTTTTCCCCTATATTTTTATAAATAATAGGAACCAATGTAGGCTACTTACAAAAAACTTTTCATTGTTTTTCTTTTCTCAAAAGTTTTCCCTTTTTGCAATTTTTTAGATTTTAAGGTTTTTTTTTAGTTTGTCAAGTTTTTTTCATTCCGACGAAACCGACGAGAAAATCAAAGAGAGAATAAATGCAGTAAAGTTATTCAATGTAAAAAAATGTGTAAAAAAAATTTTTTTGCATTATTTTATAATTCTTAGAAAATTTTTAAATTATAAAAGAAGCTGAAGTTGATAAATTAAAAAAAAATAAAATTTAAAAATTTCTCAAAAACCCCAACTCGTTTTTCTCTTAAATTTTTTAGTATTTTTTTGGTTTTCGGGAAAAAACAAATTATTTTTTCAAAACTTTGTCCTTTTTGCAATTTATGAGATTTTAAGTTTTGTTCATTTCTTGCAAGCGGATGAGAAAATCGAAGAAAGAATAAAAATTTAAACAATGGTAAAGCTGCTTTGATCTTTTGAAAAATTCAACCATGAAATTTTTTCAAAACGGCTACATTTTTCTTTCAAATTTTCATTTTCATTTCTTGTACTTTACTCTTTTTCTTTACTCCCAATAAATTTTTTCAAAAAATCGAAATAGCTCTAACATTTTTATTCTTCCTTGGGTTTTCTCATCGGTTTCGAAAGAATAAAAAAAAGTTGACAAGTGGAACAAGACAAACATTAAAGTCTCAAAAATTACAAAAATGGGAAGGTTTCAAAAAAACCAAAAATAATCCTTTTTCCCCCCCAAAAAAATACGAAATGAGAAATTTATGGTAAGTAGTCTATATTAGTCCCTATTATTTCCTAAAATTTTAGAAAAGAATAGCGGGGTTTTTGAGAAAAAAATGTTTGTATTTTTTTGACTTTTAAATTACTATATTACTTTATAAGAATAGCACGATTTTCAATGAAGAATTTGCCAAAAAACTTATTTTACCCTTAAAATGTTAAAATATTCGTCAAAAATGTAAAAATGTCGCTATGTTAATTAAAAAAAGTGTCATCATATTTTTGTATAAAATTTATAATGGAAAAATTAAATATTATTAAAAAATTATAATAATTAAGTATTGCATAATTGTTTGGAAATGCGGCATCGTTCAAAATCCAAGAAAATTCAATGTATGTGATAAGAATAGATTAATTGAAAAATATAAGCATTGAAAATTTAAAATTCAAATATTCAAAATCATGAATTTTAGAAATTAAAAATTTAACTAACCACTGTACTATCAAAAATGTCTACAGTTCCAAATTAAATTATAGAAAAATTACAACACGAAATTTTTAAGAATTGAATTTTTTTGAATCCAAGTCGTAAAAGTTCTATACTAACGAAAAAAGTAAACAAAAATATTCAAACCCAAAGAGAATTAAAGTGAGATATTAATTAAAAAATAAAACATTCAAAATTTAATGATTTCAATTTAAAATCCTTATAAGTATACAACTTAATACTGAAACTCTTAAAATTTTAGATTGAAACCTTTCAAATTGAGCAATTACAAATTCTAATGAGTACAAATTCTAGTCTTTAAAAATTAAATGATTGCAAAATGTATTCAAAATGTAGCAATTTTAAATTTATACTTTGAAAATAAACAATTCCGAAAGAAAGTTATGAAAAATAAATTCGAAATCCAAGTTCAAGAGTAGAAATACTAAACTGAAAAGTTTCATATGAAAATAAATAATGAATTGAAATATAAAAAGCGAGAGGTTTCCGAAATAATAATAAATTACCAAATTTAATCATGAAAAATTAAAACATCAGAAACAAATTTGCATCTAAATTATGATGTGAAATTTAAAATGTTCATTTTACACTATAGAAGAATTTAAAATTAAAAGACTTGGAAATTTAAAACTATTCCAATTTAGATCAGGAAATTAGATTTGAAAAAATTGTAATTTCGTGTTAAAACGATCTCAAGTCTGAACTTTATGAATTGAAAAAGTAAATTTTGGTTGCATCTGTTTTTTTAGTTTAAAATTTTCTTTCAATTTAAAGGTGTATATTTTTAAATTCAATCATTTGAAATCGAAAGACTTAAGAATAAATAAATTTAAATTTAAAATGTAATTGTTAAATATTCTTCAATTTCAAATTTTAACTACTTACAATTGAACAATTTCAAATTATAAAAGTGATAAGAGTAATAATAGTTTTGATTCACATCTTGCGACGTCATTAGACTTGATTATGATAGTCAAGGATAAATTTCAGAAATTTGCTTTTTGTATTATCTGAATAATCCAAAATATTTAAATTTGTCCTTCGATCTTAAAAACTGAAAAAATTATTTTTTTCTTTATTTACTAAATTTCAAATCAATTTTTGAAATAATAAATTTTTGTTATCAAAAATTTATTTTTTCTTCATATCAGAAAGATACTATGTGAAATTATTTAATGAATTTACTAGCGAATAAAACTCTCAAAATATAATATTGAAACTTTTATATGTTTGTATTTTAGTGTATAAAAGTTTAATTAAGGCAGAAAAAGCATGTTGTTACTAAATAACGTTGTGCGAAGAAAAAATGTAATGTTTATTTTCAAAATTATTATGTTTTGAATCAAATGCATTACGTGCAGTGTAGTAAAATTTTGCAACTTCTTATTTGAAAAATCATGCATCATTAACTTATACTTTATATTGTATTCCGTAAAAATGGTATTTAATTCTTAATTAATTTATTTGATTTATTGAATTTTAGGTATTAAATTTATTTAAAAAGTATAAAATTTTTGAGACTTAATTAAAATTTTCCCATGAATGACGTATTTCAATACGATAAACAGCAGGGCAGGGGCGTAGCAAGAATTATATTCCAAATTATTCCGGTCTGACCATAAAACATCTTTACTACTGAAAGTCAGTATCTCACAGAATGTTCGAGAATTTATGTGAAATTTCAGATTTAACGTGAAATCATGTAAATTTTTAGATTTTTATTGAAATGCGAGAGAAAAACACAACATATTTTTATTTAAAATCAATTATTGTTCGTTGGCATAAATAATTTTGTTGAGTTAACATTTAAAATGCTATGCAAAATGTCTTACACAGGCTTTCCCTCAATGAAAATTAGAAATGATAGTTATCAGAATTTGAACATTGCTTAAATTTTAACAAAGCTTCATACTGGTCAAATATTTCAAAACCCATTTTAATTGAGTTTATAAAGGTTATAAAAAAACTGATAGCAGGATCAGTAAACATCTTATTACCCTGGTGTCCAATATTACCCTAGGCGCCATATTATCCCATGTGTCACATAATCGCATGTGTTACATTACCCCATGTGTCACATTGCCCCATGTGTCACCTTCAGAAAAACTCAAGTTATATTTCCAACCCCACAATAATATTCAACAACGACATATAGGATCGGATAGAGACTGATAGGATTCGGAATTTTCTCGCATCTATCTGGATTTTTATACGGTATTTGTGTCTGGTTTTAAATTTGGTCCTATGCGGAACTTGGTCGGTGTATACAACATTTTCTATCTGGTTTTTTATCCGGTTCTATACGAAATATTTTTGGTGTCCAGTAATGTCCTATACGGATTTCATCGAATTATATCCGAATTTTTATACGGTATTTGTGCCCGGTTTTCAAATCTGGTTCTATGCGGGACTTGGTCGGTGTATACAACATTTTCTATCTGGGTTTTTATCCGGTTGTATACGAAATACTTTCGGCGTCCACTAAAGACCTATAAGGTTTTCATCGGATTCTATCCGGATTTTTATACGGTATTTGTATTTGGTTTTAAATCTGGTTCTATGCGAAACTTGGTCGGTGTATACAACATTTTCTATCTGTTTTTTATACTGTTGTATACGAAATACTTTCGGTGTCCAGTAAAGTCCTATACAGTTTTCATCGGATTCTATCCGGATTTTTATACGGTATTTGTGTCTGTTTTTGAATCTGGTTCTACGCGGAACTTGGTCGGTGTATACAACATTTTCTATCTGTTTCTTATCCGGTTGTATACGAAATACTTTCGGTGTCCAGTAAAGTCCTATACGGTTTTCATCGGATTCTATACGGATTTTTATAATGTATTTGTGTCTGGTTTTAAATCTAGTTCTATGCGAAACTTGGTCGGTGTATACAACATTTTCTATCTGTTTTTTATCTGGTTGTATACGAAATACTTTTGGCGTCCAGTAAAGTCCTATACGGTTTTCATCGGATTCTATGCAGATTTCTATACGGTATTTGTGTCTGGTTTTAAATCTGGCTGCATGCGGAACTTGGTCTGTGTACAACATTTTCTATCTGGTTTTTTATCCGGTTGTATACGAAATACTTTCGGTGTCCAGTAACGTCCTATACTGTTTTCATCGGATTCTATCCGGATTTTTATACGTTATTTGTGTCTGTCTTCAAATCTGGTTCTATGCGGAACTTGGTCGGTATATACAACATTTTCTATCTGTTTTTCATCCGGTTGTATACGAAATACTTTTGGCGGACAGTAAAGTCCTATACGGTTTTCATCGGATTCTATGCGGCTTTTTATACGGTATTTGTGATTGCTCATAAATCTGGCTGCATGCGGAACTTGGTCTGTGTATAACATTTTCTATCTGGTTTTTTATCCGGTTGTATACGAAATACTTTCGATGTCCAGTAAAGTCGTATACCGTTTGCATCGGATTCTATCCGGATTTTTATACAGTATTTGTGTCTGTTTTTGAATCTGGTTCTATGCGGTACTTGGTCGGTGTATACAACATTTTGTACCTGGTTTCTTATCCGGTTGTATACGAAATACTCTCGGTGTCCATTAAAGTCCTATAGGGTTTTCATCGGATTCTATCCGGATTTTTATACGGTATTTGTGTCTGGTTTTAAATCTGGCTATATGCGGAACTTGGTCGGTGTATACAACATTTTCTATCTGTTTTTTATCCGGTTGTATACGAAAAACTTTTGGCGTTCAGTAAAGTCCTATACGGTTTTCATCGGATTCTATGCGGATTTTTATACGGTATTTGTGTCTGGTTTTAAATCTGGCTGCATGCGGAACTTGGTCTGCGTACAACATCTTCTATCTGGCTTTTATCCGGTTGTATACGAAATACTTCCGGTGTCCAGTAAAGTCCTGTACTGTTTTCATCTAATTCTATCCGGATTTTTATACGGTATTTGTATCTCTTTTTAAATCTGGTTCTATGCGGAACTTGGTGGGTGTATATAACATTTTATATCTGTTTTTTATCCTGTTGTATACGAAATACTTTCGATGACCAGTAAAGTCCTATACGATTTTCATCGGATTCTATCCGGATTTTTATACGGTATTTGTGTCTGGTTTTAAATCTGGCGGTATGCGGATCTTGGTCGGTGTATACAACATTTGGTATCTGGTTTCTTTTCCGGTTGTATACGTAATACTTTCAGTGTCCAGTAAAGTCCTATACGATTTTCATCGGATTCTATCCGGATTTCATACGGTATTTGTGTCGAGTTTGAAATCTGGTTCTATGCGGATCTTGGTAGGTGTATACAACATATTCTATCTGTTTTTTATCCTGATGTATACGAAATACTTTCGGTGTCCAGTAAAGTCTTATACGGTTTTCATCGGATTCTATCCGGATTTTTATACGGTATTTGTGTCTGGTTTTAAATCTGGCGGTCTGCGGAACTTGGTCCGTGTATACAAAATTTTCTATCTGTTGTTTATCCGGTTGTATACGAAATACTTTCGGTGCTCAGTAAGGTCCTATACGGTTTGCATCGGATTCTATCCGGATTTTCATACAGTATTTGCGTCTGGTTTTGAATCTGGTTCTATGCGGAACTTGTTCGGTGTATACAACATTTTTTATCTGTTTTTTATCCCGTTGTATACAAAATAGTTTCAGTGTCCATAAAAGTCCTATAGGGTTTTAATCGGATTCTATCCGGATTTTTATACGGTATTTGTGTCTGGTTTTAAATCTGGTTCTATGCGGAACTTGGTCGGTGCACACAACATTTTCTATCTGTTTTTTATCCGGTTGTATACGAAATACTTTCGGTGTCCAGTAAAGTCCTATACGGTTTTCATCGAATTATATCCGGATTTTTATACGTTATTTGTATCTGGTTTCAAATGTGGTTCTGTGCGGAACTTGGTCGGTGTATACAACATTTTCTACCTGTTTTTTATCCGGTTGTATGCCAAATACTTTTGGCGTCCAGTAAAGTCCTATACGCTTTTTATCGGATTCTATGCGGATTTTTATACGGTTTTTGTGTCTGGTTTTAAATCTGGTTCTATGCGAAACTTGGTCGGTGTATACAACATTTTCTACCCGCTTTTTTATCCGGTTGTGTACGAAATACTTTCAGTGTCCATTAAAGTCCTATCGGGTTTTCATCGGATTCTATCCGGATTTTTATACGGTATTTGTATCCGTTTTTAAATCTGGTTCTATGCGGAACTTGGTCGGTGTATACAACATTTTATATCTGTTGTATATCCTGTTGTATACGAAATACTTTCGGTGTCCAGTAAAGTCCTATACGGTTTTAATCGGATTCTATCCGGATTTCTATACGGTATTTGTGTCTGGTTTTAAATCTGGTTCTATGCGGAACTTGGTCGGTGTATACAACACTTTCTATCTTTTTTTTCCGATTGTATGCGAAATACTTTCGGTGTCCAGTAAAGTCCTATACAGTTTTCATCGGACTCTATCCGGATTTTTATACGGTATTTGTGTCTGGTTTTAAATCTGGTTCTATGCGGAACTTGCTCCGTGTATACATCATTTTGTATCTGGTTTCTTATCCGGTTGTATACGAAATACTTTCGGCGTCCAGTAAAGTTCTATACACTTTTCATCGGATTCTATACGGATTTTTATACGATATTTGTGTCTCGTTTTAAATCTGGTTCTATGCGGAACTTGGTCGTTGTATAAAACGTTTTCTATCTGGGTTTTTATCCGGTTGTATACGTAATACCTTCGGTTTCCAGTAAAGTCCTATATGGTTTTCATCGGATTCTATCAGGATTTTTATACGGTATTTGTGTCTGGTTTTAAATCTCGCTGTATGCGGAACTTGGTCGGTGTATACAACATTTTGTATCTAACTTCTCATCAGGTTGTATACGAAATTCTTTCGGTGTCCAGTAAAGTCCTATACGGATTTCATCGGATTCTGTCCGGATTTTATACGGTATTTGTGTCTGGTTTTAAATCTGGTTCTATGCGGAACTTGGTCGGTGTATACAACATTTTCTATCTTCGTTCCACTTCTTCTTTGTCTAAAAGGTAAATAAATTCTTATAATTTATGTAGAACTGACGCCTCACAAACTAATTGTCCCAATTCAATTTCCCTCTTTTCCCAAGTAACGCAGAGAAAAAGGAATGGTACTTCTCAGTCCGAGAAGAAAAGTTACCTAATCCACAAAATTAATCAGGAGACAGCTTACCTGTCTTCACAGTTTGTATCAGCCTCCGCCGTTGGAAGATAATTTTCCAGGATTGAATAAGAGCTTCACTCGAGGTACCAGAGAGATGGACCCTTTTATTAATTAATCTTTATTAATTATTAACCGTACGTAACACACGCGGTTCATTGTTCGAATAAATGTTCTTTTTTTTATAAAAAGATAAATATTTTTAAGGTTTATTTATAATTTTTTTCATTAGTCCTAAAGTTCGTATCATTTTAAATAATGAAGAATGAAAAAATTCTAAATTTAAGTGAGTGAAAACCAAATAAAGGAAAATAATAATAAATAAACAGTTCCGGTAGAGGCTGCTGAATTCTATTAAGTGAATCGGGAAGTTCAAAAAGGGCCCAGGCAGACCACAGAAAGTGAATACGTTGGACAATAAAAGTGGAATTGAACTACAAAAATTTTTGAATACCAGAAAAAGCGAATCGACACAAGAGGGAGTTCTATCGCAAGCTTTCAGTAACAGCAATAAAACGATGCATTCACCAGAGATATAAAAAAGGGCAAACTCAGGAACAGGTAACCTTTCCAGTTCCAATGAACCATTTCCAGCCGAAATGAACTAAATAATAGGGAACTTGAAGGATGATATGAGTGGCGGCCTAGAGAGGATTATAGGGAATTTTTGGAAGTAGTAATAATTTTCCTTGGCGAAGTACCACCTCGTTGACTATTTTTCCGTATTCCGGGGGCCATCCATCATGCGAGGTGGATGGCAAAAGCTATTTATTGCTTGAAAATCTTTCTCTTTCGTCGTGAATTTGTATTAGCTCCAGGAGAAGAGAATGCGGTATGTGATATTTGTATTTTTATTGTTAGTCCGTACGTCAAAGCATGGTTTTGTGCGCCTTCTGGTACTGAAGCACCTTATGTGGATTTCAGGGTTTTGTCAAAACTTTATGAATATCAAGCTGTCGATCTTGGTATCTCTCGTATCGCATTAAAAAAGCTAATTAATCATTTAACATATGGTATTCAAGCTCTGAAACTGTCGCATTAGTTTTCTTTGATCTGAAATTGTCATCAGAATCAAAAATCAAAATGGTCAATGCTTTGAATCGCGAAACAAAATCATCAAATGAGAATGTAAAGCGAGTACAAGTTCAAATCGATGAAATCCGTCGCGTTGAACTTGTTTCAAATTTGCTGCTCGAAGACCTTTTAAAACTGGAGGTGATTGTACGAATCCCTACGGAGCATTCGATTGGTTCACTTTCTTTGAGATGCGCGTTGAAAGACCATAGTTTGTTGGATCATGTAAATCATGATGTAAATGTCGTCCCTACCCTAAAAAAACCTTAGGAATAGAGGATCATCTGTGTCTAATGACGTTCCCTCAGTGGCAGCCTAGCCTTCGTAGTGAAAAGGTCAGTTGCGTGTAGGGTCTGGAGCGACCCGTATTAAAGGTGACGTTGGTGCAAACTCGTATATTGATCAAGCAAAGTTACCTGCGTAAGCGTAGGCATAAAAGGTATAAAACCTTTATTCATTTATTAAATAAATGGTAAGTGCAAACCTACTTTTGATCTGTTACAGAGGAATAATTATGAGGAAAGATAAGAGGTTAGAATTTTTAATTGAAACCTATTAATGCTATAAGAATTATATATGTTCAAATAATTTTTGTACTAACCCATAAGCTTAATGACATACTAAACAACTGTATTCATACAGTTAAAATGTTTTCAATATTCTTGAAATTCCTCCGATTTTCAATAAATTAGTGAAATTATTTTCTTATGTTTCGGAGCATAACCTCAAAATATGTTAACACAACGAACTCAATATATTATTAAGGATTGGCAGTTTTAAAATAAGTGTACATAGTTTTAGTAAATCGGAATATTTTTTGTCAGCTTTCAAATGGAAGACCAGGAGGATACAAGAAAACGTCAACATCGATTCCTTACTAACTTAAGAGTTAGAAAATTTCGTGAATTAAAACGAGCTCGACATGAATCTCAGCAGGGAGTGCAAGATTTGTCGAATAATTCCTCAACTGAAAATCAACATGGTATCTGGAACAGTATTATAGCATAATGTCGCGTTACTTTGATGTTGAGAATTATTGAATTATTTTAATTGAATATTATTAATAATTGATTGAAAATCAGACTCGGTGTAAGTGTGACAACTGTTTTTTTGTTGCCTTTTCCTATTATAAAATACGAAAATGTGTTAGAAGTTGAAGGTTTGTTGGTTCAAAATATAAAATTTTTTTAACTATCAGTGAAACTTTTATTTCGGATTTAAATCTATTTTCTAAATTCACATTAATGTTATTATATTAAAAAAAATATATATTTTTTCAGGATCAGTTTGGTAACATTTGTAGGTTTGAGTTTCTTATTTCGCCTGTATAACACTTAGGGGTCGTGTACATAATACGTAATGCGTTTATCCTTTGTTAATATCGTTGTATCGTTTTTTGCTTCATAGAAATTTTATTCTCGGCTTTATTTAAACAAAATAAAAACGCGTTACGTATTATGTGCACGACCCCTTACTCGTATATGAAGGGAAATCTGTAATCGTTGACACACTACCTAACAAAATTTATCCTGTTTTAAATAACGCAACGTAAATTCGGTGAATATTAAAATAAATTAATTTAGAAATATACATTCCAGGAGAATCAGGTCCTGAAGATGCTGGAAACGATGTCGCTGATGATCTCCAAATTTCTGATAGGCATCGTAATACAAGTTTGTTATCGACTGCAAATGTAAGCGTGCAAAGCGATAGATCTACTCCTAATTCTGGCGATGATGAAGTTGGAGAGAATAGCTTCGCGAGTTCACCTACTATGGATACTTCGAATGTTGCAAGCACTTCTGATGAAGACAGTTTGTATATTTCATCACCTTCCAATCTTGACGCTAGAAGAAATAGCGAGAAATCAAGCACGGTGAATTCAGTTTGGAGCGAAGAAGATAGTGACAGTCAAATTGCTGACGTCATAATGATAACAGAAATCGAACAACTGCGTGAGAGGGCCATTGAATCTGGGATTGTGCAGAATCACCTTGACAAGCTTTTGAAAATCTTGAGACGTAGATTGTTGCCAGATCTGCCAAAATCCTCTAAAACGTTTCTGAAAACGTCAAGTGTAAAATATACAGTACTTGAGATGGAAGACGCTCATGCAGATGTGGGGGATTTCGTTTATTTTGGATTAAAAAAGAACTTGGAAAGATTCGTGGATGCTGAAACTCACATAAGCGACATTATTGAATTAATAATTGATGTTGACGGCATGCCTGTGACACAATCTGGGGTAAAACAGATGTGGGTAACGGCATGTAAAATCCACTACGATCCTGATATCTATCAGCCATTCCCAGTTGGGATATTTTACGGACGCACGAAACCTGTGAGTGCCGACATATATTTGGAAAAGTTCATTGAAGAACTAAACGAATTATTGTCAGATAGTATTGAAATTTCAGGAAAGCATTTTAGTGTGTGTCTAAAATGCTTTGTCTGCGATACACCGGCAAGGGCATTTTTGAAATGCACAGTGGGCCACGTTGCAAGATACGCGTGTGAAAGGTGTACCGTACAAGGTTCAAAGAAAAATTCAAAAAGCACTGTATACCCTTCCGCAAATGCCCCAGAAAGGACAGATGAATATTTTCGAAACATGTGTCAATGTGAACATCACCATCAGCCATCACCTATATTGCGCATTCAGCCTGAAATAAATGTAATATTTTCTTTTCTGCTAGATTTCATGCATTTGTGCTTTCTCGGTGTAATGAGGAAATTAATTGAATGGTGGATGACAGTCGGCTTAACTGTACGCCTGGGACACAGACTGTAGCACGAGCTTTCGAAAAGAATGGAGGATTTAAAACAGCATGTGCCTACTGAGTTCCAACGAAAAACACGTTCGATTTTGCATTGGGCGAAGTGGAAAGCTACTGAATTCCGCTTCTTCTTATTGCATTGCGGACCAGTCGTATTAAAAAATATACTATCAAAACGCTTATACAAACACTTCTTGCTGTTGCACGTCGCTTCTAGAATTTTGTACTGCGAAAAATTATGCCATGAATTTCGAGACATCGCTAGACAGTATCTACGAATTTTTTTTGATACTCTTCCTGGTTTCTATGGGAGGAGCTCACAGGTTTTAAATTTTCATCACCTGATGCATGTGGCTGATGATGTTCGAGAAATGGGCTGTTGTTTAAGTAAACTTACTGCTTTTCCATTCGAAAGCTTATTGGGCAAAATCAAACAAGAAATACGTACTGCCGCTCGGTCATTGGCTCAATTGTGTAGAAGGTTATTCGAGGAATACATGGTAAAGCCAAGAAAAGCTAAAATTCCACCCACAACAGAAATTTTAAAATCTAACGGAGAAGAACACTTACCCGATAATATTGTAATTTTAAAAAATGAAAAAATTTTGAAAGTGGAAAGGATGTTTGGGCCCGTCCGATCAATAAGTATAAAAGGGAAAATTTGGAAAACACAAAACCCAATTTTTACTTATCCATTTCCTTCTAGCGAAATTGATATGTGGGAGCTTTGTCGAGAACCCTCAATTAATACGAAAACAGTCGCTAAAACACACACTTATGCTGAAAAAATAGAAAAAATACATTCCCTGAAAAAAGGTAATAAGCTATGCTTCTAATTATCATTTCTAGAATTCAGTATATCCTTGGGTATACAATAAATAATTATGAACATGTAATGAACAATACTTTGTTTATAGCTCATTTTAATCCTACCAAAACGATGTACGATCTCAAAACTTGGTCAAGTGCCAGTTTATTTGTAGAATTAAATGAATTTATGAAATGAAAGTTGGCCAAGTCATCAGAAATTATAATCATGTTCTAAGAATGAGACATTAGAAGTAATAAGAATTCAATTATAATCATTTATTCTACAAATCTGAATTTAGACAATTAATTTTTTTAAATTCTTAAAACCAATTAAAAAATAAATTTTTTTAGTTTAAAAAACTTGGCGGCATTGAAAGTATTTCTTTTCTCTAAAGACATAGCCAAGGTTAATTGACGATTATCTTCTTTCCTTGAAACCATTAGTTACGTCAAGATTTAAAATGAAAATTTCAAAAAAAATAATAATTTTCAAAATTTAATTTCGAAGAATGAATTTTTATAATGAAACTCTTGATACTGTTACGATCACATGTTGTAATATAACATTTTTTCCTATAAATATTTGGCCAAATACATTTTTTATTATTGCACAAATAAAGTTGAACTTGGTCCAGTTGTTGAAACGTAGATGATTTTGATTAGATTTCACTACTTTGTGGAGTTACTTTCTATTACAAGAAATGAGTATTTTATTACTTTCATGTACCTGCTAATTTAGACAATCAGATTTGTAATACATCCTTTTGGTACAATATTTATTGCCTTTTTGATGAAATTTGTAATAGAAGTCAATACAAAAACGTTCCTTCGTTCCTTATATCTTCCTATCCTTCAACTAAAACTTATTCAAATGTATTGCATGTTGTGATACTAATATGAACTGCCACTAAATTTCCTAATTAAGTTCTATTTATTATAAATGATAAATAGCTTCAAAAGTATTTATATACGCACTATGTACGTTTTCGAACGAGCGTAATTTCGCGCGTTTAAATAAGTAATCACTGAATCTGAAAGGCTAGAAGATTAGAGCGAATGATACTTGTTCGGTCGTTTCTTTTTGAATATAGCGGAAATCTGTGCTCCAATCGTATTTCACCCTTGAGAAGCCATACTTGTTTTCGACTTCAGAATTATAGTTTCGCTTTCGCATTGGATGCATAATCTCAATGTTCGTCTCTGATTAGTTGATGTAACAGAAATCAGCCAATCGGTAACAGAGTATATCAATCCTGTGTAGAGAAACTCGTAGTCACGTGACTTGTACATTTTAGAGGAGAACGCGTCTAGACTCGAATGTTTAGTGTTTCGATTCGGAAATTTCTAGACCATTTCTTTGTGGATTTCTACTCCTTTAATAGACTCAAGATAATAAGAATAAGAAACTCGACTACGCTCTAGAATGGATGGAAAACAAGATACACTATCAGGTAATGTTATCTCGTACTTTTCCAGATGGCTTTAAACATATAAGCGACTTCCACGTGCGCGAAGAAAAAATTGACTCGTGCATTTTGATTCTGTATTTAATATTTTAATTCAATTTTGATTGCGTTTGTCTGTTTACATTATTATTCATGATTCCAATTTCTGTTCAAAAAAGAAAAATGAAATTAAAGTCCCGTCGATGCAGTTTGAGGTTAAGTACATTTTCAGGCAATATTTTCGGCAGGAAGACGTATATATTTATGTTTTGTAACACCC
The DNA here is from genome assembly GCA_011634705.1 of Andricus grossulariae. Taxonomy (NCBI): domain Eukaryota; kingdom Metazoa; phylum Arthropoda; class Insecta; order Hymenoptera; family Cynipidae; genus Andricus; species Andricus grossulariae. Next base: position 216,075,816 of record JAABKJ010007545.1, on the reverse strand, counting down.
GTATACAAGTTTTTCGTTCTAGTTGGTTTGGTTTGCCTGTATAGACTAAGATGGAGAACTTGATTTTTTTAAATGTGTTTATCAAAAGCTGTGATATTCATATGACAGTGTACCTGTTACTTCCAAAATAATTGAGATGGAACGTGTGCTCTTAAAACGAATAAACTTTTTTAACTAATTAAAATGATGAAAACTATTTTATTTTAAAAGGTATAACATGTGTGACTTTAGGAGGTAATAAATTCTTTCAAATAGAATTAATGTAAATACCATATTGAATGTAATATGAAAAACTTTACCTTCCTCTCATTTCAAGTCTAAGTATATGTTGAATTCTAAACAAACAAGAATCATTTTATAACAAAGAGGCAAGTTTATAACAAAACACAATAATTTTCTACCAAATAGTCGAATTTTTAACCTGAAGAGGATAAATTCCCAACCAAAAATAGTTTTCTGGTGAAAAAAATAACTTTCAGCAAAAAAAGTAAAATTTGAAATTAAAGAAGTGAATCTTACGAAGCGGTTGAATTTGAACCTGAAAATATGAATTTTTGACGAAAAAGGTAATTTTCAGCCGAATAGTTTAATTTTCTACCAAATGGTTCCATCCTCAAACAATCCAAATTAATATAGAATCAAACAGTTGCTTTTTTCATCCAAAAATGATGAATTTTCAACCAAGAAAATTACTTATCGTCCAGGAGAAACGACTTTTCAACAAAATACATAAATTTTCAACTAGAAAAGATCAATTGAAAAAAAATTATCAAATAGTAACTAAAATGGAATAGTTAGATTATCAGTTGAAAAAATTGATTCTTAACCAAAAAACAGATGAATTTTAAACAAAATAGTTACATTCTCAATTAACGAAAGGAATTTTTAACTAAAATTAAACAATCTTTAAAAAATGAATTTTTAACAAAAGAGTTCAAACCAAAAGATGATTTTTCAACCGAGAAAATGAATTTTCCAAAAAAATCTTTTGTAACCAAGAAGTTCAACTTTCAACCAAGTAGCTGAATTTCTGACAAAACACATGTGTTTATAACAAAATAGTTTCGTTCTCAACAAAATAATAAAAATTTTAACAATAATTAGTTTATTTTTGTGTTAGATTCTATTAATTTAGTTCGCATTTAAGCGAAAAAACGACAAAAAGGGGAAAAGGGTAAGTTTCTTAAAAACAGAGAAAGAGAAATAATTCCTCAACAAGACCACTCCCAGGCGGAAAAATTATGTATACTTTATACAGAATGTATTATGTATAGGCCCTATATAAAAAATTATATATTTTTCATACAAAATGGACGATTTACAATTTATATAATCGGAACATAATATTTCATTACATAATCACCTTGGACAAGATTTAAGTATTCAATTAAGTCCGGACGGTATAAAGATGTGTAATATTAATAGTCCTCCGGATGTGACAACGACCCTGGCGTACCTGGTAATGCACCAGGTTGCTAAAAGCATCGTCTACAAGAATTCTTGTAAAATTGCAAGTTCGATGATAAAAATATAAAATTCAAATGTTGTTGCCACAACCCGAGTGTACCGGGTTATGCACCAGGTTGCTAAAAGCATCGTTTACAGGAATTCTTGTAAAATTTAAAGATCGATGATAAAAACATAAAATTCAAATGTAGTTGTGACGACCTGCGCATGCCTGGTCATCCACGAGGTTTCTAAAAGCATCGTCTACATCTGATTTGAATCGATTTTTTTTTATTAAACAGGGACAGGGCGTAAAAGAGAAGGCTACGCTTTTGATATAATTGTATTTACTGGCCTGGAAGATAATAATTTTGTAGACGTGGGCAGCTTTTAAGAAAATAAAAAGGACCAAAAGAAGGCAGTAGATATCGTTCCTGGATTTTGGGTCATATATGACAAGACTTTAAAGTCCTTAATCACCCCTTTCCCTCCACCACCATACAACACGTCGATTACGCGCGAACTGCATAAGCTTGTACAAAGCTGTTCCCACCACTGGATATTTGGCCCGAATACTGGAGGTTTCTTTGGAGGGGGGGGGTGTCTTACGTAATTAATGGACGTCCTAGAATTTTTTTTATATAGATACATATTCAGAGGCAGTAAAGCGTGTCAAACAACTGGAAACTCGAGATTATGCCTACACAACAGATGTAGATCAAAATCCCGAAGAAAGAGCATTAGAAGATGCTAAAAGTAAACAAGTCAAAGGTCATAGATGGAAAGCGGATCTTGGTCAGCAAGATAATTTGATGAATTCGGCACCTAAGTTGCAAAAAAAAAAGTATTCGACTGAAAGTATTTCATTTAATATCAGAAATGTTTCTTCTTTTACTTGTTATGATTTATTTCTCAATGAAGTAAAATTTTATATTAAAAAATATATAATCATTCATATAAAATTCAATTTTATATTGAAATATGATTTTTTTTTAAATAAGCATCGAGTGGCATTTCTTCCATAAAAAAGAAGGGATCTGGAAAAAATGACTCACGCCGAAGTGATCCTCAATCGAAGTCAAAGGACGCCGACAACATTTTACATCCCAATGAGAATACTGGTAAGAAAGTAAAAGAATTTATCATTTTATTTTATTCTTATATTTTGTGCTTATATTGCAGATAATGCCACTATAACTTATAATTGAATATGATGATTATTTTTCGACTCGGAATTGTTCAAAATTATCACAAGTGAGGACGCTACTAATTATTCTTCAAATTCCCATACTAACTCGCCAAAAAGCAAGTACCAAGCAAAATGTATTTATTTCATTGTACTTTGTTCAACTAAATCAATACTGAAAAGCCATTTAATTTTTGAGAAAATAAGAGAATCCGGAAAAGAAAATCTCAGTCTGAGTTAGCTAGGAACAGAAGTAAATAATATTATAATAAATTTCTTAAAATACTTGATTGGTATTTTATATTGAACTCTCGTGTTCCTATTTTAGCTTCTGATGATTCTCAAACGACAGATTCTGAATCTACTAGTTCTCCGATAAAAAAAATCCGTAAGTAAACTGTTGAATATTCGACATACGAAAAATATTATAAACCAGCATGTACGTCCAGTTCACACTACTCCTAATCAAGTTTTTCTTTCTTTGTACAGTCGTATTAATTTTTTCATCATTGAAACTGACTTGAAAAAATAAAAACATTAATACTGAATTTGTGATCTAAAATTATAGGCCCGACTAATCCGAAAGGCTCCACGGACAGGCATTTCCCGAAAAGAATTGATGGTAAAGCACTTTGTTTATTTATATTATGTGGTATACAATTGATATGGAAATTATCATCTTTACTTATATTCTATGTTGTAGCCTCGCCTAGCATGGAACAAAATTTGCACGAGAGCAAAAGTAAGGGAAAGTATTCTAAATCAGAAAAAAATGAGTTTGCTGATATTGATAAGCATGTTTTCAATTCTGAGGTGTCTAAAGAGGAACTAGGTAAATGAAACTTTATGATATTTTCAGTAATTAGAGTTAGAGTCATTAACTAACCATTAAATTGATTGATTTTATTGATGGCAGTATATTTCCCAAGCAATTTTGAATTTTTACTGATTAAATTAAACGTGTATTTTATATATTTTTCTAGAAAATCCTGTTTTGCTTTTTAAGCGTATCATCAAAGCAATTTACAGCCTACGTCTCGAGCAAAAGGAGCTTAGGAAACAAATAGCCCGTATGGGCACTGGAAAGCCAAGTTCTGCAAATTTGGTAGGATGGCTAGCCGAAGACTTGGCTGAAAAATATGATTTTCAGTTGACAGTAAAGACTTCACCGGAATTTAAAAACATGGACGATATGATCCTCAACGACAAAACATTCCGCAAAGAGTTTGTACGTACAAAATCTCGAGTCTTTGTTATTATTAACCCGTAAAAACAGACTATTTTACAGAAGGAAGCTTTGTTGCAGTTATTTGATCGAGAGAATCTTTCAAGATCTTTAAAAAATATGCTCCATAAATACATTTGCCGAGATGTAATTTTAGGGTATACAGCTCAAAAGAAAATGAATAATAAGTTGATTTTCAAAGACACCGAGTTCTGCAAAGTGATGAAAGGTAAAGAATATTTTTTCCATTGACAATAAAGCACAATTTTCCCGTTTACTCCATTTGAGAAAACTTTTTAATTATTATAAACTTCAAACTTTATTTCAGCCATTTTGTTCGTCAAGTACAATACGAAAACTGAAATCGGGCTTACGGAGACAACATTTTATCAAAGCCTAGGAGATACAATCTCGAACGCAGTCGGTTGGGACGGGTTTCGAGCTTTGAGGAAAACCAAAGAAAAAAATTTGACTAAGTTATGTAATACGTTGTTAATTTTAAGATTCGAAAATAAAAAGATTGTACAAAAGAAGCTGAATCAGGTTGTAACTTTATATCCCATGCATAACCTTCAAATTAAAAAAAAAATTCTGTTTAGCCCTTGTGGAAGGATATAATTATGGATCCAAGTGGGATCTATTTACCTGATTGGCTCTGATTGAAAAAAAAATGTAAATGAATTGGTAAATCGGATTTAAAAGGCTTCACCCAATTCAAATTCAGATAAAAAGGTTTCAATCGTGGACCAATGGGGTCAGTCATTCCCATTTGGCTGAAATTATTTTATTTTAGAAGAAAGATTAGCCAGCGTTTGACCAGCCTCCAACTAATGGCTAATTAGCCCATAACTAGCGGCTGACCAACCCATAACTAGCGGCTGACCAGCCCATAACTAGCGGCTGACCAGCCCAGAACTAGCGGCTGACCAGACGGTCTGGCCTGGGGCTAACCAAAAAAAGCGTTACACTTTTGGTCAGTCCCAGGCCAGACCGTCAAGACTGGAAACCAGTCGGTCTGGTCTGAGACAGGCCAGCGCCAGAACATTTTTCCACACGGGGCGACTATAGGTTGAAAAGACTGATGAGGAAAAAAACGAATTTTTTTAGTGTTCACTTCTTATTTTTTGTACTTTGAAATACCTTGGCTTTTTTGGAAATCTGCAAAAAATTATTTGAGTTGGACACTTAGAATAAATTTTGGTCATGGCGCGCTAGCCAGCACCAGATTAGTTCCCGAAAGGCTGACTAGATGATGAGGAAAAAAATATTTTTTTTAATGTTCATTTTTCATTTACGGTACTTTGAAACACTCTGGCTTTTTTTGGAAGTATGCAAAAAATATTTGGGTTTTATGCTTAGAAATTATTTGGCGATGACGGACTAGCCAGCATCCGATTAGGACCAGGAAAGACGGTCTAGATTATACGATCTAGGCAATGCCTTAACTGGGCGCAAGTATGCCCCGATAATTTTCTACATGGGTACATGACGCACTATATCACAAAAGAGCGATAGGTATTTTTGGTAGAACTTTTTAAAATGAGCCAATTTTTTGCTTCGCATTTTGTCAAATTTATAACGGTAAAACTCACCAGGACCCGAATGAAATTGGAATATCTAAATTAGATCGAAAACTACAGAATTTTGAAGAAAAAATACACTAGACTTTGGATTGTAGGAATTTTGATTGTAGGAACCAAGCCCGTGCTACAATCGAAAATCTAGTGTATGCGTGTGTTTTTTTGTTTTCAAATGGACGTCAAAATTCAAACACTCTTTTTTTCTCTAAAAAGTAACATATTTCGTCGCTGAGAGATTCTGCAAAGAGTGTAGAACCTGCCTGATTTTAAATGGATTCAATCAAAGGTATAACTTGTTGTATCCGGTGTTCAGGTACGTTCAGCTTATTAAAAACGGTTGAGTAAGTATTATTTGTTTATTTCTACACAACACTTTATCTTGAAAAACATGTTTTTAATTTAGAAAACGTCTACTGTGTTTTTGAACATAATACAATTATTACGTAATCCAGCCGCTCTTCCGTCCGCCTCTTTAACACCTCCAGAATTGTATAAGTCCACCTAAACTGTAAAAAAGTCTGAGTCAAAAAATGGGTACTAAAGATGATAAGAGTTTTTTCTTCAAAATATTAAGCAAAATGGTATAAAAATTGAGCTTAAATTAAGTCTGAAATGGAACATCATTGTTTTACTTTCGTTCCGTAAGATATTATTAGAGAAATAGTGGAGATTTTTTTTATTGTCGGAATACTGAATTTTTTTGAAGTTTTACAAACAACTTGAAATTTAAAGGAGAATTTCAAAGAAAAAATGTATTTAGTCACGAAAAATAATCAACTTTTCCCAAACAATTACTTTATGCAACTGAACAGACCTTATACATTTTACAAAATGCACATGGTCTTTTTAAACACAGAAATATCTATATTTCTGGAAATATTTTTTAACGTTTCGATTGGACAATTTCCAAAATTGTATACTTTTCATTCTTTTATTTTTGAGGATTTTTAATTATAAAAAATGTTGGGCGTTTTTATTATATTGTGTATCTTTAATTATAATCATATTATGAACACTATGTTTCCTTAAGGTGGTTCAGATTTGTACCTGTAAAAATTCGACTTTCGATTGTTGGTGATCGATCCGCCTTATCTTGTTCATTTTCCGGAAAAAGAAATTTCCTTCTTTTTTTTCGGTTTAAATCGGTTAACATTATCCCTTGGCCCTGGGCTTTTAAAATTAACATTGGGTTTTAATTTAGAAAAGCTCGATTTTCGAAAAAATGGTAAAGAAATCCTTGTTATTAACTTTTTGTATATTAATGTTTAGTCATATCTTATGGAATTTTCAAGGAATAAGTTCCACCTAATAACTTCTAATTTGGACCCACGCTTATTCCCTAGCACTGTACTTAGGAAAATATTGTAAAAAAATCAAGTTTGCAAGTATTTTTCAAATAATTGTAAATTGTTTGAACAAGGATTATTTGTTTAAACAGGTCTCTTTTCCTTGTAAATCATGAAAAGTTATTATTTTCTGCAATTAATGACACAATCAACAATGTCGCTTATTATTCAGTATTTCCTTATCTCAAAACGTATAACCTAATAATTGTTTAAACAATGGAAATTTCTTTAAACAATTGAATTTTATTGCTTTAAATGAAGTTTAAATTATTGCTAAATATCGTAAAATATATATAAATATATATATATATTTGAAAAATAAGGTTAAAAACTACCGCAGAGTCCAACTGGGAGCAACTGCCATCTAAAAAATGACACCGGCTCTCAGTAGGACCGCGGTAAGTCCCACTCATGGCCACGTCTCACAACCGTGAGATGGGTGGTCACAGGACACGAAAACTGTCAAAAAATAATGTAGAAAATTAGATTCGTTTGAAGATATTTCTAAAGCTTAGAAGTTTATGCAGAATTTGTTGAAAATTTTAGGAAAAATTAAAATAATTTAAGAATATATTCAAAAGGTTTAGAAGTTTAGTAAAGAAGCAAAATTAATTCGAGATTTGAAGATTTTGAACAAAATGTAGATTTTTGAAGATTTCCTAAAAAATCTGGTAGTCTTTTAAGAAATTTCCAAGGTTTCGATAAAATATAATGAATTGCTTCAGATTCCTTCGAAAATTTAAGATGCCTTTTCATTTTGAAATATGAATTTCAAGAAAGATTTGAAAAACATTTCAAAGCATTTAAACTGATTTTTTAAAAGTTCGAAAAAGAGTGTAGAATACTTTGAAGTAATTTTTTTAATTTCAAAATATTACAAAATTTAAAAAAATTGAATGAGGTTTAGAGATATTTAGGAGTTTTGCAAATATTCAGAAATGATTTTTAATTTTCAAACATCTAACAAAATTTTAGTGAACATTTATATTTTTAAAATTTTAAACCAAATATTTGATAGTTTTTCAAAACCTTTAAAAGGTTACAAGAGAATAAAAAAAAATCCTAAAATTTCAAATGATTTTTTATATTGAAAAATTAATTTTAAGATAATATTTAAAAAGATTTTCAAAATTGTCAAAAAATAAGGTAGAAGATTAGAATCATATTAAGATATTGCGAATGCTTAGAATTTCGTTAAAGTGCATATCAACTGATTTTTTAAAAGTTCGAAAAAGAGTGTAAAACATTTTTAAGCAATTCATTTTATTTTATAAGATTATAAAATTTCAGAAAAATTGAATGAGGTTTAGAGATATTCAGGAGTTTAGCAAAGATTCAGAAATAATTTTTAATTTTCAAACATTTTAAACAATTTCACAGAAAATTGAGATTTTTGGAGATTCTAAACCAAATATTTTGAAATTTCTCAACACCTTTAAAAGGTTTCAAGGGAATAAACAAAAATGTCCTAAAATTTCTGGGAAAACTTCAAATAATTTTTTTTTTGTTTGAAAAATTAATTTTAAGAGAATATTTAAAGACATTTTGAAGCATTTCAGAAGACATCCAAAATGTTCGAAAAGGTATCTGGAAGATTTGACGGCTTTTTCTTTAATTTTTGAACACCTAGTACAGTCTAGTTTAAAATTACTTAATATTCAGCTAGATCTATAAAATCTACAAAAAAGGTTAATTTATAATTGCAAACAAATTTGAAAAAAAGAAGCTTCAGCATAAACAATAAAAAATATTTGACGTCACAATCCTTAAAAGATATTTTAGAAGTTTTAAAGAAAAACATTATACAGCGTGAAAAGATTTTCAAAAATCTATAAATTATTTTTAAATGTTTTCAAGCTTCTAAAGTTTCTAAGTAGCTTTTTAACTGAGTCAAATTTTTTCTAAAGAAAAAAAAATTTGAATAAAGAAAACTTTCTTTGTAATTTTCTAGCTTCTCTATCGGCACATCCGAATTTTTTTTAATCTTCTTGAACATACTGAAGAAGGAAATTATATTTATATAACAATAAAACCAAACTCATACTTATTTCCTTGCTCTCAGATTCCAGAATATAATTTTAGCTCGAATTTATTTATTAGAAAACTTTTGACAAATAAATAATTCTTCGAAATGTTTATTTTGTATTAAAAAGAATTTTTCTCCTCAAATCGAAAAACCAAACGCGGCCGCAGTGCACGATTGATGTTGCTAGTATTTAAAAAAAAGATAAAACTGCATCGATGGACATCTTATTCAATTCAAGGGAATAAATCGTGAAACTTTTTGATCGTCTGACTGGAATAGGGGTTTTCCCCTTTTTTACAGTAATTCTATACTCTTCAAGTTTTTATGAGATTCAAGGAGACCTGCATTTGTCTGCGTTTTTGTCTCGCCTGTCTGGATCCTTGAGTTACTGAGACGAAAAAGTGTGAGGTCAATTTTTTTATAAGTGGATCCGATTAAACATTAAGGATTTTCGGGTAAAAGTAACGCTATTCTAAAGAGCGTTTCATTGCCAAGCTGAATATCAAATGGAATTGAATATCTAGGAGAGTCTTCCCACTTGATCGCCAATTGATCGGAACAATTTTGCGCTCGGCGAATATGACAAAAGCGAATAGAACTTGATGATAGGCCAACTCATATATTTTCCTTTTTCTTTTTCAGGAGAATAGAGACTCGTGAATACAAATGTCAAAGTAGGTGACGTTTTTAGAATTGATGAATTAAATAAGTCAGCCTTCTCTTGAACGAATTTAGATTTTAGTTTGCGAGCTACTTTTATTTGTTGAGTATTTTTTGACTTTAAAACTTTAGTTGAAATTTTGTTATGCGTAGAAAAAAAAACACGTCGCTAAGCGCGCGATTCTATTTTCTAGCCCCCAAGGAATCTTTAAATCAAAACGTACAATAATTATTAGTACAAAATTGTTATATTCAATAGAATGTATTATCTAAAATAATAGAAAATAAAAGTAGGGCAATATTTTTGTCTAAAATTAACAATTTTAGCCCGCATAATAGTTTGAATAATTAATTTCGAATTGGATACAAAAATAGAATTGAAGGGTGACCAGACAAAAAACTTTTTGAAGAGAATGTAAAGTGATTTTTGAAATCCTCAACTCTAAAAAATTAAATATTATTTAGCAATTTTTCAATTCAAATTTGTAGTTCGGGACAGGAGAGTGATAAGATATTTCATATAATTTTTAATTTTTAGTTTCTAAAGAAAGTCTTCTACAATTTCAAAAAGTTTTCAAAATTGTGTCTTGATATAAGCAGACATAAGAAGTGAGATCATTTAAAAAAATTTATTATTCAAAGAAAAAGTGGAAAAATACTAGGAATTAAAATGGTTAACTTCTTGGCAATCATCGGCAAACAGGTTTCAATTCTTTAATTTTATTTGTAACTCACAAACATACAGCGGCAATTATCCTTTAAACAATCTCTGATATAATTCATCTTATTGCACTTTTTTTCAGATTCTAAAAAATCTTTTTCAAAATTAGAAACTCAACCTCTATCAGTAAAATGTGAGGATCAGGATCCGACATAGGATCCTACGTAGGTTTCGAAGTGGTCCAAGACTTAGGAAACTATCAGGATCCAACGTCGAAAGCAATTTCAATAATTGACGACGTTTCCTATGTCGTTTTTGACGATTAAAATATTAGATTTCGACAAAGGTTCCGACGTTTGTTAAGACGTAGGAAAATATCAGGATCCGACGTAGGATCTGACCTCGTTCACGACCTAGGATACTATTAGGATCTGACGTAGGATCCTAAGTGGGTTTCAATGTCGCCTTCGACCTAGGAAACTATTAGGATACTATGTAGGATCCGACGCCGTTTACTTCTTAAGCAAATTTTATCATCCAACGTAGGTTTTGACGTTGTTTATTGCCTAAGAAACTATTGGGATACTAGGTTTGATCTGACGTCGTTCACGACATAGGAAACTATGAGGATCTGAAGTAGAATCCGATGACATTTATGACCTAGGAAACTATCAGTATCTGATGTAGGATCCTACGTGGATTTCGACGTACTTTACAACCTAGAAAAGTATTAGGATCCTACGCATGATCTAACGTTTACGATGTAGGAAACTATCAGGATCCAAAGTAGGATCCCACGTCGCTTTCGACGTCTTTTACGGCCCAGAAAACTATTTTAGGATCCGACGTAGGATCTGACGTAGTTCACGATCTAGGAGACTATTAAGATCTGACGTAGGATTTTAAGTGGGTCTCGATGTCGCTCACGAACTAGGAAACCATTAGGATCCTACGTAGGATCCGACGCCGTTTACTACTTAAGAAATCATCATCATCCAACGTAGGTATTGGCGTCCCTAATTGCCTAAGAAACTATTAGTATCCTACGTAGGATCTGACGACGTTCACGACTTAGGAAACTATTAGTATCTGACGCAGGATCCTACGTGGATTTCGATGTCGCTAACGACCTAGGAAACTATTAGGATACTACGTAGGATCTGACGCCGTTCACTTCTTAAGAAAATATCATCATCCAACAAAGGTTCTGACGTCATTTATTGCCTGAAAAACTATTAGGATGCTATGTCTGATCTCACGTCGTTCACGACCTAGGAAGCTATTAGGATCTGACGTAGGATCCGACCTCGTTTATTACTAAGGAAACTATTATCATCCAACGTAGGTTTGAATGCAGTTTACGACCTAGAAAACTATTAGGTTCCTGCGTAGGATCTGACGTCGTTCATGACCTAGGAAACTATCAGGATCTGATGTAGGATCCTACGTAGGCTTTGACATCGGTTACAACGTAGGAAACTATTAGGATCCTACGCATGATCTAACGTTTACGATGTAGGAAACTATCAGGATCCGACGTATGATCCTACGTAGCTTTCGACGTCGTTTACGGCCTAGGAAACTATTTTAGGATCCGAAGTTGGATCTGACGTCGTTCACGACCTAGGAGACTATTGAGATCTGATGTAGGATCCTACGTGGGTTTCGATGTCGCTCTCAACCTAGGAAACTATTAGGATCCTACGTAAGAACTGACGTAGGTTTCAACATCGTTCATGGTCTAGGAAACTGTTAGGATCTTGAGTAGGATCTGATGTCGTTCACGACCTAGAAAACTATTAGGATCTGACGTAGGATCCGACTTCGTTTATTACTAAGGAAACTATCATCACCCAACGTAGGTTTCCGCGTTGTTTACGGCCTAGAAAACTATTAGGATCTTACCTAGGATCTGATGTCTTTCACGACCTAGGAATCTACGTTAGAGGATGCGCAGGATCCTAATAGTTTCCTAGGTCGGTTAAAACCTAGGAAACTATTAGGATCCTGCGCATCCTCTAACGTTTACGATGTAGGAACCTATCAAGATCTGACATAGGATCCTACGTAGCTTTCGACGTCGTTCACGGCCTGAAAAACTATTTTAGGATCCGACGTAGGATCTGACGTCGTTCACGACCTAGGAAACTATTAGGATCTGACATAGGATCCTACGTGCGTTTCGACGTCGGTTACAACCTAGGAAGCTATTAGAATTCTACGTATGATCTAATGTTTACAATGTAGGAAGCTATCAGGATCTGTAGCTTTCAACGTTATTTCCGACATAGGAAACTATTAGGATCCTACGTAGGATCTGACGTCGTTCACGACCTAGGAAACTATTAGGATCTGACGTAGGATACTGCGTTGGTTTCGATGTCGGTTACAACCGAGAAAACTATTAGGATTCTACGTGTAATCTAATGTTTACAATGTAGGAAACTATCAGGATCTGTAGCTTTCAACGTCATTCACAACCTACGAAACTATTAGGATCCTACGTAGGATCTGAGGTCGTTCACGACCTAAGAAACTATTAGGATCTGACGTAGGATGCTACGTTGGTTTCGATTTCGGTTACAACCGAGAAAACTATTAGGATTCTACGTATTATTCAATGTTTACAATGTACGAAACTATCAGGATCTGTAGCTGTCAACGTCATTTACGCCCAAGGAAACTATTAGGATCCTACGCATGATCTAACGTGTTCGATGTAGGAAACTATCAGGATCCGACGTAAGATTTTTTGTAGCTTTTAACGTCGTTTACGGTCTAAGAAACTGTTTTAGGATCCGACGTAGAATCTGACGTCATTCACGACCTAGGAGACTGTTAAAATATGAGGTAGGATTCTACGTAGCTTTCGACGTCGTTTACAACCTAGGAAACTATTTTGGAATCCGACGTAGGATCTGACGTGGTTCACGATCTAGGAAACTACTAGGATCTGACGTAGGATTCGATGTGTGTTTCGATGTCGTTCACGACCTAGAAAACTATCAGAATCCTAGGTAGGATTGGACTTCGCTTACCACTTAAGAAACTATCATCATCCAAAGTATGTTTCAACGTTGTTTACGGCCTAGAAAACCATTAGGATCCTACATAGGATCTTACGTCGTTTACCATCTAGGAAACTATTAGGATCTGATGTAGTAGCCTACGTTAGTTTCTACGTCTGCTACAACCGATGTAACAAGTAGGATCCTACATAGGGTATAATGTTTACAATGTAGGAAACCATCAGGATCCGACGTAGGATCCTACGTAGATTTAACGTCATTTACCACCTAGAAAACTATAAGGATCCAACGAAGGATCTGACGACGTTCACGACCTAGGAAACTATTAGGATCTGACGTAGGATCCTGCATTGGTTTCAACGTCGGTTACAACCGAGAAAACTATCAGGATTCTACGTATGATCTAATGTTGACAATGTAGGAAACTATCAGGATCTGTAGCTTTCAACGTCATTGACGACCTAGGAAACGATTAGGATCCTACGTAGAATCTGACGTCGTTCACGAACTTGGAAACTATTAGGATCTGACGTAGGATCCGACCTCGTTTATTACTAAGGAAACTATCATCATCCAACGTAGGTTTCAACGTCGTTCACGGCCGAGCAAACTATTTTAGGGTCCGAAGTAGAACCTCACGTCGTTCAAGACCTAGGAGACTATGAGGATTTGAGGTAGGACCCTACGTAGCTTCCGACGTTGTTTACAACCTAGGAAACTATTTTAGGATCCGATGTAGGATCTGACGATGTTCACGACTTAGGAAACTGTTAGGATCTGACGTAGGATCCTACGTTGGGTTCAACGTCGACTACTACCGAGAAAACTATTAGGATCCTACGTATGATTTAATGTTCACGGTGTAGGAAACTATCAGGATCTGCAGCTTTCAACGTTATTTACGACCTGGGAAATTATTTGAATCCTACGTAGAATTTGACGTCGTTCACGACCTAGGAAACTATTAGCATCTGACGTAGGATCTTACGTTGATTTCAACGTCAATTACAAACGAGAAAACTATCAGGATCCTACATATGATCTAATATTTTCAATGTAGGAAACTATCAGGATATGTAGTTTTCAACGTCATTTACGACCCAGGAGACTATTTGAATCCTACGTAGAATCTGACGTCGTTCACGATCTGGGAAACTATTAGGATCTGACGGAGGATCCGACGTCGTTTATTACTAAGGAAACTATCATCATCCAACGTAGGTTTCAACGTCGTTTACGGCCTAGGAAACCATTAGGATCTTACGTAGGATCTGATGTCGTTCACGACCTAGGAAACCATTAGGATCTGATGTAGGATCCTACGTGGCTTTCGACGTCGTCTACAACCCAGGAAACTATTGGGATCCTACGCATGATCTAACGTTCATGATGTAGGGCACTATCAGGATCCGACGTAGGATTAATCGTAGCTTTCGACGTCGTGTACGGCCTAGGAAACTATTTTAGGATCCGATGTAGAATCTGAAGTCGTTCACGACCTAGGAGACTATTAAGATCTGAGGTAGGATCCTACGTAGCTTTCGACGTAGTTTAAAACCTAGAAAACTACTTTAGGATCCGACGTAGGATCTGGCGTCGTTCACGATCTAGGAAACTATTAGGATCTGACGTAGGATTCGACTTGTGTTTCGATGTCGTTCACGACCTAGAAAACTATCAGAATCCTAGGTAGGATTGGACTTCGCTTACCACTCAAGAAACTATCATCATCCAACGTATGTTTCAACGTCGTTTACGGTCTAGAAAACCATTAGGATCCTACGTAGGATCTTACGTCGTTTACCATCTAGGAAACTATTAGGATCTGATGTAGTAGCCTACGTTAGTTTCTACGTCTGCTACAACCGATGTAACAAGTAGGATCCTACATAGGGTATAATGTTTACAATGTAGAAAACCATCAGGATCCGACGTAGGATCCTACGTAGATTTAACGTCATTTACGACCTAGGAAACTATAAGGATTGAACGTAGAATATGACGTAGCTCACGACCTAGGAAACTATTAGGATGTGACTTAGGATCCAACCTCGTTTACTACTAAAGATAATATTATCATTCAAGGTAGGTTTTGACTTCGTTTACGGCCTAGGAAACAATTAGGATCGTACGTAGGATCTGATGTCGTATACTACTACGGAATCAATCATCATCCAACGCAGCTTTCGACGTCGTTTACGACCTAGGAAACTATTAGGATCTTACTTAGGATCCGACTTCGTTTACAGCTACAGACACCATCAGGATCCAACGTAGGTTTTGACGTCGCTTACGACCTAGGAACCTATTCGTATCCGACGTAGGTTACTACGTAGCTTCTGACGACGGTTTCGACGTAGAAATCTATAAGGGTTTGACAACGTAAACGATCCTAATACCCGGCGATGTTTCTTACATCATTTCCGACGTCGAAATCTATTGGAATAAGACGTAGGATCATACGTAGGTTTCGACGTCGGTTACGACCTGAAAAACTATTAGGACCCTACGTAGGATCTGACGTCGTTTATGACCTGGGAAACTATTAGTATCCTACGCAAGATCCGACGTCGTGTACTATTAAAGAAACGATCATCACTCAACGTAGTTTTAGACGTCGTTCGTGACCTATGAGGATCCCATATAGAATCTGACGTCGTTTACGACGAAGAAAACTATTGGAATAAGGCAGGAAATCTTTCAGGATCTGACGTGGGATCCAACGTAGATTTCAACGTCGTTTACGATCGAGGAAACTATTGGTATTCCACGTAGAATTTGACGTCTTTTAGGAAATAGCATCATTTTCGACGTCGAAATCTATTGGAATACGATGTAGGATCGTACGTAGGTTTTGACGTCGATTACGACCTGGAAAACTATTGGGACCCTACGTAGGATCTGACGTTGTTCACGACCTAGGAAACTATTAGGATCCGACGTCCTTTACTACCAAAGAAACTATCATCATCCAACGTAGGTTTCGACGTCACTAACATCCTAGGAAACTATTATGATCCTACGTAGGATCTGAGGACGTTCATAACCTAGGAAACTATCAGGATCTGATGTAGCATCCTACGTGGGGTTTGACGTCTGTTACGACCTAGAAAACTATAAGGATCCTATGTAGGGTCTGACGTCGTATACTACTACGGAGTCTATCGCCATCAAACGCAGCTTTCAACCTAAGAAACTATTCGGATTCTGTGTCGGATCTGAAGTCTTTTACGACCAAAAGAATTATTAGAATAAGGCAGGGAACTCTTAGGATCCGACGTAGGACCCTACATGAGTTTTGAGGTTGCTTATGACCTAGGAAACTATTAGCATATCACGTAGGATCCGACTTCGTTTACAGCTACGGATACCATCAGGATCCAACGTAGGTTTCGATGTCGTTTACGACCTAGGAAACTATTAGGATTCTTTGCAGGATATGATGTCGTTTACGACCTAGAAAGCTATTAGAATAAGGCGTAGAATACAACGTAGGTTTCGACGTCGTTTACGATCCAGGAAATTTTTAGGATCTGACATAGGATCCTACAAAGGTTTTGACGTCGTTTACGACCTAGGAAACTATTAGGATCTTACGTAGGATTTGACTCCGTCTACAGCTACGGAAACCATCAGGATCGAACGTAGGTTTCGATGTCATTTACGACTTAGGAAACTATTGGTGTTCTACGTAGAATCTGACGTCCTTTACGAAATAGCAAGCTCTTCGGATCTGACGTAGGATTCAACGTAGGTTTCGACGTCGGTTACGACCTAGGAAACTATTAGTATATCTGACGTTGGTTCCTACGTAGTTTTCGAAGACGGTTACGACGTACGAATCTATAAGTGTTTGACGACGTAAACGATCCTAATACCCGGCGACGTTTCTTACATCATTTCCGACGTCGAAATCTATTGGAATAAGACGTAGGATCCGACCTTGGATTTTTCAGTGGGGAATTCAGAATTAATATACAATATTTTTTGATAATATATATAGATATTCAAACAATTGTATTTTTCTCAAAAAATACCGATTTTCAGCAAAAAACACTAACGTAAACTAATTTTCTTTTTTTTTAATCGCAAGTTTATTTTTTTAAGTTGAATGATTTTTGTTAAAACAAACGATCTCCGGTGATAAACCCCAACACACTATAATTGTTAAAATGTTGTAAATAATTCTGAAATCTATTGATTTTTTTTATTAGCCATAGCAATTTCAGACGAGAAAACACTAATATAACATCAATTTGTTTATGATTGTAAATCCTCTTTTAAATGCGCGAATATAACATAAAATTGATAGAAAATGGTTTATCTTTTTTGAAATCAAATGATTTTTTATTTAAATATCCGATTTCTTGTACAAAACATCAACAAAATACTAATTTTCTATAAAAAACGCTAAAATCAATAAAAATACTGATTTCCGGTGAAAACTCGAACATAACTTAAACTTGCTAGAAGTAGTGAATATTTTTGAAATGTCTAAAATATATTTTTCTTTAATTGAAAAATGCCAAATTCGAGTGAAAAACATTAACATGATTGCAAATTGTTAAAAGATTTGAAATATTGTTCAAGTTATAATGATCATTGTTTGAAAATACAAATTTGCGATTTTAAACAATAACCTGACCTAAATTGTTCAAAAATTATTAATCTTTCATGAAATCTAATAAGTTTTGAATAAAAATGTCAATTTAAATCCAAAAACACTAACACAATCCGAAATTTTTTGAAATTGTAGATTTTAATATTTTAAACCCAAATCACTGGCTTTACATCTAATAATTTTTTATTAAAAATACCAGTTCCAGATGAAACACACCAAAATAATTTAAGGCTGGCAGAAATTTTTCAAAATTCCTTGATATCTGACAATTTTTTATTGGAAATACCAATAAATCCTTATTAAAAACATTAAAATAACAAAAGAGAAAATTTTTATTCGTCAATGTAAATATTCCGCAAAATCTAATGATTTTTAAATAAAATAACCGATTTCCTACGAAAAAGATTAATGTAACCTAAAACTTTTCAAACATTGAAAATCTGGTTCAATCTATAGAGATTTTTGTTTAAAAGTACCAGTTTTTGTTATAAAACGCTGACATAACATAAAATTGTACAAAAATTAAGAACCTTTAAAATCTCATGCTTTTGGTTTAAAAATGTAAATTTCCGGTAAAAGACGCAAATTGTTGAAAAAAGTCATTGAAATTTAATAATTTTTTATTAAAAATACAAATTTCTAGTTTCAGGCGCTAACATAACCTGTTATTGTTGAAAATTGGAAATCTTCCTGATAATTTGTGTTTAAAAATGATAATTTCCAGTGAAAAAAAAAACTAACATTATCTAGAATTTAGAAAATTGTAAGTCTTTTTTAAAAATTTTAGATTTCACATTAACATTATTTAAAAAAAAACTTATTTCTTATAAAAAGCTCTAACACAAAATATGTATAATATTACTTTACAATAACTTAATCTTACACTTGAATTATGAAAGTGAAAAAAAAGTTTCTTGACCATTGTAACAAATTTTTTCATTGTTGTTTATTAAAATTTAATTATTTGCATATTTGTCTTTCTTCTTGTGCTTTAGGCAAGAGCGGAATTCAAATTTTAATTTGCAAAAGCTCCTTCAATTACTTGAAAATTTCTTTACAATTCTATGATGCATGTACTTATCAAATATTATTTAAAAAATTGTTTAATTTCAAAAATTATTAACAAAAAATAATTGTACGTACTATTTTTAGATAAAATAGTTTTGATAAAAACTATGAGTGTATTTGTATAGAACTTTCCAGGGAATAGAATGAGCTTTTGTACGTTTAAATTGCATGCAAATAACGACTTTTTAAAAATACATTTAAATAAACAATTATGCCCTCGAATATTTTTTTAATATCCAAGCTTGGGCTTCTATTAAAAAAGTTGTTGCAATAATCAATGAACCTTTTTTGTCAATTCACGAATGCATAATACAAGCTATTTATTTTAACTTTTATAGTTTGAGATAACGAATTTGTTTAACTGAATTCTCAACTTTGAAACAAGATCATGCTATCGTGAAGCTTACACATTTATACAATTATGAAATAACAAAAATTAAAATATAATAATTTGAAATATTCTGAAAAATAATTTAAAATTTTGATTTATGTAAGAGAAGAATAAAATAAGTGTTTGGAGGATGATTTTATTTCCTTCGAAAGGGATTTTGCAACATTTTAAACCGAGGAAGTAATTAGAAAGCAATGAATTTTAAGTCGACTCGGAAATTCAAATGAACATTTATAAATGCGCATTTTAAGTCGAAGACGTTACATTCAAGGTTTGAATTTGTAAGCGATTAAATTTTCACTGAGTATTTCGCATTTCTTAATGCAATTCTTTGTCAATTTAATAAGCGTTGATGCAAATTATTAAAAAACTGTTTTTAACATAATCAAAGAGTCATTAAATACACAAATTACTTTTTTCAATTATCGCAAATAATTATTTATAATAACGAGACTAATAATTGCTTCGGGAAGTAATTTTGAAAAATCTTGAGAGCCACTTCAATTTGAAATAGACTTCAACAAAATTGATAAAAGTGATCATTTAAATTTCCTAACTAGATAAGTGAAAGTGAGAACTGCGAGCAATCAGTGGAAAACCTTTCTGGATAATTTGTGATGACTTGAATTTACAGGGAAAGAAATTTTATGGTGCAATAAAATGGTTGACGCAGACGTCTATTTTAATTGAAGATTTCTAGATTCTTAATAAATTAATTTTCAAATACTTCGTAAATTTTTACAATCATAACTATAATCGATACATTGTTTTTAAATAATGACAGACATTTTTTAAATATTCTCGACGATATTTTTTGGAATCTTTAAACACACACCCCAGGCTTTTATCGGTTTTTAAAATTTATTTTTCATGTTGGAAACAATTTTCATAATACTCAAATTTGTATAAAATCATTAGCAATTTGATAGAAATTTTGAGTTCAATTTAAATAAACGTTAAAATATGGTGCTATTGATAAAGGCGATTTTATTACCAAGTTTTTTCATGTAGAAAAATATTATAGGAATATTTTTAATGTTTTTTTTATTATTCGGTATACGAGGTTTCAAGAAGGTAAAAAAGCTATAAACTGCATAAGAATTCTTTGTATTCTTCCGATAAAATTTAGTACACAATAAAACTATACACCTCTGAAAAATGTGTAAGAACTAAAAAACGTTTCTTAATCTTTTCTGGCTTTATCGAAAAGCTCAAGCAATCTTTCTATTATTTTTGCAATTATAAATACATAAAATTTCGAAATACTATGTTTTTATATATTCAAACAATAAAAAAAATTGTTTTTGAAAAATTCCCAGTCTATATTAAAGTCTTGATGTTGATCATTTTTATAATTGCTGTGTCGGAGTTCAGTGCATCTTTTAAATAAAATTTAGTGTACAATAAAATTATATATCAGTGAAAAATGTATGCGTACTAAAAATACATTCCTAATATTTTTACTATTCTTATATCATTCAATATACAAGAATTTAAAAATATCAAAAATATAGAAACTTGTTTTAAAAATTTTTCAATCTCTTTCGCATTCAATTCTTGTACACCAAGAAAACGAAGTTAATTTTGTCAACTGTTGTTTCAGTAAAAAATATAAGTTGCAATTAATGATGTAAATTTTTAAGCTATTATTAAATATTTAAAACTCTTTTCCTGTATTCTCGAGAGCAAAACACTTTATTTTAAGATAGAATTTTAAAAAATCTAATAAATCAGTAATTCATTTCCTCAATCTTTAAGCACAATTTAGAAAATATACTGGCATACAGTTGGCTGTGTATATTGAAATACATTTTTAACTAAAATAATTAATCTTCAAAAAATAATTCACTTTAACCCAATACTTCAATTTTTTACAATAAAGACAAATTTTTAACAAAATAGATGAATTTTCAACAAAATAGTTAAATTTTCAACCAAGAAGATTCAATTTCTATCAAAAAAGATAAATTTTAAACAAAACATGGAATAGTTAAATTTTCAGTTAAAAAAATTAATGTTCAACACAAAAAAAAACGAATTCAATCTTTAAGCAAATAAATTAATTTTTAACTGAAATAATGAAATAATATTCAAAATTGACATATTTTTGTTGAAACTTTTTTTCAAAATTTAACTATTTTGTTAACATTTCTGAAATAATTTTTTAAAATGAAAATTGAACTATTCCCTATTTGGTTGAAAATTCAACTGTTAGGTTAATAATTCCATTACAAATTAAAAAATTGGAATAAAAATTGATTTATTTTGTTAAAAATTATTATTTTTTGGTATAGAATTAATCTTTTTGGTTGAAAATTCATTTTTTTGGTTGATAAATAGTTTTTTTATGTTGAAAATTTATTTGTTTAAACTAAAATTTTAAATATTCCAATTTTTGTCAAATCTGTTTAGTTGAAAATTCATCTATTTTGTTAAAAAATTTTCATTTTTTTGCTAGAAAAATAACTTTTCTGGTTGAAAATTCAACTATTAGATTGAAAAATCCATTAAAAATTAAAATATTTGGTTGGAAATTCATGTATTTTGTTAAAAATTATTCTTTTTTATGGTAGAAAATCAATCTTTTTGGTTGAAAATTAATTTCTCTAACTGAAAATTAGTTTTTTTTATTGAAAATTAATTGTTTAAATTAAAAATTGAACTAAATTTTTTGTCGAATTTTTATTAATAGATATATAATGTTTTTGGTAGAAAAATAATTTGTTTGATTGAAAATTTAACTATTTCGTTGAAAATGTATTTTATTTGCATTTAAACTTATTTCGCTAACTGAAAATTAAACTATACTATTTTTTTTAAGTTTTTCTTTTTTAGTTAAAAATTCATCTATTTTGCTAAAAAATTGTCTTTTGTGTTAGAAAATTAATATTTCTGGTTGAAATTATATTTCTTTGGTTAAAAATTAGTTTTTTTGAATTGAAAATTAATTTTTTTAACTAAAAATTTAACAATTCCATTTTTTGTCGAAATTTTTTTATAGACATTTAATCCTTTTGGTTCAATATTGAACTATTTCGTTAAAAATTTATTTTATTTCATTAAAAATTTATCTACTTTGTTCAAAAATCGTTTTTTTGTTGTTGTTGAAAATTAAAATTTTTACTAAAAATGTAAAAATAAAAATTAGAATAACTCTGGAAATAATTAACATTTTTTAAATTTCTAGTGTAGTTTTTCGATTTAAGAGGAAAAATAATTTTTAATTCCAAATAAAAATGTTGAAAGACTATTCATTTTTTTAGGTTTATTCCTTTATTTGTTTTACTCTTAAGACAATTCAAAAAGATTTTTGAAAATTTTAGGAGATATTTCAATTCAAAAAGATTATTGTTTTAAATTAAAAACAGTTGAATTCGTAGAAAAAATTAATTTTCAACCAGTTGTATTTTTAACCAAAAAATATTAAATATTTTCCAAAAGAGACGAATGTTCTTTAAAAAACTTACATTTTTAACCCAAAAATATGAAGTTTTCACAAACAAGTCAAATTTCAACCGAAAAAGACTAATTTTGAACAAAAAATGTAATAGTTGATATACCAATTCAAAAATATTTTTTTTGTTCAAATAAAGAACAGTTTAATTCATAAAAAAAAATTTCAACAAAATAGATGAATCCTCAACCAAAAAATATTTTAATTTTAAACCAAACAGTTGCAATTTTAATAAAAAAAGTTGAGATTTTTACCAAAAGAGATGAATCTTCAACCAGAATGAAAAAAAAAAATTATTTTCAAAAATTTGTATTTTTAACCAAAAAATATAAAATATTTTCTAAAAGAGAAAAATTTTCTTTAAAAAACTTACATTTTCGTCCTGAAAATATGAATTCTCCAAACACAAAAAATTATTTTTTAAAAGAAAAAGACTAATTTTGAACAAAAAAATGTAATAGTTGAATCTTCAACCAAAAAATATTTTAATTTCAAACCAAACAGTTGCAATTTTGATTTAAAAAGTTGAGATTTCTACCAAAAGAGATGAACCTTTAACCAAAAAAAAAAAAAAATTAATTTTCAACCATTTGTATTTTTAACCAAAAAATATTAAATATTTTCTAAAAGAGAAAAATTTTCTTTAAAAAACTCACATTTTCAACCTGAAAATATGAATTTTCCACCCAAAAAAATTAATTTTTAACAGAAAAAGACTAATTTTGAACAAAAAAAGTAATAGTTGAATCCTCAACCAAAAAATATTTCAATTTTAAACCAAATAGTTGCAATTTTAATAAAAAACATTAAAATTTTACCAAAAGCGATGAATCTTCAACCCAAAAAATATTAATTTTCAACCATTTGTATTTTTAACCAAAGAATATTAAATATTTTCTGAAAGAGCAAAATTTTCACTAAAAAACTTACATTTTTAACCCGAAAATATTAATTTTCCATAAGAAAGTTAATGTACAACCAAAAATTTAATAGTTGGTATATCAATAAAAAAAAAATATTTTTTTGAATAAAGAACTGTTCAATTCATAAAAAAAATCAACAAAATAGTTGAATCCTTAACCAAAAAATATTTTAATTTTAAACCAAACAGTTGCAATTTTAATAAAAAAAAGTTGAGATTTCTAGAAAAAGAGATGAATCTTCAACCAAAAAAAAAGTAATTTTCAACCATTTGTATTTTTAATCAAAAAATATTAAATATTTTCTAAAAGACAAAAATTTTCTTTGAAAAACTTACATTTTTAACCCGAAAATATGAATTTTGCTCAAAGAAAAGTTCATTTTTAACCGAAAAAGCCTAATTTTGAACAAAAAATGTAATATTTGAATCCTCAACCAAAAAATATTGCACTTTTAAACCAAACAGTTGCAATTTAAAAAAAGTTGAGATTTGTTTGTTTGTTTTTAACTGAAAATTTAACTAATCCAGTTCACGATTCATAATTTTTGTTGAAGATTCATCTCTTTGGTTGATAATTTAACTATTTCATTAAAAATTCGGTTTTTGTGATTGAAAATTAATTTTTTAACTAAACATTTAACTTTTTGGTTGAAAATTTATATTTTTTAGTTTCAAAAAATAATTTTAAAAAAAATCATGATTTTTGATCAATTAATTCCAGTTTTTGCCCCCATACCATGGCCAGAACACCTCATTTGTTCAATGTTATGTGCTTATAGAACATTAATTTTTGTTAAATTAAAAAATCAAATAAAAATTTATGTCAATTGAATTAAGTTTCAGCCCCTATCCGCGACTGAAATCTCCTACAATACAAATTAAATTTTTTTTTAAAGTTACAAATTATTTGAAAATATAGAGTATAATGGAATTTAGGTCAATTAAATTCTAAAGTGGCAGGACTGACCCGCATTTATCATACTGAGAGTCCAGTGAGTCAGTCCGGTTCGTAACGCCTTCGGGTTCGTATGATTGAAAAAAAAAAAACAATAAAAATAGAAAATAAAAAAAATAAATACAGAACAACAAATAAAAATGATAGATTCTTACGCAAATAAAAAACTCTTCGTTATAATTATGATACATGGGTTAATAAACAAATCAAGCGGAAATTGGGATATCTCAGGAAGTAGGATATTAAAATTTTGTATATCCTACTTGAGACATTTGAATATCCCATAAACATACTATAAACATCCCGGATATCCTGGGGATATACCAATTTCCATCTTGCAGGATATCTGAGGGGTTATCCCCAAGATATCCGGGATGTCTATGGGACGTTTATGGGATATTCAAATGTACCAAGTAGGACATTAACATTTTTATATATCCTACTTGGGATATTTGAATATCCCGGAAACTTAAGTACCATAGGCATCCCGGATATCCTGGGGATATCCCAATTTCCGTCTTGCAAGACATGCTGGGGATATTCCAATTTACGCCTTGCAGTATAACCGACGGGTTATCCCTGGGATATCCTCGAGACATCCTCGGAATATCCCCTAAGATATCCTCAAGATATCCAGGATGTCTTTGGGACGTTTATGGGATATTCAAATGTTCAAAGCAGGACATTAACATTGTTATATATCCTACTTGGGATATTTGAATATCCCAGAAACGTACGTACCATAGAATTCCCGGATATCTTGGGGATATCCCTATTTCCGTCTTGAAGGATATGTTGGCGATATTCCAATTTACGCCTTGCAGTTTATCCGACGGGTTATCCCTGGGATATCCCTGAGACATCCTCGGAATATCCCCCCTAAGATATCCCCAAGATATCCGGGATGTCTATGGGACGTTTATGGAATATTCAAATGTCCCAAGTACGATATTAAAATTTTGTATATCCTACTTGGGATATCTGAATATGCCAGAAACGTCCCACAGGTATCCCGGATATCCCGGGAAATTCCTCATTGTCCGCCTTGCAGGATATCCTAAGGATATCCTTAGGATATCCCAATTTCCACCTAGCAGAATATCCGACTATTATCCCCGAAATATCCCCAAGATATCTCTGGGATATCACTGGGGCAACCTGGTGAGATATTAACATTTTTATATATCCTACTTGGGATATTTGAATATCCCAGAAACGTATGTACCATAAAAAATCCCGGATATCATGGGGATATCACAATTTCCACCTTGCAGGATATCCTGAGAATATTCCAATTTTCGCCTTGCAGGATATCCGATGAGTTATCCCTGGGATATCCCTAAAATATCCGGGATGTCTATGGGACGTTTATGGCATATTCAAATGTCGAAAGTAGGATACTAACATCTTTATATATCCTAATTGGGATATTTGAATATCCCAGAAATGTACCTACCACAGACATCCCGGATATCATGGGGATATCCCAATTTTCGCCTTGTAGGATATCCTAAGGATATCCCAATTTCCGCCTTGCATGGTATTTGACAGGTTATCCCCGGGATATCCCCAAGATATTCCTGGAATATCCTCAAGATATCCCTGAGATATCCGCAGGATATCTGGGATGTCTATGAGACGTTTCTGAGATATTCAAATGTCCCAAGCAGGATATTACAATTTTGTATATCCTACTTGGGACATATGAATATCCCAGAAACGTCCCACAAACATCCCGGATATCCTGGAAAATTCTTCATTGTCCGCCTTGCATGATATCCTAGGGATATCCTTAGGATATTCCAATTTCCGCCTAGCAGAATATCCGAGGTATTATCCCCGAAATATCCTCAAGATATCCTTGGGATATCACTGGGGCAACCTGGTAGGATATTAACATTTTTATGTATCCAACTTGGGATATTTTACTAATATCCCAGAAACGTACGTACCATAGACATCCCTGATATCCTGAGGATATCACAATTTCCACCTTGCAGGATATCCTGAGAATATTCAAATTTTCGCCTTGCAGGATATCCGATGGGTTATCCCTGGGATATCCCCAAAATATCCGGGATGTCTATGGGACTTTTATGGCATATTCAAATGTCGCCAGTAGGATAATAACATTTTTATATATCCTACTTGAGATATTTGAATATCCCAGAAGCATACGTACCATAGACATCCCGGATATCCTAGGGATATCACAATTTCTACCTTGCAGGATATCCTGAGGATATCTTAATTTCCTCCTTGGAGGATATCCTAGGAATATCCCAATTTCCGCCTGGCAGGATATCTTGAGGATATTCCAATTTCTGCCTTGCACGATATTCGGCAGGTTATCCCTGGGATATCCTCAAGATAATCCTGGAATATCCTCAAGATATCCCTGAGATATCCGCAGGATATCCGGGATGTCTATGAGACGTTTCTGGGATATTCAAATATCCCAAGTAGGATATTAAAATATTGTATATCCTACTTGGGATATCTGAATATACCAGAAACGTCCCAAAAAATCCCGGGTATCCTGACAACATCTATATTTTCCGCCTTGCGCGATATCCTGGGGATATCCCCAAGATATTCCTGGAATATCCTCAAGATATCCCTGAGATAATCGCAGGATATCCGGGATGTCTATGGGACGTTTCTGGCATATTCAAATGTCCCAAGTAGGATATTGAAATGTTGTATATCCTACTTGGGGTATCTGAATATCCCAGAAACGTCCCAGACATCCCGGATATCCTGAGTATATCTCTATTTTCCGCGTTGCACGATATCCTGGGAATATCCTTAGGATATCCCAATTTCCGTCTAGCTGAATATCCGACGTATTATCACCGAAATATACCCACGATATCTCTGGGATATCACTGGGGCAACCTGGGAAATAAATGGGATCGAATGGGATATCCTCGTTTCTATATATACGAGTATCCTACTGTTGCGAGGGAAGATGTCATTTAACTATTCTCAAAGAAAAATATATTATTGACGGTCGATACAATCCCCCAGCTCGAGTGGAGAGCTTTACATAATGACTTTGTGAAGCTCTTCACCTGGGGTGATTGCTAGAGAGATTGATCAGCGAATTGGTTCGGAGTAGTGTCGCGGAACGAACGTGTTATTTAAATAAACACGGGAATTCCAGATTAATTAAAAAATTCTACCCCCCCCCCCCCAATATAAATTCTTGTAAATGGTTTAATGGTATAATAATAATAATTTTTGAAAATTATTTAAATCTGATAGGAATTATTTGCCTGCATCTGAGATGGGATGGTTCAGAAAAAAATCTTGAAATTTATTTTACTTTTAATCTTATCTCTATTTGAAGACTGTAGTTGAGTAGGTGTTTCCTTACATGTTGTCAGATGTCAGCATTCCTGTGGGGCAAAGAATTTCAAGTCTACCCATAATAACTGAGAAGGTCTCTTTCAGCAGAGGTTGAATTTTTGCTGAGAGGGACTTTACTGGTGCGACCGCAACTCGATGTGACGCCGGAACAATGTTTTGTTGAGCTTTTATAAAATCTTGTTTATCCACCTTTCGTAAAATTGAAAAAAAAGTCAAAAATTGATTAGGCATAAAATAAAAAAAGTAATAAATAAAAAAAAGAGAGTAGGGTGGTCCAAATTTTTTTCCGAATTTTTTTTGAATCCAGAAAAAAATGCATTTGAAAATAGATGATATTTAGAGGTTCCGCAAACCCCATAAAGTTTTTTCCCCACACGTATTTCCCATAAAAAAAAAGTTTTATGTACATTTTAGTCAGAATCGTCAATATTAGCTGAATCGAGTTGAAACTTAACATTTCTTTTAACAATTAGCCACAGAATACGAATCAAAAATTACTTTTTAAATATAAACCCCATAAGTATGTTTTAGTAGGGTCCCAAAAAAACCCCATAAGGGAAAATTGGGTTTCGCGAGTTTTTGGCGCTAATTATGATTTTTTTGTAGTATTTTTTATACAGATTGTTTGTAATGCATGAAATTCTTTTTTTACTGACAATTAGATGTTAGCATACATTGTTTAAATAATTTATTATTGTTTATAGCAATTTTCTCTTTGAATAGAGTTAGAAAGTTGCAATTTTTTTCAAATTTTTTTAACTTTTTAGTTAGAACGAGACAATAATCAATTAAATTTAACAGAATTAATTGTTTAAACAATTTATTATTATTTATAACAATATTCTCTGAATAATGTTAGAAAGTTGCGGGTTTTTCTGATATTTTCAATTTTCTTTCAACTTTCCACTTGGAACGAGGTAATAATTATTACAATTTAACCAGAATAATATTTTAAACAAATTATTATTGTTTATAACAATATTCTATTAAAATAATGCTAGAAAGTTGTAGTTTTTTCGGAAATTTTCCACTTTTTGTCAACTTTTCACTTGAAGCGAAGTAATAATTATTGAAAAAAAAAAATTGTTTCAACAATTTATTATTGTTTATAGCAATTTTCTCTTAGAATAAGAGTTTGAAAGTTGCGATTTTTTTCGAAATTTTCAACTTTTTTTCAACTTTTTAGTTAGAGCGAGGCCATAATCAATTAAATTCAACAGAAATAATTGTTTAAATAATTTATTATTATTTATAACAATATTCTCTTTGAATAATGTTAGAAAGTTGCGGGTTTTTCTGATATTTTCAATTTTTTTTAATTTCCACTCGGAATGAGGTAATAATTATTACAATTTATTGAAAATAATAGTTTAAACAAATTATTATTGTTTATAACTATCTTCTTCTATAATAATTCTAGAAAGTTGCAGTTTTTTCTACAATTTTTTACTTTTTGTCCAATTTTCAATTATAGTGAAGTAATACTTGATAAATGTTAACAAACATAATTGTTTAAACAATTCATTATTATTTTTAATAACATTCACTTAGAATAATACTAGAAAATTGCAGTTTTTACTAAAATTTTCCACTTTTTGTCCAATTTTCAATTAGTGTGAGGTAATAATCAATCAAAATTAACAAAAATAAATGAACAACCCATTTATTATTATTTATAACAATATTCTATTAAAATAATGCTAGAAACTTGTAGTTTTTTCTAAAATTTTCCACTTTTTGCCCAATTTTCATTTGAAGCGAGGTAATAATTATTTAAAAAAAAACAATTGTTTCAACAATTTATTATTGTTCATAGCAATTTTCTCTTAGAATAGAGTTTGAAAGTTGCGATTTTTTTCCAATTTTTCAACTTTTTTTCAACTTTTTAGTTAGAGCGAGGCAATAATCAAATTAATTTAGCAGAAATAATTGTTTAAATAATTTATTATTATTTATAACAATATTATCTTTGAATAAAGTTAAAAAGTTGCGTTTTTTTCTGAAACTTTCAACTTTTTGTCAAATTTCCACTCGGAGTGAGGAAATAATTATTACAATTTAACAAAAATAATATTTTGAACAAATTATTATTGTTTATAACTATCTTCTTCTATAGTAATGCTAGAAAGTTGCAGTTTACTACATTTTTCATTTTTTGTCCAATTTTCAATTAGAGCGAACAAACATAATTGTTTAAACAATTTATTATTATTGTTAATAATATTCTCTTAGAATAATACTAGAAAATTTCAGTTTTTTCGGAAATTTTCCACTTTTTGTCCAATTTTTAATTAGTGTGAGGTAATAATCAATTAAAATTAACAAAAATAATTGTTTAACTCATTTATTATTATTTATAACAATATTCTATTAAAATAATGCTAGCAAGTTGTAGTTTTTTCGGAAATTTTCCACTTTTTGTCAACTTTTTATTTAGAGCGAGGTAATAATGATTGAAAAAAAAACATAATTGTTCAAACAAATTATTATTGTTTATAACTATCTCCTTCTATTGTAATGCCAGATAGTTGCGGCTTTTTCTGTAATTTTCCCTTTCTGTCCATTTTTCAATTAAAGTGAGGTAATAATTACTTTAGGTTAACAAAAATAATTGTTTAAACAATTTGTTATTATTTTTGTTAATATTCTGTTTGAATAATGTTAGAAAGTTTCAGTTTTTTCTAAAATTTTCCACCTTTTTCCAATTTTCAATTAGTGAGGTAATAATTAATTAAATTTAACAAAAATAATTGTTTAACCCATTTATTATTATTTATAACAATATTCTATTAAAATAATGCAAGAAACGTGTAGTTTTTTCGGAAATTTTCCACTTTTTGCCAACTTTTCACTTGGAACGACGTAATAAATATTTAAACATAAACATAGATAATTGTTTAAACAAAGGATTATTGTTTATAACTATCTTCTTCTATTGTAGTCAGAATAGTTTGGCTTTTTCTGTAATTTTTCACTTTTTGTCCACTTTTCAATTACAGTGGCGTAATAATTAATTTAGGTTAACAAAAATAATTCTTCAAATAATTTATTATTATATTCATTAATATTCTCTTTGAATAATGTTAGAAAGTGGCTATTTTTCTCAAATTTTTTACTTTCTGTCCAATTTACAAATTACTTTGAGGTAATATTTAATGAAATTTAACAAAAATAATTGTTTAAACTAATTATTATTTATTTTATATTATAATTAAATTAAATTATTTAACCATCTTCTCTATATTAATTCTAGAAAGTTGCTGATTTTTCTGGAATTTTCAGCTTTTCTTTGACTTTTTTGTTAGGAACAACTAATAAGTGTTAATATTAACATTAATTTGAACAAAAAAATTGGAAGAATATTTTAAATCTTAGTTTTATTTTTAATTCAATGATTTGTTCATAACTAAAAAAGAGAGAGAGAGAGCAAAGTTGAAAATTGCAAACAAATCGAAACTTTCTAGCATTATTCTAGGAGAATATTGTTATAAATAATAATAAATGGTTTAAACAATCATTTCTGTTAAATTTTATCGATTATTTTCTCGTTCTAACTGAAAAGTTAAAAATAAGTTGAAAAATTCGGAAAAAACCGCGACTTCCTAACTCTATTCTAAGAAAAAATTGCTAAAACCAATAATAAATTGTTTAAACAATTTATGTGAACATCTAATCATCAGCAGATAATTAGAAGAGACATGTTCCGTTTCAACTCGATTCACCTAACATTGACGATTTTGAATCAAATTAACAAAAACGTATTTTTTTCTTATGGGGTTCATGGGGTTTGCGGAACCTCTAAAGTCTAAATGCCTATATATATATTTGTAAAAATTTGAAAAAATAAATATTTAATTTTGAGAGAAAAATTCTTACTTTGAGGGATCTCTCATTTATGTGATATTTGGACTTCGAAGTGTATATCTGAGGATAATTTCGCCTAACACAACACATCACGGCTTCAGCACACAAAGCCTGAAGATCACTTCCACAATATCCGAGAGTTTTAGATGCCAGATAAGCGAGAAACTTTTGGGGTGGTTTCTGTTTCCAACTCTTCACGTGAACCTATATAAAAAAATAATATTAGGTAAAAACAATTTTTTACTGAAAAAAACACTATATGTGACGTGGAACGAAGAAAACCAGCCTTAGGGTCAAAAATGAGTTTGATTTTGATCGTGGAGCTATGGGGATTTTTTTATTCGATAGGGGAAATCTTTATTATTCAGAATCAATAAAAACCGGAAAATCGATTTTTTGGTCCTATGGCTGGTTTATTCGTTCCACGTCACATATACTTTTTTTCTTCTTTCTTTTTAAAAGTAAAAAGAAAATCGAAAACAGGTAAGAAACAATTTTGAATATAACGCTGAAAGTAAATGGCTCCAACCGCACTGCGCATGCGACGCACCAGAATCCTCATTGGATGTTCATCGGGCGCTTATTTGAACTAATTAAGTCTGCAAATCAATTTTTTACAATATATAACAATTAAAATGTACAAAAAATGCGATTAATTATTTAAAATTTGCATTGGCGAAAAATATGTATCTTCCTTTGAAATTAAAATCATTAATTTTTACGTAAAGAGTACCAAATAAATTGCCTTTACTTTAAAAAACTATCTTTTGATCCGTAAATTAATTTCATTAATTCTACAATGATGATTTATTATAAAAAATTGATGTATACATTTAATAATTTGAAAAAAGCGCGACATTTACAACCAATGATACTGCGGATGCGACGCATGCGCAGTACAGTTGAGAAATCGAATTGAGAGCGCCCATAAACATGAACCGTGACTCGCTCTTTTGGCGATTTTTTGTTTGTGAATAAGTGGATTCTGACTCCAATTTATTGCAAGTTAAATGATATTGGTCACTGATATTATTATTTTTGTCGTCTGTTTAGTTTCTTAAAAATGGGTACATTTTAGTTTAATATTGAAGAATAAGTGAATAAATTAAAGGGGACTAGGACAGTGTCCTTGAAAAAAGTTAGGTTAACTATAATGTATTTTCAGAAAAATTAAAGATCTTCGAGTCTACTATTATATTTTTGGTTCGGAATTCATCCCGTTTGGTTGAACTATTTACTATTTGGTTGGAAATTAATTAATTCGTTTGAAAATGCAACTATTTTGTTAATAAGTAATATTTTTTGGTCAAAAATTTAAGTACTTGGTTGAAAGTTTGATTAAAAATGTAACTATTCCACATTTATAAAATTAGTCTTCTTGGTTAGAAAATAATATTTTTTGGCTAAAAATGAAAATGTTTGGTTGAAAATTAATCTGGTTTGATTCAGGATGCAATTGTTCTGTTCAAAATTCTGTTTTTTTTTTGCTAAATTAAACTGCTTTTTATTTCAAATTAAAATCCTTTTTTGGTAGAAGTATCAACTATTACATTTTTTGTTGAGAATGCATCTTTATTGGGTAAAAATTCATCATTCAAGTGGAAAATTCATTAAATTTTTTTTAATACTAATTTATTCATTCAAAAGTCATCTTCCTGGTAAAAAAGTCCATTTTTTTTTGTTACAAATTTAACTATTTTGAACTAACTTATTCCGAAGTCATCTCGTTTGTTCAAAAATTCGACTATTTTATTTGAAAGTTGAAGGACTTTGTTAAAAATCCATTTTTTTTGTTGAAAATTCATCTGTTTGGTTAAAAATTTAACTTCCATTTTTATAAAATTATTCTTCTCGGTTATAATTTAAAAAAATCATCTTTTTTGGTTAAAAATGCAACTGTTTTGTTGAGCATATTAATTTTTTTGTTTGAATCAAAATGTTTTTTTATTTCAAATTAAAATATTTCTTGTTAGATGTATTAACTATTACATTTCTTTGTTGAGAGTGCATCTTTATTTTGTCATACAAATTAATTTTGTTTTGGTTGAAGATTCATTGTTAAAGTTGAAAATTCATATTTTAAGGTTGAAAATTGAACTGTTTTGTTGAAAATTATTTCTTTTTTTTGTAAATTCATATTTTTGGATGAAATTTTCAATATTTGGTTAAAAATAATAGTATTTTTATAAAACTTTGACTATTAGGGAAAATATGTAACTATTTTGTAGAAAATTAGTCTTTTTGGTAGAACATTATTCTTCCTGGTAGAAAAATCCATCTTTTTGGTTAAGACTATTTTGTTAAAAACTCGTTTCTTTTTTTTTCTTTTCATTCAACTGGTTAAAAATTCGTCTATTATTATAAAATTTGTCTTTCTTAGTTGAAAATGAATCCTTTATTTTTGAAATTTCGATTTTTGGTGTTAAAAATTCAACTTTTCGGGTTGAAAATTGAAGTGTTTTGTAGATACTATATTTGCCTTTTTATCTTCAAAGTTCAACAACTTTGTTAGAAATTAATTTTTTTTAGTAGAAATTTAATCTTCTCTGTTTTAAATCCATCTATTTGGTTGAAATTTAACTATTTGGTTAGAAATTAATTTTTTTTTTCATTGAAAATTCAACTATTTGGTTGAACTACTTTGTTAATTCTTTCTTTAAGATTCACCTTTTTGGTTGAAAATTTAATTCTTTTTATTGAAAATAAATATTTTTTTGTTAAAAATTAATTATTTATCTAAAAATTCAATTATTCCATTTTTTGTTGAAAATTTATACCTAATAAGTCAAAATTCAACTATTTGGTAGAAAATTAATATATTTTGATGAAAATCCGTCTGTTGGTTTAAAAAATTAATCTTGTTTGTTGAAAATTCAACTGTTTTTGGTTGTATTTTAATCTTTTTTCTTTGAAGATTCGACCATTTGGTTAAAAATGCATCTTTTTAGGTTGGAAATTGTTATTTTTTTTTTTATTATATCATTAAGCCGTTTCCCTTTCGGGGTAGGCGTGAATTGCTCGGTGGTAAAGTAGTGATGATATATATATATATATATATATATATATGAATCCATAATTCTGTTAAATTTGTGATAAATATTGAAATGACTGAAGAATTTTCTAGAAATTCACTTGAAATATAAAGTATTCTGACATTTTATGTAGATGTGTTTTAATAATATATGTTTCAGAATGTAAAATCATACTTGGAAATTAGGTTAATACAGTTTCCAAAATTAACTTATTCAATAAAATTCCAATAACCAAAGATAAAAATGATAAATGAGTCAATCTGCATAAACTCAATTGATTCATGTCATGTTAGTTAAAAATGTAAAGTTTATATATGTAATTGTGATGAGAAGTAGGTAACCTAGATCAGAAGTCATTAAATTGCGGGTTACTTACATATAATGATTATAACTGAAATAACTTTATTAATAAAAAAAATTAAATTTAAATTCTTTTTGTCTTTTTAATTTTCGAATATGATTATTATACAAATCATGTAATATTATTTTAAACAATCACGAGAAATGTACTTTTCCACATTTATTCATGCATTTTTTCCATAGACTCTTGTGAATACAGAATCGCGAAATGAAATGACCAATCAGGTTTCACTGTACGTTATTTGACTCGACTTTTGAAATGCATTTCATAATATTTAAATTAGTCGTATGCGAATTTCGTAGAATCATTTTGGAATACAGATGCGGTGTACATCGTGCAACATTACACATTGCCGGGTTGTTCGTTAATCATGTGTGATCAGCCCCGTTAACGTATTAATACAAACATGTGCACGATCACGTTTTACCGAAAATGTTTTAAACATTGCAGAGCCAAATTGAAACCCGCTTACCATAGCACAGTATAGACAATCAAATTTGTAGAACAAACAAGAATTCATCAATTACGTATATGAAGTAACGAACAAAAAAATCATAATAATAAGAGAATCGTGCGTTTAACTAACACTAGAAAGTAGAGGCTTAGTGTGAAGTTTCATTTTATTGGAAACCAATATGGCATTTAAAAAAGCTGTAGAAAAATGTTCACAAATTTTTATATTTATCACTGAATCTCTCACAGGAGGATAAACAGTAAAACGTTTTGTATCTTTATTGGAAAAAATATTATGTGTGAAGCAAATTCTATTCTCGGTTTTTAAATTTATTTAACGATTTACATAGTTGTTATATTCTTTGTTTTTTCGTGATTCCGAAATTAAAGCTTTGATATTTGGGTATTTGCAAACTTGTGTATTCAATTTAAAATATGAAAAATGTGATTTAATGAATGCTGTAGAATATTCAAGCATTTTTAATTCGTATTTGTGTTGATTATAATATTAAATTGAGAGTTGCTGCCTCAGTATTATCATGATTTATAATTGTAAAATATTACATAATTTTAATGAAACAACTTTTTCAATTAATTATTTTATTCTTCCAATTATTTTTATTGGTAATTACTTCATTAATAATTTATTAACCCTATCCAAAAAAGTCGTGTAACAATATCGCTCGAAAATATCGCAATCATTGTTGTTGAAAGCCTGATTAGCTTTTCATTACGTGAAGTGGTTTTATATATTATATTTGAAATTTTGAAAATTATTTCTACTAATAATCGCTTTTAATAAGCACAGTAGAATTGATAAATTTGAATTTCGTGTATTGCTCAGCCTGCAAATCAACTGATCTAATGGTGCAATTTCAGGTCATTAATACATTTCAAGCAGCGAATTTGAGGAAGATATCAAATAATCGTCATCAACTGGACTGGTAATATTTACAATAAATTCTGTAATAAATCACGTACATAAACGCTAAATAACATGTGATACTATTAAGCTAGCGGACATGTTTCTTCGCTCTTTGTTTTGATCTTTTTTGTCGTAAATAAGGCTTGCTGATTAACTGCGTGCTATTGTTTATAGATGATAACAATTGGGAGAGTATTACATGTATAAATTAAATTATTTATTTCAGCAAATAGGGTGGAAATTGGTTTTAGCATGGTGGTGTTCGAGACTGATTGGTAATTTTTTG
This sequence comes from Andricus grossulariae, assembly GCA_011634705.1. Classification (NCBI taxonomy): domain Eukaryota; kingdom Metazoa; phylum Arthropoda; class Insecta; order Hymenoptera; family Cynipidae; genus Andricus; species Andricus grossulariae. The sequence goes on along the minus strand of JAABKJ010007545.1, from coordinate 216,038,953 downwards.
TCAATCGATATAAAGTAACTGTATTATCTAGAAGTATTAAAACATTAGTATGTTAAAAACATTTGTATTTTTATTTTTTCTAGAGGTTGTTTTATATATTCAATGTTTATGCGAATTGAGAAACCTTTGTGCCTTTTTAATACTCTTTCATGGTCACATTAAAACTTTCAAAGTTTCGAAGAAGGCATAAACTTTCTAAAAAATGTTAGGCTGTGTTAGTTAGCATTTTTAAGCAAAAAACAACATCGAAAATATTTTTCATAACAAATTATTATTTTATTATTGGTAGCTTTTTTTACGGATAGAGATGCACGCCGAAACGAGAATTTCTCGGATCTTGCCTGATATTGCCCGTATTCGAGATAATTTTGTTGTCGAGAAATTTTGGTTTTCAATTGTTTAATCTCATCCTGTCCCAACTTCAAAATGCAAGCAAGATCGGGCAAGATTCTCGATAATGTTCATATTTTGAGTTTGACATTTCGCGTAAATCTAAAAAATAAAGTAGCAGAATTTGAACATTATGGAAATGGATTGACGACGAATAAGAAGGCCGAAAAGAACCATCGTCAATTTCGAGCTCATCAAATTAATGATTTGATACTCAATCAAATAATAAAGTATAATAATTTTACAAAATCTGACTAATTCTTTGATAAAACCGTAGGTCAGAAAATTGTAAACAAATTTAAAACTCTAAAGGGCAGAAAATATAAAGGAACTAGCCCAATTTCTCATAACCACTAAGATAAGAAAACAAATATAAAATCTTTTTAGACAGAAATGAAGTTCATTTTAGTAAGAAAATTCTTGGTAGCAGAATAAGCAAATTAAATATATGGTAAATGTCCCAGTAATCGTAACGATTCCAATAAACGTGAAACTTAGTTACGATTTAGACATATATTGTTAAAAAATATACTAAAAGTAACATTTGGTAATAAAAACAATTTATTTTTAGCACTTTATATTAGCGACATTTTAATGAATTTAAATTAAATAAAAAGAAAGAAAATTGACTTCGAGATTACTGGAACGTTCACCTTATGATTCAGAACTTTCTATGGTTACGGAATTTTCCGTAACGTTAGCCCTGAACGAGTTGGAGATGGGCTTAGAGTTACGAAAAATTTCGTAACCATAGAAAGTGCATATTATCTTTCCAGAAATTCGTTATATTTTTCGTATAAATTTGATTTATATTCGAATACATTTTTTTAGATTTTCTGTCCTAAGAATCTTAATTTTGTTTACAATTTCCTAACCTAATAATGTTATAAATAAAATGGTTAGATTTTGTAAAATTATTTTATTTCAGTGGACATCAAATTATCATTTTGATGACAACGAAGCTTCCAATATCAGTCGGGATGGTTCCCGAAATCGATGTTTTCTTGTCTCGTCTCGCCCGAATGCATCTCTACACCTATCACTGGGAACTTCTTGGCATATAGTGCGTCACGGTATACTACGGTGGAAATGAAACCATTCTGGATGCGGAAATGAAACCTTCTATACCTGAATTAAGCCCCGATGATCTGAAAATGCAAAAGTTTGCTCCTTCGACAATTTCGAGCCTCTGAGTGCTTCTTTCACCTCTTCGGCAGTGGTTGATGGCCATTCATCCTCAGATTTTATGAGATTGTCGCAAAATTCCTTGAAGTGGATGATATTGTCAGTATCTTCTTTTAACTTTAGTGTTTTCGGGTTCTTGTGTAAATAAATCTACTTTTCTAAATGTGCATCAATCTCCCTATGCATCTCACTCTGTGTGGATGCACCTTCAAGTTTTTTAACAGACAGATGATAAGTCTATGAGATGTTCAATCGAAATCTTTCCGGTAGTCATTCCAGGCCATTGCCATGACGCGCTGATGGGATGCAGCTTCTTTACAGACGCAGCTGTCAATAAGCAGGTTCTCTCGACATCCTACTACACCTGTTATCCAGCCACGTTGTTCGTACTTCTCTCACCTCACAGGCTTATTTCTTCGGAAAATCCTATTGTTTAGGATAGCCGTAAATAAATTATACAGTTTGTTCAAACAAGTCAAAGCCTGTGATTCTCTGGCTTGGACAAGTTGCCTTCTTTTGGTACGAGTATAGAGCGTCCTAATACCAGCCACTGCGGAACGGGCGTTTCTGACTTTGAATACGAGGTAAATATGCTGGCCAAATGACGGCGTGTAGAAGTGAATTTCTTCCACTAAATGTTCTTGATACCATCTGGTTCTGCAGAGAAAAAGATCTTTGTGCCTCCAAGTGCTTCTTTCACCTCTTCAGCAGTGATTGAAGGACATTCCTCCACACACGTTATGAGGATGTCGCAAAACTCCTTAAATCGGATGATATTATCAGTATCTTCTTTCAACTCCAGTGTTTTTGGGATCTTGTATACCTCTCTCCAAAAAGCATCTACCTTTCTGTCTACCTTTCTACCTTTCTTGCATCAGACAACACCCGTATTTCGTCAACAATGTGCTGCTTGATTTTCAGCAGCTTTGAGTTTTTCAGTGTATGATTGAAGATCCTTAGTTCTTGAGCGAACTTTCGAACCATTTCTGTGAACTGTCTACCAGATGTGATGTAGTCAATCGCTTACTAAATACGGGACGCATTCTGTTTTGCCCATCCAATATTTTTGTTCAGTTGATACAAGCGACTTTTGGTCTTTTGTTCCATCGTTGGTTTTAGCTTTCCATTTCAATCCGCGAATTCTCTCGCATCACCATAAACTGAACAATTGATTGTTCAGAGGTTGGGCTCCTCCATGATATCCTCGCGAAGGGAGGTATCTATTTTAGCCAGACGATTTAACTTCAAAAATATCTTAGTGAAACAAAATCAGCCACATTTGTACAGTCCGAAAAATTGGAACAACGATTTTCAGAAAAAGTCTGTTTGTTAGATGGATAGATGTCGATAACCAGATAAAAATTAAGTGAGTCAGGATTCAAGAATTTAATCATTTGTCCTTAGGAAAATTTGTCTTTAAGAAAATTTATTGAGTAATTTATTCATAAATGGTTAACTATTAAGAAGAAGTATTTGATCAATGAAATCTGGGTTTTTATTCAAACTAAAGTAATATTGTCTAGTTAACTCCCTTTCTGTAGGGAATCTGTATTTTTCAGAAGCGAATCTGTGAATTTAAGAAGCGAATGAGAGAATTTAATGAGGGAGTCCGAGCGGACTCAATTGGTCTTAAAGGAAATCAAGGCTCGAACAAAAGATTCGTTTGTGAAAATATTCCCGTGCGCGGAAATATTGCGCAGTGGCCTGCTTTGAGTTCGTCAGTTTTCAGCAGTTTTCGATTTTAACCCCTAAAGCCCCATGCTATGTAATAATAACACAAATCGCCATGTGGGGTCGTGGGCGACCCCCATCGGAAAATGTCATATTCCAAAGAGAGTAGCCGTGAATTACTGAATATTCTTAAACTACCCTTTCAGTGTGTAGAGAAGGTTTTATCAACGAAAAAATTTTTACTGCGTGTTAGAAAAATAAAAATCTTACGAGAACGTGAAACATGACTTTTTTAATGAAAAAAATCATAACTCAGTCAATTTTTGATATTTCAACATAAAAATTCAACCTATAGTTCTCGAAATATAGCTCTTCAGATAAAACTTTTTTCGAAGTGAGGGTTTGAAAAAAGGTATTTATTTGGCAACTTGAAATTATTAATTTCATGAAAAGTGGGTGAAACGTTTTTTAATTATTACCTTTTTATTTTGTCATGTCATTTTATTACTTTTTAATAATAATCGCGCAAGAAAAAAATAGGCTCTTCTCATATCCCGGTGGCGCTTTAAGGGTTAACCTCGATTTTGAAATTTCGTGAAATCTGAGAAGCAGCATGATGCAAAATACGAATCTGTTGCATTTAGCAGGAAGTCAGCGGGATTCAGAGGACATCAACGGGATTCAGTAGTCGTCAAGCGTCAAGTGAAATCAATTGGAATCCTTTGTCAAGATTCTTCTGATTTCATAGTGAATGGCACCTCGATATGTGTATCATTATAGATATTATTATTTATAATTTCCTTTTTGAAGTTTAAAATTAAAATTTTAAAATATTGTTTCAGCATCCTGGAACCTGTAGTCTTTTCTGAATAAATTCATAGCACAGATCGCAGTGGTTAGAAACGAACTTTTAAATGGTTTTTAGAGAGAGAAAATTTCATTTTTTTCTAATTCAGCTCAACTCAATGAAGTACAGAAAGTACCCAAATAAGTTATTTTGAGCTAGAAGAATGAAAAGAAAAAAGTGATGAAATCAGAAATGTTACGAATATAAAGTATGAACAATGTTAAAGAAAATAGCATGTTGATGAGGTTGACTCCGAAAAATTCTTACATATTAAAAAAAAAACGTTAAGGTTTCATTGATATTTTTTTTCTTTCATTCTGAAATTCACTTATGATTGTACTCTCAAATAGACCAAAGAGTTCACTTTAAAATTATTTAGTTTAGAAATGCATTGAAGGATCCAGAAGTAGCTCATGTTTAGCTGCATATCAACTTTACAACTGGTGAACAGCCCTTTACTGAAAATCATTGTTCTCCTTTTTTGGAGCAGGCAAGTTTAGAGAAGTAGGTCTCGGTAATCCAATATTGTGTTTGAAAACACGTTTTTCTTGAGAAGTTAGAATGGTTAGAATCACGTGACTTAAAGGTTCTCATAATTATCGATGTGACGATGTGAATTTGATGGAAACTAACGAAACTTATGATAAAGAGGTTAGGTCTCACCAGCCATATCTCTAGGAGTTTTTTAATTTATGAAAAGAAAGATTTTCAAAGAATTTAATTTTTATAAAAAATTCGTTCCAATGTATAGAATTCCTGAAAACAATACAAAATTGCAATAATCAAATTTGGACAACCACCACAAAATACGCAATTGCAACTCCTAAGAAGAAAAAAAAATCTGTTTCTACGTACAAAAATAAAAAAGAGGAAAGAAAAATGAGAAGGCAACAAACCACATCAAGGGCATGCGGTTGGTTGCCTTCTCATGTACAAAAAAACTGACCCCTTATTAAAAACTCAAACCTGGAAAATACAAAATAGAAAGTAGTATTGGGTTTTTCTTGGGCTGTCGAATGCTTGGATTTCTTTTCTGGCAAAAACTACCCCTACATCTGAAAAATCAAACCGAGCCCCAAACTTCAGAAACTCCATTCACAAAGTAAATTTCTGAAAAAGATTATTTTTTGACAAAGTCACATCTGCGTCGTGTCAAGGGTTTGCTTTTCAACTTTAAGAGTTGCAGCCAAAATTTGATGTTGGCATTTGTGATGAGTTTTTTTGGGCCCCTCAAAAATTATAAGACCGATTTTTGGAATCCAATCCTTAACGCTAAAAAGAATCTTTTTTGATACCACAAAGATACGACTTTTTCAGAAAATAATCTTTTTTAGAAATTTACTTTGTGAATGGAGTTTCTGAAGTTTGGGGCTTGGTTTCATTTTTTAGATGTGGCAGTAGTTTTTGCAACAAAAAAATGCAAGCATTCGGGATCCCAAAAAAAGCCCAACACTACTTTCTATTTTGTATTTTCCAGGTTCGAGTTTCAAATAAGGGGTTGGGTTGTTAGTACATAGGGGTGGTTTTTGAAAAATTAGTTAGGTGCATTCGAGAGCCCAAAATAATGCCGAAATTCTGGAGTACATGATTTTTTTTCGAGTTTGAGTTTGTACAACGGGGGTAGTTTTATTTTCAGTATGGGTGTTTTTTGGAAATTGGTTTTTGGCGCGTTGAAGAGCCCAAAAAAAGCCTAAAGTCATGATACAAAGAAATTGGAGAATTTTAATTGTGGAGATGCAAGCATGATGGACCTTAAAGCAGGAACCAAGGCTGGATGTGTTTGCAGAAAGCTTCGCTCCTGTCTCTTGATATACAACCCCGCAGATACCCACAGTTTATATGAAACCGGAATTCTCCTATGGATGGTGCATGCCATCAGTTTGGGGACCGTAGGACCGCTTCTGCAGCGCCATCTTCTCCCTCTAGCAGCTGAGAAAGATTTGCAGTAGGCAGCAGTCCAAGTTCGATATACCAGTATATTTACTACAAGCATCAACATGACGAGTTTTGTGCCTAGGAACTACGATTTGCGGACAGCACTGGTTTTTTGTTATCACTTGAAGAAAACTGCTGCAGAATCGCATCGAATGCTTGTAGATACTTACGGTGAACATTCTCTTGGCCAAACACAGTGTTTCGAGTGGTTTGCAAAATTCAAAAGTGGTAGTTTTGATGGGAGAAACGAAGATCTTGAAAAACCACCGAAAAAGTTCGAAGACAACGAATTGCAAGCCTTACTGGATGAAGACGATACTCAAACTCAACAAGAATTCGCGGATCAACTGAATGTCGCAGAAAGCCGTCTCCATTCATTTGAAAGCAATGGGAAAGGTTCAGAAAGTCGGAAAATGGGTTCCACATGAACTTAACGAAAGGCAGCAAGAAAAAAGAAAAGTAACTTGCAAAATTCTGCTCGAACGATTTAAACGAAAGTCATTTCTCCATCGAATCGTGACAGGTGATAAAAAATGGATCTATTTTGAGAATCACAAGCGTCGCGAATCATGGGTGAATCCAGGTGAACCATCGACATCCAGTGCAAGACCTAATCGCTTCGTAAAGAAGACAATGCTGTGCGTTTGGTGGGATTAGAAGGGTGTTATCTATTATGAGCTGCTAAAACCTGGTGAAACTGTTAACGAATTAACGAATCGCTACCAACATCAAATAATCGATTTAAATCGAGCAATACAAGAGGAACGACCGAATTATCGAAGAAGGCAACACAAAGTCATTTTTCTTCACGATAATGCCCCATCACACACAGCGAAACGGGTCAGGGAAACGACCGATGCGTTCAGTTGAGAAATACTGGCGAATGCCGCTTATTCGCCAGACTTGGCTCCATCGAATTAACATCGGTTCCCATCACTTGGCCACGCATTTGCTGAACAACGCTTCACTTCGTACGAAAATGTACGAGAATGGCTGGATAACTGGTTTGCTTCAAAAGATGAACAGTTTTATTGGCGTGGCATTTATCACCTTCCGGAGAGGTGGGAAAAATGTGTAAATAGCAATTGAGATTACTTTGAATAAAACATTTTTGATCATTTTCATGCAACAGAAGTGTAATTTTTACAAAAAAATACCGATTTCATATTTCTAGACCAGTATAATTAACTTTATAGTACAGTCGCTAATGACCCCGGCAGTTGATGCGACTATAAACATTCAATTATTAAAGAAGGACGTGGCTAGTCGTCCAACAATTTACTATGAACTTGCAATTGATAGAATAAAGATAATTAATGAATATCAAAATTCTTATCCGATACAATTGAAGCGTGATGGTTTGGAAAAATGTCCTTTTTGTTCCCAAACGATTTATTTGTTAAGAGTAAGTACTATGTTCTGAAATTGTTTGTCTTCTTCGAAGTTTTCTGGGTAAGACATGGAGATTAAACAGAGATTGGGTAATTAGAAGCGAGTTTTACTTCAGAATATTTTTAGAGTTCCTAAACCTTTTTTATAAATAGTACCAGCCAATTATGCAAACGTTTTTGGTAACAAAATTCGTGGAAGCAGAAATGTTTTTGGTGAAATGAAATGATTTCTAATTTCATAATTTCGGTAAGTTTCGGGATATACATAGAACTTTTGTTTATGAAAGTAATAATCTGGCACATTTATGTATAGATAAATAAATCTTTTCGAGATTTAAGTCTGTTTTCTTTAGACTAGTATATAGTACTGATCAACTTTCAGTTCACAATTTTCAACCTTCGAAAATTTCAAGTAGTCAAAGCCGCAGGCATTTCAAGAACCGAGTTTAAAAACGAATGAAAAAACAATTGCAGTTTTAATGTATGACTTTCGTCTATCAGGAGTTTGAATCACAGTCTATGATTTAGGTTGAAATATTTATATTTGAATAATATTAGTCGAAATGCAAGCATTAAACGTACGAAAACAAGCGCGAAGCGCGAGTGCGTGCCTGTGAAAGCAGCGCGCACCAGATAATGAATTAATATTTTGTTAAATAGAGCCTAGGTAAATAGGATTAGTATAGCGATGTGCCAAACAAATTTTACCTTACACTCATGTTCGAAAAGTATGGTCAAACTTACTATAAAAAGTTGTACAAAAATCGTGTAAGGGCAAAAACTGTATTGCGCGCGCTTCCTTGCTCTAGTACCTACTACAACAATTAATTAGGAATTTCAAATTAATCAATAAATTGTCTGATTTATTCAACTCGCCAACAGAGCGAAAGAGAAGTGCTGAGGATATGAGCAGAGTTGGAATGATGGTCCTCATCATCTAAAAATCGAAGGACCAATTTCTAGAAGATTTTCCGGAAAATTGTATCTGATGACACGCGAAATAATCTCTAAGCTTGGCAGTTTATATACTAATACCGTTACCTTATTTTCTTCAATCATCGTCAATACAGGAATATTGCGAGATCTTGAACTAACACACCATTTCTCAATATCGCGCACACTGTTAGAAAATTCTTAAACTAACAAGGAAAAATAGTTCGTCGCGTTTCGAAGGCGGGTGTATCGCTGTCTGAATATTTTTTTGAACAAATTTCTATAAAATATGCCGTTTTTGATAATACGTAATGAACACTTCTTTCCTTAAAATAACATAAAAGTTGAAAAAACGTTGGGCACAATAACACCAAAAAGAAGCGATTTTCTTACATCTTTAGGAAGATATTGAAAAAATAGTCAAAATGCCTAAGTTTTACTCAAGAAATGTTAATATTTTTCCCTGACTCCAGGCGAAGTATAGACCACTTGATAATTCATTATTCAACAAATTTTCACATTCAAAGTTTAAAAAGTGTAGATTATAAAAATTTTGGATCAGAAGCTCTAAAAAGCCATTTTTATCAACAAAAAGATTCCCCGTTATTCTCCGGTTATTTCCAAGTTCACAAAATTTTTTGCAGGTCATTGGCACATTAAAAGGGTAAAGTATCAATTTTAATAACTTGAATTATACAAATTTCATGGTAAAGGCGGACAGAGGTATCTAGCTTTCATTAATTATTAACCAGCCGAATCAAAATATTCTAAAATATACAAATTAAATTTCGTCACTTTTGAAAATCTTGACTACTCCAAATTAGAAATTTTGGACTAATCTTTCTGGCCCATTTTTTCTCTGATCAGATCTACGAAATTCCTGTAGCAATTAGTTAAATTTGAGTTATTTTTATTCAGTACCTTTGCGTAAGAAGAAAATCTGTACGGTAAAAATAAACTTCTTTAGATACTGAAGTTCATTTCAAGGGAAACTATTCAATGGAAATCATTATTACACGGTTTGCTAAATAATGGCAATTTTCTATGGAACATCGGACAAACGTACAACCAAAATAATTTTCGAAAATCGAAACCAGAACTCTGCTGGAAAAAGCGCATGTCAACCCTAAATTTGTATAATTAGCTTCGAGCCCATAGATTCCTTGTCATTTTAGGATTATTCTTATTTTTCTTAACTTTGTTGAAAAGATCTGATTGTGATGTTTCTTAAATTAGATCAAACTGCATCGCTCTGAAAATATATAATTAATTTCGATTCTATTATTCCGCTGTAATTTAAAGAGTCTAAAAAGCTCTTAATTTCCTGGACTTTGTTCAAACAATCAGAAGGCAATGCTTTCGAATTGAGGCAAGCTACCACAGGTTTACAGCTTTACAATATGACCTTCTTATTATTTCAACAGAGTTAAAAATATAACATCATCGCGTTATTTTATTGAACTTTTCTATTTTTCACGTTTTTCGTTTACAATATCCTTTTAGTATAGTGCTAGAAAGTTGCAGCCTTTTCTGAAATTTTCCCATTTTTTTCCTAATTTCAATTAGGGTGAGGTGACAATGAATGCAATCTAAGAAAAACAATTGTTTGAAAAATTTATTATTGTTTATAACTGTCTTTTCAAACAGTAATATTGAAAGGTTTCCGGTTTTTCTAAATTTTTTAGCATTTCTTTGTCTTGTTAGTTAGGAACAAATAATAATAAAAACTTCAACGAAAAGTTTTTCAGTTACTACTTCAAGACAAATTTACATTGAAAATGATCCATATAGAAAATTTGAAGAATATTTAACATATTTCTTTTATTTTAGAAAAATTAATTTTGAATAAAGAAAGAGATTGTGGCAAAAGTTATTCTCTTCAATGTTTATTTGTTATTCCTTCATAACTAAGAAGTCAAAGCAACGTTGAAAATTTCAAGAAAAAACAACAGCTATTCAGTAATTTTCTAAGTAAAGATATTTCCAAACAATCGTTTTAGCTAACTGGCATGAATTATTTCCTCACTTAGTGAAAATTCGACCAAAAGATGAAAACTTCAGGAAAAAAACCGTGACTTTCTAACATTATTCAAGGAAAATTTTAATGAAAATATTAATTAATTGTTTGGCAAAATATATTTCTCAGGGTCAATTGATTCTTATTTCACTCTAATTAAAAAGTGGACGTGAAAAGGTAGATTTTAGTAAAAACTGCAATTTTTCAGCATTATTCTGAAAGAAGATTGTTAGAAATAATCATAAAATGTTCAAACTCATTATTTAAACATCTTATTATCAGCAGAAAGTAGTATTTCATTTTGTGTAATAATTTGTATTTAAAAAACCGCAACAAAAATCATAATTTGCGCCAGAAATTCGCAAAAGTCAATTTTTTACTTACGGGGGTTTTTTGGGACACTAGAAAACAGACTTATGGGGCTGATATTAGAAAAATAAGAAAAGCTGAACCGTTTTTGGTTGAAAAATCAACTAATACATTTGTCATCGATAATTCACATTGAATCCGTTAGGATTAGTCAAATGATATGCGGCCCAATGTAGACCACATGTTGAATCTTCACCTTTTCCTATCAAACACACTGAGATTTGATATTTGGTCTACATTGGACCGCATATCATTTGACCAATCCCAGCGGATTAAAGATCTTTCTACTCGAAAACAAGAATTAAAATTTGACAAATTACTTTCAGTAAGGCACGCACCATTAACTAACAGAGTAAAAATCATCTCTAACCATCCTTTCAGAAATTAAATGATTTCAGCCTTATCTAAAGGACATAATTTTGCAGTAGCAATTCCGGAATTCCGAAAGAAGAAATTATCAGTAATTTGAAATCGAAAATATATACCCTTCCACCCGAAAAAGCGAATAACATACGGCGTAGGAGGGCCAACATCTTACGCCAAGCCTAACTTCCTTCTTCAAACTTAACAAAACAAGAAAAACCAGCAATTAAAGAACGCAACCAGAATAGAGACATCATAATATTACCCGCAGACTAAGGCAACACAACAGTAATAATGCATAAAGAGGACTACGACAACAAAATCATGGACCTTATAACTGACAATACATATGAAAAACTTAAAAGAGACCCCACAAAAACAATAGTCAGCAAAACAAAAACCCTCCTGAAAAACTCTAAACTTGACAGCCAAACAGTTCAATTAATACCTACTAATCTCACCTCTCCAAGACTTTAAAAACAACATTGCACTCAGACCGATCGTCAGCGTAATAAACTCACCAACTTAAAACCTAGCACGCTTTCTAGCCAAAGAACTGAATCCTTACACAGGAAACTCTATCACGCAGTCCAAACTTCTTTTGATTTCATCAGAAAGATACAGCAGATCCACATTCAACCTCAAGACATCTTAGTGAGTTTCGACGTAGAATCTCTCTTTACTCTTGCATCGATTTAAGATGATTTTCATTAGATGCAAACCGCTATTGAAGAGTAAATAATTATTTTGTGAAAAATCTCGATTTTCTCACACTTCAAGTAAACATATAATAAATAAAAGAATGAAAATGCAACAATCACTGACTAAGGTACTCTTTGAAATTTAGCGCTCTTAAATTAAAAAAAAATTCGGATTGGGACAAAATTGAAGGCTGTAGACCTTTTGAACGAAAAAATGCGTTTCCTCACATGATGCGGTGCATCTTGGCATACTATCATGTGCACTTTAACATTTCTGTTATTACTGCAAATATGAACCAATTTTCCTGAATATTTTTTTCACATTCTTGAAATTATATGAATAAACTATTTCTTCTAATTAAAATTAAATCACGCGATGCTTTCATAATTTCAGTTTTTCGAACCGGCCTGCATCTCATAACAATGAAAGGGTGATTCGTTTCGGGTAATTCGACGCGCTCCGGGGAGTCTGCCTCGAAAATTTATCGGAGGTCGATTGACCAGGCTTCAAAAATACTCACTCTTTTTGTCTATAACATCAAAAATAAACATTTTTTTTTCAAAAAACCAAGATTTCACAACAAAAGAGACCAATATTTAAATGAGGTGTGCAAAATATCAGACAAAAATATTCAACCGTGCGGCCGGAAACTGGAATTCCGTTTTATAACGCTGATAAATCCCCTTAAGGGTCCTGACTAGAACTTACTCATGCAGTTATTCTAGTGACATTCTGACCACAGCCCTAATTAAAATTTGGGCAAATGGGGCGATTTCGATATAGGCCTATAGAAAGAATAAAAAATGAATCGTAATCTGAATCGAGATTTTTATTCAGCTGCAGAATAATGTGAATGTTACAAAAAAGATTACAAAGTTTTATCTATACTATTATTCTGCGCAACGGAAGGAATTTCAATCATTTTGCACACCATATGGGTGCAAATTCAAAAAATCTATTTCTTCCTTCATAAGTCTCCTAACATCATGGTGGCCATTGAACTTTATTGCCACTTGTATTTCAGGCGCAGAAAATATTCTATATATAAAAGGGCCCATTGAAATTCCATAGACCTGTTCATAAATGCTAACTTGTACGAAAAAAACTGTGTCTGTTGGTATGCGGTGAAAGCCTGGATTCGAAATAGAAAAATAGAAAAGCTCCTTATCTTTAGGAAAACGGAATTCCCTCCATATCAATCTCTTCCTCAGAGTATCAGGAATGTCGTCTTCATGAGAAAAACGTCCGAAATGCATGTGACCATGTTGGTCCGCCTCTGAACTTAATTCTGTAAGAGAAAATAGAAATGCATTAATTTAAAGACTCAAATATATATTCACTCTTGCGTGCTCACCTAACTTTATTCACTTCGTTACACACCTTAATAATATTCATAATACGCAATTTGATTAGAATTGAGCTGATAACGATGATTCAGAGGCCCTGAGTGAAATTTTAATTTTAGCCCACTTCAGTGATGCCAGTGTGGGCGCCTTGAGTTACTGCGCTTGCGTTAGGATCGCGCGCTAGTTGGCCCCAGTTGGCGCGGAATTCAAAATGGGTATAAAAATTATTCTTGCAATTGAAATCAATAATTAACATCAAATTCACAATAAGGTATATAAATTGTATTTAATGAAATTTTGTCTGTGAAATCTAAGTTAGTTTTTAGAATTCAATGAAAATAAACTATTACTTCGAAAATATATGTGTTACAAATTTTTTTCTTAACTTGAATCAAATTTATACATTTTATATGTGTTTTCGTAAATTTTATAATAACAATTTATTTTAATAGTAAGAATTATAATAAACACCCATTTTAAACTCCGCGCCAACTGTGGCCAACCAGCGAGCGATCCTGACACAAGCGCAGTAGTTCAAGGCATCACCATTGGCTTCACTGCTCCACTTACATGCAAAAACGTGGGAAAATAGTTTTTCTACTCTCTAAATCCGAATTAGTAGAAATTTGACAAACGCAATTAGTAGCATTGTTTCTGAATGCTAAATTAGTAATTTCATCACTTTTTACCAAATGAAATGGTGAAATTTATATTGTTGAATGAATTAGTAAGGATATTCCACTAATCTGCTTAGTAGTACTCACTTACTAATTCAATAAGTAGCAATGAATTGCTGGGAAACATAATTTAACAATGTTTGTAAAGCTTTCTGTTAGTTTTGGAGTTTTAATTAAGAAAGTTTAAGGTTTTCTCCATTCATATTCTGAATTTATATTATTATTTTAATAATAATTGTGTATGAAAAATACAATATTCAAAATTCAAACAGGTACACACATTTTCTATTTTCAAAACAAAACACAAAAGTTTAAAAAACACATGAATTTTTAAGCAAAAAGATTAAGTTTGTATCGAAAAATACAAATTTTTAAACCAAATGGTTGAATTTTCAATTAAAAAAGATACATTTACAATCGAAAATAGAATAGTGAAGTTTTCAGTCAAAAATATTAATATTCAACAATAAAAAAAAAATGAATTGGCGAAAGAATATTTAACTTTTCAACCAAATAAACGAATTTTCAACTGATAATATTTGAATGCTCTCTTAGAACTTGTTCACAACATCGGTTTAATGTCCGCCTAATTTTTTCTATTGAAAAAATGTAATTAATTTTTATGTAAATTTGAAGAAAAATGTAGTATTCATTAAAAAAATAGTATTAATTAGAGCATCCAGTGATTGTTGCCCTGTATCATAAAAATAATTTTACAATGAGAGGTCGTGAGATATGCGTCGCTGAATCAACTGGAGCTTCACGGGGTAAAAGTACATAAGAATCCATTAGGTGCGTATTTTTTCATTTTATCCAATGGGGATCGAAAGAAAAAATACGCACCTAATGGATTTGGATGTATTTTCACCATTGTGAAGTTCCACTCAAATCAGCGACGCACATCTCGCGACGATTAGTAATGCATTTGCGGATTAGGATTTTGAGAGATTTGTAGCCTTCGCCGAATAGTTTTGTTTCTAATTCCGTATTTAAACCGATGACTTTCCGTTCGCACATGGATGTAAAAATGGATCTTATTAAGAAGATCTACCAGGAAGCCACGTGCACAATTCTTTTCAACGAACTTACTCACAAATTAATAAATCGAAAAAAATTTCCATGCCAGACCAATGTTATTTGCAGAAAACCTAAAAATGTACTTAAAAAGTATGATATATTATATTATTATACTTGCCAATAGAAATAAAGATGATTACCAAGGTGAACATCAGAGTATGAACACCCTTCATTTTTTCCAACCAGAGGAGAAACTGTAACTGCATCAAAGAAGAATTCGGTCCTTAGTCGTTATCTGATGGAATATACTTGTAGGCATCAACCTTGTCCTTCTGAGATATTTCTATTTTAGAATTAGTTCCAAGGAAAAAACTTCGGAATAAACTTTATTTGCTGAATTTGTTTAAACTGATGTCCCAATTTTGTATAATCTTCCACGTTTAAGGAAAAGACAAATTTTACATGGATAAAATTTTACATGAATTCTATAAAATATGTTTAAAGAATTAAAAAAGACCCAAAATGGAATAGTTACATTTTTAGTTCAAAAATTAATTCTCAACCAAAAAAAAAAAGCGAACGAGTTTTCAACGAAATAATTATATTTTTAACAAAGGAGATGAATTTTCAACAAAAGAGTTCAACCGAAGAGATGATTTTTCAAAAAAAAAATTGATTTCCTAAAAATGGAATAGTTGAATTTTCAACCGACGAGATGATGAATCTACAATACCAAAAAAATGAATTTATATCAAAGTAGTTCAACTTCCAACCAAGTACTTAGCTGAATTTCTACACACAAAAATATGTCTTTTTAACAAAATAGTTGAATTTCCAATATAATAAAAAAAATTGGTTTCTAAATATATTTTAAACACTTTTAGTGACAACAGTCGTACCAAATTTCATCAGGGATCGTCCACAAATTACGTAAGACATAAGTAAAATAAATGATTTTTCAAGCAAATAGACGATCTTTCAACTCAAAAACATTATTTTTTAACCAAAAATATAAGAATTACATTTGCAGTTAAGATAATTAGTTTTCAACCAAGAAAAAGAAAAATTTTAACAAAATAGTTAAATTTTCCACCAACGGGATGAATCTTCGATGAAAAAAAGAATTTCCAACAGAAAGGGTAATAGTTGATATTTCCACCAAAAAATATTTTTATTTTCAATCTAAAACGATTGAATTAAAGCAAGAAGTACGAATGAAGAATTTTTATGAAAAAAAAGTATTTTCAACAAAAGAGTTGACTTTCTAACCAAATAATTTAATTTTCAACTAAGATTATGAATCTTCAACTGAAAAAATCAATTTTTAACCAAATTGTTGAATTCTTAACCCAAAGATAATTTTTATCCCAAGAAAATACAAATTTTGAATCAAGAAGATTAAATATCCTTCAAACAAGAAAAATATACGACAAACCATGGAATAGATAAATTTTAAGTTAAAAATATCTGTTTTCAATTTGAAAAACTAATTTTCCACCAAAATAATCAGTTTTCTTCCGAAAAAGATTAAGTTTTAACAAAATTCATGAATTTTTAACGAAATTTCAAATTTTGAAAGGAATATTCAACCTAAGAGTCTAATTTTCATCCAAAGAAATGAATTTTCAACCGAAAAGATTAACTAGCCACCAAAAAAATTAATTTTCTATCATAAAAGACAAAGTTGCAACAAAATACTGAAATTTTCAACTGAAGATGATAAATGTTCCACAAAACATGAAACAGTTAAATTTTCAGTGAAAAACAATAATTAAAAAAAATTTTTTAACAAAATAGCGAAATTGTGATTTAAAAAAAGTTCTTCAACTAAAATGATGAATCATCAACCATAAAAAGGAATGTTTCACAAAGTAATTCCACTTTCAACTAATTAGTTGAATTTTGACCCAAAAAAGGTTTTTCAGTCGCTATTCAGTATTCACGAAAAGCGCAAATCTTAAAAATTCAATCAAATTGTTATATTAGGAGAATAATAAGTTTTAATAGAGCTAGCAAAAGTTAACCATTTGTGGTAAATTTTCTATTTTAAAAATTAATATTTGAATATAAATAATGCAATGAACATATAGTCGAATTTTTATTTTTCATTTATTGTAAAAATAACTTTTTGACTGTTTTATAACAATTAAGTTACTTGTGCTCATGTCAAATATAAATTTGAATACTGTTGTATGCATCTGCCTAGTTTAAATGAAATGTTACATTATAGGTATATTATAGGAACTATACAAATACAATTTTAATTAAAAAATGAAATGATTACATTTATGTGACAAATACGTCCAGAAAAGCGTTTGTTGAAAATTCAAATACTTCAAAGTAGAACTGCTTTGTATAAATTCATTTTTTTGGTAAATGATTCATCATTTTAGTTTAAAATTAATTAATAAAATTAATAGAATTAAATTATTTAATTCCATTTTTGATCGACAATTTACATTTATTAGTGGAAAATCCAACTATGTGGTTAAAAATTGATCTTTTTACGTCGAAAATTCAACTATTTGGGGGATAACCTACCAATTTTGCTGAAAATTCGTTTTTTATTAAATTTAAAATTAACTTTTTTAACTGAAAATGTAACTATATTCCAGTTTTGTTTGAATATTGATATTTTGTAGTTGAAAATTCATATATTCTGAAGAAAATTCGTCCTTTTGGCTTGAAAATTCAACAAGTTTGTAAAAAAGTCATTCTTCTTGGTTTGAAATTCAACTATTTGGTTGAAAATTAACTTTAAGTTGAAAATTCGTATTTTTTGGTAGAAAAATAATCTTCCTGGTTGGAATTTAATCATTAAGGTTTAAAATTGATTTATTTTAGTTGAAAATTGGTCATTTCATTAAAAAATTTATCAGTTTGGTCGAAAATTGTATTATTTTGTGAAAAAATAATTTTGTTTTGTTTCAAAATTCTTTTTTCAACTGTCAATTTAACTACTCCATTTTTGATCGAAAAATTATATTTTTTGGTTGAAAATACAACTATTTGGTTAAAAATTGATCTTTTTTAGTCGGAAATTCAACTAATTGTTGGAAAATCTACCTATTTTTCTGAAAATTCTTTTTTTTTAAATTTCAAATCAACTTTTTTAACTGAAAATGTAACTATATTCCACTTTTTGGTGGAATATTTATATTTTTCTGTTGAAAATTGGCATATTCTGAATTCGTCCTTTTGGCTTGAAAATTGTACAAGTTTGTAAAACAAAGTCATTCTTTTTGGTTTGAAATTCAACTATTTGGTTGAAAATTAACTTTTAGCTAAAAATTCGTATTTTTGGTAGAAAATTAATTTTCCTTGTTGAAAATTCATCTTTTTAGTTTAAAATTGATCTATTTTAGTTGAAGATTGACCATTTAATTAAAAAAATGTATCAATTTGGTTGAAAATATAATTATTTTGTGAAAAATTAATTTTATTTTGGCTGGAAATTCTTTTTTTAACTGTTGATTTAATAATTCAATTTTCGGCTGACATTTTATATTGGTTAGTAGAAAATACAACTATGTGGTTGAAAATTGATCTTTTTTAGTCGAAAATTCAACTATTTGGGGGAAAATCTACCAATTTTGCTGAAAATTCGTTTTTTTTTTAAATTTAAAATTAACTTTTTCAACCGAAAATGTAACTATATTTCAGTTTTGGTTGAATATTGATATTTTTCAGTTGAACATTTACATATTCTGAAGAAAATTCGTCCTTTTGGCTTGAAAATTCAACAAGTCTGTAAAAAAGTCATTCTTCTTGGTTTGAAATTCAACTATTTGGTTGAAAATGAACTTTTAGTTGAAAATTCGTATTTTTTGGTAGAAAATTAATCTTCCTGGTTGAAAATTCATATTTTTGGCTCAAAATTGATCTATTTTGGTTGAAAATGGACCATTTCAATAAAAACTGTTTCAGTTTGGTCGAAAATATAATTATTTTGTGAAAAATTAATTTTATTTTGGATGCAAATTCTTTTCTTAACTGTAAATTTAACAATTCCATTTTCAGCTGACAGTTTATATTTGTTAGTTGAAAATACAAGCTTTGAATCCTTTTTGATTTGAAATACAACTATTTAGTCGAAAATTAACTTTCTTGTTGAAAATTCATATTTTTGGGGTTGGCTTGAAAATTCACCTCTTTCGGTTGAAAATTAAACTATTTTGTTAAAATTCATACTTTTAGTTGAAAATTTATGTTTTTAGTTGAAATTCTACTATTTGTTCAAAAATGTGTATTTTTTAGTTGAAAATTCAACTCTTTAGTTGAAGATTCATAATTTGAGTTCAAAATTCAACTTTTTGCTTGGAAATTCAAATATTTGGTTAAATATTGATATCTTTTGTTGAAAATGCAATATTTTTACCTGAAATATAAAGAATTTAGAGTATATGTAATGTTATCTAATATAATATAGTACCCATACCGTATTCATTTGATTTCAAAGAATTTATTCCCCTATTTTCTTAAAAAACCACCTTATATCCCTGTTTTTAGAGAATTTTTACCATATTTCAATAAATTAATTTTTAAAAACAACTGATTTATCAGTTTAAACCATAGTAATGATTCAATTATTTGAATATTTACTATTTCAGATGAAGAGAGTAACTTATTGAGTATTTTATTGTAAAAACACATTTCCACCACGTTTAAAGACTTCAGTTTAATTCAAAGAAATAATCTAAAATTATTTACGATAATTTAAAGGAGAATTCATAATTTTAAGGGTTTTCATGGGATTTCATTATTATATATAAAATATGATATGAAATTATCAAGGTAAAATAATATTAATAATACACGTATCTATAAAAAAACGAGCATTTTATATTTTCTTATATAGTGAATAATGTACATCAATAAGATTAACATTTTTTTTTAATTACCCATTCTTTTTTTTCGAAATTTGAATTTCAGTTTCTTATTGTTCATTATGTGTATTTCAACATTTTAGAACAAAAGAAATTTTACTTACTATACTATTCAGAATTAGGCAATATTTATTTATTCTCCGTCATTCGTCTAGAACGTGAAGAAAGACAAACAAATCTTAACTTACCAATTAAATTATCAGGAAACAAACATGAAAATTTTTCACAAATTATCAAGCTTTAATTGTACCCGGTTATAATTTTTATGATGACTAATTATTACATTTCGTCAATAAATTTCAAACTGGAAAATTTGAAATAATGGCCACATGATTCTACATAGTGGGCAGAAATACGAAATTAAAAAAAAATCTAAATTGGCTAGTACTGAAAAGTTGTTACGTCCATTACAAAAAAAACTTTAATGACTTTTTGAAATAAAAGATGGCCCTACGATGTCGCAACGAGGTCAAATATTCATAAATTTAATAATTATTGTATAGCTTCAAAAATCTTCGTAATTTTCGTCATGTACAGTTTCTTCTATTAAATGTTAATGAAAAATTGAAAAAGTACAACTTTTGTTTGGTATGCATTTTTTTACATGAGCAAAAGTGATACTTTACCAGATTTGGTTAATTTTTATAATATCCTTTGACTTTAAGAAAAAATTTCTTAAACTTTAAAGCTGTTAAAAAAAGTCATTTTTGCTTATTTATAGAAAATTCTAAAACAAATAAAAGTTATATTTTTTTATTAGAATGTAATAGATTGAAAATTTTTCGTATCTTCGTAAGTATAAAATTATTTATTTTTATCTCGAAGTATGAATAGCATGAATAATTGTTTTCGAGTTTTATCATAAAATACCAATGTAGTGTGACAAGATAAGAAAAATGTTGGGAAAGACTTTGAATTGATTTTTCAAATCGTAGACTCTAAAATATTGAACAAACTTTAAATGATTAATTTTTTCCCTGTTTTTAAGAAACTTTGCCCTTTTTCCCCTTTTCTCGTTTTTTAGCTTAAATGTGAACTAAAGTAATAGAACCCAATAGGGAAATACAAATATTGTTGGTTAAAAGTTCATTATTTTTCATTGAAAATTTTACTATGATATTTTTCGTACATAATTCATCTCGTTTTATTAAAAAATTCTACTATTTGGTTGAAGATTCGACTTTTGTAGTTGAAAATTCAACTATTTGGTTGGAAATTCATGTACATATTTTGTTGAAAATTGGTCTTTTTTGGTAGAAAATTCAACCACTTGATCAAATATTGTACTATATTGTTAAAAATTATTTCTTTTGTTGAAACTTGAACTATGTTGTTGAAAAATTGTTTCTTTTCTTCATAGGTTAATTTTCTAACTGAAAATTCAATTACACCATTTTTGGTTGAAAATTCAAGTTTTTATACAAATGTCATCTTGGTTGGTTAAAAATGCAAATGTTTGCTTGAAAATGAATCTGTTCTTGTTATGGTTTTAACTATTTTTTTTTAAATTCGTATTTTTTGATTAAATTTAATTGTTTTTTATTTTATATTTAAATCTTTCTGAGTGCTTTTTAAAAAATCCGTTTTTTCTTGACGTTGGAGGTTCATCTTTCTAGTCGAAAATTGATATCTTTGGTTGAAAATTTTAATATTTGGTTAAAAATACGTGTTTTTAAAATTAATTCTTTAATCTCAAAATCGAACTATTCCATTTGTTATTTTAAAATTTATATTTTTATTTAAAAAATGATCTTTACTAGTTGAAAATTCAACTATCTGTTCAAAAATTCACTTATTCTGTTAAAAATTCGTCTTTTTTGGTAGAATATTAATGTTTTTGGTATTTTCGGTTGAAATAAACTGTTTTCTAATCAAGTTAAAATAATTCTTGAAATAATTAATTCCTTTTCTTTTTGGTTCAATAAAAGTCAACTACTTTATTGACTGTTGAACTAATCTTCTTCTTTCTTGTTCAGGGTTTATCATTTTATTTGAAAATTCAACTATTTAGTTGTAAATTTACTTTTTTTTGTGGGTAAAAATTACTGTTTTTATCTGAAAATGTACCTGTTCCATTTTTGGTTGAAATGTTTTCCTTTACAAGTTGAAAGTTCAACTATTCGGTAGAAGATTCAAGTTTTAACTTCCATCCTGCGTGGACACTCGTCATTGATGATTTGATTCGTATAGGTGTAATAAATCAGGTTTTCATTCACAAGGATATGTAAATGACCTTACTATACTGGTAACAAGAAAATATGAAGGAACTCTAGTCGAACTCATGCAAAATCCTCTCAACATTGTTAAATATTTGTGCAACAACCGTAGCCTATCTGCTAACGCAGATAAAACTGAATTATTGGGTTTTACGAGACGCAGGAAACTACCTGACCTCGTAAACCCTAAATTCTATGGCAAGAAGGATGACTTCTCCACATCAAGTAACTATTTAGAAGTCATCTTTGACCCTAAACTAACCTGGAAACTACATGTTGATGCGGTAGTAAAAAAGGCCAAAGCAGCCTTTTGGGCTTGCAGAGGCGTAATTAAAAAAACATGGGGACCCAAACCCGAGGTAGTGTACTGGTTATATACGGTAATCATTAGACCAATTATAACTTATGCCTCATTGATCTGGGTGCCAAGCACCAGTTTGGTTAGTTTCAGGAACCAGTTTGGTTAGTTTCAGAAAACAGCTGGAAAGCCTAGAAAGGGTTGTTTTTTCTGACAATTACTGGATCAGTAAGAAAAACTTTAGCACTAGTTACGGAACTCCACTTTTAGGTATGCCCCTATTGCACCTTCTAGTTAGGCAGAGGGCTGCGACGGAGGCGTACAGACTTTCCCTAAGGGAGGGTCATAGCGATGCCGCTTTCTTGGATCTGCATGATATAATAAAGAGCTTATTGTCGGGGGATGAAATCCTTTGCATACACTCTAATAATATGCTGGAAGAATACATGTTCATGAAGCCCTTTAAGGTGATCTGCCAGAAAAGGAAGGACTGGCATGACGAACAGGATGTGGAGCTGGAGTACTTCGCATGAAACCTAGTGCAGAGATAATAATCGAACTGGGCGAATTCCCTACCGTATTTCAAGCATAAATCGTGGCTATTGAGATATGCCTACAGGAGATTCATAAACGTGCGTTTCTTAATCATCACATTTACATATGTTCCGATAGTCAAGCTGCTTTGCGAGCTCTGCAATCGGAAGAGTTTACATTCAGACTTGTATGCAGTTGCCTGCAAGAGCTTCTCGTGTTGTCCGTGAAAAGCTGGGTCAACTTGATCTGGGTTCCTGGATATGAAAACTTTGAAGTTAACGAGAAAGCAGATATGCTTGCAAAAAGCGGCGCTCTACAAAAGCCCTCAATGTACCTGAACCATACTGTGGAGCTTCGGATATTTCGTCCAAGCATGCCATCGAAAAGTGATTCTTGGAGCAACAGGCGAGGTTTTGGAAGATGGCTAAAGGTATAAAACACTCTAAAAAGTTTATCAAAGAACCATGTTGAGGAAAGTCTAAAAAACTCTTAAACACAGAAAGAAAACAGATGAAAATAGCATTTAAAATGCTCACGGGCCATTTCCGCATGAAGAAGCACCCGACTAACATGAATTTCAATAACGATCCTCGTTGTCGTAAGTGCAGCTTCCGTGAGGAGACAGCACATCACATCCTCTGAGACTGCGATGTGCTTGTAAACAGGACCATTTTGTTGGCCTCACCACCCACGCAAATTTAACTTTTTTTGGCTAAATATTTAGTGAAGAATTTATTCAAATTGTTCCACTAACTTCAACCCTGAAAAACTACTCCCTATGCGGCAAACAACATGGCGGGGCAAAAGAAATATTTTGCCAGCGCCGACATTGTCCAAAATCTACTTTATATGGGCCTAATATTTTTGCCTTAATTTGTTTAAATTTGTGAAATGAACTTTAACCCTTAAAAACTACCCTCCATGCAGCAAATACCATGGTGGGTCCAGCAAAATATTTCGTCAGCCCCGACATTGTCTAAAATGAACTTTATATGGGCGGATTATTTTCGTCTTAATTTGTTCAAATTTGTGCAACAAACTTCAACCCCTAAAAACTAACCCCAATGAGGCAAACGGCATAGCGGAACCAGCGAAATATGTCGCCAGCCAGTCCCGACATTGTCCAAAATCAACTTTATATGGGCCTAATATTTTCGTCTTAATTTGTTTGAATTTGTGCAACAATCTTCAACGCTTAGAAACTTCCTCCAATGCAGCAAACACCATTGTGGGTCCAGCGAAATATTTCGCCAACCCCGATATTGTCCAAAATCAACTTTATATGGGCGGATTATTTTTGTCCTAATTTGTTCAAATTTGTGCAACAAACTTCAACCTCTAAAAACTACTCCCTATGCGACAAACAACATGCCGGGACCAGAGAAATATTTCACCAGCCCCAACAAGGTCCAAAATCAACTTCATATGTGCCCAATATTTTCGTATTAATTTGTTTGAATTTGTGCAACAAAACTCAACCTTGAAAAACTACCCTTTGTGAGGCCAGAAAATATTTTAAATGAAAATAATCACTTAGATCAACTTCAGAAAACTCTAGGTTAAGTTCACAAGCTCACTTTTTGGAATTTTTTTTTTAAAAGAACTGGCAGGTGGATTCTAAGGGTTGTTGAATATTGTTGTTGGATTTAAAACTTAACCTAAAGTTTTGTGAAGGTGTCCTGATTTTCACTTAAAAAATTTTCTGGCTTTTATACTTGCAGACTGTTGGAATATTCTCGCTAAAACAACTGTGGTTGGATTCTAAGGATTGTTGAATATTATTGTTGGATGTAAAACTCAACCCGGGGGCTTGTGAAGGTGACCTATGTGATTATTTTTACTTGAAGAATGTTATGGTTTTTTACTTGCAGACCTTAGGACTGTTTTCGTTAAAACAACTTGGGGTGGATTCTAAGGGTGGTTAAATATTATTTTTGGATTTAAAAGTTAGCCTGGCATTTTTTCATGTATAAAACCACTTACATTTTTAAAAACTACTATAGCTTGCAAATATTTTACTGAAAATGATAACTATGCTCATCTCACCCCGGTGTTCCCTATCACTAGCCTGAATCATTACATTTTTAAATCGGAATTAAAATTGTTTTATTTTCATTTTATGCTTATTAGGTATCAACGAAAGCTACTAATACAAAAATTGCGCATATAGCCGAAAAAGATCAGTCAACTTCATCGGATAGCACATCTATCTCTGGAACTTCTACGTCAAAAATCGATCCTTCTTCAGAAAGCGCGGATGTACCTGAGAACTCTAATGCGGATTCACACATAGCATCTAATGCTGAGAAATTCGATACTCCAGTGGAAAATGCCTCGAAAGTGAAGATTTGTATTTCAGATCAGGAAATAGCACTTTTTAAAAGGAGAGAAAATGCAAATTTATTGAGAGAAGTTGAGGAAAAAATCCTAATGACTGAAAAACAGGAACTGCGGGATTTTCGAAAAAAAATTACAATCATAACAAAGAAATGCAGAAAGTTATAAAGTATCTAGAAGTAAGAAAAGTTAGAAATTGGAAGAAATTTTTTCTGAAAATCACACTTGCGGAAAGAAACTGAAATTGAGAAAAAAAGGACATCCCAGAATCGGGGAAGACCAGCTAGAATTGTTGAAGGATATCGTTGATTTAGCTATGCATGAAGGAGCAGCATACTGTTAGAAATATTTGCAATTTTAGTATACATGGGCATATTAAATTTCCTATATGTTTAATAAATGCATTACACTTTGTAATTTTAGTATACTTACGTATACTAAATTTCTTTTATGAAGTTATATGTATACTAAATTGCTTTCCTTAAGTTTCGAGCAAGTGCCCTAACTTTTGGAGTGAATTTTTTATTTGATGTTATGTAGCTAATCACGCCCTGAATATTTGATGCATGCCGTCTCGACGTTTCAATTTTAAACTGAAGCTGTGCAATACGCTCGCGAATCTTACTGAGGCATACTGAAGTATCGTTACTTCTATTGTCGCTAAGCAGAGACACCGCCTTCTCGTAAACTACACAGTTCAGATACCAGAGAATCACATCTTCGGGGAGCAAATCGGGGAGAGCATTATTAGCTTCAGATAATTTGTCCATCCTGAGAATTACTTTTTGGTGGATAGATCGCCTGCTTCTCATGTTGGCATTATCGATTATCTCTGAAGGTGATCTTGCTGGAACGGGTGGTATGTTCGCTGGAGGATAATGCTCTTCTTCTTGCCGATAAATAGCTTCACATCCGTGGGAAGGTGCGCTGCACCTTCCCACGGGTTTTTTCTCGACCACTGCTTTGAGTAGCCAAGCTTTAGCCGCTAGGTCGGCTGCCACAAATAAGAAGACCCGTCCCCTGCAGAAGAAGGTCACGAATCTTGGCCGTTGATCTGGGGACACTCTTTTGAGCGCCCTCCAGGTAGCCTCCCTGAAGAGATCATACTGCTGCGTATTGAGCATTGAGTCCAGGTAATTGCTATCGGCCACCACCATCGTCAGGAGTTTAGTCCTCAGAGCGGCCGCCAGTCCAGCTCCCGACGACTCTCTGTTCGTCGGCTGCTGGGCCGCTTTGTGCCTCTTCAGAGTCTTAGTCACCCACGGTGTGGTGTTCTCTGAGCCCCTACCTCTCTTCTGGGCCTCAGTGCTGGATGCCGGCCCTGTAACTGCGGGCGTTCCAGCTCTCGCAGCTGCTCTGCTAGCCTGCTGCGCTTGCCTCTTCAGTCTCCTTTTCAGGAAACCGTTGAGCCGTTTCTTTTTGTTGGGGGACTGACTGGCCTCTCCTGTTACCATAGCCTCGTTCAGAGGGACCGTCAATCCCTCAGCTCCCGAGGGAGCTGGGGGCACAGCCGCCACCTGAATTTGGCTTGTCGGAAAGACAGATGGAGAGGAGAAGGTTACGTTGGACCCTTTAAGGCCCAACCCCTCTTCCCCCTCCTCCAACGCCCTTCCTCCTCCTTTTTCTTCATTTTGTTTAGGCGTGTTCATTTTGATCCCACGAGAAGCTAGGGAAATGAAAGGTCCGCCCCTGCAGAGCCCCGCATGCAGGGCCAAGACTGAATACTCGGGGAGGTCGTCCGGTGTCCGCCAGAGGCCGTTTCGACACCTTCGTAACCCCTTGGTGCCAAAGTTCCACGAGCACGATCGCTCTACGCTCATGGCTTAGGGGGGTGTTCACACTGAGTGAGACGCTCAATGTTCAAATATCCGCTTGCAGACCACCATAACAAACGACGGCTGTTTCTTGGTCGCTATGCGGGCCGCAGATCATTTCTGTGCCGATTTCAAAGCTGTAAATCGATCCGGGAGGGGCCTCTAGATGCTTCACTTCTAAAAGCCGAAGTGAAGAAAGCAGAAGTTGAAAAATTCCACCAAGAGCTACTCGACAAGAACATGCACGGAAATTTTCACAGGAATGTAGAAAAGCAGTCCTTGTCGAAGGAGCAGACTGCCCTGCCGAACGCTTTAGGGGAGAAAGAGTCAATTGTTCAAAACGAGAAGTGCCAAATTTTCTGATACTACGATTTTCGGACAGCAGTCTCCGTTGTACACTCGAGGCCTGACATTGTTTTTCAAGACTTCGAGAAACGAAACACATTTGTGATGGAATTCTCGCCTCCGGTTGACTACAACATCACTGCTAAGGAGAAGGAAAAGGAGGAAAGGTATCAAGACCTTAAAAGGGAGTTGTAACGGCTGTACCCAAAATATTTGGTCAAAGCAATTGTCCTTGTGATAGATGCTCTCGAAGGTGCGAAACTATCACTGGTTCGTAACCTTAAAGCCATTCCCGCGTGCCAAAAATATGCCAAGGCACTTGCGAGATGGATGTAGAAAGCTGTCATCCTTGGGTCGCTTTGTGTCTTAAGACACACGAGGGTTTCGCCAGCCCGTCGTCGTAATTTCATCATGCCACCCATCTCACGGCCGTGGGACGTGGCCATAAGTGTTATTTACCTCGGTTCTACTGGGAGCTGATGTCATTTTTAGATGGCGGTGCTCACAGTGGGACCCTGCGGTGGTATGTAAGGTGTAATAAAAATTTCACAAGAGAATGTTGTGAGATCACCAATATTCGCCAAATACTGTTAGTGAATAAATATTTTGGTCATTATTAGATTTTTAAATTTTAATTATTCGTGTCCCAGAAGTAAAATATCTTCAATAATAATAATATGAATTACAGAATGTGTAATTACAAACATTACTTGAAAATGCACATTTGACGGGCCTGTCTTTATAATGGACATTGAATGAATTTCTGAAACTGATGGATCAAGTTTGGCGCTGGATTTGAAACTGGATTAATTTGACATGAAATCTCGTGTTTTGTATGTAGCAAAGCTTCATAGGTGACTTTCCTACAGATATTGCTTCTTGTGATTATATATGAATCATAATTAGTATTAATTTTTATTTTAATGACAAAAATTAACAATGCCCTTTACGTTATTTTTCAATGGTAAAAAGAACATTTATCAATGCTTATATTGATAACTTCAATAGTTTTCACCTGTCCTTACATTTCTTTAATTTAATATTGTTATGTGCAGAGGTTGCGCTGTATACGCCTGTTGAGTAGTGATAGTAGAGGGAGAAATGAGTAATAAGAATAAGGCTACAAAGGAAGCAAAAGTAAAAAGAGCAGGAAGAGGGGATTGGTCAATGGAAGGTAAAGAACAGATTAAAGAAAAAGTCAGGAATATCAAAATTGGGGAAGGATATGTAAAAGAGGAAATGGAAGTAATGATAGGAGAAATAAAAAGAGTCTTAGAGTGCACAAGCAAAAAAGAACTTAGTGAAGGAGGGGACGGAAGTGGATGGGATGAGGAATGTAAACAGAAGAAATAGAAAGTGCGAAGAGAATTAAGAAAATTGAGAAAAGGGAGAAAAGCGACAAGTAGTGGAGAAGAATATAGGAGAAAGTGGAGAAGGCTAGGACGGAAGAAGAGGTTTGGAAGGTGATGAATAGAGAGAGAAGAAGAAGGAAGAGAGTAAACCAGGATATTGAGATAGTAGAATGGAAAAAACATTATATGCAATTACTAGGAGGGGTAGAGAGGAAAGTTAGGAAAGGAGGAAAAGATCATAGGGATTAGGAATGACGAAAGATGGAAAGGAGGAAAAGATCATAGGGATTAGGAAGGATGAAAGATGGAAAGGCACCTGGTATAGATGAGATTCCAAATTAGGTCTGGAAATATGAGGGACAGAATTAAAGGAATTGGCATGAATAATGTGCAATAGCGTATGGAGAGGAGAGTGGTGGCCAGAGTTGTGGAAAGAAGGAGTAGTGATACCAATAGTGAAGATAGGCAAAGGGGTGGAGGTTAAAGATTATAGAGGAGTGACACTAATGCCAACACTGTATAAAGTATATGTGAATGTTTTATCGGAGAGGTTAAAGAAGAAGTTATGGAAAAAAAGATAGAGCCACTGAATCAGACAGGGTTTAGAAGAGGGACGGGGTTAATGAATAATATATATGTTCTGAACTATCTAGTAAATAAGAGGATAAAAAGGGAGAAAGGCTAAATGATAGCAATGATCGTGGACTTGAGGGCGGCGTTTGACTCATTAGGTATAAGCAGACGATATTGTGTTGATAGCAGATGATGAAGAAGGGATGGCGGGCTTAATTACAAGATTAGAGAAATACTTAGATGGGAAAAAGTTGGATTTAAATGTAAAAAAGACAAAGGCAATGATGTTTAGAAAAGAAGGGGAAAAAAGAAAGAATAGACTGGGAGATGAAAGAAAATGAAATTAGAAGAAGTAAAAGCGTTAAAGTATTTGGGATATACCTTGCAAACAAATGGAGACTATAGAGCTCATATAAGAGAAAGGATAAAAAAAGCGGCGGGGGTAATGAAAAAGATATGGAGAATAGGAAAAGGTAGGCTAACAAAATTGGGGAAGGAGAATGTGGTTATTTGATACGCTGGTATGGCTAGTATTAGGTTATGAAGCAGAGATATGGGGATGGAAAGAAAGGAAAGAGATTAAGAGTTTACAAGAAAGGTATATAGGCTGGACGCTAGGGATTAATTAAGTACTAGAGCGGGAACGAGGGCATGGGATTTTGAGACGAAGCTGAGGGAGGGAAAGGGAGGGGAGTTAGCGGGAAAGTGTTTGATGGAGATAGGGGAAAGGAGAGGGATGGCGATGGAATTAACGAGATAGTAAGAATAAAGGATGGAGTTCTTTAAGGCTAGAGATATAAAAGACGGGACTGGAGTGAAGTATGAATGTTGAGAAAGAGCACTTAAAAAAACTATACACATGCAGGATTTGGTTTTTGTTGATAAAAAAAGTCACTGAGTCATGGTAATTAGTTGTTGAGCATCAAATAACGTATAATTTATTGAAAGAATAGTCCAAGTTTTTGCCTTGTAGCAAAGGCTACATAAGTTTTACTATTATTTAAAAGAAGACGGGTAAGAGATACCGACTCGACCTTCGTAACGTTCGACACTGATCCTGACCACCTCAATCCGTCGGTGAAGAGAGTAGATAACAGGGTAGAAAAAGCAAGGTAGATACCTATGTGAACGCAAGAAAGAGAAAATATCACTCACGCAGCACAGTCATACGATAAAAATACAATAGAGAAAACCGACATGAATTATCTGAAACACTGGTTAAAATTTAGGACTCTATTTTCAATATACAGCGTGGAGCTAGTTGGACAATTTCAAGTTTTGATAAACTGAATTTTTATAACTAGTTGCATCAGGCATATTAATTCTGCTAACTGCTCTTTGTCTGGAGAGTAAATCCATCCCGTTCATGTCTTCACCTTGCTCCAATATGAGTCGCTCTGGTATGAAATTTTGATATCGCAGATTTCAAACGTCTTGCGTTGTGCGGAGCAGAAGCTCACTTGTACAAGTTTTACTGGACGGTGTCTCGTGGATGAAGATCTCCCTTGCAGAGTTGATACTCTGATTTGTCGGAACGTGGTATATATAGTACGAACCTTAAGGATTCATTTCTCACCATGATCGTTGATCTTCATGATTGTCCCAATTTCGCGATACTTACTCATGATTCTCGAGTAGGAAATGTGAGTTTGGGAGCATGGTCCTGTTTATGTAAATAAACAACCTCTAGTTGTTTGATGTTTAACAGATGGGGATGTAGATGTCCAATTCGGCTCCTATTATTCTCATAATTTGATTTAAAGTGTTTGCGTTGTGACAGGGTCAAATTGACATACCTGTCACTTCAATTGACATCCAACATTCGAGTTTAAGAAAATTAAAATCGTGACCAAGAGCGAAAGTCACACGTCGATCAGAAGCGCCCACCGAAAAAATTGTTAATTTTGGTTACTTATTCCTCGAAATGTCTGTTTTCATGTTAACTAACCACTACCTGACAAATCTGAGATCAACGACAACAGCAACAGAAGCCAGGGACAAGTCGTTGCATCAGATGTTTGCGAGGAGTTACTAACACACCCTGGTAAAAGTACCTATCACCAACCAGAGTCCAACCATCCCACGTCTCCATGGTAACCGATTTACATCCAAAATGGCGGGCGTCGAATTCACTGCCTGGTTAACATCGTACCTGGCCGCAACCTTCCATTGGTCTATCAGAGCCATGTCATCGGGGCGTGACGTCACCACAAATTCACAATTGAAGACTCCATGGCAACCAGGGCGGAGTCGCCATGTATAATTATTGCCAGCGTTTCTGGCGCTCTGGAATAGTTACTATAGGGAATGTATAACAATCATCAGTAACAACTATCACCATGGTTACCGCTGCTTCCTACTCAGAGACAACGTTGGCCAGTCAGATCCTCGCTAGACGCCGCCATATTTTGTCATCTTTTAACGCCATGTCACGGGGGCGTGACGTTACACGAGCAACCACGACTCTGGTGTTACAGTTGGTTTACAGTTGGTTAAATAATGTGCTGCGAAGGACAGAAGATACCACGAAATGTCTGGTTAATATTTTACATTTAAGTCCATTATAATTTTGAATTTACCGCCCTAATTTTTGAAGCTCGAGAAGTATTGAAACATTTCAAGTTTCCCTAAGCTTTGATTCGCTCAAGTTCACTAAGCTTATGATACGGTTTTAGAACTAGATTTATATGGATGCGAGAATTTTATCACGCTTCGATTTTCGATGTAAACTTTAGGCTTTAGCGTAGAATATCGTCTTCTCAATAATACCTATTAGACTTATGTAAATATTTCGCGAATATAGTCACGGAAATCAGTTACACCGAATTCAGTTGGTCGATAATCAGTTTTAGTTCATAGCTTCCCCGATAGTTGCTCAGTGACTTTATGTATGTGAACGCGCCTTCATGCGAGCACCCTTCGAGTTCACGGTCTTGATGCCTCGCATGAATCTCTCACTTTCGTTCTTGGTCTAAGCGTAGCACAACGTACCACGTGCTGGAAATGACTGAAAATTATCTTAAAATTGATTCGATTGTAACCTTGATTTTGAAATTGAGTGGCGGATCAAAATACTCTGAGATTGGCCTAATTTTTTGTAGATTCCGCATTATAATTGCACAATGGCCTTATTTGCATCAAGTAAAATAACACTTTGTATTCATTCTTCCAATCGGCTTAAAACTTGTCTACCTCAAGCTTGTCGGTATATTTCATAAATCGCGAGCCATGACAGGTCCTACGACCTGTCATGGACTATGAATTCGTGCATCGAGATTTTCATTGCATACATTTTTCCCACGTATACTAGATCATTCACTTTTGGGTGATTTTGATATTACAAACCCTGATAATGGGACTCTTGGTGTTGCGCATTTTATCTTGAGGCACCGAAGCAAGCAAGTCTCCTGAATTTTCCTTACGGCGTGTTTCCTGTTCATCTTTTTTTAGAGCGAGGTGATGCTGACCGTTATGGGTGAACAGTACTTGCCCGTACTGAGGTCGGCTTCTCCAGAGATTTTGTAGATCAAGATGCTTAGTAGCCACCAGGAGCTTGTCGATCAAATTCTTAGGTTCACAGTCTGCTGAAGTGAAATGGGCGTAATTGTCCCGGCGATATGTCAATGGCTCCTTTCATTGATGGTTTATGTTAGAATCTTGAGTTTGATTTAAACAGATTTCTGGGTATCCTTCTTTTTCGTTCTAGGGTGTGGGTGGGACTTTATAGGGTACTTCTAAGTTCAGTTTTAAAACAGCTGAGGTCAATTTTGATACAGAGTCCTTTATCTGATATCATTTTCACCTTCAGTAACATGAGTACAAGGAATCTGAATCGCAGAATCAATACCTTCATTATCACAGAACCAGGGTTTCTCCTCGACATTGCTGTATTCGCTGTTCACCTGAGGTGGAATGATATCCAATATGACTTGTTGCGAAGGTGTAGAGTCACAAGTAAGGGTTTTAAAGCAGGTCTTAGTTCTAAGGATTCTTCTTTGTTGACAATGGGCTTTTGTGTCAAATATACAAACCGTTCTCTTCCAATTTCGGCATCCAGCGGTTGCGTTGTCATGGAGAAACTTGGAATCTGTATTTTGTGCCAATTGAATCTGAGATTCTTAATTACAAGATCCTTAGGAATGCTCGTAAATAGTGATTTAACATCTAGAGAAAGTAATTTGTAATTATTTGGAATATGAAAACTTTTAATTTTACTGACAACATCCCAACTATTTTTTGTATAGTTTTCAGTCTGCCATAAGACCTTCTTGATCGGATTCCTAATAAATTTAGAGAGATAATAGGTTGGAGACATACAGAAAGATGTGACAGGTCTAATTGCAATATGTGGTGTATGAATTTTCGGCAGGTCATAAAATTTCGGTGCACTAGATTTGTAACTTTTGGAAATCTAGAAGGATCTCTGTTTATATGTGCGTTTTTTATTAATTTTCCAATGATTGAATGAGGTTCGTTCTGAATCTTGTTAGTAGGATCTTTATATTAGGTTATGTGAACCTGCTTGTCTAACAAGAGCTCTTGGCATTTTTGATTATAATCAGATTTGTCAATTATAACTGAAATGTTTCCTTTGTCGGCACTGGTAACCACAAGGTTCTTGTTGTTGATTAAAAACGTTTTAGTACTATTGCCCATTTCCTCAAAATCTGATTTAACATTGTTAGCATATTTTGATATTCAGGAAGCGAATTTAGTTAGAAGTGATGCTAGACCTAAGCTGAGTGCATTTTTCAGCAGGTATTATGTTAATCTCATCATCTATACAAGATAACGTAGTCTCAACCATTTTACCTTTGTTGGCAGGATCTATACAAAATTTAGGACCTAAACTCAGAAAGAAGTTAACTTCATGTGGTATTTAGTGTTCGTTAGATTTATAATCGATGTTTTGTTAACTTTTCTATTGTTAAAATTAACGTTGTAATATTTACGAGCTAACTATTCTAACATAGAAATTGATTTTTCGATGAGTTCTTTGCCAAAATTATCAATGATTCTTTTGTAACATTCAAAACATATTATAATATTATCATTTAAAGGTAATTCGTTGACTTCATATTCTATTGTCTTGATTCGTTTCTGGTTTTTATTATTGCGATGCTTAATGTCAGTAAT
This sequence comes from Andricus grossulariae, assembly GCA_011634705.1. Classification (NCBI taxonomy): domain Eukaryota; kingdom Metazoa; phylum Arthropoda; class Insecta; order Hymenoptera; family Cynipidae; genus Andricus; species Andricus grossulariae. The sequence goes on along the minus strand of JAABKJ010007545.1, from coordinate 216,004,619 downwards.
TTTTTGACTTACTACTTCTTGACTTACCACGGAGAAGGAATCTATTCTGGTTTTTCATCCTGGTGAGAGTGTATTTTAGACGAATCCATAAATTGATGTCTCGGAGGGCGTCTTGATCGTAAACGTTTTAAAGTTGGTAAAAAAAAGTGAAGGGTTTGGTTTTAGCTCTAGGAATGTCCATGATACCACTAGTATGATAAGATTCTATTGATGTTTATGTTGTTGACCAGATGTGGATATTGATAATCTTGATTTTAAGTTTTTTAGCTACTGCACTGGTCCTTTATTGTTAATAGTTAGTTAGAGTTTTCGCCCTTCGACGAGGGGCCTCATCAGTACAATAAAAAATAAGATGCCAATCCACCACCTGAAAAGACTGATTCGTAGCCTAATTATAACTAATTACAATAAGAGATTAATTACAAAGGTAAACATAACCTTAACTTACGTCCGAACTCACTCCATCAATGTATAAACACCGTCGCCACAACTCATACTTGGATAAAATAGTAATTTGTTTTTAGGATAGAATAGTAATGAAACAAGGGATTTTTTAGATAATGTTTTTTTTGTAATGTTTTTGGATAATGATGATAATCACTGTCTGAACTTCATTCTGTCTTGTTTTCTCCATTAGTCAAATTTCTCGAAGGCCAGTTCATATTTATCGTTATAGATGTTTCGGGTAGTAAATCTTGTTTTGCTTCTTTCAATTTTGAAACTCTATTTCCTATTAAAAAGGTCATTTCAGTACTTCCATCCAATTACTTCCCTCCTTGGAAATAAGTACGACAAACGGACCGACGGACACAAGACAAAAACTTTAAGAGTTTCCGCCCGGGTCTACACACTTTTAAAAAGAATAATTTGCTTATCTTCTTTATTTTTACTTCATTTGAAGCACGTTATATGTGAATAAAAATATTCCAAAATGAAAAATCTTAACGATATAGTCACTCTAACTCGTTTAGATATAATTTTATAAACCGAAATATTAAAAAATCTACCATTTCTTTTCCAGACACTGAATTATCCAATATCTTTGAATTTGATCAAATTTCGGCATTCGCGGAATTTCCAAAATTTAATGAATTCCCTGAATTCCAAGGACTTGACAATAAAGCAAAGAATTCAGAAGAATTAAAAAATTCAGGCATATCGGTGCATTCAGAATATTCAGAAAATTTGAGGAATACATAAAATGAAGAGATTTTAAGGGATTTTCAGGAATCATAGGATTCAAAGAATTCACAGAATTCTAGCAATTTATAGAATTAAAGAGTTGGGCTTTGACTAAAAATAGTTGGGGTTTCTTATTGGGTTCTATCAATTTATTTAAGATTTATCATCAGGAAAAGTAATATATATTACCTTAGTTTGTCAAGTTACTTCCACTACACCCGCCCCCCTCCCTCACCGACATTTTTGAAAAATGTTTATACTGATTCCGACGTTACATCATGGAAAATGATCAAAAAGCAGGGAGCTTCATTTTATGTTTAAAAAATGTGATTATTCAAAATTTTGTCTTCTCACAAAATAATTAACTTGTTGGTAAGCTCTTGGACTTTAAAGCTAAATATTTTTTTAATCGTGCAATAAAATAAATTCAACTTATAGCAGGATTCATCGCTAGCATCAAAACTTTTAAACAGTTTTCAATTAAATATCGTAGAACAAGTTTCTGCAAAGATATTAAAAATCATCATTTATTGTGCGATTATTTCTGTTTGTCTAAAAAATAACCTCTTTGGAGAACAGGTTGTTTTTGAAAAAGAATTGTTATGCAGACATATGATATGCAGCAAATCTTCTGAATCCTTCCCAACATTGCTCTACTACATCGGCATTTAGTACTATTCTCCTTCCATCCGCGATTAGAGTCTACTGATCAAGATAAACGAAGCAATTACAAACCATTTTAATTTTGTTAAAAAAATATTTCAGGATACATAATTATTTTCACAAACTGATCTCAACATCCTATCCAAATCTGTCTATAATGCCGTGTATCTCTTGCAATATTTCTCCGCAAATTCACGCGAATAATAGATAAAATAGATGAACGGCATCATGCACAGATTAGAATCGAATGTTGAGGTCATTTAGCAAGTAAAATTTTCAATTCTTAAATATTTTTTAAAGAAGATTAAATTTTTTTTTATAATTGTTTCGTTCTTCAGCTCCTCCTTCAAGTTAGCGAAGACTGTCTGCAATGATAAAGTAAAGATATCAAGGTGAGGTCTTTCGAAGCAGAAATAAATCTTTCGATCGGATGAAAATTCTTTATGTAATTTTTTGTTAAAAAATAGCAATATTTAAGAGGAAATCGTCTAGACTGTTTATCTGTTAATAGAAGATCATGTAGGACAACCAATGACATATATTCCCTTATAACTGTTGCAGCACCTACAGCTAGAATTAATAATATACCTTATTATTCATAAACCCTCTTGTTCGATATTTATAACAAATGCTATAAATACAAACCGTCAATGAACAGAACACAGGTTTTTTATTTTATTCTTCTTATATCTTCAACTTAAACTAAAACCTGTTTTTTAATAAGTAAATTACTTTCTTTAACCCGAAATATTTTTTCCCACGTACACTCAAAAAATTATTTGTTGAAAATTAAGGAAACCATTTGTTTGAAATAGTTTTTTCTTCAGACTGAGAATATTTATAAATACAGAAAATCACGTTAAATTAAAAAAAAATTTTCGAACGAAGAGCTATTTTCTTGAAATGAAGACAAGTTTTTTATTCAAAGAAATTTATTTGATTCAAAGAAATTTTATTTGGACTGACGGTCAATAAATATTTTTCTACAATCTGAGCAAAATTGTAGACAAATCCGAGAATTTTTTTTCTGAGTGATGAATTAAACACACAGAAAAATATTCACCTTGAATGGAAAAAAAGCGTTTCTACAACAAAATATGTTTTATTAGACCAAAAATGGATTTGAAATTAATTTAAATCTAATACCAACACGTCCAAGAAGATTATTGAAAATGAACTTTGAAAAAACTTCGAAAATGAACTTTGAAAAAGATAAATAATTTGGTAACTTATATTAAAAGTCTGAAGACAATAATAAAGCATTTCTATATAACGCTTCAATTGTATCAGACAAGAATTGTCACATTTCTACAATGTATTTGATAGAAAAGTTTTAAATTATTTCTGGATAACTGAACTAGTTACGACTTTCTTTTTTAAATTATCACAACAGACATATTTTCTTTAAGCACGCACGAAGCGCGCTTTCGTGTCCCTACATTTTTATTTTCTAATACCAGTTGTCTTGCAAGTGCCAAGGCGCGCGCCTATCAAAGGAGTACATAATGAATTTCTCATATCTTATTTGTAGGTAAATTCTGCAATCGTTATCATTTGGAAAAATTGTGAATAGAATTATAATTGGCTCTTAAATTTTTTTAACACTCAATTTATTTGTAAATCATATAGCCACAATAAATTCCTTTATTGTATAAATTAAAAGAATGTTATTTCTGAAATAAATTGTGATTTGTTCGTTATAACGTGTATATGAGTATATCAATTTCAATTTAATAAATTTAATTTAAGAGAAATGAAAAAGATGAAAAAATACATTGAATTCAGTAAGTTTGCAATGAGTTTAGCAAAATTCTAGGAAATCTAAAAGAATTTGATGAAATGCCGAATTCAAGATGAATTAAATAATAACTGAAAAAAAATTGAAAAAAATCCCGAAAGTTCTGCAGAATTAAAAAAAAATTATACGTATTCAGGGTGAATTTCAAATGAAATCTCATGAAATTCTAATAAATCTGCCAATACTTCTTAAAATCCTTGACATTTATTCAGAAACCTTGAAAGCGTTTATAACCATCTAAGAACAGAAAAATCCTCGGAAATTTTATAAAATCCCTTGTAATATTTTGAAATAATCTGATATCAGTTAAATTACTGAAACCAATTATTAATTAATATAAATCTTGACGTTAAAACGATTACTTCGGACAAACTAAAATTTGAGAAACAAGAAAAAATCTGACTCAGCCCGGATATGAACCGGGAATACCACTATCCATGAGTGGAGCGTTAACCAATTACGACACCGAGGCTGCAGCAGACATTTTGTTGTTTTCCATAGCGAACTTTTTGCAGGGAAGTACTATACGTATTTCTCAACTGCGACAAATTTCAAATCCTTAACATTTTTAAGTTTTCAAATTATCTAAACAAATTTCAAACTCACTTAATTCTTGTAAATCTGTTAAAAATGCCTTGCATTTGTTTGAAATTATCTACAACTCTCCTAATCCTTTAAAATCCCTTGGAATTTTTTAAACAAATACCTACGAAATTCCCTAAAATATTTCCAGTTTTTCAAAATAACTTTGAACTTTTCAGAAATCTTGAAAATTCCTTTCATCTTTTAAAATTTCCTGGAGATTTATTTTTAATATTTTCAAATCACTCTAAACTTTTTAAGGCCTTTTGAATCAATTAAATCACTTAAATCAGTTGAAAATTCCTTGAAATTTGTTGAAATATCCTAAAATATTTCAAACCCTTTAAAATCTTTTGACATTTATTGACATTATTATCATCTCTTTCAAATGCCTTGGATTCTTTTCAAATGCACTAAAATATTTACACTCCTTTAAAATTCCTTCAAATGATTAAAATAGATAACAATATCCTTTGCATCTTTTGAAATTCTTTTAAGGATTTTCCTACAATCGTAGGAATTTCATCGTGTCACAGGACACGAAGAAATCAGAAAGACAGGCCAGCGAAACTCTCGTCTGTCTTCAGAACACAAAGCGACCCAAGGATGACAGCTTTCTGCATCCATCTCGCAAGTGCGTCGGCATATTTTTGGCACGAGTGTATGGTTTTAAGGTTACGAACCAGTGATAGTTTCAGACATCCGAGATCACCTATCACAAGTACAATGACTCGTACTGAATATTTTGGATACATTCGTTGCAGCTCCCTTTTAAGGTCTTGATACCTTTCCTTCTTTTCTTTCTCCTTGGCAGTGATGTTGTATTCGGAAGGTCCTTTGGAATCAACATTCATCTCAAGTTACTTTTCGAAAGTTGGGGGGGGGGGAGAGTCAAAAATAGCCCAAAATGGGTAACGTAGTTTATGGACGGTCCCTTGCTCAGAAGAATGTTTTATTGATTATTTTATAAGGACGTTTGTCTCGAGAAAACAATTCAGGATGTTGTACTGCTTTTTGAATTTATTAAATTTATATTAATTCACAGCGCTGTTGTAAAACCTGAACATTGTTCATGGCGTAGTTTTGAATGTATACATTTTCTAATTGAAGCTGAGACTTATGGAGAAAGCCATCAAAGATATATTCGACTGGGGTGCTTGCTAGAGTGATTGATCAGCGACCTGGGTGTGTGATGTAAAACCCCAGGCCTGACAGAAAAACGAGCTTCCACATAAAACAAGACAAGACAAGGCAAAATAAAATAAAATGAAATAAAAATTCTAAATTTTTCTAAATAACAAACATCTGAAATCGGTTACGAATTGCGTTGTAAAAGTTATTTTAAACTTTGTTTCTTGGCCGTCGCGTAGCGCCGGTCGTTGCGCGTGGGTAGTGAGGCCGCGCGGCCACACAAAAAATTAATATCTCCGAAAGTTGCAGTGTCCATTAATTTTTTTTAATCGGCGCAGAAAATTATAAGAAATCAAAATATTTATATTAAAAAAAAAATTGTTTTGAATTTAAAAAAATTTGTTTGAATCGGATGAAATTGTTTGAATTTAAATATGGGTAGGTTTTTAGGTTTTATAGGCATTATTTTTTCCAAAAGTATACAGTAGAACTTTGTTAAGAGGATTATAATAAGAAGTGATTGAAAAGAAAGCAAAGAAAGGAGAAAATTTTTGGAAAGAGTAGCATAGATGAAGTTTATAAAATGAAATGGAAAAGGATAGAATTATTGAAATTTGTATATGGAAGCAGAGAAGGGAGTATGCTCATGTAGGCTTCTTCAAATTTGGTCAAGATTTGTTGTCGGGGTTTACACTTTTGTTTGATTTCTAAGAATTTCGGTAATAAAGGTGTAAAAAGTATAGGATAGAATAATATACAATAAATTTTTTTGCACCAGGACAAAAATGGATTAAAAACGAAAATGATAGAGTTTTTGGAAACCAGGAATAAAATAAAAAATACGTAATGGAACTGAATAAAAGAAAATAAAGCTATGGAATTATCGGAAATAAGAATGGAGTTTAAGTATATGAAAGAGGAAATATAAGATTAAAATGAGTGGTAGAAAAGGAAGATACAGGATTATTGAAAAAATAAATGCGCCTAAGCGAGAAAGTGGGAAAAGGATAGAAAAGAATAGGATTTTTCCAAAGGGGAATATAATCAATATTTTTTAAACTCAATAAAGACGTAGTGTTCTAGAAATAATATCGAATCTAAAGATATATAGAAGTATTATTACTATAAGGTCATAAAATGCGGAAGAACAATATAGAATAATTTGAGAGAAGAATATGATAAAGTTGTAAAAAGTGATAAAATTGGATAGAATATTACATATACAAACTATGAAGTTCTCTATACATATAGGATTTTTTCATTCAGGATTAATATATATATATATATATCTTTTTGATTACAATTTTTTGAATTAGAAATAGCATAAATAGTGATAAACCAATAAAATATAGTGATATTCTGGTAAAGAAAAAGCATTCTTGGCAAGGCGGTAAAGTGGGAAAAGGATACAAGAGAAGATTGATCCAAATGGCAATATGATAAATAGTTTTTTCAACGCAATATAGAATAGTATAAAATTCTTAGAAAGATAAAATGAACCTACATCTCGATTGAGTCATAAAATATTTTAGAAAAGGATAGCATTTGACGGATGCACGTGCTCCTTCAGGAAGAAATTGTAGGAGTAAATGACCGAAATGGAGAACCGTTTTTGATTCTCCTTAATTTAATAACATATTTTTTTATAGTTTAATAATATATTTGACATTTGTGAATATTTGGCTGATCTCAAATTCGGATATTGTGATTGTGCCGCGGGCAGAAAGGGAATGACGCATAAATCAAAGTAGGCATCTCGCGCGGACTCAATATCAATTTATATTTAAATGGAACTTGGTCGAAAAATTAAGAGGCCTGAGATTCAGTGGGCCTTGGATTGAATAATGGGCCCCGAATCTCGACTCGGAGCGTGGAGGACAAGCGTATCGTATTGTATCGTGCCGGGCGACTTTTAAATCTAATAGGGGATAACTTCTCGATATGGGTTCTAAACCTGAAATCTTCCTTTCAATCCGTGGAACGGGGACCCATAATTACCGATTATGAGGGGAATCTTTATCATTTCTATGTGTAGGAAACTCGAGGGACACCTGTTGAAAGTTTTCTGAAGACCTATGGACCTAGGCTGTCGCCATATAGTCTGAACTTAGGAATCGAAATTATTCTACATAAGCATTCTTCGACAGAGAATTCTTTTTTAATTATTTAAAAGGAGGAATACGTAATTACATTTTTAATCATTGTAATTATTTTTTAAATTAGAATCATTAAGAATAACTTTCAAAATACTTGATCTAATTATCCTTTAACGGCTCTCGATTCATAGCTGAACTTGACTTAAAAAAATAAATGTCCGTTTTGAATTTGAAGATAGGACATATTTAAGGACATAACAATATAATACATCTGCTTATATATATTAGAAAAAAAAATTATTAATATGTTTCTCAGAGTTTCCTTAACTGAACAAGTACTATATGCTTGTCAACGTGTTGTCGTGTTTCTGTCCCAGCAAGACATACGAGCCCTCATTGAAATTCACAGGGGTAAATTATTCCGGACAACAACAGGAAAGCCACTTCAAATTTCTAGCCGATTTCATGATTTAGAGGATATAAGGTAATTTTCTTTACATAAGGCTGAATCATAATTTAAGCCTTCGGTTGAAAATTACAATTGCAGTCTTTAGTAACAATAACATTAGGCCAAAACTGTCAAAGAATGAAGATATCATAGGCCCCGTTGAAAAACGTCACACTATCAGGGGTTGCGGGGTTAACATATTTTGTGATGATTCGTAACGTAGGGGAGAGGTTAACGTAGATTGTAGAGTGTGACAACACACATGGAAAATATAAATGTGAATAAAAATTTTTTGAGGTGCTTAAAAAAATGAAAATACTGGTTGCACACTCTTTCCCCTCTCCCCCTCTTTGCATATTTTCTTAAGAATTCCTATTTTTTCTCATATTTTCAAGAAAATTTCCCTGTTTCTCGATTTTGGCTTAGATACGTAGTAAATTAATAGAACCTAATAAGAAAATCACACTACTTTTTGTTGCAAGTTAATTCTTTTGTATTGCCAAGTTTACTATGTATTATATTTTCGGTTCAGAATTCATCACTTTTGGTTAACAATTCTACTACATATTTGATTGAAGATTAAAATATATTTGGTTGAAAACTTGTTTTTCTTTGGTTGAAAATGAATTTTAAGCAAAAATTTAACAATTACATTTTTTTTAAATTCATGGTTTTTAGTTAAAAATTCAACAATTTGGTTGAAAATTGATGTATTTTACTGTCAATTCGTCTTTTTTAGTAGAAAGTTTTCTTCTTGATTGGAAATTTAACTGCTTTATTGAAAGTTGAACTACTTTATTGATAATTCATTTTTTTAGTTAAAGATCCATCTTTTTGATTGAAAAATTTTATATTTTGTTGAATATTCGTTTTTTTTCGGTTGAAGATCAAGTTTTTCAAATGCAAATTTAACTATTCCATTTTTGGTGGAAAATGTATCATTTTGAGTTTAAATTCAACTATTTGGTTAAAAATTAACTTTGTTGTTTGTTATTGGTAAATTCGTTTTTTTTTACATAAAAAAACAACTGCTTTGTTGACAATTCGACTTTTTGGGTTTACAATGCTATTACTTTAATTGAAAACTCGTCTATTTGAGTTGATAATTTAACTATTTTGGTAGAAAAGTCAACTATTGGTTTGAAAATTAACTTTTTTGATTTAAAAATGCATCTCTTTGTGTAAACATTTTATCTTTTTGCTTAAAAATGCAACACTATTTGGTTAAAAATTAATCGATTTAGGTTGAGTATTTAACTATTTTGTTGCAAATTGATATTTTTTGGTGAAATTATACTTTTTTAATTCATAATTAAAATATTTCCTTGGTTAAAATATAAAATATTATATTTTTCGTTAAGAATTAATCTTTTTAATTGATTGAAAATTTATCTATGTAGGATGATAATTCAACTATGTTGTAACTGCTTTGTTGAAAATTCGTATTTTTGTTTGAAAATTCGACCCTTTGGTTGAAAATTCGTCTTTGTAAGTTGAAAATTCAACGATTTGGGTAAAAATTCGCTTCTTTTGCTTGGGGGTTGTAAATGCAACTTTTTCGTCAAAAATTAATTTTTTTATTTGTTACAAATTCCTCTATTTACTTGAAAACTCATCTTTCTTTGCTAAAAATGCATCTGTTTAAGTTAGATTTTTTTGGTTCAAATTCAACTATTTCGTTGAAAATGCAATATATTTCGACTTGAACTTCCCTATTATTCCCCTATTTACGTGAAAGATTCCCCTATTTCCCCAATTATTTGAAGCATTTTTGGTTGTGAAGTCTGTTAAAATTATTACGTTGGTATGCTTTGTCTTTTACTTCAGGTGTTCATCAAATTGAATCAAAGACAAAATTTTGACATAAAAAGGAGGGAGTGTTCGTATTTGTGACGTCACCCTGGGTGATTAGTTTAAGTTAAGCATTTAGTTAGTTTATATAAACTCTTCTAGTAAATGAGTAATTTTGACCAATTTGTATTTTTTTTTATCTTTAGATAAGAAAAACATTTAGTTTTTATTTCGATGGTCCTATGATGCACCGGTTCTGCTGCGATAATTCCTTCAGACACCTATTCTTAATACACTGCGAATCCCATTTAAGCGCGGTTTCAGGCATCGTCCTAAATGGCCTTCGCTTAAATCGAACACAATATTCGCTCGCTCCGAACGTAAACATTCAGGGCCGTGTGAACTATTTCTGTTGGATTGGGACGCATGCTAACAGATGACGTAACTAACGCGCTGAGGGTATTGTCCACTTTGTTGCTACGCTGCTGTTTGTGACGCATGACTGAGCACCGCCTCTCTCTCGGTCTTCTAGTAACGACTTAAATGGGAGTTACTTGAATGGGTTACCCAGTGTATCTCTATTCTAGCTATGCTTATGTGCATCGACAATATGATATCCCTGGAATACGGAAAATGGTCAATGATATTCACTTTCGCTGATCCAGGGATCTTTCTACATTCCTTCGTTTTCAGGTAAATGTTCAGCTCAACATTTTTTACCGTGTAGTTTTTGAATGGCCCATACGTAATAGTGGAACACTCGAAAAATGTAGTCGGGTCCATTTCACCTGGTGGAAACATATAATGATGATGTTATTCCTGCATATTTCATGAGAGGTTTTCTGGTTTCGCCATAAAGAGTAATAAAAACAAATAATATGTTTGCTAATAAGTCTTCTCTCTCACCCCTAATAACTTTTGTGATTTGGTTGTAAGCTTTGACTCGAATTTAGACACGGTAGCGACAAGGGACCCTCTCGAGTTGAGTTAGGTTTGGCAGCACTGTCTCGTATTTCTCACGCACGCTCCTCCAGGCCATCTTTTGATTAATTGTCGTCGAATATCAGGGGAGCCACAGGACTCTATCCACCATTCCTTTCTCCCTTTCACCGTTATTCTGATCTCCTAACATTCGTGATTAAGGGTTACTTAACGAAGAATTTTCAAGCGCTCCATTTTTCAGTTGGTGTCTTTCCTCTTCTTCATCGAATATTTTTTACGTCGGTCGTGATATAATAGGGAGAAACTCTGTAGATAGATTTATCGCGAGATTTTATTCTAATAAGTTTCTGTTTCTGAGAGATAGGGCTACTTATAGTTGATTAAATGCATTCGCGCTTATTCCAAATTCTCTTTGTTTGTGGTAATACAGTTTTGCGTGAGTAATCTTTAATTCAATGATGTATTGAAATGTATACAATAGCAAGATTGCTAGCAACAACATGTCTTCAAATTTATATTTACAATCTGAACATTAAATTTCACTAAAAATGAAGGTTTATTAAAGCAGTAAAACGAAATTTGCGTAATAAATTTTGGAAAATTTGATCTTCCTAATTGCCTAAATTGTCTACTCTACTGTTATGGGAAAACAACGGCTTTCTATGTCCCGAATATTGTTTCACATACCTACACTTTTAAGTGCCCTAACATACAGTAGTAAAACTTTTAGGAAGCATCCAGCACTGAAGGAAATGAGATTTTAATGTGATTTGTAGGTCAAACGAGCGGGTCCGAACAAACGCTGTAATTTACGACGTCGTAATACTCCTGACAAATCCTGTATGTAAACATTGTAAGGCGTGATTCCGCAAAAGAGGTAATTACCTGAGTGCGACCGGGTCATTCACTGGGGAACATAATGCAATAAAACTCGACGGTATTCAACTCCTCGACAACTAACTATTTTGTTGCGCCAACAACCCCATGAGGCTTCGCATTATCCGAGCCGAGCAGTTGTAAAAATCACATAACTCTTAAAAGTCTAACTCTAAAAGCCTGAAAGTGGAGAACTTATTAGAAGCTTCCCTGTGACCTGAGCTATGACCGTAAACACCCACTTATTAAAGAATTTTTTTTTTCTGAATCCAGGTCAGGCTCATTTTGAGAACGCATTTTATTAATACAGATGATACTGTTTTGAAGATGATGATCGAAGAACTGCATCCACAATATCAAAGTTTATACTTTATAGTAAATGGAGGAGTCCACGTCATCTGATCACGGCAATTTTCATGTCAGAATTCAAGATATATTATTGTGAAAAAAAACCGTATCAAATATTTTTCGAAAATTCAAAACATAAAAAATGCCTTATCTTTGGTACTAATTGTCCCAAAAAGGCTTCTTTTATTGTTATTTTTTTATTTTTTTGACAGAGGAAGATATAAGTGCGTTCTATCTCTATCAAGCCCTGAAGACATTGAAGTGGGACTGCGACTGGTTTTCAAGAAAAAAATTTCAAACGTCACGTCCTGTATGGCGCAGCGCTGTTCGGTAGGGCTGTAGCCAAATTCAATTTCCAGACCCCAATTTTCATCCGATTTAAACGCTTTTTTTAAATAAAAAGTTATACAAAGTCTGAATACATGTTTATCAGCCGATTTTTAAAAAATAAATGTAGTACTTTTTTATTTAATGAATAAAATACCAAATAAAAATTTGTTGATTCTTAAAGAGTACCGTTTTCTATAAAATATTCATATTTATTCCAAAAATTTTATTATTTTGTTATAAACAAGTAAGTGGATGAAAATGTATTTATGGGATAAATGACTAATTTTCAACATATTTTACCAATCCTGAACAACCAATGATAATTATCATTGACATTAACAATTTTATAAATAAACTTGTCTCGCCTAATTTGTTTGAAAACTAAAAAAGCCGTTTTTCTGGTTGCAATCTACTGCAAAATTACTAAGCAATAGCTCTTTGCTATCAGTTTTGATGAATTGATAATAAATCTGGATATTTTATAGAAAACGGTACTTTTCAAGAATCAAGAAAATTTTATTTGACATTTTATTTATTGAAACAAAAATACTAACTTTCTTTTTCCTCGACTAATAATGACATATTCTGAATTTTCTTAGGATTCATCCAAAAAGGACAACGTTCAAATTGGATAAAATTGTTGTCTGAGAATTAATTTGTCCATTGACACTTTTTTGTCCTACCGAACAGCGCCGCGCCATACGAGACGCGTTGTTTGAGTTTTTTCTCTAAAACCAGTCACAGTCCCACTACAATATTTTCAGGGCTCGTGGACGTAGAGCATACATAGCTTTCTGAGACAATAAAATAAAAAACGCCTTTGTCGGGTATCGCGTTATTAATGTTTTTTTTTTAAACATTTTCAAAAAATATTTTATTTTGGTTTTTTATTAATTTGGAAGTGTATATGTGTATTTTTAAAATAATAAATCGAGTCGTCAAAAATTTGAATCACTAGATATGAAAACGCTTTTCTTCTTAATCAATGAAAAATTAAGGAACTTAATAGATGCATTCCTCAAATTCACTATTCTGAAGAAATAAACGATTTCAGAATAAATTAGAATCCTATTTCAGAATTAAAAATTGAAATATTTTTAAATATTGAAATGTTTCAAACAAAACATTCAATCTCCGCCATTTGAAATTAAAAAAAAAAAATTATCCGATGAGCTGAAAATATTTTGAATTGTTATTCTGCCTTCTACGTTGAGTGTTTAGAGTTTAGAATTTACAAGAATGACTTTTGAACCCGATTTTTAATTTTATAGCTTGCTTGGATTTTGAGCTTAGACTCTTAGATTTAGACTTCTATAGATACTACTGAAAATTTTCCTTGTTGGCGAATACAATCCTATCTGCCTTTTAGGTACCAATAAAGTTAATCCGTTCCGCTTTTCTGTAGGTAATAAACGTCCTTTTTATGAGGAGGTACTTCCCTCTTTTGTGCCCCGTAACAATTGTTTCGTGACTTTAGAACTATATTACCAACTTCCTCTTTTCTTAGTTTGGATTTAAATTTATGACCGAAAATATGACGCTTTTGTGTAGAAAATGAAGTAGAAAATCACGGAAGATATAGAGATCTCAAGATTCGTTTCATTTCCAATTCACAACTCTAAAATCCTTTTCGTTGTAAAAATTCAAAGCTTCACTCGTGTGTTTATTACAATTTTTGTAAAAAGGTAATTTCCGCAATGATCGGATAAGATATGTCATAAACTTGAATTTGATTATTATTTGACAAACCTTTTCCATATATAGGTATAAGCAACTCTTAAATTAAAAGCTTTTTAAATTTTAACGCGATTCCATGCGAAATTTGTATAGACACTTTAACATTGAAGATTAAATTTATATTAGAGTATAGGGAGAATATTTTTGATAAAACAGGTCCCTGAAAGGTTAACAAGAGATTTAGGGTTTAAGCATCCCCTTTGTTTGCCATGAAAAAACGAACAGAGCGATTCGAACCTTCCATGACTGTGTTTGACGATAACGCACTTCCGTAGCCCTTCGTTCATTAATCAAAACAAAGTCAACTCTCATTTCATAGTCGACCTATCAGCTGGACTACAGCTGTGCAAATATATATAAGTGAATAACATAATAATATCAAAATAATCATTTGTAATATGGCAACTCATCTTTCTAAATTTGAATTTGTATAAAACCACTAACTGGTAGTCGTTTTCTACTAATTCAATGCCTAAGAGTAACCAACTAAATTAATTATTAACTATATCAACTAAACAAATTTTTAATGCTACTACTAAATGAATTGGTAAATGTATCTGTTGCTAGGTACTATTTTAAACGGTAGTTTCAAATACACTGAAACTTGGATTTAAGAAGTCCGGGTTTACGCCGTTCAGAGAGTTGATGTCCTCGGCAGTTTCATGATGAGGGGAGCTGTGGAGCCGAAAGAGAGGCGGTGTCAGTCATGAATGACAAACAGCAACGTAGCGACGAAGGGAGCAGTGCGCGGGTACTCACGCACGTATGTTGCGTAATATTATGTATTCCAATTGGAAATGGTTCATACGGTCTTGACTGTTTACGTTTGGATTGTCTGGATTTACGATGAAGGCCACTGCAAATCATGCCAGAAACCAGGCTTAAATCCAAGTTTCAGTGTGAATTTAAGAACTGATTTTACAATAAATAGAACTCCATTGAAATCAATTAATAAATTATTAAGAGAATGGAAACATACAAGAAATGTGTAAATTGTACGAACAATACATCTGTGCATGTGTTAACCTGGAAAAAGCATTTGACAAGGTAAATAGAAGTAAACTTTTGGGAAATCCTTAAAGAGTACGGAGTCCATGGATAGCTCCTACAAGCAATACAAACTATATATGCAGGCAGTAAAGCGAGTGTAAAGGTTAATGGGAAACTGAGTGACTGTTTCGATATTGTGCAAGGCGTGAAACAAGGATGCGTGATGTCTTCATGGCTATTTATCATATTTATGTATAAGTGTCTATGAATGGCCCTCTTCGACGAAGAAGGTGTAGATCTCGAAACAGTGAAGGTGCGTGGGTTGGCTTTCGCAGATGACAAGATTGTTATGGCAGAATCAATCGAGGACTTGCAAACAATGTTGAACAAAGGAAATATATGCATGAAGAACATGGGCATCAAAATTAACGTAAATAAAACAAAAATCATAGTGTTTGAACGAAAAGGTGATAAAACAATGTGCAACATTGTCTTAAATGATGAGAGATTGAACAAGTTGATAAGTACATATATCTAGGTAGCCTATTCACCAGTGACGGGAAGATAGATTGGGAGTTAGATAGGCGCAAAAACGAAGGTCAGAAGATTATTGGTTAAGCAGGGTCTATTCTCAGAAGTAAAAATATATCAAGAAAAGCTCAAGTGGCAATATAAAATTTTATATTTGTACCGACTGTACTATACAGTAGCGAGACGTGGACCTGTCAAGAAAAGGATAAGAGTAAAATTAACGCAATTGGCATGAAACCTCTGCGCAAAATATGCGGAAAATATCTGATGGGCAAAGTGAGAAACGAAATAATCCTCAAAAAATGTTGTGCAATAGAGACAATAGTTGACACATGGGAAAAAAATCAATTAAGATAGTTCGGACATGTTGAAAAAATGAAAAATAAAAGGTCCAACTAAAACAAGTGTATAAAGGTAAAGTAAATGGCAGTATGCCGAGAGGCAGACCGCGGAAAGAATGGTAGAATTTATGAATGAGACCTTAATCCGAAAAGACAGAAGAAGCCATAGAAACAGGAGAGCTGCCATGAAAAAATGCATGGATGTGAAGAAAGCTAGACAAGTATACTGGACAGAAAAATGTGGCAACAAATAGTTTATAAAAGGAATGTGAGTAGAGTGAATGACGCCTGAAACAAAAGACTTCGGATACTAATGGGCCCGATTGGGGAACCTGATATAACAACCTTGTGAAGCTCTACACTTGAGGTGATCGCTAGAGAAATTGATCAGCAATCTCGGTCGGAGCGGTGTTGCGAAACGAACGTGTTAATTGAATAAATAACATGAAAATTCTAGACCAACCTAAAAATCTATACCTTCTTCCCGACACTAATATTTTTCAACCGAGCGAGTCACGCCTACCCTGAAAGGGAAACAGCCTCATTATATAATACATCATATATCATATATAACATATCATGTATCATGTGTTATGTGTCATGTATCATGTTGATGTCCACCAAATTATATTCATGGTTATAAATAATATTAAAAACCACGTATAATTCTTACCAAACATCCGTGATTCTTTCTTTCGTTGCCTGAGCGTCCTAATCCCACCAGTTATTCGACTTAGAATAAATAGAGTCGCGGGACTTATTCGAAAAAAGTTAAAGTCCCTTCGACAATCAACAGCGCAAGCGCGGCTTGGGTCACCGTTCATGCTCGTAGACTTTTCCTTAGCGAAAACGCGCCAATCATGCGAAGCCCGCATACAGCAGCATCGCGAAAAGATCCTCGCTCGTCAACTTTTGCACTGCGACCGCGGACCAATACCCTTCTCACTTGCACCGTGAGTGGTGCGCCGCCGCCCGAGCTACCCGTTAAGATTAGCGCGTTTCGAGACCGAGAGACACTTCTCCCCGAGTCCCCATAGTGTATGCTTCGACGCTACCTAAATAAAAACATGTTTTCAGGTTACATCACTTTATTTATTTTTGAAACCCCTCTTTCTGAAGCTTGCATGCCTCTTTCACAGAAACGTCGCACCCGATCCAGGAAAGTGTCCCTCCCGTGTATCCAGAGATCCCCCTCACCTAGGAGAAACCCGTGGACGCCACGAAGAGAATCGCTCCCGTACCGGCGAAATTCAATGCCATCCTCGAGAAACCCGATCTCCCCCTGGAAACCCCGTATAACCACGGAACCGAACCCACTCCTCGAATACGAACTCCTGTCATTTTCTCTTGCCAGTGCTACGTACTGTGTGCGACAAGGCGCTCCTGTCACCGTTCCATTAGGCGCTCTAGCTCTACTTTTTCCCGACAGCCAGTCCAGAGTCTCAACGCAAGCCACGCACGATCGTGCCATCCACACATCGCCGCAAGCAAGCGACACCACCCGACAATGTCGTACGCACTTTGCGAGTCTCTCACCTAGGACCTCCCCCGATCCTCGCAGCGCCAATCTGCCTTACTTGGATCGCAACCCCGGCAATCCTTTATAGTTCCTTACCCCTCAGGAGTTAACCCCTCCCTCTACAGCAAGGCTGGGTAGTCCCGTAAGACGGCTACTAATAATCAAATATGTGGACACCTCCGGATTACTCCCCACTAACGAGTGCCTTGAACAAACGATCGGGCATGAACTCTCCCCCGAACTAACTGTCCTACTGGGGATCACCATCGACAATCACCCCCAGTTACCTTGGATACCTTCCTCATCTCCAAAAAGTCCCCCTCCACTCTTGATTACGAAATCGAGTATAACTCCCGCCAAGAAGTCGTCGATGCCTCCTGTACCATTACGGGTTACCATACCCACAACTCCCGCTAGAAAAATCTCCGTTTTATTACGGAATACACCGTTTCTGTTACCTTTTAATTCCCCCCAGGTCTTCCCAGATGATGTTACATTTGCACCAGCCACCGCACTTACCACCACGTGCAAAAGGATATGTACAAACGTCATCCGCATAACTCGCCGGCGACGAATTTTTATTTTGAGTGACAGTAATGCGTTCGCTTATCTCATAGCCATAGATCACAAAATCAAGTAGACGAGCCTTTAACAAATAATTAAATAACTCACGAAAACAATCGGTCCTTTTCGAGACCACCAAGTGTTTCGAACGTGGATCTATTTTCTGTTTCTTAACATTTCTGTCTTGAATTAAATAAAGTAATCTCAACTTTATTTTATTTTAAATAATTTTTTGAATCAGAATTAACCCACAGACCGACCTCAAATTGACGCCCAGACCTGGGCCCTGAGAGAAAAGTTAACATACTTTTTATCCCATCTTCTGCTCTACACACTTCTCTTATAAACAATTCTCAATTCGCTCATAGTGCGCGTTACTCTCATAAAAAAAAAACTTTCACTTCTGGAAGTGAATAAACACCCAATGGCGACCATGAACTTCGACATGGACTCTTCGGTACATGAACCTAGAGTTTAATCAACTGGAGCAGCCCCACCCTAGTAGTATTCACTAGAGCACGGACTCCTCTACAAATCTACCACATGTGGGAAAGCCACACCTTGGAAAATCAAGGCCCTGTTGGAATCCTTCATACAACCCATTCGATCTCTAAACTAAGAGTTCCATCAACAGGAGTATCCCCACCCTGGAAATATTTTTCAGAGCACGGATTCTCCCCCCCCCCTTCCCCAAAAACTCCCCTTTGATATAATCAAACTCTACTAGAAACATAGCCACCCCCTCACAACAACTAAACCCATTGAAAATCAAGGCCCTGTGGAAAACTCCAGCTGCAGAGAACCATCAAACTGCAGAAATCCCATTCCCTGGACAAAAACAAGGCCCTGTGGGGAATATCCAACCCCCTGTGGGAAAGCCTACAGCTTGGACACAACGAAGATCTAAAAAAAGGTATGAGGTTACGCCTAACTGCTCGCCCCCCCCCCCTCCCAAGGTCTGAGATCTTCACATCCCCGAGATCCTTTATAACCTATTATTATTATTATTATTATTATTATTATATATATATATATATATATGTATGAATTATAAATAATTTTTGGCCCAAAATTTGAAAAAAATTAGAATTTTGCAATTGTATTCTTTGGAAAATATGCGCCCGAGTGAAGTATCTTTCACATCGTAAGTGAAATTCATTTTGGAACAGTTTCTAGGTTTTCAGGTCGTTTTTTTAGAGGGTTGGAGTTTTTGAATTTTTATTCAAGGGGCAATACTGTGCCTACTTAGTACTTCCTCACAATATTTTTTTTTCTAAAAATACAAAACGTCAGTTTTGAGTTATTGATATTAAATTTTTGTTTTACCATACAATCTTGTATGTCTTTTGGGCTACCTAGGACAATTGTTTTGTTTTTTAAATAAAAATGGTGATACTGGCTCAAAATTATTATTATTTTTTTAATTTTGGTCAATTTTGGGGACATACAATTGTTGCAAGTGCAAATAAGTCCGTATAATTCAAATCTAAGTCTCCAAATTAATAATTCTAAATGACACGCTCAAAATAATTTACATGAATTTAAAAAAGTTCATACATTATCACATATTGAAATGCTAAAATTACTGAACAATTTCAGATTTATACGGATCATAAAAGCATTAATTTCAGTTTCAAATTATTGATAGCATACATATTATATTATTACTCGGGTTATGATAATTTAATTACAAATTAAAATTTTAATTGAACTCTAAATTAAAACTGCTTTAGAATGTATTTCAACAAGATAAATGATCTTAGTCTTTATAATAGAAATGTTTTTGAGCTTAGGTTTAAAGAGACGAGTACTAATTTATCTCCAAAGTGCTTATCGGTAATTTATTATCTTGTCAGATTTGCATTTTCGCGATGTGTATATTAATTGGAGATTATAATGCAAGCAATACAACCCGAAGAAAAAAACTGGATCTAGAAATGTTATATTATACTTCCTTTTTTAATAAAAATGGATTTTTAGAAATAGAATATTTATATGTTTGCTTTTTCGAATGGCAGTGTCAACATGTATCGAAAATATCCGGCTATTTGTACCAAAATTTCGGTACACGTAGCCACGGCCTTTTCACATAACTTTATAAGACAAATCAATAGAATTATACAAATTGACATGAGAATCTATTTGAAAATAATAGTAATTTTGCAAATGTATTCTTCTTAATACTAAGAAATCGCCGTTTCCTAAAATGTTGTTTTTTTTCTAAGAATTTAAACATTTATGTTTTCAGGATTCTTGATTATGATTAAGCACTTTAACTTATGAATCTTGGAGGTAGTGCTCACATATTATACCAATAATAGCTATTTGAAGAGAAATTACAATATTAATATCTTATTCCTAGAAACAAGATATTGAAATTAGCATAATAGAACAATTAGCAAAAATGTATTTATGGTATTTCCTTATTTATAGCTCTGTAGGGTTATCAAATTTTGTATTCTTTCAGTTCTTCAATAGTACAAAGTTATCTGAATGAGAAATTCAGTTTCAGAAAATAACTTCCAACCGTAGAAATTTATTTCCTCATGAGATATATTTGTTGGCAATAGTGTGTTTAATTAACTTTAATAATGAATCAATTATTTCTGTTCTTTGTAGCCACATATCTGAAAATATTCTTGAGCAAATCTTATGATTACTTATTACGTGAACCTTATAAGCATCAGCTATTTGGATTTTAAAAACAAATATACACTCATCTCCCAATTCTGGGCCGATCTCGGGTCTGGTTGGCCGAGAGTCGGATGCGTTTTTTCATGTCAACACTCAAGCCCGCATATTATGTAGTCTCTGAACCCGGCACAGTATGGCACAGCAGCGCCCAGAGAAGCGCGATGTAAACAACTTCTGCTACATCACTGACTATCTGAGCATATAGACCATCAAGGGATGTTCAGGGAGAGAGACAGAAGCAGTCAAGCGTGAAGCCGGCCGAAGATCGGGCGGCCCAGGATCAAGAGATATATAAATAAATTTGATATTTAACATTTTTTGTTGTGAAAGCTATCTTTTTTCGTTCCGCTGGGAATCGAGCTCAGGTCTTTTAATTGGTGGTTAAGTGCTCTACCGACTAAGCTACTAGAGAGATTGAGAATCATTATTTTTTCAGACTCGCATTATATTACTAGGTGTTCTTTCACTCCAGGTTACGAATATTATAATATTTTAGTGATCTGAATTATCATCAGATAGGTGAATAAATTAGCATACCTCATCGAGGGCCATGGAAAGTGCACCGGAGATGGCAAGGCCCTGTCGATCTTTCATGACGCCCTTGATGGCCGTTAGGTAACCGATAGTGAGGTTCTGCGGTTTCTGTAGCGCCCTCTCCGAGATCGGTAAGCTTTGTCGTTGGTCCTCCTCCGGCGATAGGCACTTTCGGTGGGGTTGATCGTTGGGCACGAGACCAGGAAGTGCAGTGGCAGGCGGTGGATCTGCCAGGGCAAGAATCGGATTAGAGGCCAACAGGAACAACAGAAAAAAGGCCTGAAAGTTGGAGATTGGCCGTTTATTCTGTTGCACTTGGGACTGCGACCTATGGAGACGATGCGGTAGCTGCTGGCGACGGGGAGGCCTGCGGCGGCTCGTGATTGGCGGGCCTGGGCGCATGGCCGCCGCCGCCACCGGTCAGCGCCTCCCTTCCCGCTCACCTGAAAAAACCAAGATCACAAAAGATTAATTTTACATCAACTTAAAGAAGGAAACGATTCTATAACCTCAACTTTGAACCATTTGCGCCAAATTAACCAGATTTACAACAGTTTTCATTAATCGTATACCTATCCTCTAATCTTGTTCCATTGTAATAACCTATATCGATCTTAGAACAATTTCTTCTCTTTCCAAGCACAACTTTATCCACTATTTCCGTATGTTTACGATCTATGGCTTGATTCACGAGGAAAACAGGTAGATTCGATAATCGAGACCTGTCGCAACACCTATCTGGAGTATATCGTTTTCCTAAAAATGATACCGCGAATGCGGTCACAACACGTGGTCGATGGCACACCTGTTGCAATTATGTAATAAAGTAAGAAGTGTATATGAGACGGGCCTAATGACTGTTACAATAAAGCTCAAGTTAAGAGGCGTACTGGGAAGATTCTGACATCACTTTCCTGCCAAATGACCACTATTGGGATACCCTGAAATCGTGGTACATGGAATTTTGGATATTGTGTCTAAAAATGCCCGATTAAGTGTTTTTCTCGGATGACGGCACATTTGAGCAATGCTGAGGAGAGAAATTTGCATTAATTCTGAGACCTTGATCACGTCTAAATGGAACTCATCAGTGAGATGGTAAACATTCTGCAATACTGAGTTTAATTGTTACTCTCAAATGATAAATGTATTTTTACCTTCAGAACATATTGCGAAATTTTACAAAAATTTTGTTTTCTTCTTTTAAAGGCATTACCTCATTTTAATCAGTTATTTTTCTTTAAGTTCTTGTTTTGACTCATCGGAAATTACACATGATATCGCAATTGGATTTAGTCATTTATAGTTTTTTTTTTCTGATTTTTTATCAACCAAAGCAGCCGTATGTCAGGTATTAGAATAAAATTCTGTTTGCTAAAAGTACGACTTTACAAGGTTCTTCGACACTTTCCGTTGCACCATATATTCTGTATAAGTTGCCTAAATCAATTATTGCGAACGTACTCATATATGAGGTTATTATTAAACTCGGTGAACATTAAAGAACCGTGACTCAGAAACGACGCCTTAAACGCTTAAACAATTAAGCTGCAATTAACGCCTTTGCGACTGATGACGACGGTTCACTTGGGTCTTGTGAAGATCTCAATCTTTCTAGTGATTTTTACCAATCTTTTCGTTGTTCGGGTTCTTTTACAGTTTACACTCTTAGATGGATATATGTAAATGTATAACACTTCTACTATATACATCTATTTAAAGCAATATGAATATGTCATAGCCACTTAGTGTAATTAGACATTTCATGAAGCGGTAGCCGGCTGTGTAATAACCGATAGTTACACTATCTAAGATTTCTAGCCGATTTATGAAGTAATCAGTCATCTTTAGACCGTTATTTATAAATTTCACTATCTGTCCAACTATTCTAGTTATTCTATGAAATGTCTAACTTTTCAACGACCACATAATGTAATAACATTCTAAGAATTCTAATTTTAAATAATAATCACTTGAACCTGAACCTTTTGATGCACTGTACAAAAAGACTGCTGTCCAACGGAAAAACCTAGTAAGAGACATTTGCCATTGTGACTATTTTCAGGTATACCTGGATGGCAAAATAACCTCTATCGCAAATTTCCGTTTTACAGCAGAAGTATTGTTTCAGGGTTAATTTCAGGTATGAAAATAAGACTGGATTCAAACAGTCTGGAGTGGTACTAAAATGAGTCCACTGGAGGGAACCCACATTCATTTGTTTTACATTGACAATAACAGCATGAAGTTACCCTATTGAAAAACAGGACATGCAAAAAAAGATACCGTAAAAAAGAGATCTCTATTTTTACAGTGAAGTTTTTAGAATATTACATTTTTAGGAGAAAGTAAGCATGGGGATGTTGTAAAAAATAAATTTCCTTGACAATATGTAACTTAGACTTTAAAAAATATTTCCTTCTGATCACTATGCATGCAGAAATCTCCCGATCTGGCCCAGATAGGGAATGAAACGCACGCCCCGATCTGTCTAGGTAGGGCCCAGGTTAAGCCCCGATCGGCAATCGGGCAGCTAGATCCGTCTGCGGTCGAGGCGTACGTTTCATGCTGTATTTAGGACTGCCAGGTCTGAGCCACGGCAAAATATATTATATTGCGAAAAAAATTTGACAGGCCAAAGATTTTATGCTTGTTTAAAAATAAGCTTATTCACCCAAAAGATTTGTGTTTCAAATAATCAAAACCTATCTGATTCAAATATACCATTGCTTGAATAAAATCAATTCTATATTTTTCATATACAGTCAGAAGTTTGTTTGATTCAAACATTTTTCTCAGTGTGTTAGCCATCTATTCAACAATGCTCTAACAGTAGGTGCAATAACGGTCTTCCTTGCACCAAAAAGTAATAATTTATAATGCTGTTAATTTTCATTTTCAGGCCAGGAATAAATAATTTCAGTCATGTTCCACGTCAAAAATTATCTGTGACAAGTCAAATAATAATTATTTACGAAAAATTACCTGTCCTAAAGTCTGAATTATATTTTAATTCTTTATGGAATTCCCCTGTTCCAAAGTGAAAATTATAATTCTTTTACGGTGATTCCCTATTCGAAATTCAAAATTCTAATTTTCTACGGAAATCCCCGTTCTATGTCAAAAATAACGTATTCTAAGATAATACTGTAATTCTTTCGATAATTCATTTGATTATAATTCTTTTAGAAAATTCCCTGTCTCAAATCAGAACTATAAGTCTTTTAGAAAATTCCCTGTATCAAAGTCGGAATTATAATTCATTACTGAAACCCTCTGTCTCAACTTGGAGTTATAATTGTTTTTGAAAATTGACTGTATATTACTACATTCGAGAGAGACACTGAATGACATTCACGGTCATTTCCCGAGTTTCCCGGTCAGGTAGATACCCTGATAACAATTTTGAAATCTGTAGAAAAAAGTACTAAAATGATATCTGAAACTTTAAGAGGTTTCAATAAAATAATTCCAGATACTTTTTAAAAATCTGTAATTTTCCCGAGGTTTTTCAGAGGTTATTTTAAAATTCTATACCTATTTCAGGTTTTCAAGGGTTTTCAGGTTCTGTATAACAATCCTGATTTACTAAATGCAAATCAGGGTGCGCTTCGCTGAATAGTGAACACTGAATCTGATAACAGAAGGGTTTTCGATGTTAAAAAAAGTCTCTAAAAAAAGCACGTCCGAGGAGCTAACAACCGAGACGATGAGCTCCACACAGGTAGCTAAGTCTGCTCGACAATAATTATGAAACATATGCGCGCACGTGCTCGTGTCACGCCTTTGTTTGTCCGTTATAGAGACGAGTTATAAGTACCGCATAATAAATTATGCCAACAATAACTAAGTCATTTTTACCCTACGCCTCCTTTTCTCCCTTTTCTCCTAGTGGTACCTCAGGGCGCGAGAAATGATTTAACCAAGACGTAACGACCCATCTAATTATGCAATTAGGGCTCGGATAAGTACCTAATTACGTCACACCCTTATTTACCAAATTAGGTCCTACACTTTTGACTTTTTAGATTCTCTTATTGTAAACCGCTACTTTTTTTATTTACGATTTTACTTGACAAGTTAAAATTTGTTCTTAGTTTGACAACTTGGTCTCGCAGTTAGCACTCCCGAGAGAAAACGACTAAATACATCTGCGACACTTCAGTTTCACGTTTTGAACATGATTTCTGGATGAAAATAGATCAGCCTCAAAAAGTGCAAGAAAGGAAGTAAAATATTTACAGGGCATTCGGTACAAATGTGGACATCGGACAACATTGCTTTTTATCAATTTATAAGAAGTACCGTTAAATCACAGACAAAAATAAGCGAAAGATAAAGTTTACATCGATTCCAGGTTAAAAAGTATGTAACAGAAATTAACCTTGTCGGCTAAACTTTAGTTTTAAATGGAAAAATTCCATACGTTTTTAACCTTGGCTCTGATAATAATCTTTCGCCTCATAATGGTTAATCTTTACTGGAAAAGCAGCGAAAGTTACGACGCCAATGCTATCTAGCTTCATTTAATGTTATTCGCAGTTAAGTGAAATAACAGAAAATCAGTTAATTTAACTGAAATTCCTGTATAATCTACTAAAAAGTCATGTTGTCCATATTTGTAAAGAACTTACTTCTTTGTATAAAATATTGGAACAATTATATTTTACCTTTTTAATAAACTCAATCAATAATCGTGTGAAGATATTTTGGTAAAGAAAATAAATTGTGAATTGTGGGAGAATTATATGTCGTGTGGGCTGTAACTTGACACAATCCTGGGTCAACATTCGCGGAGCATATCATTTAGATAAATATTGATAACTCTCCTCTCCTTGGAAGTTCTTCGTTGTGTTTTTTCTGACTTTAATTGATAATTCTTTACTTCTCGTTCGCCAAAGGTTCTACTTGATTCAATTCGAGCTAAAAATTCGTACAAAGTTAAAGAAACAAAATTAAACAATTGTACTCGAAACAAAGATATTAGTTTTTGTGTAAATTTACCTGTTCTTAAATTCGACATATGTCAAACTTACATACTTTTAAAATTCGCACTTGTCAATCTGAATTATTTTTTTTTTAATTTCTATTTTTAAAGTTCAAGTTTTCTGTGAATAGAAATATTGTATAATTGGAACTCTTTCTGTTTTAATTCTTTCCTGATAAATGAAATTTCCGTTTTGAGATGTTTGAAAACCATTATCTTTCAAATTTGTCTAATATTGCAAGTTTTCATTTTTTTTTTTTTTTTGCTTTAATTTGCAAATTATACAATTGTCAATCATTAAAATTTGGAACCTTGCTTGGAACTAAAAATCTTAATGTTTCAATACCTTTATATTTATTTAATTTTAAACGGTATCGATTGAAAATTACTTTATTTCAAACACATTAGGTTTCAAAATTTTAACTAATAAGAACAGAGTTTTTAGCACTGACTAGTATTAGAGAATTTTCCGTAAAACTAACCGGATCAAGTTAAGCGCTAACGTTATTATATAAATTTTCCATAGCGTTAGTCTTGAACAAGCTTACTTACGGAAAATTCCATAACGGTAGAGTTCGTTTTTTTGTTGTTGTAAAATGCTTAATTTAATTGTAGTTTTTTTATGGAACCGAGTAGTTTGCAAAGTTTATCAGTGATGCGATTCACTCGAGAAGGTACGTTGGAAACCAGTTGGATTTTTAACTGTCCTCTAAAAGAGTGAACTTGTCCTAGTGATTAAAAAGCATCTGGATTTCTATAAATAGAAATTGAGCTGCTTTTTATTACTGCTTATGTACTGACTATCTACAACTCTTTGAATGGGAAAAACCACTTTCTCAACCGAGCAAGGCAATATAAATAAACGTGAATGTAACGTAAAGTTATCGTTCCTGATCAGCCAATCGCGGTAAAAAAATCCGAATAATGAATCAATCATTTGAAATATAAGTTAAGTCCAGTTAGTTTACCCAAACTATTTTTACATCACGCTGAAAAAAAATCGCGTAGAAAACAGATTATGAAAGCAGGTTAAAGTGATTTGAATTAAAACTATATTCGAACAACTAACAAGTGTATCCCTTTAAATATTTGATTCAAACTAAAATTTTAAATATGTATTTAAACTAGTAAGATTCTATTTCAAATATTTCTTTTTTGTCATTTAAAATTTTTTATAATTATTTTAAATTAGAAAATATTCTACTTTATATTTTCTTTAAACTCAAGATCTATGAATTTCGACTACTTTTTATAAAAAGTACTTCTTATAATTTAATTCGAATCATATAATTTCTTACCAACAGTTTTTTTTTAATAGTCATTTATAAAAAATGGACATCGGATACTTCCTCCAAGGAAGAATGAATCGTTAATGTGCCATGAATCAGTCATAGAATAAAGAGGCGTAACGTAGTTGCGTACATGCGTGCAAAACTACTACACATAATGCGTTTGTAATTTAAAATGCAACATACGTCGATCTACGCGACAAGCATACGACAATTTAGTTATTACACGAGGATTTATAAATCAACTCTTAAATAAGAGTTATATATATACTCTTTTATTTGGCATCTTAATAGCTACTTCCTCGGTTTTTCACTCGAACCAAAGTGAAAACGGTTTTCCTAAAAAAATCTCAGCTTGAAGGCACAGTACCGGCGGACATTATCTACACGCCTATTCTTTGAGCTGTTGCTAAACTGCTTGAATTTTTATAATATTAACATGACATTTTTCTCTGCATAATCGCACGAGAGCTAATAAAATTATGCGTCTAATGACATCAAGTTGAAGGCAAAATGGCAACTTTATAAAAAGATATTGCAATAAAACGTCAAATTTCGATGTTTTCGAAAAATTGGAATAACTAGAAATTATTAACATTGGTCAAAGTTCTTTGGCTCGTTTTAAAGGTACTTACCTTTCTTTATAATTTTAAAATTTTTCTAAATTGTTAAAATATTTTTAGCATTTTCTTCACAGATTCCACCCCAGGGTCGAACTTGGTGCAAAAAGTCGCAAAATTTAAACGAAGTGTCTCTTTGTCCCGAAAGTCGGGACTAATCCAATATTTTTCAAAAGCTTGGCTAATCGTCTCGAATGTTCGGGACGACTAGTCCTTTCCCTTTTCCAACTCCCCCCATTTTTCGGGACAATTAGACACAGCCAAATTTAAAACAGTGATTGAACTTCTAAGTATATTCACACATTTTTGAAATTTTGCAACTTTTCTGCACCATGATTGACCCTAGGACAAAATCTAGGGATAAAATTCTAAAAATAACTTAAAAATTTAAAAAAATTCTATGCAGAATTGCCATTAAAATAAGCCAAAGAACTTTCAAGAATGTTAATAATTATTTCCAGAGTTATTCTAATTTTTCGAAAACATCTAAATTTTACTTTTGTTGCAATATATTTTTATAAAATTGACAAAATTGACGCCTTTAACTTGGGTTATTTAGACGAAGAATTTTGTTAGCTTTCGCGGTATCATGAGAACTAATTTTTAATGTTAATGTTATAACAATTAGGGGACTTTAGCAACATCTCAAAAAACAGGCGTGTAGATAATTTCCGCCGATAGTGTACATAATTTTGTAACCTATAGGTTTTGCTGTTTATATATGGCAGGGTAATCTTGATTTCCGATTAGTAATTAAATTATAATTTCAACCATAACATTGTTTTAAAAAACGTTTTTACTTTTAATTTTATAATCGGATATCAAATTCAATTTAAGGAATTGAAAATTTCCAATTGTCTTCCTTTTTTGTTTGTTAAAAAATGGATTTTACATTGTAATCGGAATTTTTTAGTACAATTCACGAAATAAAATATTTTATCTAATTTTCGATTTTCCGAAGCAGAAATTGTTTAGTAACTTCCTGAGGTTATGGATTAAATTTGTCTTAATTACATCCTCTCATAATTCTAAACTCTTGTAATTTGAATGAGAGGCATTTCACTGATATCACAGTCGAAAAAATGAATGAAAATCGGTAACTTCAGTAAGCCGTAATTTTCACTTCAAATTGCAGTCACTTTTTCTGCTGGAAAATTAGTGCAACTATTGAATTTTTCACTTCCAATAAGATATTGTTCATTTTTTAAGGTTTCCACTCACAATTTTCAATCTGCAAAGTTTCTTATTTTAAATTATGCAATTGTCACTTCAAAGATAAAATTGCTCAATTTTTTTTACGAATTTATTCCTGTTTATTTCTTCAATATAGCACCTTTTTATTTCAATTTCAAAACGCGTACATTTATATATTAGTTTAATTTTGAAGAAATTAATATTTTAAGATTCTTTTTTTTAGTTATCTTTTACGAAGTATCTAGGCACATCGAAAATATTTGGTCTAGGCTCACCGAATTTCGGTGAACCTTAGCCGCCTTTTCAGAAATTCCCGGGACTCAGCGAAAATATTTGTTTTACGCTCGTCGAATTTCGGTGAACCCAGACACGGCCTGTTTTTTATTTTACTTATGAGATTCTATCATGTGAAATTATCTCAACTGACACAATTCCCACTTTTTAAAACTCAATTTTAAAAGTTTACGGAGATTTGTTTCATTCCGATCACCTCACAGTTTAAATGGTTAAATCTTAAGGCACTGACTAGTATTACGGAACTTTCCGTAAAACTAATCGGTCTAGTATAAGGCAAGGACTAGTATTTCGGAAAATTCCGTAGCGGTAGACTGTTCAAAAATTTAAAAGTTCTCAATTTAAAACTGAAAGGTATTAATTTTTTTCAAATGTAAAATAGAATTTGAAAATAATTTAAGTTTAAAGAGGTTCAGTGCTACATTTTTCAAATTGGAACACATCTAATCTGAAAGCCTACTGACTTAAGCAGCGTTAAAATGTTGAACATTCAAAATTGTTAAGTTTTTAATATGTTTGTAATTTAAAATTATGTACACTCGAACTTGGATTTGAAACCGGTTTTGGTTCTGACCTTCGGCTCAAATCCAGGCTCTCCGAACGTAAACATCAGGGCCGTGTGAAGACTGAGAGTGAACTAACGCAATGTGACGCAGTTATCCAGTTAGGCCGTTATGTTAAGGTACAGCGCTTTATCGCTATGCTACTGTTGTTTCACGCATTACTGAACGCGGCAACCCCCCCCCCCCAAGGCTCCTCTCACCCGAAACCGCCGGGCGGCGTCAACTTTCAGCAGGCTCAATTCAAGTTTCTTCTTATCCAAGTTCCAGTGTATGTATCCAAATTAAACATCTTTCCCAGGGCCGTTGGACATCTGGACCTGAATTTTTAATGATAAACTAAAAATTTAACGTGAATTAAAATGTATCATCTCAATTGCAATAAAAAAATAGCAAGCAATTTTGGTAAGGAATTTTACGTAAATAATGTGGAGATTTAATATAAGATTATTATTCATGACTTTAATGATATTTGATGCATTCCTGAACTGCGACAATTCGCGATGATAGAAAATGTTCATGCTTGTAATTTATGCGCTTCGCTCGCATTTTTTAAAGAAATGGTTAGTCACAGAGTTATAAGTGGTAATGACACTAGAAAATGTTTATTAGCAGTGCAAACGTTTGCACGTGTCGAACACGCTCATTGAAATTTCTGTACGAAGATGTACCATACACGGAGATTATTATCTTCTGAATATAGAAAAATATGTTTGTTAAGCGGATTTATCTTAATTTTTGTGTCTATAAAAGTACACATTTAAAATTAGACTTCGTTATCTTTTTCAATAACTTCAATGATTTGAGTAGACATTCCGATTTTCCAAAGTAAGCATTCTAATTCTAAAATTATTTATAATTCTTGCTCGTTTTCGTAACATCTAATGAAGGAATATACCTTCCTAAAAGATTTCAATTTTTACGAATCGTAAACAAATATGGTATTTGAATTCGAAACTAGATTTTTAAATCTTTTTATCTATTGTTTGTAATAAAAAATTGTATTCCAATTGTACTCTGGGTCAGACTTATAAATTTTCAAATTTAAATGAGTAATTGTCATATTGCTATGTTATAAATATGAGGTTTGTTCAGTGAAAAAATCGAATTCATTCATTCACATGTTACTGAAAGGTTCATTCATTACTTTCTCAGAAAAAGATTACACCACTGATGTCTATTTATATCCTCAAATTGTCAACATGGTATTTTC
Source organism: Andricus grossulariae (assembly GCA_011634705.1). Taxonomy (NCBI): domain Eukaryota; kingdom Metazoa; phylum Arthropoda; class Insecta; order Hymenoptera; family Cynipidae; genus Andricus; species Andricus grossulariae. Next base: position 215,973,365 of record JAABKJ010007545.1, on the reverse strand, counting down.
GTCGAATTAAATAGATTTCTCCGTAGTACAATGTCGTTTAAGTCAAATATATATGTATTCATGTTTGCCTCTCACACAAATTACGAACCAATGACTCGTTAGTTTGTTCGCTGCAATTCACAAGTAGGCATATCCTGCTTTATTAACACCTAGCTGCATCAATAGGTAATTTATATACTTTTGAAATAAAATCAAAAATTGCAAACAAATTTAGCAAATTAACAAATCCACATTAAAGCCTTGTCAGTCTTACCAGATTTCTACCTTACCGACATTTTTTTTTAAACTGAACGTCCACACGAAATGAGACACGGAGTTGAAAATTTAGGAAATCAAATCAAGGGACAAAGGAACGATTGTATGAGCATACATTTTAAAAATGGAAAACAACATTTATTGTCAAGAAACATTTTTTGTTATTTCAGACATCACAGCAAAAAATGCTCACAGAAAAAACTGAGGGGTCAGTAATGCTTCAGCTCAAGTAAAAGTTGGTATTACTTAGAACTGAGACTGCAATAGAACTCTTTTTGAGGGTTCCTTCTTAGTTCGTTGATATCTAATACATGGCTATTTATATTTTCAACTGCGCATGTTCCGAAAAGCGCGGGCCTATTTGAAATTAATAAATACTATGCATAATCATACAGATAAATATTAACAAACATTTTTTATTCTTTTGAAATACAAATTAAATTGAATGACAGAAATACCTCACTTCCTAAAAAATGTAATACTAACGTAATATTGCAAGTGTATATTATATAATTTTAAATAGTACCTCGCTTTTTTGGTACATGCGCAGTTGAAAACGTCGGATTTTCAACATAACCTTAAAAACTGTCATATTTCATGTGCATTATGTTCCTTTTAAGAATTACTAATGTCTATAATTTTAGTTTCTTTATTACATTTTTCCCAGTGCAATATTATTTAATCCGAATGACAAAGTAAAATGTGCATCATTAACTTGTAAAATCTTCGAAGTGAGTCAAGGCAGAAGTGACAAAAAAGGGCTCTATTGGAACCGACTCAATCCATACTTTGTGTTCATTTAGAAACCATTTATATGCCTGGGTTCCCTTTCAGCAAGAGAGGTTCCTTTTTGTTGCAGCTCCTTTGGAACCGAAAATTGGTTCTAATAGAAACCCTACTTTTTTCTGTGCTCTCAAAACAGGGGAAATAGGGTGATTTTTCACGGAAATAGAAGAATAATAAAAAAGATTAATTTTCCACCAAAAGAGATGACTTTTCAACAAAAGTGTTGAGTTTTCAATCTAAAAAGTTCAACGTACTAGAAAACAGTTGACCTTTAAACCGGAAAAAATCATTTTTTACGCATACAAAGTCCCCTTCCCGCTATTGACGGGATAATAACTGAGGGGGAAATAACTTTGGGCTCATCCGACCCCACCTTTTTTGTTAAGATTTAAGCTGTCTTCTAAAAATTCAATTATTTCGTTGAAAATGCAACTGTTTTTGGTTGAGTTTAATCTTTTTTGTTCGAAATTCGATCATTTGGTTGTAAATTCCTCTCTGTAAGTTGAAAATTCAACAACTTGGTTAAAAATTTACTTATTTTATTGGCAATTAAATTTAAATTCGCTTGAAAATAGAAAACTAAGTAAAATTTCCACCAATTATAATTTAAAAAAAAAAGTTTGTTGAAGCTTGAAAAATGAGAAAGTTCAAAATATTTTCGATTCAAGTGTCGTGATTTTTCACCGTCATAAAAGAAGAATCCTTAAGAAACGGTGTTTTGACCCTAAAATCTGATTTTTGAGGCATGTCTCGTGAAAATGATCTTTTTACTGTAAAAAAATGGACCTTGAAAAATTAATTTTTTTGTCTTATACTTTTAAAAATAAATTATTTCGTGATATCTAGAGAAAGAATTTTTTATTTAATTTACATAACAAAAGATTTGTTTAATTTTAATCTACTCGCACACTCAGCCAACATTTTACCGGACCGTCGGTCATTCAGTTCGCCGGGCCGCGTCTGTCCCGCCTGTGGGGCTGGCTATATAGCCATCAACCGCGGACCGGCAGATCGCTTGCAGTTGCCGGGCATTTTGCTATCTGGGTAACCTCTTAAAATTGTTGTAAACCTTTTTCGGACCAACCTACCTATAAATCTTAGTTCTTCATTTTCTACGAAAAGCCACTTTCATCACGTTTTTTTTTCATATAACTTTTTTCCTAGTGACCAGAAACGATATTTCTTGAAATTATTGTGGTTTGTTTACAAAGGAAGGTATACCTTTCTTCTTTCTATAGAGTTTTTGACGAAAAATCGTCTGGCACAGTGCGATCCCATCACACTAAATCTTTATTTTCCCGGAACAATATAATTTTTTTGAACGAAAACTTTTTTATTCTTATCCAGCCTCCTCATATGTTGGGAGCAAATTTTTTAAATCGAAAAATAGATATTTAGTCTCTATCCAAAGACGATTTTCAAACCCCATGAAATTTGACCATCAAAATTCTTAAATGATTTACTTGGACCCAGATAGCAAAATGCCCGCCGACTGCAAGCGATCTGCCAGCCCGCGGTCCGATTCATCGGACCGACGTGCCGGGAGATATGCACCGTAATGTGCACACCATTGATGGCTATATAGCCAGCCCGATAGGCGGGAGCGACGCGGTCCGGCGAACTACATGACCGACGGTCCTAATTCTATTTCTTGGAATGGGATAATATTTGTCTATCATACTTTTTTGGCCTCAATTTGAAAACAATTCAGCTCGGAAGTAAACTTTTGTTTTATCTTTAAATGGCGATTCCGATTTTACAGAATGTTATTTCGCTCTCCTAAAAAATTCCGATTTTGTTGGTTATCCAGTTATGTACTGCAACTATTCAATTAACTTTGGAAATATTTTTCTTGATTTTAAAAATCGTTTTTAACAATACTCATTTTTCAACGTGAGATTTCTTGTGTACATCCTCAAACGTGAAGTCGAAGACTTTTTTGTATTTAAACTTAGAATATTAAAAATTAATGTTTTAAAAATTGCATATTGTTCGCAACGTTATAAGAAGTTCGTGATATTATAAATGTATAGCTATTTAAGTATGTACACTTGTTATCTCAAGATGAAAAAAGAGTATCGTTAAAAATTGTTTTCAAAATTAAGGAAAGTATTCTTATTGTTATTGTTACTAATTTTGGAAGAGAATTGAAAGCGGGCTTCAGAAAAAAAAATATATTTCAGGTTAAAAATGCTCATTTAGCAATATTTATTTACAGTTTTATGTTGATGTTTTCTCTGTAAATAAAATTTAAACTCGAGGTCCATTGTTATTAATATTATAAAAATATAGCTATTCACATGCCTGAAATATTTCCCGTCTACGACTGTTATGAAGATGTACAAATTAGCATCAAGCACTTTTTCCTTCAATAAAAGTTACATTTGTGATAAATTAATTGCTATTTATTTAAACATTTATATTAAAATATCATTTACACCCTCTGGAACCCCTAATGTGTACACGCACTATACCCGCACTATTCCACACGGCGCGTGACCCGCATGACGTGCGACGCACCTGCCGAGTATATACGCTGCCGCATCTGTCTGATCCCCTGCTTGCATGCCGTACGAGAAAATCGGCACGCGTGCGACGCATGTGCACAGTACACGCATTTTGCTATCATATCCTCTAATAGAATACATACATTTTCGGTTAAACAAATTCATTTTCAACATGAAAAAGAAACGAATTTTCTACCGAAAAATACTAATCCCAACGAGTAATGTAATAGTATATATTTCAATTAAATTAAACAACAAAAGACGAATTTCCAAGCAAAATATTTCAATCCTCAGCAACAGAAGATTCATTTTCAACCAAGCAGTTCAATTTTAAACCAATAAAGATTCAAGAAAAAAGATATAAAAATTAAGAATGTTTAAGAATATAGAATTTCAATGATCAATCCTCAAAATGGAATTGCTGAATAAAATGCTTTGAATTGCATACCTTTCAATTGTAAATCTTGAAAATTGATTAATTTTCAAATCCATACTTTTTAAAATTCAACAATTTCCAAATCTTGAAGCATTATTTTTGCATTTTTCATCGCAGTATCTGAAAAGAAAAAGGTATCTCTTGTTGCGCAAGCATTTTGATCACAACATTGATTTGGAGGTGCATATTTCCGGTTTCCTTGCTTTTTTTTTTGTCTTTCGAGGAAAACCAAATTGAATCACACGTTGATAATGAATTCACACATGAATACTGTTATGATACTACATGGCAACATCTCCTTTACCTTCAATAGATGACCATTTCATTGTTACGAGATGAAGGCCTGTTACAAACACTGAAATTACGAAAAAATAGCTCAATTCAATTTTAATTAGCTGAATCAATTTCCTGATGTAATTCACAACAAAAAATGCAATAAAAAATTTAGGAAAATTGGTTAATATTGTCAATAATAAAGGTAATCTTTAAATTAAAGCAGCCTATCAAAATTCAATTCATTAATATTTTGATAACTTTTAAATTTTCTCGCTAGCATGGCAGGCAGTCAATTTCCCCCCCTGGGTTCCAGTACTGTTAAAAAATTATACGGTTTGCGTCCGCTGCGCCGTTCCCCAAGGAGGGTGAAATGGGGAGCGCCTGTTTCTGTTCACAATGGGTACACTAAAGATCGTATGTTACCCGTCTATAGGCGCAGAAAGTCCAGCTTATTTTTAATTAACAAAAAAGACAACAAAAGGACCATTTTTCGAAGAAAGGCTCAAGTCATGCACATGTATAAGCCGTTAGATTATGTGGTAAAAATATTACATCAAACAATTCATCCTTGTAGTCGTATTTTGTATTATTCTAAAAACCGACTCTTTTGAAGTACCATATTTGTTTCTCACATATATCTAATGCTTTTCGAGTACCCGTTTTAATTATTTTCTTTTCACCTGCTGAACTACTTGCACTGCGCAAATTCAAGAATTTCCGCGTTCTGAAGGAGCAGTTACCGTTATGACGCGCTTCACCAGCCGTAGCAGCAGAGTTTCTGTTTTATAACATTTCATAAGCGTTTCTTGGAGGTCAAGTGGAATGCAGTCGACTTTTTATAATCTACGTTGTATAGTGTGCAGTAAAGGGAAATGAATAATATTCTCTGCAATGTTTATATTTTTACGAGAGAGAAAATTGACAAATGACACTTTAAAATGTTCCAAATTCGTCAGCTTCAAGCGTATTCTGCAAATGAGAGTAAGTCACAGTATGTTTGCTGTAAACCAACTATTCTATTACTGGCATTGATCTCTTATGTTACTGTTACCGAACAGTTTGTTTACACTAACCAAACTTCGTAAAACCGAACCAGTTCAGTCGCAGTAACCCATGAGTTTGGTCAGTCCACGGGCATCCCGACAGTTCGTTTGGGAGAACCAGATTTCTGGTTGCCGCAACCAAAACTTTCTTTGCGTGTATTGACCTACAAAAATAACACTAACGTTTGAAAAATTAAGATAGCTGAAATACAAAAATTTTAATGTATAATTTTTCAGAAGTTCAATGAAATAAGGATAATTATATGGTAATATTATTGTAATAGTGATATTTGTTTTCACTTGCACGGGGTATATAAGAATTCTCAAAATATTTTAAGCACAGAACAGTGCTGATACCCAGATAGCAAAATGCTCGCCGACTGCAAGCAATCTGCCGGTCCGCGGTTCGATAGATTGGACCAACGTGCCGGCAGATATGCACCGTAATGTGCATACCATTGATGGCTATATAGCCAGCCCGACAGGCGGGATAGACGCGGCCCGGCGAACTGCATGACCGACGGTCTGGTAAAATGCTGGCTGAGTGGGCGAGTAGATTCTTCTTTTATGACGGTGAAAAATCACGACGCTAAAATCGAAAATATTTTGAACTTTCTCATTTTTCAAGCTTCAAGAAATTTTTTTTTTAAATCATAATTGGTGGAAATTTGACTGAGTTATCTATTTTCAAGCGAATTTAAATTTAATTTCTAATAAAATAATTAAATTTTGAACCAAATTGTTGAATTTTCAACTTACAAAGATGAATTTACAACCAAATGATCGAATTTTAAACAGAAAAGGTTAATCTTAACCAAAAATAGTTGCATTTTCAACGAAATAATTGAATTTTTAGAAGACAACTTAAATCTTAAGAAAAAACGTGAATTTTAAATCTACAAGGACGAATTCTTTGTCTAAATTTTTCAACCAAACAAGACAAATTTTCACAGCAGGCAAACAATTAAAAAACAGCAGCTCGCCAAAAAAGCAAACACTTAACGAACAAAACGAACGAAAGCACTTTTCACTTAAGTCATCTATCCGAGCCAAAATTAACGAGTGAACGCCATTATACACGGCAAGAACAGCTGATCCAAAACACGCATGCGCGTTTGCGATCTCAATCTGCTCTCACTATCAGCCTGCAACGGTCGGAGAAGTCGCAGGCCCGTCGTCCCTCGCCTTTTGTACGACCGACGGGCGTCTAATCTGCCGGACCGTTGTCCGCCCTTCGGTCGCATTCCGACTCTGCCGGTCTGTCGCGTGCATTTAGCAGGCAGGTTGGTCTCTAGTCCGTCGGGCCGATCACGTGCCAGCACGTATTGTTATCTGGGTAGTGAGAACAGAGAAATATTTTTATCATAACTATAGTAAAAATTCGTGGCCAACTTATAACCTGTATCACTTTGGTACATTCAGCTACAGTTAATTTCACGGAATTATTATCGTAATTATGAAAAAAGGTGACTTCGATAAAAATGTGAATTTAATTGTATGATGCCGTAGACTTTATTGAATGCGACCGTACCAGTTGAACCTTGAGAGGCAACTGAACTACAAAGAAACGGTGAATACGTGCGTAGCCCTCGCTTGGGCGGCTTATCGTAGACCAAACAAATGAGTCATACTGGCCACCATAAAGGAAGCAAGTGTGAACACCAAGCCTAATCTCGATTACAAAAACGATGCAATATAACTTATATAGTGATTATGAAATAACAATTTAATGGTATGCGAATATAATTGATTGATCAAATAACATATTATAGTATGCAAATTCATAAAATAAAGATACAGATTAATAAGCGCTCGTACATACTCCCCCCTTGAGAGAGTAGCGATCAAAGCTTCATAAACGATATTTTATGTTTCATTATCAATAATCGGTAAGACAGCAATTTTGCTCGTCGGTCGTTTTTTCAAACCGTTTTTTGTTTTTATTGTAACGGTTCTAATTACATTGTCAGTTCCAGGATGCACATCGTGAATAACTCCTAAATTCCATTGAAAAGATGGAACATTATCTTCCTTAATAATTACAATCATGCCATTAGCGAGTTTTGGAATAGTTGTCAACTTCTTATGTCGCATACTTAAAATATTTAAATATTCTTGTGCCAACGCTTTCAAAAGTGCTGTTTAAATTTTTGTACATTTTGCCATGCATTTAATCGATTAGATGGAGTGATTTGATAATCACGCTCCGGTAGGCCTTTTATGGAATCACGAATTAATAAATGTCCTGCTGTTAAGGACATCGTATCGTTAATATCAGTTGACATTGGGGTCAATGGTCTCGAATTTAGTATAGCCTCTACTCCAGTTTTACGGTTATTTCCCACAGACCACCAAAGTTTGGTGCACTGGGAGGAATGAAATGCCATTCAATACGATGTTCGTTTGCAAAATTGTTGGCTATTTGCTTAAGATCCTTTGATTGAAGCAGATTATATAATTCTTTGAATTTATTATTTGCACCTTGAAAGTTAGTGCCATTGTCGGAGTGAATTTTCTACGGAACGCCACGTCTGTTTTTGAACCGTTCTAAAGCAGCTATAAATGCATCGGTTGAGAGATCTTCAATAACTTCTAAATGAACGGCTTTTGTGACCATACAAACGAAAATAGACACGTAGCATTTTATAAATTTTCTATTGTGATACTTCTTTTCCTTGATGAAAAATGGCCCGCAATAATCTATGCCAGTATTCGTAAAGGGCCGTGATTCATGCAATCGCTCGCTCGGTAAATCACCCATTTTATATGCAAGAAGTCGAAGTTTAGCCCGGAAACAAGTAACGTAATTACGAATGCATTTTTTGACTTCATTCTTGCCATTGATTGGCCAATAAGCGTGCCTAATTGCATATAAGGTGTTTTACGTTCCGGCACGAAAATGTGACTCGTGATATTTCTTTATCATCAAATTCGTAACGTGACTATCGCGAGGTAGAATTATTGGATGACTTGTTGAAAACGGAAGTATCGCCTTTCGTATTCGACCGCCGACTCGTAAAATCTCGTGTTTGTCAATAAACAGATCGAGGGAGGCAAGCCGATTCTTCTCAGCTAATGGTTTTTGCTTTTTTAAGCAACTCAATTCGAAATCGAAAGCTGATTCCTGTACTAATTTTATTATGAATCTTTCTGACTTTATTAATTCGACAGGTTGTAATGGTTCGCCAAGTCAATCTTTCTTATCCTTTTTAACTCGGAATAAACATATGGCCATCGCACCTACAAGTACTTTGAACGATGAAACTCTTTGAAATCCGTTTAGTAAATATCGTGAGAAAGGATTGATTAACATACAGACAGCTTTACGTTTTTCAGGCAAGTCTGCTAATCCCGGAATTGTCGACTTCGGCCATTGTTCTTTATGTTCCTTTAACCAGACCGGACCGCTTTGCCATAAAGAGTTTTTCAAAAACTCGTGAGGCATTTGACCTCTCGAAACCGCGTCGGCTGGATTGTCTTTTGATCGGATGTAATGCCAACTATTTACGCATTTTTTATTTCGAACATCATTTACTCGATTCGCAACGAATGTTTGCAATAAATACGGTTGCGTATTTATCCAATTCAAAGATATGCTCAAATCTGACCAAAAATATATTGAATTAAATTTTATATTGATAGCTGAATTGACTTGAGTGTACAAATTTGCTAATAATTGCATTGCGCATAATTCTAAACGGGAAATAGTCCTCGTTTTTAATGGAGCGACGCGCGATTTCAAGCAAACTAAGTTAGTTTTGCATATTTTGTTTACATATGTCGCTCTGAAGTATATACACGCTCCGTATCCAATCTGACTTGCATCACAAAAACCATGTAGTTCAATATTAATCGTATTTTTTATAGTTATGAGTCTATCGAAATGAATATTATTGATCGAGTTTAATTGCATACATAAGTTTTTCCATTTATAAAATATGTCATTTGGTACTGACTCGTCCCATTCTACCTTTGCTTTCCAAATATCTTGTAATATACCTTTTGCAAATAATACGATAGGCCCTAAAAGTCCGATTGGATCGAAAATCTTTGCAATTTTGGATATAACCATACGTTTGTTTACTTTGTTATTCACCGAAGGGCTTGTTATTTTGTATATAAATGAGTCGTTTTTGGCATTCCAGAACATGCCCAAAGTTTTTAATACACTGTCTTCATCGAAATTAAGATTAACATCTAAGTCATTTTTATCTATTCCTCTTAAAATGTTTATGTCATTTGCGGCCCACTGACGCATTTTCAAGCAAACAGTTTCCAAAATTTTCACCATTTGATCTCGCATTTCTGTCGCTTCAGCTAATGAGTTAGTTCCCGTTAGCATATTGTCAACGTACCTATCTTTTTTCAGTATTTTAGCAGCTAAAGGAAATTTATCGCCTTCGTCGTCGGCGAGTTGATGTAAACAGCGAATTGACAAAAATGGAGCAGAGGAAATACCGAATACTACTGTATTTAAAACACAATCTCGTATTTCATTTCCGTCGAAGCAGAGAAGTTTTTGATGAATTTTATCCTCGTCGCGAATGAGAAATTGTTTATACATTTTTTCGATATCTGCCATTATAACGTAAAGATATGTTCTAAAACGTAATAAAATAGTGAAAAGTTCGTCTTGTATTGTAGGGCCTGTTAGTAGGCTGTCGTTTAATGAAACTCCGTTCGAGGACTTAGCCGATGCGTCATATACTACTCTCAACTTTGTCGTGTTGCTTGATTCTTTTACGACCGCATGATGGCTTAAGTAAAAACCGTTCGTTGCGTTCGTCTCGTTCGTGAATGACATGCGACCTAATTCTATTGCTTCGTTCATCGATTTCGTATATTGCTCTTGAAATGACTTATCTCTCTTAAATTTTCTCTGCAAATATAATAATCTTTTTTGTTCTATTTGACGAGAATCGCCAAACTCTACATTCGATTTTTTAAAGATAAGGGCAACAACAGATCTGCCATCCTTGTTTCGTTTTACATGAGCTTTAACATGATTTTCACACTCTGACTCGTCGTTTGAGAACATTTTATTTTCTGAAGTCATTTTTTCTTAGTTCCAAAATTTTTCAATTTGATCATCGAGATTAGTTAAGATGCAATGAGATGCTTTTCCCGGATTTGATGAATGCTCCTCGCCGGCTACTTTCCAGCCAAGTTTTGTTTTTTGAAGTACAATATAATTGTTACCGGGTAATATGATTTGACCGTTACGCAACATAACTAAAGTAGGCCCAGCGCCTATCAGCAAATCGATTTTTGGTGGTAAGTAAAACTCTGGATCGGCTAGCTTAATGTTCGCTGGAATTTCTAACTCGTTTCTCGGAATAACTTCACTTGCAATAAGATCAGCAATGGTTGGAATAACAAAAAAAGTTCATGTTTTTGAAAAATTAGAATGAACGGATTGAAACTTTACTTCCGTTGAACGAATTGCGGTTGTATTCAGATCATTCATTGCTCCTATATTTAATGAACATTTCTTTTTAGGCAGTTTCAATTGATTCAGTAAACTTTCGGTTATAAAGTTAGCTGTGGAGCAAGTATCGAGTAGCGCCCTACAAGTGACGTAATCTCCCGATTGTTTGGTAACCTTGACACAAGCGCTTGTCATTAAATCGAAAGATTGTTCTATGTTTTCGGTCGAAAAGCAAAAGTTTTTATTGTGAAGCTGCTCTAGTCATATGGACGATTTTTCATTCGATTTTTCATTCTTTTCCAATGCCTTTTTGCCAAAGTTGGGATCGTGCAACAACATATTATGTTTTTTGCCGCAAGTCTTGCAATTACCGAAACGTCATTCGTTTTTTCCGTGATTACGCAAACAATTGTAACATAATTTTGCCTCTTTCGCTACTTGATATTTTTCGTTTGGTGACATGTTTATAAATTTATCGCACCTGAATAAGGGATGAAATTCTTGTGCACAAGCAGGGCATGTTTTGGAAGTTGTGACATAAGATTTTGCAGTTTCTTTATTATCAAGCCTTCGTTTTTTGTTTGGAGGACAATAACTATCATCATTATTTTTGTCGTTACTCGGCAGTGATTGCAAGGCTGCGCGTTTGTATAAATATTCTATCATCGAATCCAATAATGGAAAAACATTTCGTTCTAATGAATTTTCCCAATCCATAAGAGTCAGCGGTAAAAGCTTACGTTCTAAAATATTTACCACGATTTCGTGACACAATGTAACGCCTAATGTTTCTAATGAATTTACATGAATCATTGCAATATCAGCTAGTTTTTCTAGACTTTTACGATCGTTTTTGTCTTGTCTTGGTGCTCTCAATATCGATGAAATATCTTTGGATATTATCAAACGTTTGTTTTCGTAAGCTTTGGCTAAAATGTTCCACGCTTTCATGTAATTTTCGCCACAAATGGGTAAATCTATTATTTTTCCTAGAGCATCATCACGTAAAGAACCTTGCAAATGTTGCAGCTTTTCTTCGACACAAAGATCATCCCGTTTATGGTAAAGTGCAATAAATGCGTTTTTGAATGAAAGTCATCGCTCTGTTGAGCCGTGAAATGGTGGAATCGATACCGGAGGAAGTTTGATTTTTCTTTGTGTGGCGACTGATGACGTAAGCCTCTCGTCGCTTACCGAACCGTTTGTACTATGATCCTGAGCGTCCGCCGCGTTATTAGGTGGAATGTGTTGTTGTAAAGGAACCACGTCCGTTATCAACTTTTGAGCAGTACTTGCAATATTGTAATACTCTTCTAAAATAGAAAATCTTTCGTTAATGTTTTCTTAAGATTCGTCAAGAGCATCTATCTCATCACTTGTAGCATCAAATTTGTCAAATATTGAGTTTAGCTTTTGCTGCCGCAATTGTGACTGAATACAATTTTTTTCTTTATTATAATCAGCCAAAAAGTTTTTGAATGCTTTTAATTGACCTTTAATTGCTTGTCGCTGAAATTTTAAAACCTGGAGTCGCGCTGCGCTTTCGTTATCCATTTTGGAGCAGATGACTAACTAATAATTGATTGTTTTTGCGAATTTGGTGATTCAATGAAAAAGACACTTACCGATGATGAGCTGTTTTTGCGTGTATTCTTTTTAAGCAACGAAGTCTGTCGTATAGGTAATTGATACCTGTTCTGATTTGGCCAACTTATTAACGTGTTATTCCGTGTTTAATCAATTTGTCGCATGTGTCGTGCTCAGACACTTTACTTCGTATAAATACTTGTTCGCATTCACTAACCACCGTATAATAATTTGATTATATACAATTAGACATTCATTTTTAACTAAACTATCATTGTATAATTTCGCACGCAGTTTTTAATTCGCAATCACAGTTATTGAAATGATTTTGACTGAATTTCTCACAGTTTGATCGCTGTTGCTGTGGTGCAGTTTATGAATTTTTCACTTAGTGTCTCTAATTAAATTATTTTGCAGCACTGAAACGACTTCGATTTACGCGTTTATAAACAATTGACCGATGATTCGATCTATGCGGCTCGAAGGACCAAATTTATGTACCACTTTGGTACATTCCGCTACAGTTAATTTCACGGAATTATTATCGTAATTATGAAAAAAGGTGACTTAAATAAAAATGTGAATTTAATTGTATGATGTCGTAGACTTTATTGAATGCGACCGTACCAGTCGAATCTTGAGAGGCAACTGAATTACAAAGAAACGGTGAATATATGCATAGCCGTCGCTTGGGCGGTTTATCGTAGATAAAACAAATGAGTCGTACTGGCGACACCATAAAAAAAGCAAGTGTGAACACTAAGCCTAAGCTCGATTACAAAAAATGATGCAATATAACTTATATAGTGATTATGAAGTAATAATGAAATGGTATGCGAATATAATTGATTGATAAAATAACATATTATAGTATGCAAATTCATAAAATAAATATATAGATTAATAAGCGCTCGTACACCACTCAAAAACGTGCACGCGATGAACATTCATTGTCATACACTTTTTTCTATAAATTATAAGTTTCAGTAGCGGGTTTTCCAAATTTCATGTTCAATTTCACAACAATTTTAACGAAGGCTACAGCTATAGGGATTAGTTTACAGAAGCGAGAGGTACTGCATTCGAACGAGAAGGCTTTAGGCTAAACAGCTGTTGGCCGCCGATGTTTTTTCGCGCATGCGTACTTCTTCTGTAGCAGCGCCAGTCTCATTATTTAATAGCCACACCTCATCGACTCTAAATCAGAGTTGGGTAGTAACTTGTGTCAAGGAACTTACTGAAAAGTTAAGTTATTTGTAACTTTTAGGGTAACTTCGTTACTTTTTTAAAAAGTAACTTGTAACCTAACTTAGTTACGATTTTTACAGTAACTTGGAACCTTAATTTCAGTTACTTGGAAGTTACTTTCTGTTTTTTTATATTATCTTCTTTTAAGAAAGGTCTATGGGTCAGTTATGGGTAGAAAATTTTGGAAAATGCATCTTTTTTGGTTGAATTCTACTGTGATTAATTTCAAATTAAAGTCTTTTTTGGTTGACATAATATCAACTATTATATTTTTTGTTGCGAATTCATTTATTTTGATTAAAAATTCAACTATTTTATTTGGATGAAAAATAACTTTTTTGTTGAAAATACAATTGTTTTGCAAAAAATTCGTCTGCTTGGCTTGAAAATGCAACAATTTAGTGAAAATTTTTTCTTTCTTGTTTCAAAATTCGTCTTTTTATTTTGGTTGAAAATTCAACTATTTTGATAGAATATTAATCTGATTTGGTTGACGATTCAGCTATTTTTATGAAAATTCATCTTCTTTGGTTGCATTCAATAATTGTGACTGATTTTAAATCAAACTCTGTTTTGGTTGAAATAATGTCAAGTATTATATTTTGCGTTAAAAATTCGTCTATTATGGTTGAAAATTCATCCATTTGGTTAAAAATTCACCTATTTTATTTGGTTGAAAAAAAAACTTTTTTGTTTAAATTTAAACATTTTTTCTTTCTTGTTTTTAAATTCGACATTCTCGTTTCGAAATTGATTGGAAATTTGTCTTTATGGTTTGGAAATTGCAGAAACTTCAACTATTTGGTTGAAAATTAATTTTTTGTTTAAAATTAATATCTTCAGTGTGAAAATTCAACCATTTGGTTGAAAATTCATGTATTTTAAAACAAATTTAAGTATTTTGGTAAAGTTTAAATTTGTCCAAGTCCAAACTGGGTGGAAAATTAACTTATTTGTTGGAAATTTAACTCTTTTGTTGAAAATTCACTTTTTTGTTGAAAATTAATCTTTTTGGTGTGAAATTCAACCATTTGATTGAAACTTTATGTATTTTGTTAAAAATTCAAGTATTTTTGTAGCAAGTCATGTATTTTGTTAAACCTTTTAAGTAATTTGGTTAAAAGTCCAAATTTATTCGAAAATTAACTTTTTTGTCGGAAACTTAACTCTTTTGTTGAAAATCAACTTTTTTGTTGAAAATTAACATTTTAGGGGCGAAATTCAACCATTTGGTTGAAACTTCATGTATTTTGTTATAAATTTAAGTATTTGGGTAGCAAGTCCAAATTTGGTGGAAAATTAACTTATTTGTTGGAAATTTAACTTTTTTGTTGAAAATTAATATTTTTGGTGTGAAATTCAACAATTTGATTGAAACTTTATGTATTTTGTTAAAAATTCAAGTATTTTTGTAGCAAGTCCAAATTTGGTGGAAAATTAACTTATTTATTGGAAATTTAACTCTTTAGTTGAAAATTAACTTTTTTGTTGAAAATTAATATTTTTGGTGTGAACTTCAACCATTTGATTGAAACTTCATGTATTTTGTTAAAAATTCAAGTATTTTTGTAGCAAGTCCAAATTTGGTGGAAAATTAACTTATTTGTTGGAAATTTAACTCTTTTGTTGAAAATTAACTTTTTTGTTGACATGAAAAAGATTCACAATTAAAAAAACAGAATTCCAAACTATCTCACTTTTCGGCTCATTAGAGATAAAAATAACCGAATGAAAAAAAGAGAAAAAATCAACCAAAAATCAACCTCTCACTTTTTCCTTTCTCCGTCCTTTTAGGGAACTAAAATAGATTTCTTGTCGATCTTAAGTTTGAAATTTTTAAATAGAGACACTGAACTCATGATATGTTTGAATCTACAGGGCTTGCTTATGAATATTTCCAGAATTCTTTTAATTGAGTCTGAATAATTTCACCTCAATTTCTTGAAAGAAATCTATTTTTTATTTAAAATTTTTGAAATAAGAATGCATTTAATATTAGCAATGTTAGAAATACATTGAACTTATTGATTATTTCTTTTCCTATTTGGAAAATGTAATAATCTAAATAGATTGGTACATAATAAACCATAAACAATTTAAATTCTCCCGCGCAATGCGCCATCTGTGATCATGCGCAGTGGTACTTTAGTACCTAATTTTCACATCCCATTACAGTGGCTGCCTCTAGCGATAAATTCTGGCTACGGTGGTGAAAGGTGAAAGCAATCGTGTCCAATCGTATCGTAACGAGAGCAAGCGAACGAACGAACGAAGGAGCGCGCCGCCAAGATCCAAGGTTGCGCGAGGCAACCGGGCATCCGCCCACAAGAGTGGAGGTCGGACGAACAATGTTGATCGCTCGGGTCGCACCGTCCGCATTCGCATTTGCCGTGCGCAACACCGGTCTTAACTACTGCATCTGCAAACATGCCACCACCAGCCTGCCCAGTCAGCCCAGCCTGGAACCGTCTCGCGGAAAACACCGTTTCTACTCGAATCGGAATGTGGAAACTCGACGCAAAAGCACCCGAGACAAAATGCGCAACAATTACGCCAAGATGTTGGAAAAGTGCAAATGTGAGTACGTCTGCGGCTACGCTCTCTTTTCTCTTTTTCTCTCCTCACATCCTCGCATTGCATGCCGGCTTCTGCCTTAATTTAAAGAGTGGGACTAGTTGGAGTGACTGAATATAACTTGAACTTGAAAGAACAAGGTGGATGAATGCGCGCATGCGTATTCCTCAGTTTCAACATTTCTGCCACCTTGACATTCAAAACATGAAAAAAAAGAAAAATAGTATTTTCTATTATCGTGTTACAACACTTTATGATTAGTATAACATTGTGTGCGCTACGCGTGCTCTAATTATTCTTTGTTTCAAGAATAAATTGATTCTTTTTGCAACATTTTTTTGGGACGACTAAAAAATCCCGGAAAATAACATTCCCAATACTGTAAAATTCGCTAATTATTTAATTCAAAAATAATAAAATTACTGAATTAGTAAATTCCCCAATTATAAAATTCCGAATTTACAAAACGAAATTTTTTGTGCAAGTATTATTTATTTATTACAACTACAATAATCAAATATATTTATCTAAAGAAATGTATGTTTAAAGTTTATAAAATTGATGTTTGAATTTAAAATAGCAATAAATGAACAAAATATATTGCTGGATGAAATTTTTTATCAAATATAGTTATTTTTAAAGCAAACGATAATTTGGGAACTTTCAACATGAAAATTTTTTTTCTTACAAATTATTTATTTATCAAAACTGCAATAATCAAATATTCTTAACAAAAAAAAAAGTTTAATATCTAAAGTTATTTTTAAGTTAAAAAATAATTTAGGAGCTTTAAACATTGAACATAACTTTTTTCATAAAAATTATTTACTAAAACTTCAATAATCAAATATTTTTATCAAAAAAAAATTATGGTAATGTTTGAATGTTATTAAATTGTGATTTGAATTAAAAATAACAATAATTGAACAAAATATATTTTTGGGTGAAAAATGTAGTTTGAATAATAATAATAAATTATTTGAAGAATTATTTCTGTTAAATTTAATTGAATGTTGGCTCGCTTTAATTAAAAAGTTCACAAAATTGAAAAATTCGAATAAAACGGCGCTTTTCTATCTCCATTCTAAGAGAAAATTGCTAAAAACAATAAATTGTTTAAACAATTTATGTAAACATCTAATTATCAATAAAAAGTAGTATTTTATGTATTAAAAACAGTTTGTGTTTAAAAAACTGCAAAAAAATCATAATTACAAAAAGTCGCGAAACTCAATTTTTCACTTATGGGGGTTTTTTGGTATCCTATAAAATAGATTTATGGGGTTGATATTTCAAAAATAATATTCAATTCGTATTCTGTGGCTAATTGACAAGAGAAATGTTGAGTTTCAACTCAATTCACCTAAAATTGACGATTCTGAATAAAATTTAAAGAAACTTTTTTTTTATGGGAAATACGTGTTAAACTAAATGAGGCTTGCGGAACCTCTAAATATAATTTTCAAAAAAGTAATTTATTTTTTTTTGTGTATTTAAAATAAAATTGGGGCGATATGAATGAAAATTGGGAGAAAAAAAATTTGTCGACCACCGTACTGAGCAGACAGGCAATTAAAGAAAAAAATCGAGGAAGATTGTGATTTCCTTTTCGGTTATTTGACTATGAGAATATATTTATGGCAGAAGGCAAATGCAAATTGTAACGAAATTTCTCCTCGAGTTTCGAGGGTGAATTCAAAACTTGTCGAGGGTTGAAAAGCGAGAGACCAAAGAGGGTTGCTTCGATTTTCAGTTAGGTATTCTATAATCCCTCGTATATCTTCCAAGTCGACCATGGTGTAGTGTATTGCGTAATTACTTGTTGAAACATTCGAGAAATGCAAAAAATTGCCTTTTGGGGATAAAAATGTAAAATTAGGTAATTTTATGTTAATTATTTTTTGTCTAATGGTTTAAAATCAATTTTTCTTTTAAATATTGATTTTTATTTATGAATTTTGAAAAAATTGCTCTCAAGATCCGCTGGGATTCGAACCCAGGTCTTTCAGATTGCCGGTCTGATGCTCTTATTCACTAAGCTACGGAGAGACGAGATTAATTTATTTACAACCGCTACTAGTTGAATTCGAACATAATTATTCATATTTTTTAGATTAATTTTTAAAACATTCGAATGTTTTATATTTTTTAATGTTATGGTTTTAGCGAGATAAAATGTATTTAATAATTTAATGCTAATTTTTCTTTGTCCACTGGTCCAAAATCAGTATCTTTTAAAAATTCATTTTTATTTCTAAATTGTGAAAAAATCAGACCGGCAATCTGAAAGACCTGGGTTCGAATCCCAGCGGGGTTTGAGAGCATTTTTTCACTATTTAAAAATAAAAATCAGTATGCAACAAATATTTATTTTATACCAGTAGACAAAAAGTAATTAACATCAAATTATTTAATGCAATAAATTCGAACAATTTTAAATCTTTAAATTGAAAATCGTTTCTGTCATATTTTTTGTATAAATCAATCTATTGTTAATTTTCTGAAATTTAAAAGAAATCCAATAATCCTTCTCTGATAATGAGATAAAACAGGAAGTTCTTCAGACCTCAAATATAGAAACGTGGTACGAATTCACCGGAAATTGGAGAAGCGAAATCTATAATAATAATCGAATCCATTTTTAATCGGAACCTTGAGACTTCCTCCCGAAAAATGGAAACACGAGGGTGATTGATGATGGCCGTAAACCAAACATTCTGCTCTCTGTTGAATCAACAATCCGCCTATCATTCTGTCGTCGCGACGCCAAAGTACGACGTTCATCTTCCATATTGTGCGACTCTTGTCTTTTCCATTTGAGAAAAAAAATTTGTCAAAATAGGCCTATTAAGACGTTAATTAAGTCGTTTGAACCTCTCCCTTCCATACTTACCCTCCCCTACTCCGCCTACATTCCCCTACTTCAACTCCTCGCACTTTAAACTTCGCTTCTCCCCTCCCGTCCTCAACCTCTTTCTCATATACTTCCATCGCTCCTCACTTCCCCAGCCAACACTCTCTTTCCCCTACTTCCTCACACCACATTTTTAATCACTTCTCAACCCATTATTTCCTCTCACTTCCCCTATTCCCCTTATTTTCCTAACCTTTATTTTTCATAGATGTCATCCCATCACTTCCCATACTTATCCATCCCTCATTTCCGTCCACCTCTCCTACTTTTGCTACCCTCACTTTCGTCTCCTCATTTCCCTTCCCATCACTTCTCCTAATTCCTCTACCAACACTTCCCATAATTCTCCTTCCCTCATCATCCGCCTATCATTCTGTCGTCACGTCGCGACGTTAATTAGTTCGACGTCCATCTTCTGTGTTCATCCTAGTCTCGTCTTTTCCATCCATGAAAAAAAAAATGAGTGAATGTAGGTGCCGTGCGCCTACAAAAAAGTGTTTCATAGCCTATGAAGACGTTAATTAAGTCGTTTGAACCTCTCCCTTCCATACTTACCTCCCCTACTCCCAATACATCTTCTTAATTCCCCTCCTCACACTTCAATCTTCGCTTCTCCCTCCCGTCCTCAACTTCTTTATCATATACTTCCATCGCTCCTCACTTCCTCAGCCAACACTCCCTTTCTCCTACTTCCTCACACTACATTTTAAATCACTTCTTAAACCCTCTCATCCCATCACTTCACATACTTTCCCATCCCTCATTTCTGCCCACTTCTCCTATTTTCGCTACCATCATTTTCGTCTCCTCATTTCCCTTCCCATTACTTCCCCTCCTTCCCCTCCCTTCACTTTTCCTACTTCCGCTCCCTTCCCTCATCATTTGTCTACTATTCTGTCGTCGCGTTGCGACGTTAAATAGTTCGACGCCCATCTTCTATTTTCATCCTAGTCTCGTCTTTTCCATTCATGAAAAAAGAATGAGTGAAAGTAGGTGCCGTGCGCGTACCAAAAAGGGTTTCATAACCTATGAAGACGTTAATTAAGTCGTTTGAACCAATCCCTTCCATACTTACCCTCCCCTACACTCCATACATTTCCCTGATTCCCCTCCCCACACTTCAATCTTTGCTTCTCCCTCCCGTCCTCAACTTCTTTCTCATATACTTCCATCGTCCCTCACTTCCAAAGCCAACAATCCCTTTCCCCTACTTCCTCACACCTCATTTTAAATCACTTCCCAAACCCTCTCGTCCCATCACTTTCCATACTTCCCCATCCCTCAATTCTGCCACTTCTTCTATTTTCGCTACCATCATTTTCGTCTTCTAATTTCCCTTCCCATCACTTCTCCTGCTTCCCCTCTTATCACTTTTCCTACTTCCTCTCCCTTCCCTCATCATCCGCCTACTATTCTGTCGTCGCATCGCGACGTTAAATAGTTCGACGTCCATCTTCTGTTTTTCTCCTACTCTCGTCTTTTCCATCAAAGAAAAAAAATGAGTGAAAGTAGGCACCGTGCGCCTACAAAACAGGGTTTCATAACCTATGAAGACGTTAATTAAGTCGTTTGAACCTCTCCCTTCCATAATTACCCTCCTCTACTCCCCCTTCATTCCCCTACTTCAACTCCTTACACTTTAAACTTCGCTTCTTCCTCCCATCCTTAACTTCTTTCTCATATAATTCCATCGCTCCACGCTTTCCCAAGCCAACACTCCCTTTCCCCTTACACCACATTTTTAATCACTTCCCAACCAATTATTTCTCCTCACTTCCCCCATTCCCCTTATTTTCCTAACCCTCACTTTCCATAGATGTCATCCCATCACTTCCCATACTTCCCCGTCCCTCATTTCCGCCCACTTCTCCTACTTTCGCTAACCTCATTATACTTCCCTTCACTTCTCCTACTTCCCCTCCCAACACTTCCCATACTTCTCCTTCCTTAATCGTCGGCCTATTATTCTGTCTTCGCGGCGTTAAATAGTTCAACGTCCATCTTCTGTGTTTATCCTACTCTCGTCTTTTCCAACCAAGAAAAAAAATTAGTGAAAACCTCCCTCTTCCATAGTTTCCCTCACTTATCCCCTCACATTTCCCTATTTCCCCACCCCACACTTCAAGTTTCGCTTCTTCCCTCCCGTGCCCAACTTCTTCCTCATATATTTCCATCGCTCCTCACTTCCCCAGCCAACACTCACCTTCCCCTACTTGTTCACCTTACATTTGCATTCACTTCACAACCCCTTATTTCCCCTCACTTCCCCTATTTCCCTCATTTTCCTAGCACTGACTTTTCATAGATCTTATCCCATCACTTCCCATACTTCCCCATCCCTCATTTCCGCCCACTTCTCCTACTTTCGCTACCCTCATTTTACTTTCCCTCATTTTTCCACCTTTTATTTCTCCCACTTTCCCTCCGATTACTTTCCATACTTCCCCTCCCCTCATTATCCGCTTATCATTCTATCGTCGCGGCGTTCAATACTTCGACGTTAATTAATTCGTTTGAACTTCCCCCTTTCAAAATTTCTCTCCGCTACTCCCCCTACATTCCTCTACTTCCCTTCCCCAAAATTCAACCAACGCTTCTCCCCTCCCTTTATTAACTTCTTGCTCATCTACTTCACCCTCTCATCCAACCAACGCTCTCTTTCCCCTACTTCCCCAACACACATTTTCACTCGCTTCCCAATCCCTAATTTTCCCGCACATCCTCTACCCTCATTATCCTCACTTCCCCTACTCCCTCTCCCCTCATTTCACCTCACTTTAACTAGTTCCCTACCGCTCAGTTCCACTCCCCTCATTTCCCCTACTTGCCCACGCCTTATTTCCCCTCACGTCCTCTACTTCCCCTCACTTCCCCTATTTTCCTCCGCTCATTGTCCCCATTACTTACACTATTTCCCCTACTTCCCCTCCCATCATATTCCCTCACTTACCTCATTACGCGGATAAAAGTTAAACTACTTTCTTAACCCCTTCGTTGGCATTGACGCAAAAAGCGTCAATCTTCTTTTTTCCTATTCAACTTATTCCGATTTTGCATTCAAGTCTTACTCGGGGGTTTTTGGGGTCGCTGAATCCGAATCTGAAGTCAGAATTTGAAAATTGAAAATGGCGGATCCAATATGGCGGACAAAAATACAAAATTCTGCTCGATTTGGATAAATCTCGGTACTTACGGGTTTTTGGGGTCGCTGAATCTGAATCTGAAGTCAAAATTTAGAAATTCAAAATGGCGGATCCAATATGGAGGACAAAAATACAAAAAAGGCTAGATTTAGATAAATCTCAGTATTCACGGGTTTTGGGGGTCGCTGAATTCGAATCTGGAGTCGAAATTCGAAAATTCAAAATGGCGGGTTCAATATGGTGGGTGAAAATACAAAAAATGTTTTTTGTATTTTCGTCTGCCATATTGGATTTGCCATTTTGAATTTTCGCTTCAGATTCGGATTCAGCGACCCCAAAAACCTCAGGATACAAATTTTCAGGATAACAAATTTTCGTGCCATTTTGGGCACTTTTTGTCGAATTCTCTCTGCCAACGAAGGGGTTAAAAATTAATTTTTTTTCTCATTATTTTGTTGAAAATTCGTTTTTTTGTTGTTGAAATTTACTTTTTTTACCTGCAAATTTAACGATTTCTCTTCTAGCCGAAATTTATAATTTTTAGTTGAAAATGTAATTATTTGGTTCAAAAATTATTGCATTTTTTTATAATTTGTATTTTTTATTAGAAAATTATTTTTGTTGTTAAAAAATCATCTTTTTAGTTGAAAATTCATCCTTTAGGGTTATCAATGCAACTGTTTTCTTGAAAATTAACCTGGTTTGGTTGAGGAATCAACTATTTTGTTGAAAATTCGTTTTTTTTTTGTAAGCAATTTTTTAGCTGAAAATGTAACTATTCTATTTTTGGTTGAAAATTCATAATTTGTATTAAAGATTATTCTTTCCTAGTTTAAAATTTATCTTTATGATTGAGAACTCTTGTCTTTTTTTTACTTTTATTTATTTATTTTTTTTATTATTTTTTTTTTTCGTTTAAAATGTATCCTTTTTAGTGGAAAAATCCATTACTTGCTTTAAAGTTAAACTACTTTGTAAAAATTCATTTTTTTTATTTAAGATTTATCATTTTAGTTGAAAATTCAAATTTTTGGTTGTAAATTAACTTTTTTGTTGAAATTTAATATTTTCGGATTGAAAATGCAACTGTTCTGTAAAAAATTCAACAATTTGGTCAAAAAATTAATCTATTTAGTAGAAAATTCATCTTTATGTATGGAAATGATTTTTTCACTATTTTGTTGAAAATTCGTTTTTTTTTATTGGAAATTCATTTTTCTTCGTTGAAAATTAACTTTCTTGTTGAACATTCTACGTTTTCGGTTTAAGAGTCAACTATTTTGTAAAACATTCGACTTTTTTGTTTGAAAACTTTTATTGAAAATTCGTTTTTTTTGATAGAAAATTAATCTTCTTTGTTAAAAATTCATTTATTTGCTTGAGGATTCAACTTTTTTATAAATAATCTTTTTTTGTTGAATTCATCTGGTTGAAAATTCCTCTTTTTGAGTAGAAAATGAGACTTCCTTGTTGAAAATTCATCTATTTGGTCGAGGATTGAACTATTTTGTTTTAAATAATTCTCTTTTTGTTGAATTTAACTGGAAAAAATTAATCTTCAATAAAAAAGAGAATGTTAAAAAAATGAATTTGTAACAGAATAGTTTAACTGACAACTAAGTAGTTTAATTTTTAACTAACAATGATGAATTTTGAACCAAATTGTTAAATTTTTAACAAAAAAAGATGAATTTTTAACCAAATAGTTAAATTTTCAACCAAAAAGATAGATGTTTCACTAAGAAGATAAATGTTCTACCAAACATACGATTTTTTAATAAAAAACATTAATTTACTATAAAATTTCTAAATTTTTAAACCAAAAAGACGAATTATCTAAAAAACAGTTGAAATTTTAACCCGAAAATATGATTTTTCAAAAAAATCATTAATTTTCTATCGAATAATTAAATTTGCATAAAATATTTTAAATTAGAACCAATTAGTTGTTTTTTTCAATCAAAAATATGAATTTTCAACAAAGAAGTTAAATTTCAATAAAGTTGTTGAATGTACAAAACAGTTTCATTTCGACCTGAAAATATGAATTTTTAACAAAAATGATGAATCTTCAACAAACAAGAAATGAATGTTTGAAATAGTAGTTTAACCTTAAACGATGTGATTTTTTTCAACCAAAAAATATTAATTCTCAATAAAATATTTAATAGTTGATATTTTAACCAAAAAAGATTTTCCAAAAAAGAATTTTCAACAAAAGATGCAACTCGATAGACAATTGTTTAACCAACAGGGATAATTTCCTAAAAATGGAATAGTTACATTTTCAACCAAAAATAATTTTAAAACCCCAATAAAATACGTCTCAAAATTAGACCAATAAAAAAAATTTGGAAGATGAAAGAAAACCATTTTCTCAAAAAGAGTGGATAATTGGCCTCGTTTTTTAGACTTTGAATCTCAAGTGTTCATATTAGTTCTATTAAGAAAGGAGATTCGATTAAAGCTTAAAGTAAGCACTTGAAAGGCTTGAGTTGTGTATTAAATTTTATCATCTACTCGACCATAATCTCGGTACATAAAAGACTAATTTCAATATTTTAGGGCCTTTTTCTTTATTTTAGTTTCTGTCTATATGGACAATTGTCCAAAACTTCAAGATTTTCGTCAAATAGCTTTTGACAAAAAAAATTGGGACAAACTTCACGACAGAATTCTAATTTTTCTATATACCCTACGTGATTTTGATTAATTTATCCAGATTCGAGAATCATTTTTAAACGAAACACGTGATTTTTAGGTTTTCATCTTATAAAATATAAAAATGAGGCACTTTCAAATGTGTAAAAATGTAAAATGAGAAGACTCCATCTCGGAGAAACCAAATGAAAAGGTGCTAGAGCGGGAAGCACACACTTTTGCACAACGCATAATGCGTGACGCAGAAGGCGTTGAAAAATTCGTAACGTTGAACTTTCATGCATTCTGCAGCCTTCTTGTGCAATCTGCAGCCGCTTGTAGCAGATGATTCTCAATTTTCTGTTTCATAATCAAAGATAGACGAAGAAGTTATTTCACAAAAAATCACTTACTTTTAGAAATATTAGAATAATTGTTGACGAAAATCACAGTTTTCGCAATTCTCACATTGACACTTTATAGTTTGAGGTTACAAAACGCTGGTCAGCGCCACCTGACGCGGATCCGTGTGCGTTGAAGCGTATTCTGTTCTGCGCGTTATGCCTTGCGCTTATTCGTTATGCAAAAGTGTGTGCTTCCCGCTTAAAGCGCGGAGACCAAATGAAAAAAAGGTGCTACACCTTTTTACTTGGTTTCTGCCTGGTAAAAAATTAATTTTTTTGGTTGAAAATTTATATCTTCGAGTTGAAAATTAAACTGTTTTGTAAAAAAATTCGTATTTTCGGCCCGAAAAGTACATAATTTGGTAAAAAATTTAACTGTTTGGTTGAAAATATATATAATTTGTTAAAAATTGTCTTTGTTGGAAGAAAATCAATTTTTTGGTTAAAAATGCAATTATTTAGTTAAAAATTAACTTTATTCAGATGAGGATTCAAGTATTTTGTTGAAAATTTTTCTTTGTTGGTTAAATCCAACTGTTTTTTATTTTAAATTAAAATCTTTCTTGTTGAAATATCAACTGTTACATTTTTTGTCGGAAATTCATCTTTTTTTATTAAAAATTCCAGTCCTTAATTGAAAGTTGAACTATTTTCTTAAAAGATTATTTTTTTGTTAAAAATGCAAAATCTCGGATTGAAAGTTCAACTGTTTTATAGAAAAATCGTCTTTTTGACTTCAAAATTTCACAATTTGGTATAAATTCAAGTATTTGGTACAAAATTAAACTGTTTTGTAGAATTCATTTTTTCTGGCAGAAGGTAATTTTTCTTAGTTCAAAAATGAACTATTTGGTAAAAAATATATATATTTGGTTTACAATTCGTATTTTTTATAGTATATACATTTTTTGGTTAAAAATGCAATGTATTGTTAAAAATTGATCTGTTTAGTTGAGGATTTAAGTATTTTGTTGAAAATTTGTCTTTTCTAGTTAAATTCAACTGTTTTTTATCTGATATTAAAATCTTTTATTGTTTAAATATCAACTATTACATTTTTCGTTGAAAATTAATATTTCCGGGTTGAAAATGCAACTTTGTTTGAAAACTTTACTATTTTGTTGGAAATCCTCCTTTTTTGTTTTAAAATTAATTATTTCATCTGAAAATCTAACTATTCCACTTTTTGTTGAAAATTGATCTATTTTAGCAGAAAATTTAACTATTTGGTTCAGAATTTACGTATTTTGTCGAAAATTAAGCTATTTGGTAGAAAATATATGTATTTTGTTAAAAATTAGTATTTTTTGGTAGAAATTTAATTTTGTTGGTCAAAAATGTAATTGTATGGTTGAAAAATAATCTGTTTTAGTTGAGAATTCAGATAGTTTGTGGAAATTTCGTCTTTTTTTGTTGCATTCAACTGTTTTTAATTTCAAATTGAAATCTTGTTTGGTTTAAATATCAACTATCACATTTTTGAGAACATTTGTAGCCAATTAGCGAAGAAGTTAAAAAATATTTTTTAAGAAAAAGTAAAGAAAATAGTGTAATTAGCAGACAATTGTGAGAAAATAGTGTCTTTAGTGTAATTTTTTTCGAAACAGTAGTAAAATAGAGTCATCTTTAAAAAAAAGAAGTTTATTTTTTAATTGCGAATCATTTTCTTGCTTATTTTGCAAAAATTATTCATGACAAAATGGATTTCTTTTTAATCTTAATTAAAAGTTTTTTTAAATAGAGACACTAAACTCATGATTCTTTCTAAACTGCAGGATTTGCTTATGAATAATTTAAGATTTATTTTATAAGAGTTTACATATTTTACATCTATTTTCCTATATATTCAAAATTGACTTTTTAAGGTTTTATACCATTTTTATAATATTTACCCATGATATATGTTGTAATATGTTTTTTTAAATGTCATCCTAATATGATACTTATTCATAAAATAACGTTGCCAATGAGATGTGGATATTTTGAAAAATCTTGAAATAGCTCAGATACTTATTAAAAATAAGGTTCTGGCATTATCCTCAATTTTCAAAAAATTGTACACGTTTTCATTTTCTTGTAGTTAAAAAATGTTTTTTACATGTTTTCACGTTTTTTTATAGTTACAAATTTGTCTTTAAAACTTTTTTATGATTACACATGACGTATGTTATAATATTTTTTTTTAAATGTCATCCTGGTACTTATCAAAAAATAAAGTTGCTAATAGGATGTATATAATTTTCCAATTTATAATTGGATGATGCCATATATAAAAATATGTGCATAATCTTATTATGTACCATTGAGTACCTTAATGTTTAACGAATGCATTATTTGATACCATTTTTGTATACATTACCTTGTTATTTTTCCTCTATGTTTTTAATTAATTTGATATATTAATTTTATATAGACTCTTATTATTATTATTTTTCCAAACAAAGTTTGCTGTTACTTCTCTTAGAACATATTCTAAGTTTCTTTTTGTTGATTTTGCGGAATTGTTAAAACTTTCTTGAATCTGCGTCAAATTATAACTATGTGATGCAGGGGTAATTTTGAAATCTCTATTCTCTTTTTATAAGAAAAATTTTGTATGATTTGACTTTGTCTAGAAACTTAATTGCAATATCTGAAAATTCCTTTTTTAAATATGATTGTTCATTTTAAAAATTATCTTCGTTTTTAATTTCTTTGAAAATTTTTTTTAATTCTAATTTTTCAAAACACTCTACATTAAACATGCTTCACGTAACGTTTTTAATATTTTCCTTCTTCTCACCTATCTGAATATTATGTTAATTAAATAAACCAACCATTTTTTTCCTTCATATTTTCTAAATGTTCATTTTGATGAAATTCTTTTAAACTGCACTTTTCTCGAAGGTCATTGAAATTTTCGTTAACACGTATTCTTTTTACAAGACACATCGTAATATTCAGTTTCTGTTGATTTCTTCAAGTTATGTAAAATAAAAGTGAAATTTAGGTTTTCAAAGTGTTCTTTCCAATAATAATTAAAATAATGTTGTTAACTATGTTTTGCAATATTTACATTGTGATTTAAACAATTGTGATAATTTTTAAATAGCGTTTTCCTAAGTGTGCAAATGATCAAAACAAACACGTAAACTTTGGATTTTTTCAAAAGGAAACAAATACCGGGAGTTCACCTTTTTCTAAAAAAATAAGAGAGAATTGTATATTTTTTAAATTTATGAAACTAATTGTTCTATCATGAAAAAAAAATCAGAAAAAGAGAGAATTCATGGAGATGTTATTTATAAAGAGTGAAGGAAACAAGGCTATTATTTTTAAAAGGAACCTCCCAAGATATAACAAAGTAGGGGATAGAGTAATTAACTGGTTACACTAATTTTCTTTGACTAGATAACAGAAAGAATTATTTTTTATTAAACAATCGATTTCTAAATAAATATATTTGATTACATTAAACTTAATCAAGTTTTTAATTAATACTGATTGAAATATTTTCTTTACAGGTATATTAAAAATTGTTTTCATACCTTTAGTTATTCTCTATAAATAATCCCTGATGAGGAGGTATAAATTGACCTCAAAACATGTTCCCTCGTAGTATAAAAAGGACAGAGAAATGAAAAAGTGAGGGATTGGTTTTCGGTTGACTTTATACCTTTTTTCATTGTTATTCTTGTCTCTAATGAGCCGAAAAGTGTGGTCGATTGGAAGTTTATTTTTTAATTGTGAATCATTTTCTTGCTTATTTTGCAAAAATTATTCATGATAAAATGGATTTCTGAGTGTCTTCATTTATTCAAACCTGACCTATTTTTCGCGGCTAGTGGTTTCAACCACTCAACGACGGGTAACGAATGCTCACCTTCGACGTATCAGCGCTGAGTTCCAACAGACACTAAACGATTGTAGCGCTGGGACGTAACACTAGCCACGCGCAAGTAAAAAAGACTGTGCGAATCAGAACCCACCGCTTAATTTCTCCATCTTCGATAAATAAGGCGGCAAATGTAAGTTATTTTAACATGTAAAATGTTAGAATTAACATTTCTTGTGATTTTGAAATATACAAATACTTCAACTCAAAGCAAATGTATTGTAATGTTAAAAATGGGTACAGGAAAATACGAATTAACTATAATTTTAGGTTATGTGTTTCATAACCTCTTCCTGGTGGCATATATGTGTATAAAATAAAATTCAAATTAATTGGGAAAGTGCTGAAGACTATGTTGAGTTTTTTTCAAGCATCTTTGACATTTTGTTTTAATTTTATATTTGTTAAAAGCTCAAAATTGTAAACGAAATTTACAAAAAAAAATTTTGATAACGTATCATTTACGATATAACCTTAAAAAATCGAGTATCGTTATAACTATCATGAGTTTCTGACTCGACAAAAAGTCGTTGACCACCATTTTTAACAAAATGTAGTTTAATAATTACATAACCTCAAGGAAATTTTCCTATGAGATTTTTTAAGGTTATATCGTAAATTATACGTTATCAAACAATTTTTTTTAAATTTCGTTTACAATTTTCAACTTTTAACAAATATACAATTTTTAAAAAATGTCAAAGATGGTTAAAAAAACTCGACATAGTCTTCAGCGGTTTTTCTTTTCTTTCTATATAATAGAATAAGCCTCGAAAAGGACCTGAAATACAGGTTGAAACATGTCGGCAAATTTTTAATAAACAAATTTTTTTTAACACCAAAGAAGCGGAATAGGCCTTAATGAACATTATTTAGGAGAATATAACTTTGGTCAATATTGTAGATTTCCATGTTATGTGTGGATTTCTCTGCTCGATCTGTTACCTTCTCCGATGATAATACAGATTTGTGATAAAGGTTTTTTTTTCTTTTTCACGATCAATGATCTCATTTTTCAAGAAAATTACGCAAGATATGAGCAGTAGTTCATAATTAGAAATTGTTCTCCTTCCTGAAATCTATAAAATTATACACTTAAAAGATTTTTATCTTGTGTACTTCTCACATTAAAAAAAATCTATCAAAATCGACAAAAATGCCATTCATTTTATTACATTTTGACATTTTATTGGTAAAGGCTACTGTTTTCAGCTTGATAATAATTAGAAGACAATTTTCCATGAGGTACTTAGGATTTCTGAGTTTCAAATCGGAGAAAAATAGGGGTTTATCTCCAAAATCAAATTAATCAGAAGAAACGCAAGAAGAAAGTTTAATTCACTAGCGTATTTTGAATAAAATATTAATAAAAAAATTAGTTTTCTTGCATTTTTGAGACAAAATCAAATTTTTCTCCGCTTTGAAGCTAAGGAACTTTAAGAGCTTCATGAAACATATTCTATGCATTATAACTGAACTAAAAGTAAATATTTAAAAAAAAAATATTGAAGTTCGTTAAAATAAATTCTACTTTAGTAAATTTTCTCTATTTTTTTTTAAACGTTTCAAAACACGAAAACAGTGGATAGTCTGATTCACAATTTCGCTTTGCTAGTTTGAAGTTTACTTTCTCACGCAGCTTTACTAATATAAATTGTAAAAACAAAGAATACTAGAACAATAACTATTAACAATAACTATTCAAAACACCATAGCTGAACTTGTAAGTTGTCGAAAATAACTAATTTTCATAGTAAGCAGAGAATTGTGAGCTTGGCTTTCGTAAGTGAGCTTGATCTCCTTTTTTCCATGCTGCCGAGCAAGATTTTTAGCTTTACTACATGAAATGGTAAAGATGTGTGCCGACTTAAAAAAAATATTTTGCTAAATGACATTGTAAGATATACTTTTTTGAATCGCACCAAGTACAATTTTTTCAATAAATTTAATTATGAAAGCTCTAATATGATAGTATTTTTGCTACTTATTTTAGGATACTTCTTCCCCCACTTACAGACCACTGCTCATCATAAGTACATTTTACAAAGTGGAATTGTCGAAAATCCTTTTCTAATAATTTTTTAAGGCAGAAGAAGAAATTGTGGATCGGGATTTTATATGTGGATAAGTGTTACTACTTTATACTTCAAGACCAGTTTTTTGTGGTACAAATATTTCAGAATGTAAAAATATTCTGAAGAATTATAAAGAATAATGAATGAATTAGATGGTCATTCATTTTTGTTTAACTTAATTTTGATTGCACTAAATTTGGTTGGGCCCAAAAATTTATTTTGCAATATAAAAATTGTAAGTGCATCAATCGATAGGCAAAAATAGTAAACCTTGGGAGGTTATAAATAATGATCTATTGGGACTAGGTCATTGTTTTTTTTCGAATAGTTGAAATTGCGTCTACTGTCATTCATATTTAGATATGTTTTTGTAAAATTAACAGGTTCCAAAGTACAGATCCAAACTGTAGAATTTAATTTTTTAGCCAATTTAGAAAAAAGTCCCGTTATTTTAAAGGATTTTTAAGGAATCGGCACTCGATTCACGCAAACGCGATTTTTTAAACTTTTTTCATAATTATTTTTTGGATACGTGTAAGTCATTTACAGAAAATTTAGAATTTTTATCAGGACCACCAATTTAACCGTTTCAGCAAAAAACCGTACTGTAACTACATAAAACGGTAAAAAGTCTATTGTGTGATTTACAGTGCCCTACAGGGAACATTTTTTTTAGTTAAAACAAAAAAATACAATGTCATACAAAATCGAAACTTTGAGTACAAATTTTTCGTTATTAAGAAATACATGTGTCACCCTGAAAGTTTCTGGAATGAGATTCTAGAAACGGCGAAGCGGAACATTTCTAATAGTGTTCTTTAGAGCGAGTCTTTAAATGGTTTCAAAGGATGCACCTCAGTATAAGTGTTAATAGAGAATATTTTGAAAAGATGTATCTTAAATATTGCGTTGAAAAATTATTTTTTCTCAATCATTCCGGAAACTATCAGAGTAACCTACGTACGAAGCAATGGAATAAGTTTTACTCTAAGTTTTTAAAAATTGGAAAAAATATAAAACTGGTTCTTCTAATAATTCCGATTATTTTTATTTCAAGTGGGTCCTTATAATCTGTTCAATTAAAAATCCAACTGCTAAATCAATTATAAATGTTAAAACTCTGTCAAAATTTACGCTATTTCATTAACGCCACATTCAGCGTTCCAAAATTCTTAATTTAGCTATATAATATCTTTGTTTTAACAATTGATGTATATCATTCATGAATAATACATATACAATCAATTATTTGCAAATGTATCCTTAAATATTTTTACCAATATCGTTGGTTCACTCCTAACAATATTTGTTGCTAGATCAAGAATAAATATAGTTGATTGAGCTATACATTTTTTCTATGTAGAATATTTTTTCCACAAATAAATTTCGTATTCTTAGACGGTTTGTTCTAAGATCAGTGAATTTAACATTGACCCTTAGTATCTCTTGCTGATCTAAAAAGACCAACAGTTATCTAAAATAAAAGGGGATTTCAACTTTCTTCATTCATACTCAATTCAAAGTTCGAAAACGCACGCATTCGGTGATGGCGCCTGGTAGGAAATAAACTGCCCTGACGTGTCCTCATTTACAGAAATATCCTAGAAAAGCCCAGATAAAGAATTTTCTGCAAAGGCAATGTGTGGTATTTTGGTATATATAGGTGATATCATATATCTAGAAGCTTATAGGAAGTTTACTTTTGTGTCGTATATCGAGAAACGTTATTTCTTCTCGCTCCCATATTATACGACATACGGATGAAACGAAGCCCATCTCATGAAACGTATGCCATGATATAGACCAAACTTGGCTAATACTGCCGTCAATAACCTTTACACCCTCCCTCACGATCGTATTCGCCAAAGCTTTAATCGAATTGGCAACGCACCCTGGGATCTGAAGTCTCTGATTCTTTATTTTTATTTGTTTACACCTTACGGCGAAGGATCTTCTTCCAATATTCACATAAATGAGTTCACTTCTTCCCTCTGAGAATTCTTGACAGCAACATTATGCTGGGGATGAAGAATGTCAATCTTTATTGTATCCAAACATATTTGCGTCTTATTTGGCGACGCAATTCTCGCTGGACTTTTGTGGGAGTTCTAAACCTTAAACCAAGAAAATGAATATGATTTTTTCTTTATTCACTTATAATTTCTCACAAAATAGATACAAATGATGTTCCTATGCATTCCAGACAATAGACAAAAATTGTTATGAAAGGCGCCCAGAAATTTATTTGAATCCACACGAAAAATGCATTACTTTTGGGAACGAAATTTTATGCAGAGGTTCCGCTAGCCCCATAAAATTTTATACGTGTTTCCTATAAGAAAAACAAGAAGTGTTTGTAAATTTTATACATAATTGATAATATTAGGCGAATCAAGTTGAGATTAAACGTTGCTCTATACGATTACCCATAGAATACGAATCAAATCTATTTTTTTTATATATTGTCCCCATAAGTCTGTTTTAATGGGTCTCAAAAAACCCTATAAGTGAAAAAGTGGGGTTTGCGAGTTTTGGCGGTAATTATGATTTTATATGGGGTTTTAAATGCAAATTGTTTAAAATATATAGAATACTACTTGCTACTAATAATTATATGTTTATATGAATTCTTTAAACAATTTATCATTGTTTTAGAGCGAACCAATAATGAATTAAAATTTAGATAAATCATTTTTTAAAGAAATTGTTATTAAGAATCACAATATTTTCTCAGAATAATGCTCGAAACCTGCAGTTTTTTTATGACCTAATTGTTTTTTGAATTTGTACTGTTTATAACTATCTTGTCGTATAGTATTGCTAGATATTTGCGGTTTCTTCTGAAATTTTTTATTTTAGGTCGTATTTTTACTTATAGTGAGGAAATGATGAATGCAATGTAATTGTAGACAGTTGCCCTTTGATCTGAAATCTTCAGTTTTGCTTCGACTTTTTTATTATAAACAAATGATAAGTAAACATCAATAACCATTATTTTTTAAGCAGTTATATATTTTTTGAATTAAATTATGTATACTCTTGCTTATGTTTTACAAATATTAATTTAAACAAAAAGACTGTCTTACAATTGCAGATCGTAAAAGAAACATTTGGAATTGCATATATTTTACTAACAGCCCCCTCCCATTCTACACTGGAGAAAATACGTTGACATCGATGATATTATACATATATAAAGGTAAAAAAGGTCTAAATAAAATAATTAATTGCTTATAATATCTCAGAGGACAAGGTAGATTTACTGCAGTCAGGAAATTGCTTCCAGTACTTTGTTACCACCACTTGTAGTAAATATTGTTTATGACTTTCATCTCTGGTAAGAAGGGAATGAAAGTCAGATATAAATTTTAGAAATATATGTTTTAATTATGAAGAATATATTCACAAAAAAATAAATGTATTGTTTAAGAAATTATTCTCTATAATGTTTACTTTTTATTTATTCATAATAAAAAGTCTGTGCAAAGTCAAAAATTTCAGAAAGAAACGCCAACTGCCTACCTATGAACTTTCTGGTAATAAATAATAATACATTTTTTCAAACAATAATGCTTGCTAACTTGCAAGTTAAAGATGTTTGATAATAATAATGAACCGTGGACAAAAAGTTAAAATTTTCAGAAAGAAACCACAACTGTCTAGCATTATTCAAATACAATATTATTAAAAATAATACTAAATTCTTCGAAGAATTATTTTTGTTAACCTAAATTAATTATTTCCTTACTCTGCTTGAAAAGTTAAAAATAAGTTGAAAAATTCGGAAAACCCCGCGAATTTCTAACTCTATTTTAAGAGAATATTGCTAAAAACAATAATACATTGCTTAAACAATTCATATAAACGTCTGATTATAAGTGGAACTTAGTATTTAATTTATTAGTTATTCATGTATTTGCTGTGTAAAAGAATAAATAAACAAATAAATTACAAGTTACAAAAAGCAATCATATTGGATAAGTGAGAGCGGAAAATTAAAATAAAGTAAAACTGAAGAATTAGAATTTTAGAATTCACTTCTAGTGTGCATATAATGAGGGTGGTTTTTAGGGGACTTTCCGAAATGTCTCATCCAAGCTATAATTATCATCAGGGTACAGCTAGTATAAAGGGTTGTCAAGATATAGGTGCCCTAATTTTCGACGATTCACCCTGACCTCGAACTTTCAATTGTACAAAACTACTGGTACGGTTATGCAATTTTACTTCTCATTCAGGTTTGAAAAGTTATTTTAACGATGTTGAAAATAAAAATAATCATTTTGCAATAAAACAATTATTTCACCTGGATTTTTCATGAGTTTTTCTCTAAATTCTCTAAATGTGGCATTTTTTCTTTTTTTAAAGTAAGCTAGAAAAAAAGCTTAATTTTTTTCTTTTGAAAAACATCCCAAAACGAAAGTGGGATGGAGAGTATTGGTCAAGTTGTTAAGTTGAAGGTCATAAGAACGCGGGTGCCCCGCGCTAACCAACCACGGCGCGGCGCTACCAGGCG
The DNA here is from genome assembly GCA_011634705.1 of Andricus grossulariae. Classification (NCBI taxonomy): domain Eukaryota; kingdom Metazoa; phylum Arthropoda; class Insecta; order Hymenoptera; family Cynipidae; genus Andricus; species Andricus grossulariae. The sequence goes on along the minus strand of JAABKJ010007545.1, from coordinate 215,937,659 downwards.
TGCTGTAGTGTCACAGTGGTTTTAATACGCATGATAAAAATGATTTTTCTATTTACGTGTGAACAAAATTTTATTTTATACTCACTTTCTTTAAATTGGAGAACGATTTAGATATCTTCGAAATAAAATTTTCGAAACGATTTCATTGTAGGAAAACGGCAGTTAATAATAAAATAATAAACAATTGTAGAGGGTTAGTGTCACCTGTTACAATTCAAGCTGATTTTTGGTGAGTCCGCTCGCCCCTCACGTTTCGAGGTGTTGTTTGGCGTTAATCGCCATGACTCCAAAGATTTGGGGTGCTTTTTTACGTGGGTCTCCCTGCCTTTCACCTTTCGGGGTGCTTTTTGATGTGATTCCCCTTGCCGAAAACGATTTTTTTTATTGAATTTAACCTTGACTTTGCTGTCCACTGTGCTCTTCTCTTCGCGATCTCTTCTCGATCTTTCTCTTGGGGAAAATGTCATGCTGTGGAGATAACGAATACTTCTTCATTATCAGATTCGATTCCGGAGAGGGTACAAAGGAATGGTATTTTTGTGCGCCCCGGCACAGTCTTTGTAGAATCGAATCGAGATTTAAGGTTTTCAATGGTGGCGTTATGATTTTCTTTGTACATAAAAAGTATTATACAAAAGTCATTTTTATTAAGTATTAGAACCACTGAGACACTACAGCACACCTGGTAGTTTCGCTGCTAGTTGGCGCGGGGCACTCGCGTTCTTATGACTTTCTACAACTCAACCAATATCTTCCATACAATTTTGGCTTCAAGATAATTTTCAGAAGAAAACCCAAGCTTTTTTTCTAGCGTACTTAAAAAAAATAAAAAACGTTGCATCTGGAGAGAAACTCAAAAATGTTTCTTAAAATGAAAAATTAAGGTGAAATAATCTTTTAATTGTAAAATCATTATTTTTATTGTAAACATCGTTGAAAGCTCTTTCTAAGACTCTCATAAGAAATTCAAATTGGATTACTGTATCAGGAGTTATGTACAATAATTGAATGTTAGCAGTCGGGTAAGTTGTCAAATATTCGGGCTCCTGTATCTCGACAACCCGTTCTACTAGGTGCACTCTCTTTACAGAATTTATAGAAGTCCACGAGCACTGCAATCAGACATTATTCAGACATGTCTCAATAATGGGTGATGTTTTATTTCGTGCATGTGAACGTTTAGAACTTCAGCTACGTGGATATGTTGTAAAAACATAATTTTGAGATACCTCGAGATAAGTATAAGCTACGATTTCACGGTAAGTAGTTTTGGAAACTATAAATAGTTGTCTAATACCTTATCAGAACAGTTTTTGAATGCATTTCAATCGAACCTATACATGCTTGAGGATAATTTTGTAGGGCATTTGCCTACTTTTGACTAATTTCCAAATCTTGCCTTCAACTTAAGGCCAAATCTAGAAAATCATTCCTGAAATTTCATACTAAATCTCCAGGCAAGAAATTTTGATCAAAAAGTGAATCAACTCGTTGCAGTGGGGATAACAGTTGACAATTACAATGATGCTAGATTAAAAATTACAACTGTATCCACATTTTCCTACGTAGATTTGACACCTTAGGATTTCGATGAATCATAAATTTATATATAATTCTAAACTGATATGTAACACAAATCAAATACAAAATATAGCGAAACATACTGTTCTGATTATATATTAATAAAGTTAGATCGCAAATAATCGAACGAGGTCAATTTCCTAGACACTTGCGATATCAGCAACCGATTTCAATTTTCTCTTGGCACAAAAAAATGAGCAAAAGTATCGCCGTAAAATTTGTCTGGAACCGTCGCTATCACCTGGTCCGCTTCTCTCTTGCTATTTTTATTTCATCAACTACCAGAGCAAACGCTGTATGAAAATTTCAATTTCCGAATCCGCATTGTGCAACGTCTGGACTGCAGCCAATTCAAAAAACACTCGGTGCCAGTTTATATAAACGTATCGTGCGTAGAATAGAAGTAAATATCTTGAAGATATTTTCGATCAGCAAAAGGAAAATAATATTCATCGAATGATCTATCGTACCCAGGCGGAAAAATTTCTGAGATCAATTGCCAAATTCAATTTCCAATCCAATTTTTAGTCTGTATATTGCTGACGAGTCGAAAGCTCCGTCTAAAGTAGATTTTCAAAATGTGTATGAAACTCAAACATTCTACAGCAGCAATTCCCTCTGATACTTTTTGTTATATTTATTGTATATGAAGATTAAATACTTCTAAATAACGTTTTCAATTATTGCTCTCTAAATCTGAATTACTGAAAATTTTAGAGAGATTTAGAGAGCAATAATTAACCACATATTTAACCACAATTCTGGTTGATTGAACTAGACATTTTTTGGAGTGTTGGATTCGTAATTGCGTGAACGTCTCAACGTGCGTCTCAGGTGTGCCGTTGTGTTTTCATCGACTTTCGCGGTTTTTCTGTGCTTTTATTTTCAACGTGACTGAGTTAAAAGGTATAGAACACAAAATTTTTTTTTTAATAGCCAAATACGCTAGGGATGAATGGTAACTTTTATGGAAAAAATAAGAAGGATACATTATTATATTAATTAATATTTGTAGGTTCCCATGCCACAATTGTGAAAGTGTTAAATTTCGAAAGTACTTTTGATTGCCTCAAACTAATAATTATTTTCTTTGTATGCGCCCCTTCGCGAGTCGAGTTTTAATTGAATAATAAGAAAGTTATGCAAATATTTCTGAGTCAAAGTTGGCATGATTTGAAACGAGCCGTATCTTTGACAAGAGTTTTCCTCAGAGGTGGTTGGTTCTTTTAGGATCTTATTTCCATGATTCGATAGAGATATGTAATAGCTCAAAAGTACTTTTTTTCTAAATTGGAATAAGAGGAAGTTATACAACTTTTTCGGTGACAGGTATGGTGTTTATTAGGACGTACCGTTCTTGGACAAGGGTTTTTTTTGCAGTTGGTTGCTTCTTTTGAGCGTATCTTTCACGTTTCAATAGACATAAGTAATAGCTCCAAAGTAGTTTCTTGTTACGAAGGTCAGTTCTCCTAAAAATGCTTAATTGTCCGATTGAACGTGAAAATGTACCTTTCAATGAGTTGGTAGGAAAACAAACAACGTTGATAATTAGAAACTGTTTAAGTAATTGGAAGCTAGTAAAAAAATCCTTAAAAATATCTCTCATTGAATAAAAACAAGTTATGGCAACAAAGGAAAAAGCAGAGCTTCAATGCTTATTTGTGAATCTCATTTTTGTGAAAACAGGAATTTCCCCATGTTAATATTATGGGATTTTTCGGGCATTTGTGACACGTCTGAATGCTACCCGTTTTGGTTCGAACTTGGAGGGAATTTTTTTTCCAAGAACCTCATAAAATGGGGAAAGGGGGTTTGGCATACCGTTTATTCGAGAGTCAATTTTTTGGACAACCCTAATGCACATCACTGCAAGGACACTGAGAAAATGCAGCGCGTGATATTGGTATTTAATATGAGTCAAATTGAAACCAGTGTCCGTAAAGCATAAATTTTAGCAATAGGCCTTTAAAACGGATTTAAATTTTAATCTCTTCATATACGTGAAACTTAAACGCAAGGTAAGCACACTGTAATAATATTAGATAACGTAACGGTAAGCTTTGGGGCGAGCGATCTGTTTTTAAAACTCCCAATTGAAAGGCATGGCAAACATTTAGAGTCCCTGCTTTCCGAGGTAGCATCACTCGGTTAACATTGGCCCCTGGAAATTTAGTAAAACTTGAGATAATTCGTTTATCTCGGTTCTGAATTAATTACACAGCAATTATGGCGAGTCAGCATGAAGCCGTGGTCCTTCTCTTCCCGTGTCTCTATTAAATTTATCAGTCAAGTGATTCAGGATGGTAGAATGTGCAGTGCATAATTGGATGAGACAAACAAGGAAAGCATTTCTAAAATCCCGGAAAATGGACAAAGTCCTAGTGTAATCTCGTATACCTCATTATTCTTCGTACGTTTAAGAAGTGACGCTTATCGCTGTTCTTGATTAACTAAAACGAGCGAAACTCCTCTCTGGATTTGTATGAGAACACCCACGAGGAATGGGAGTACCTACGTAAGAGCACTTCCCAGAAATGCGTGGGCAACCTTAGATTTACGTCACTTATTGATATGCGCTACTGTGAATAAGAGAGAATCTTTCACGCTTTCTCAGAGAAACTTTTATGTTTTTTTTTCCAGCAGTACTTTGGTTCGAAACTTATCGATATAATAAATTAGCTACTCGTACTTTTTTAAGTATTGTACTTGATGCCATATTAGGCAGCGGATAAAAAAGGCACTTTTATTTCATATTTATATGTTTTGTAAAAAAATAAGAAATCGGGGTTGAGATCAATTTTTTTTTTGAAGTGACAACCTACCGGCCCCTGCATCTGTAGTTTCCGTATTCTTATTTTTTATCTAAATAAAATATCGCGTGGATATTTTGGAAATATAAGAAAATTTATCTGTTCACCGCTGACGGTTGAATTATATATTTATGAAAGATAGGCTGGATTTTAAAACTTGTTTGTGTTCATCTTACAGACGTCCAAGATGACAGTCAAAGTAAAAATGATGAATTTTGAAAACACAGGACTAAGCATGATAATCATTATGTGTTGCCACTGCACGGACTTCGTCCACATTTTCCGATAAGTTATCAATAATGCGTCGTTAAATTCTCCTGAAGATTATTTCTTTGAAAAAATTTTATAGGAGTTAGGGGCGTTTTTATAGAAAAATTAAAAAGATGATTGTCTGGAGAACTGCTTTACCGACTCTGATGCCCCAAAAATATGTCATGGGACTGAATGGGAACATGATGGAAAAAAATTATGGAATTTTTTTCGAAAAACCGGTGCAAAAAATTTCAAAATTTTTTCGAGTTTTTTTTTATGGGATGTACTTGAGATACTGCCACTATACTTTACTAACAAAGTCTTCGCCCTACCTAGTCTAACATATTCAATTGCCAAAACAATCGGGAAAGGAATTCTCATTTTGCAAAATTATTTATTTTGAGCGTAACACGTATGATTACCCGTGTGCTGCACAGTGGGGTGTATCAAAAATACAAAATTATGGTCTACCTGTTTCCAGCAGAAGAGAAGAGGGGCTAAGTGAACTGCAATGTTCACGAAACGTCGGCAAGATTCGTAGTTTTGCACACGATTGAAACCTGAAAAACCTTTAAATTTTAAATTATGAAAAAGAACGCAGTCAAAGGTCACAATCACGAAAAAATTCATTTTTATCTTGATTTTCGAACCAATAATTTTTTTCTCATTCGCGTGAACGGTGAAAGTTGTACAATACACTGCAGTCCCGCTTTATCAGCCGTGTCGGGGGTACCCTCAATGGCGTCGATGATGAATCGGGAATCTCTAAACCGTTAACAATCAGGATCGTATGAACAATTCCTGTTGGAGTTTTGTCCCAAAGAAATATTTTCTTTGTATGTTTGCCGTTTAAGTTTTATAATATCATAATGAACGTAAAAATGTTTGTACTCGACAATCAAACTTCACCAAAGTACGTATATATAACAGATTGTCCATTTTCATCAAAGGAAAAATTTCCCAGTCATTTCCCTGTTTTTTCGCGGTTTGCAAACATTTTCACGGTCAATAAAATAAAAAAATTTGAACTCTGAAGCTAAACATTTTTCATTTGGAGGAATAAAAAATAAACTACAAATTAAAGCACTCAAAGTGGAACTCTTGAATTCTGAACTTTTTAAATTGAGGTTTAAGTTTTTGATTTCAAATATGTTGTATTCGAATCATCAATAATATACACGTATAAAATGAAAGGTTTTAACACTTTTCAACTGAAAAATTTTAACTGAAATGCAGATAAACTACAAAATTGAGAATTTCTAACTTTTATGAATTATAGAGTTCAAGGATTCAGATTAAATTCCAAAAATATAAGTCAACGGTATCATTTTCAATTCTCTAAATTAATGAATCAATCAATGAACTTCAAAATTTTCAAAATTATATGATTTTAAGCAATTTCAAGCTAGAAACATTGAAAATTGAAAAATTAAAATGTTTTTAACTGAACACTTCGTAAATGCGAAGTTCAATTATTTTCGTTTTAAATAGTTAAAACATCCTTAAAAAGCTTTAAAATTTCACATCTTGAGGAATCTAAAAGTTGTCAAAAATTCTTTTAAATTACAATTTTTCAGAAGTTCTAAATATTTTAATAAATGTTAAATGCTAAATGTTTTTTATCGAAAATGTTCAACTTCAAACGCTTTTGATTTTTAATTGTTCAAATTTTCAAGACTGCATTATCCACATAGACCACATTATCAGTTGTTTCTGAAGATTTCTTTTTTATACATCCACAACTTTCCATCTTATTTTTTAAAAGAAATTCGCCAGCTCTCAGATCCTTGTACGTTCCCTCAGCTATACCATATTTTTGTAAAGGACCTGTTTTCACTATGTCTAACAGTTTATATTTTTCTTCGAACGATAAACGCTTCCTCTTACTGTCATTTGACATTTTTGTGATACCGAAACACTGAAAGCTAATCAGAAGCGATCTAAACCGAATGTCCTGCGACATTTTTACAAGTAACTGAAAATGACTGAAGGAGAGGGGATTTATCAGCGTTATAAAACAGAATTCCAGTTTCCGGCCGCACAATTGAATATTTTTGTCTGATATTTCGCATCCCTCATATAAACATTGGTCTCTTTTGTTGTGAAGTCTGGGTTTGTTGAAAAAATGTTTATATTTGATGTTATAAACAAAAAGAAAAGAACAATAGAAAAAAATGCAGTGATGCTCAGTACTAGCTGAGTGCGTATTTTCGAGGCCTAGCCAACCGACCCCCGTCAAGTTTACGAGGCAGACTCGTCGGAGCGCGTCGAGTTACCCGAACCGAATCACTCTTTCATTGTTATGAGATGCAGCTGCAGGCCGGTTCAAAAAAACCAAAATTATGAAAGCTTCGCGCGATTCAATTTGAATTAGCAAAAATAGTTTATTCATATAATTGCAAGAAAGTGAAAAAAAGATTCATGAAAATCGGTTAATATTTGCAGTAATAATAGAAATGTTGAAGTGCACACGATATGTAGAAAAGTTCAGATTTTGGACAAAATCGAGTGCGAAGCACGAGATACGTGATGAGAATGTGTTCGTTAAAGCCACAGGAGCTTTAACAAAAGAGAAGTCACAATCACCAAATTACAGTTGTCGATGATTTGACCTTTAATTTGAAAAGGTATGGGCACAAATATGGGGGAAAAAGAAGGCCGAGCGCATAGCGCGAGGTAAATACATCATCGAGAGCGAATCGCGCTATAAGGATGTGCCCGCGCAGCAGGCATATTTATTTTCTTTAATTCAAAAAACAACATTGATTTCAGTAAAATTGGAGTGAATTTAGATAAACTTAAGGTGAATGAGAAGAATACGATGAAATTCATAAAAATTCAAAGTGAATTAGACAAAATTCAAATGAATTGCAAAAAAATATTAAATAATTTCATTCAATCTTTGAAACCCTAATCCCTCACTTCTAGTGAATAGATTCTTTGTAATCCATCAAAATATAATAAAATCCCGTAAATTCTGTGAAATATGATTATATATCCTGAAATCTTGAAAAATGTATTAAAATACCTTAAAAGCTTTTAAAATCCGTTAAAATCATTGAAATTCTAGGAAATCTTATAAAATCCCCTGGTATCTTTTAAAATATTATAAAACATTATACCTACGTCCTGTAAAATCATTCCTCATCTTCCGAATTTTTATGAAATTCTTAACAACTGCATGAAAAAAGTTTTAAATTCCTTAAAATCATTCAAATCCTTGGAAATCTCTTGAAATGTTTGTAATTCCATGAAAATGCCTTAAAATCTTTCAAAATACCTTGGGGCATTTCAAATCCTTTGGAATCCTATTATATTACTGAAATAAATTGAAAATTCTATGGAATCTTTTAAAATACCCTGCAATATTTCAAATCCTTTGAAATCCGATAATTACTGAAAACAATAAAAAAATTTCTTGGCGTCTTCTAAAACACGCTAAAATATTTCAAATATTTTCCAATCTTTTCAAAATCCTTTTCAATTCTTTGATTCTCATGAAAATTTCTTGCAATTTTTATAAATACTCTAAAATCTTCTAGATCCTATGAAATTCGTTGAAATTATTGAAATCTATTGTAATTTCTTTCAATCTTTTAAAATATCCTAAAATCTTGGAAAGTTTCTTGGAATATTTGAAATTAAATAAATCCATTAATTTCTGTGAATCAATTATTCGCAATCCATTAAAATATGATAAAATCCCGTGAAATTACATCAAATCTGATGATGTTTCCTGAAATCTTCAAAAATGTATTAAAATACCTTGAGAGCTTTCAAGATACCTTAAAATCATTGAAATCCTCAGATATCTGATAGAAGCTCTTAGTATCTTTTAAAATATCCTAAAACCTTATAAGTTCTATCAAATTTTCCCATATCTTCGGAAATTCTAGGAAATCATTTAAAACAAAATGAAATTTTGTTAAATCCCTTAAAATCATTTAAATCCTTGGAAATTCTTTGAAATTTTGTTCTCTCTTCAAAATGCCTTTGAATCTTTTAAGATAGCCTAAAATATTTTAAATCCTTCGAAAACTTTTGAAATTTGTTCCTTTGGAAATCTTTTGAATTATGTTGAAATCCCTTGAAATCTTCTTACCCCAGAAGCATTCAAATCCTTGGAAATTCCTTGAAAATTTGTTAATCACTTAAAAATGCCTTTGAATCTTTCAAAATACCCTAAAATATTTCAAATCCTTTGAAGTCTTCTGAATTTTTTCGACACCGTTTGAAATCCGTTTTAATCTTTTGACATCCCTTGAAAACGTTTTAAGTTATTGAAGATTTCTAGGAAGTTTTGAAAATACCCTAAAATCTTCAAAATCATTTGGAATTATACCTTCAAATTATTTAAATCTGTTAAAAATGCCTTGGGATCTTTTAAAATACTCGAACACATTTTAAATCCTTTAAAATACCTTAAAAACTTTTAAAATCCCTTGAAAGTTTTTAAAGTTCTTGAAAATTCCCTGGAAGTTTTAAAAACGTCATAAAATTTCTGTAATCTTCTGGAATACATATTAAATCATTTAAGTATACTACAGATTCCTTGAAATCTTCGAAAATACCCTAAAATATTTCAAAAGAATTCAGGAAAATTCAGAAATAGGTATAAACCTGACTTCAATTGTGGTTAACCCATGGGTGAATTTATTGAAAGAAAAGTGACTAAAGTGTCAGCCCTGATTATATTTTCGACAGTTTCTTAAGGTACTTCTTACCAGAATTTCCTTACTTTGCATTTTTTTTCAAAATCCCTGACTTTTCCCTGAATTTCCGTGACCAACAAAATTCCCTGACTTTTCCCTGTATAATTGATTGAAGGCAATGCATATTGAACTTTCAAAGGTGAACTGTAATAATGGGGATTTCCATAATGAATTTTAGGAGTGGCAAGTGATCAGAATAGCTGGAACCACAGACCTGTGGTAAGGGTCAGTCAGAGCTAAACGATCCAACACGATCTCTTGGCGTTTAAACGATCCGAGGTATTAGTTAAAGCCCAGGGGATGTCTGACGTTCTGCAGAAGGACTCAGCTTGTCGCGGTACTTTCGAGTGACTGCACATGCACATAATCCCAGTATTCCCAGCGACATGCAGTTCTACCACGATACTAAGTTTCCTACTTTGAGGTCACCATTAAGATGCTCTATTTCATCTTGAAATTTCTTCAAGTTGACATATTTCATCCCAGAGATAAAAGATTTCTTTATTCTTTTATTGGAAAGGTTTAAACCACATTTAGGATGAAATAAATTCATCTCTACATTTCTCTATTTTTTTTTAAATAAATTAGATTCAAATATACTATATATACTAAATATATGCTACATATACATTACTCCTTGATGTACATTAACAAATCAAATTGGAAATTATTCATACTAATACACTACCGGCTTTAAATCTTATAATATTAACATGAGATTTTGTTACTCAAAATATTGCGAAGGATAATTAAATTATGCGTCTAATAAGCCCAAAGTATCAACTTTATGAGAATAAGATACTGCAAAAAGAAAGCGAATTGCAGTTTTGGAAATAATTATCATTTTTTCAAGTTCTTGGGCTCATTTTAAAGGCAAGTCTCCATAGTACTCTACTAAATTGCTAAGATCTTTTTATAATCTTTTACCTAGATTCTGCCCTAGGATCAAAGTTGGTGCAAAAAAGTCACAAAACTTCAAAAATGTGTACACTACAGTCGGAAATTGTCGGCACGGCCAGCGCAAGTACTACTAAAAATCACTGTTACGACCTTGAAACGTGATTACTCGTTTAAAAATCGAGCCAGGAACTTAAAAAAAATCGTTGGAAAGCTTATTGAATTCCGCGTCGAATAACCCCTTTTGGCATGACCTAGGAAAGTTGTAGCAAAAATCCTAAATTTGTACCATACAGCCTTTGAAGCCTTATATTTAATTTAAGCTGATAAACCTTAAAAAATCTTCACGGTTTCTTGAAATCTTGGGAACCCATGAATATTTTTGAAGTTTTACTGGCTTAAATTAAAGATAAGTTTTCAAAAATGACATCCTGTCAATTTCAGTTTTTTCCTAAACTTCCTAAATTACAGCTCTCGTGGCCGACAGCGGTAATCGCATTTGAGACTTTAAAATTTTTAGACGTATCGCGAGACACCGTAAAGAGTTTTCAAGTTTTATCGGCTCAAATTAAAGATAAGACTTCAAGGACTGTGTCGTATAAATTCCAGATTGTTGCTTTAACTTTCGTAGGTCATGCCACAAGCTGAATTCAAATTTGAGAAATTTTTACATTTGTTTAAACTTCTCACACTGTTTATTCTTTCCAAAAGATCAAATATATCTCTATGAGGGGTCGTTTGAGGCCGAATCTAATAAGCTTACTAGCGTTTTTTTGTGGAAGTTTCTCACTTCTTTTTTTAACGAGTAATCACGTTTCCAAGTCAACAGTGATTTTTAATGAATAGTACTTGCGCTGGTCGTACTGATAATTTTCGACGGTAGTGTAAATACTTACAAACATTTTTTTTTTAAATCATTATTTATCATAATTAGACTAATTCCATTTCAAATCAGGCAAAACTTAAAGAAAATTCTAGATCATGGTGTCAGAATGATTTGGTATTTGGATATATAATTCTTTTCATTTTTCTGCTTGAAAACAATGAAAGGTACAAAAAAATGTTCACATAAAAGTTGCAACATTTAGAAAAGTTCTACAAAAAATATATCTTACTCTTTTTTGATAGCTTGAATCGTTTTATATGAGAAAAAAAAATTATGAAAAAAAAACAAATTTTCCCTACCTCAAAAATGGGTTAGCTTACAAAAAACTGATGGGATGCCTTTTTATATTATTAAACACTTTTTTTAAATATTGGACAAAAATAAAAAGGTGGAGTTTTCCTGAAAATCTTTTCATGACTTCAAAATTCGATTGAAGAAATGAGGAAGATTGTCTGGAAAGCCCCGCCTTTTTTATTTATTTTTTCAAATTTTTTCAAATTTCTTTTGTATAAATTAAACAAGAAAGAATGTTCATGTCTAGAAACGAAATGAAATTTTTAAATGCTTAAAGTCCTCCGAAAAATACTGCATTTTGAAAAAACTTTCTGTAAATTTTTGAGAATTCGCAGATAATTTTCGAATGATTGTAACAAATCCACAACAATTTTTCTGTTGAAACTGTGAAATACTTGTTTCTTTATTTCCACAATAAAATGACATATCCACATTTAAATCATTCTGACAATCATTCTTAATCAATATTAGTGATATTTATAAAGATATTATTGTTTGGAATTGTTTTAAATCATTTGATAAGTACAATCATTATTTTAAAATTGCGACATTTTTAGCAAGTTTGACCCTAGGATAGAATCTAGGGGAATCGTTATAAAAATACCGTAAAAATTTGACAAAATATATCACTGAGACTTAACTTTAAAACTTTAAAATGAGCCAAAGAATAAAAAAAAAAGTTAATTATGTCAAGAGTTATTCTAATTTTTGAAAAGCATCGAAATTCTTTTTCTTTTCAATATTTTTACATTAAATTGACATTTTACCTTCAACTTGGCCTATTAGACGCAAAATTTTATTATCTTTCATGCGACTACGATAAAAAAAATTGCACGACAATATTACAAAATGCAAGACACTCTAGCAACAGCTCAAAAAATAGGCCAGCATAGTTTGAAAAAGTGAACTAAATTGAATGTATTATACATTTTTCGTTGATACTAAAATTTTGTTGACTCTGTAATATTCTTCAGTGGTGGAACATTCATGAATGAATGTTTTATTCTCTATTTCAATTTTTATCTTTTATTTTTAGAAATGAAATATCGTGTCATTCTTTTTGCTCTATTTTTGTAACTCTGTAAAAAATACTACTGTCAATGTTATCGATTTGACCCTTAGAATATTGTACTTCGTCTTTGTGTGCAATTTCGTACGATATTGTGCTTGGTACACGTCATTTCCTACAGCTGGCACAGTGGCGTATTCAGAAATAACTCACATCCCCTTTTCTTATACATGCCCTAATTGTTTTAATGCGGATGGGTTGTGATGATAAATACGAGCCACGATGATTTTCCCTTCCAATTCATATTGGGAATTAACATAACAACCCAACCTATAAACACAAAAACCAGACTAAACAACAGTGCCAATAGAATCCCAATAAGATCCCAAATAACATCCTATTAAAATGTACCGGATATGGCACAAATAAGTACTAAGGTATCAGATTTACCAAACGAAGGACAACAGTACCATAAAGGTTCAAAATGCGTCCTGTTTCAGCAGGACTTTAAAAAGAAACGTACCGTGAAACGGGACTAAGCGACAGAGTGTGGGGTAAAGCGGGACACCTGGAATTTTCCATTTCATGACTTGATATTGCTTTTCCTGGATTAAAAATGGGTGGCCCGCTTCAACCTCCTTTATCTCTTACAAATACAATTAGAATACAAAATTGTTTTTTTAACGTAAATTTGAAGGTACGCCATTGGGTGTCGAATGCAATTAGGGTACTCGCAGATCTTTATATTCAGAACCGCAGTAAATCGAGTGACGAATATGTCGTTTCGGTAATACTGATTCCCTTTCCTAGAATTCTCACAGTCCGGGTCACGGTGTTGGAATAAATTCAGGGTTGCTGCACGAAAAGTGGAACATTAAACGTAATGGTGCGTAAGAAATTACGCCGATAGTATCGGACACGCACTATCTGGGATCACCAGGTCGATGTCGTATGATCACGAAATGCAGAAAACCATTTGTACGCTATCGTATATATTCATTAATTGCCAAGTCTCGTTCTGCGTGGCAGACTAAGAACGGGATAAAGTCTATCGTGCGAAAAAAATTGCCTGGGGAAGCTGAAAATACTTTAATGTAAGGCAGCAGTTATAAAACTAAAGTTATAAAGTTATAAAGAATATAAATTAAATTATATCACACAAAATTACATAGTATGTACATAATATATATCTTATATCAAAAACGAAAATTGTATGTGTTGCAGTATCTAAACCAATATCGATATTTGACTTTTTCTTCTTGATCCTGCTAGATATTTTCGTTCAGTTTCGCAATCCGCCGGTAAATTAAAGAAGTCAAGCCAAAAATCAGATCTCCGAGCAAAAAGTAGCTTTTCTATGATTTTAAGAAACAAAATAATATTATTGATAATGTTTTATCAATTAAAAAATATTATTTTGAATGAAAAAATGTTAAACATTACAAAAAACATTTATTTTAACAATATTTTTTGCAATTGAAATTTTTTTACTATCGCTTCTTACCAAATTTCGAAAAATGAGGAAGTTTTATCAAATGATATCTTATTTGTTCGAAGAAAATACTCTTAATAACTTCACTGTTTCCAGTTTTGAAAGTAAATTTTTTATGGCATTTTTTAAACAAATAACTATATTTTGACCCCTGATATAAATAAATACAACCATTAAAAAAATGGTAAGAAGCGACAGTAAAAAAGAATTCAATTACAAAAACTATTGTTAAAATAATTTTTCTTCTTCAGTTTTTAACTTTTTTCATAAAAAATATTGTTTTTTTCTTTTATAAGATATGACTGACAGTATCATCTCAATTCTCAAAATCATAGAAAACTTTTTTCCAGTGATCTGATTTTCAAGCACCACAACTACCTTAATCGCAAATCTTTGGAAGGCTAATGTTTTATTTTTTCTTGATTTTTTTAAGGGGGGTGGGGGTATGTTAAAAGTTCACGTCTGTCCACAAGGGGGCGGGGGGTCAAAACGTGATACAAAATTGTCCACGTGTGTTATGAACGGCCACTGAGATGGTGCATACATATATATTCCATAAGAGATTATCCTGTACCCGCGTCTTGGGAAAGAGAAAATTGTTTTCGTTTATGAAAAATGAAAATCCACATTTTTTACAATAACGAGACTAGATGCGAAAAAAATCAGAAAAGAACACAACTTTTCCACTCAATAACTTCTAGAAAAAAGTCTCGAAATACTTTTCATTAGCTTCATGCTTTTTGTTTAAAAATTTCGCTAACATATATACAATTTTATAAAGTATTGTAAACAAAATATATTGTGTAAATCTAAAAGTTGAAAACATTTTATTAACAAAACTGTAGATAATATTATTGTTTGAAGAGAATTGAAAGTATAGCATTCATATTTTATCGAAAATTTCGAGAGAAAAAAACGCATGAAAGGCGCTATAAGAGTCTCGTTAATTTTCATTTTTCAAAAAAAGAAATCCAGTTTTCTTTTCTCCAATATACAGGCATAAGATAAACTCTTATGTGATATAATATGCATACAATATCAGTACTAAATTAATTAAAAATCAAGAAAAGATAAAACGGTGGCCTTTTTGAGCAAATTAAGTTTGAAATATTTCAGAAAAACTGGCGCCATTGTTTCAGTTTTGAAACCTTTTCATTTTCCTGTGGATTTCGAAAGTCAACGGAAAGATGTGTTTCATGCAGAATCAAGAAGAAAATGTCAAATATCTATATTGGCTCATATATCCTGCGTCACTAACTTTGAATGTTCTAATACTCATAACTCAGTCAACAAAAAATTTCGTCCATTCGGTGAAATAGGCACGTGCTGTCTAAAAATACCTTGAAAAACAACGTATTTTGCCGGGAAGCGATTCTGTGATATGAGTGCACAGCCTGCTCAATTTGAAATGAATTCGGTCAGCGAAATGTTCATTTATCTCCCGGATGTTGCAGAAATATAGACCGTTCGAGGCAAAATGAAAATTGCTAAATGAAAAAATGTATTTTATATATTTGATTTCTTATTTGATTAATAATGGGTTTCCTAACAAATTTTGAACGTGAGTATACCATTTTTTAAATAATTAAATCACTTTTGTGTATAATTAAAGTTATTAAATTACATATGAATTAATAAGTGCAAAATGAGGAACGAATTTGCGAAACCATTTGCTGCTGTTTGTACGCCAAGAGTACAATACAAATAATGAATCTACAAGGGAACCAACGCAACGCAACGTCTATACATTCGTGGATAACGATGATTCATGCAGAATGTGTACAATGTTAGCAGTGTAACGAAACACACGTGTGTATTTGTCCCTGGTTCAGATTTGTTTTATTGTTGATTTTTTTCAGATTTATTTATTTTTTTATTTATTTTTTCGTATCTAAACATATGCAAAGGTTTCCTTACTTTACTCTGTTTTTGAATTAAACATACCATTTTGGAATTGTGTCAAATTTTTCTTACGTATTTTGAATCTGTCTTCATTTCAAGGAAACGTCGAGAAGTCAAAAGAATATATAAAAAAAAGAAGTAAAAATATTTGCAGAAAGTACAAAGTATGAAAAATGCATGCAAAATTCTAGGTCACCTTCCGAAAGAAGGAAAGCGTACGATCTCGTAGTTCCATTTTGACGTGGGTGTCGATATCACCTGAATAATTTTACACCCAAGTTTTAACTCGCTGGCTCAGTCTTCTATAATTTATTACAATTCTTTAAATATAATGTTATTTTTGGTCTTATTATTCAACCACTTTTCTCGTGAGTGAATAATTTCTACAGCTTACCAAAAATAAATAATACTGATATAAAAAAGTTTTGTTATCTCCAATAAATATGGTTTGTTTCAGAAAATAATTGCATTATTTTATAATATGCATTAACTGGAACAATGGTTTCTGGGACATTTGTATACATTATTGAAATGACTTTATATAAATATAAGAGCCAGAAATCGAGAGTAGGAGTACGATATACGAGAGAACGTACGTAAACTTCTCGTTGAAAAGATTGTATCCGTACTACGTCGTGATAGTAACATTATTTTCGGAATTTTATGATGAAGTTCGCGAACAAGTGACCTCGTATCGATATAATGCTAGAATAGAAGGAGCGATATCGTTTATTTAAGCCGAGTAAGTAACGAAGTAACGAAGTAAGATTGAAATTCTGAAATGAAAATTGTATAAAATGCTTTATTTGTTTTAATTAAATTTAGTAAGATATTGTCTTTTGCATATATATTTATTGAATAATTAAATTGAGCTGCAGAGCCTATTGTTGAAAATTGGTAATTGAATTTTCCTTCAGAGTGATTTGAATATTGTGACCTAAATTCGTACTTAGAATCATGATTGTAACAGATTTATTATTAAATCCTCTGCCCTGGTTTATATTAAGTTAGAGCTACATTTGAATAAACCGTTTCTTAATTTTCTATAAATTGTATGAGATGAATAGAGTTTCATTTTTCGCTAATATATTTGCTTGGCCCGTAGTTAGATGAACCGAAATTTCAGTACGTATAGATTGTCGTGAAATTTAGAACCGTAAACCTAATATTTCAAACAAAAAAGTTGTACTAAATTGCGCTCAAGCAGTGAACGGCTTTTTGAAAAATCTGAAATTACGAGCACAATTATTGAAAAAGTGTTGTTGTTGTTAGAACCGCAACTTATTACTAGCGCGAAACTAAAGGTTCTGCTAGATGGTTCGAAGTATACACAATTTTGTGCAGTAAAGTCAAATCAGTTAAAAAAAAATTGTTGATCAGTTTTCCACCTGGAAAACAGGTTGAGCGTGTCCGTTCTCACCCTTCCCTTTTTCCATGCCTCCCTTTTAAATAAAAAAAACTGATGTAAACATTCTTCATTTAATTTATTAACGAAGTGTCTGTATGTAACCGAAAAACCCTGGCTATCCGTACTTAAATTTCGGTACACATAGCCACGGCCTAATAAAATATAAATATAAAATATAAATAAAAAAATAATTAATTTATATTTGCAATTAACAGAAAAAATCTAAAAATGTTATTGTTGGATCTGTTTTTAAATCAAAACAGGTTGAGCACAGTTACCAATACGAGCAAAACTACTTTCTAGAAATATCAATAAAATTAAATAAAGTATTATATAATAAAGATTAGTAAAGAGCCGAAAATTAATTAATCCTATTCTTCTTGACAAGCCTATTGACTGTTATTTGTTTTATCTCTGAATTTTTAATTCCTAATATTATTGGGGCGCCAGACAAAAGTTGAGCACCCGTGGTGGCGCTTCCCCCTCTTCTTCCCCTCGGCGGTTCGGCAGCAGCCTGTCTTTAGTCGCCGTTGGACGCTCGCGAAGTGTACGTCATATTACTTTGTGTTTTGCGATATACCTTTTTGTCACGACAAACACCGCTTCGGAGTTAATAATTGCGATGCATTTATATTTAGTGATTGCACCGCGAACATCTCGTTATGCGATTAACAAACGTGAGTAACCGCGTCATTTCCGGTGTCTCGCAAAAGTGAAGACAAAAAGTACGGTACGCAGTGTTTTTTGTCGTCTTTTTTCGGGTTTTGTTTTGACATGTGTGTAGGTTGCCATATTGGATTACTGCATCCCTCCTAAACGAGGCACGCATTTCCGAAGGTGAGGATTAATCTCATAATTGTTCACTACACTGTTTACTTTTGTTCCAAGCCGCCAAGTGTTTTTTTTCTCTGTGTGCGTGACATTTTGATTTTCTCCCAAGCGTCATTGATGTGAAACTCAAAGTTTGTGGATGTGTTTATGATGGGTTTGATCAAGAGAATTTTTTTAATGCGTAACAGCAGAGCGAAAAGGTTCGTCAGGGTTCTTAGAACCTAACCTAATTTTTTTTAACTTTTTTTAAAAATTTGAACGAGGTTTACTCTCTTTTGTTTTCAGTGTTTTCCCTGGCTTTTCTTTTTGTTGGACGTTAGGTTGAGTTCTTGCATTTTTTACATTTCAAATTTGTTTTTTTTTTCCAGTTTCTAGTATTGACAAAAATTTAGAGAAAAAGCGGCCTCTAACTTTTCGATAATTTTGTCGGACTTTCGAACATAACCTGTCTCTTGGAACTTTTTTATTTTTTATTTTTTAGAACTGGACTTAAACGATATCAACAATGTTAAATTGACAGCCACATATTTTTAAAGAGCATCAGCTATTTTCGGGTTACTAGAGTGTTAACTCAAAATTATAATTTTTTCTTCTAACTTCTTTCGAATTCATAAGGTGTTTAAATTTTCATTACATATTTCATCAATTTGGGCTTCCCCAGATTCGTACGTTGTATTATATTTTTAATAATTTTCATAGTTCGAATCCCTTTCTCATTATAGGATTATTGGCCTTGAACTTCAATAATTTCAATTTTTAATATTACTGACATTTGCTCGGTGTCTACTCCTATTTCCATGCCTGCCAATTTATCGGGACGACTACATGCAGTCTTAAATAAATTGTAATTTTTATTCGTTTTGAATGCTTATATAATAAAACTCATCATTCATCTTTGTATTCTCTTGATCCTAAAAGGTCTAATGTCTGATGAAACTGAATCTAAAAAATGAACATTTCTCATCGCATATAGCATACGGATGATCTTCGTCTGCTTTTAATCTATAGATTGGAATAGTCACGATTTGGATTTGAGTCCACGATTCCATAGACTCGAAAATGTCAAACCTTTTTATGCCATAACGCTTCATTATTTCCTTAATCAGTCTGTATCTTATTACTTTTATCCTAGTGAACCAACAGCTGTTATTTTGATTACAAAACACTTCTATTCTGATCAGTTCCAGATCCGGGTAAGATAAAAAGATACATTACAGACAGTATGCTGAAAAATTTGATATATAAACGACCATATGGGTTTCTTGCTTCTTGTGACAAGTTGCAATATACTCTCCTTGATTTTGAAATCAACTTTTTGAAATAGACTATTTTTTAATTCAAATAATTTTATTACTTTTGTGGATATTATTATACTCATAAAACAGATGTTAGGTAATGTTTATTGTAAAAAAATTATGGATTTTTATATTTAAACCGTCGAGTTTTTAGGAATTTATTGATTTATCGATCTTCAATATCTTTTTCGATAGGAAATGAAGTATCTACTTTATATATTGGAGGTAGAACCAAATTAAAAGATCCGGGGTTGTGTCCCCTTTAGCGCCTCCCTTAATCCGGATTTGATTAATGTTCGTGCGAGAGAAAAAGGCATACATACCTACCATAAATCTAATTCGTTATTGACTAAAAATAGTTCAATGTTCGGTACAAATAGCCCCGTTAGTCGTACCAAAAATTCCGTCTATTTGATGTGTTTGAAGTTCAACAGTTTTCAAATTAACCAAATTTTTTTTACAGATGACTTTGTAAACTATTGAAAGTGCTCTATTCTTTTTTATTTGTATTGGAAACAATATATTACTGAAACAAAATTGTAATGCATAATTTAAATTAATTGGAACTATATTTATGGATAAAATAGAATTGGGGACAAATATTTCGTTCATTTGAATGTTCAGAATTTCAGATCATGCTGTTTTACACGTAGTCACGGCCTATAATTATTACTAAACTTATAATTATTATTTTGAACAGATTTAAAATTACTATTTCTCATATTATATCATTTGCTTTTACAGATATATCCCTTGAAAAATAAAAGACTTTGATCTAAGATACAAGATCGGTTTTCGGCCCTTTTACTCTCATTTCTTGATTTGATGCAAAACGAGAAAACAAGAAATATAATGCGAGTAAATACATCTCCGAAAATAACCTTAAAATCGGCACGATCTCAGCTCACACGCCTTATTTGGTGTTACCAAGGATGAGTGGATTTTCTCGTGCCGAAAGTGCATGGAATTTCAAACGACTCCGACGCTTTTCGTCGACTCTACTGTACACCCTTGAATTTATCGTTGAATTGCCATAAAGCGTAGTTCTTGTAGTTTGAGTCTGACACTATTGTATGGTCAATGCTTATCGTCATCTTCCAAGGTAATGGATTCTGCACGTTTTTCAGAGATTTGGACATGCGTCCGTAATTTCTCGCAATGCATGAAATGCTTCAATTTTTGAATGGAAAATTGAAAATACTCTAAAAAGTTTCTAGACTATAGACAGAAAATTCCAATAAAAGAAACGAAGTTTTATAAATGTACATTTTGAATATGTAAGGATTATAAAATTGTGTCTGTCTGGTATGGGCACATTGAGGTCCATTAAGCTGGCAGGACCACATTGCACAAATGGACTGAAAACCTATAGGGAATATAGGGCTCATTTAATGCCCTATTGCCAAATTTAATGCTCTGCATTTAAACAAAAAAAAAAAAACGGTGGTCATGCTAGCTTAACGTTAAGCTAGCAGGACCACACATAGAAAAAAACTACTTACAAAATATTTCTTTGCAGAATAATTTAGGGCTCATTTAGGGCTCACTTAATGCCTACGTATGATGCTGTAGAATTTACCATGAAGAGGCTTGTCAGCATGTTCTCTTAGTAGAAGCGTATGTTCTGCTTTCTGTACACGACTTTTGAGCACCGAAGGTGTTAATGATGCTAGGCCATGTGCAGTGTCACTGAAGTCAAATGGGAGGCCAAGCTCCTCTCCGGCCCTATCTGTGGCACGGTATAGAAACGCCGCAACATTGAAATTCAATTGTATGTTGACGCACGGATTGAAAAGGAATAAATATCGGTTCGGATTGTTTTCCGATTCAATCGGATGAAGTAGAGGTTTGTTTCCGATTGATGTGTTATTCATACGGTTTGGTTTTGGATTCACATTTATTTGCTGATACATGAATGAAGAAGGATTGATAAGTGTCCCTCGGATCCATTTGGATTATATTTGGGGTTGAGAAATGTATAGATATTGGAATTTAATTTGGGGTTGAAACACGGATTAAGAAGGGTTGGAAAGGATAGCAAAATTGCTTCGGATAGTTTCGAATTATTTCAAATTGGTTCCAACAGCAAAACAAAATTTCAAAGATAATTCCAAAATATCTTAAATGACGAACACACGCGCGCTCAAGCGCGCGATCGGTCTCGTGAATGAAAAAAAAGTAGGAGCATGTAAGTCGTAGAAAACTAAAGTATTTTCATTCACACATTCGTTATTAGTCTGTGTATTACTGCATCTTACGATGATTATCAGTACTCTGTTCCACACCACCATGAGGTCGAGACGAAGGTGCGTTTTTTTTTACGTCGTGGTCACCAGTAGGCCTAGTCCACTTGTCAATTAGGCTATTCCACAATCACAACCGGCTCATCAGATAATATTGGTTTATCAGCTTCTATCGCGAATACTGGGGGTGCACAATAAGGCGGAGTGAAAGTAATCAAATTAGTCAAATCGTTTGAGCTAAGCGAACAAAATGTGTGGGTTGGCATCCGAAAAAAGTAAAAAAAAGTAATTTTGAAATCAGTTAATATCTTGTTTTCTTTCTTTTTGTATTTGAAAATTCCAATTTTTGAAAAAACGGTGACAAAAGTCGTCGGACGTGAAAGTAGAATCCAACTCTGAAAAATTGAAACGGCTAACATTGGCAACTGGCTTGTATTCATCTGCCATAATGACATACTTGTCTTCACTGTCAGGACATAAAACGAAGAGAATTTCTCGTATAGATACGAATACACCATCGATAGTTTTAATAACACTATTATCCCTTTTTTTTATTCCTAGTATAAATAAACGAATGGTGCAGAACATTTTTGTGCACGAATCGTTCATAACTTTTTGCATGGACACTTATGCACTTTTGAAGGAGTTGTTCGATGATGCATTTATGCTCATCATCTAATGTCACATCAATCCCAGCTCCAAATATTCGCATATTTTCTCCCCATTGAATACATCGTTTTGTCCGAGCAAAGCGTAACATTTTATCAAAAAGTTCTTTGGCCTCAGAGGAAAAGTCTAGCAGGGAGAATATCTCCATGGAAAGTTGATTGATTTGTTTAATGCGCAAATATGATTTACATATTTGGTGAGGCATGGCTTGAGTGCCATTGAAGAGTTTACCTAATACCCCGTTATTATGCTCGAACGGAAAGGTCGGTGAGGCCCACAATGCACCATACTGAAGTACGGCGCGTGGGATGTGGTATAGAAGATGCACATTGAATGTCATAAATTCTCTACCAAACAAATCTTGTGCCTTCGATACGTACATTTTCAATGCTTGCGCATATTCTTCTGCACTGATTTGCGTCTTCAAAAAAATGTGCATCTTGAAAACGAAGAGGAACCAGTGCTGGTGGTATATTGCTAGCAAAAATGGTGAAAAACATATAAGAGAGAAGTAGAGAAGAAAGTTTTGCAACTCTGATGCTTTCCAGAATTTCCTAAGCCGTATCGATCTAGGTGGCCTGGTTAACTCACTGGGTGGTCGTATTTTAAGCAAAAGTTCGTCAATTTCTTAAAGTTTGTTTCCGAGATACCATAATTTATCATGGTACCTCGGATTGAGTATAGCATTGACCATCATTTTGACGACACCCAGAAGCAGACAGTGCAAATAGTCGGGAAAAAATGAGGATATTATGTTGAAGAGTGGATACAATATTAGGAAGGGAGACTAGCCTTTGACGCCTCTAATAGGTTCCGCTTCTGGGTCACGTAAAACATTCTGAGCATCTGCAGTCTGTTGTTGTACCGTACGGTCTTCACTAACAGGACAAGGGTAAACTCTAGCATGCCCTCTCCGAATAACAACTGGAATCCTTTGACTTTCATGTAAACAATAAGAACAGCCGCACTTTCCATTGTACTGTTTAATGTTATGTAGAAGTGTTCTTGCAACAGAATCTACAGGAGCTAATATACGAGTAGCATGAACCTTGACAGTCACATCTCCGTCGGGAGTATTGACTGTCAAGCCGTTATTGTGCAGTTCTAGAAGTTTGTCTGTCAAAGACTTCAGAAAGATGTCCATGTCTGGCTTGGTATCCCTGTACCACAAACCACATAAAATGACATTATCTTTACGTTCTTGGTAAGGTGATTCATTTATGCTAACCAGAATAGGCCACATGTCCTTGCATCCAGATTTGGAGGGCTGAACTCCGTCGAGAAAAATCGGTATGGTAATATCGTTTTCCGATATCTTACTTTCTCGTAATAGACTCTGATAGGCTGAGCCACTAATGACATCGGATTCAACATTACATACTTTTCGCAGTATACGATACAAATCACTGTTCAGAATTTTAGACAATTCTTTCAGAGATAGGTGCAGAAAGCAATAAAATTTGTCTTCAAGATCTGCAGATTTGAAAGTTTTGTTGCACTCGTCACAAACAAGGGTTTTTATTCTGACTATCATTTCCCAGAGGATGGTGGCACTTCGGGCAATAAAAATGAGTGACAGGAGAAGTATTGGAATCGAACTCCTTGAGAAACCTGTATTTAGAACCGTATACAATATCTGGTATATGACAGTCAATTAAACGCACTAAATTATCGATACCTACGTGTTTCAGATGGTGTGTAGCGAAAGACATGATCAATAATTCGCTTTCGGCCTTCGGTAACACACAGTGCGGGTAGAGTGGTATACTTTCCTGAAAATTTCAGTATACTGTGTGAAGTAAAGACAGAAAGCTCTAATTTTTTATTAGTGTTTCTCTATTATTAAACAACCGCAGTAGATGAGTGAAGATTGTATTTCGAAAAGCAGAATGATCTTCAAACTGTTTGAAATGGGCTCATCCTAGGACACAAAGTACCTCAAAGGGGCCATTCATAAATCTCGTGACGCTGGAAGGGAGGGGGAGGGTTTGAGGAACCTTCACGATTTGCAACGCCGGAGAAGGGAGGGTTTTTGTATGAACGTCATGTGACAAAGTAAATCGAATGAAATTGCTTATTAGTTTTATTTTTCGTCAGTTTATTATATGAAGTACAAAACAAAATTTAAACGTCTGTTTTCTTTAAAAAATGTTCATTTTAATATTTTTAATAATATTAATCGACAATTTAGTGTTCGCAGCATGAAGTTATTTCTGTTCACAGCTGATACAAACCGTTCGCAGCATGAAGTTGGTTCGCAGAGTTGCTTTTGTTTTTTTTACTCCGATTTTTTTTAATTTGATCGTTTTATTATTTAAATGATTATTATCTTCCCCTGTGTCGATTAGGAAGCTTGCTTATGGTTAGGGGAGATAAGCAGTGAGACTGTAGCACAAACTGCACAGATTGGATCGAGGAAGGATCACTGGGGGGGGCGAAGGAAGAGGAAGATCTCGCTTTTAGTGGGGTGGGGGAGGTTGAGCAGTGGAACCTTGTTTTGCTCGGGATGCCAGCCATGCATCCAATCCTTTCATACCCTGTGGTACATTACGCTGACTTGTGGGGGGGCAGGTACACCCTTTTAATGTTCCCCTTGATCAATTTCTTCCACGCAGTTGGGAAAAGAAAACACTGACCAATTTCACCGGGAAGGCCCTAACCACAGTTGGGTAGACACGAAGCGCCAGAGTGAAAAGTCGAAGACGAAAGAAAAGAGAGAGGACTACGCGAACGGAAGATCATGAAAAAGCTCGAAGACTCACACGGAACGTTGAGCGTGGCTCGAAGAAGAAAAGAGAAAAATGTAAACTGGGTTGATTATGAAGTGCGCTTATTTTCGGATTTGAAATGACAAGGCGTTTCGAGAATGCAGAGCGGACGCAGATGTCTCCTGGAGATCTGAACATTAACTGACTAATCTAGCTCCTCTCGGCTCGCAGCAGCCTCGGCACGAGAGTCTCGGAGGCAGTGGGAGCGGTAGCGAGCCCGCCGATTGGCCAAGAATCGACAACGGAGTCGCAACCAAGCGGTGGGGATAGCCGCCCAGGCCCACTGACCGAGCCTTCGCGCGCCGACGACTCAAAATTAATGAAAATTAAAACATGTACTTATCCTTATGCTAACTTTAATCCTACGAAAACGACATTTCGCTACGTTAATTTGAACGACTGTTAGGGTTGTTTAATTCAATAATTATTGTTAACAAGTGGAAAAAAAATTATATAAAATATAGCTTCCCATCCCGAAGAGTCGTTCTAACCTACACCTAAAATAAAATAATTTAAATATTCATCATTAACCTAATTAATACGATGTGTGAGTGTACATAAAAAGTATATACACTCAAGACATCGATCTAAAATTAATGTTTAAGTAGACAGGGGGGGGGGGTGCTTAACGGTCTTATTCAGTTTTTTGTGTTCTATTTCTATCGTTTCCGGTCTTTAAAATAGACTTGGTCTAAAATATAAAAGAGCCCCTGTCTTTGCTCATCCCTATCCCTATTCTGGCTTATTTAAAATCTGCAATACTGTTTTAATTATTATTTTTAAACTAATAATCATTTGGTTACACGCCCGCCGGTTGAGATCCTTCGCTCTGTGAGTCTGTGCGTACGAGCGAGAGGTCGATGGGAAGAAAAGAGATGGAGGGTAATTTAAGTGAAAGGAGGAAGCGCGCATAGAAGTGAGAGAGAGGGCCCGGCGTACGTGATTCGGCGAAGGATCCAACGGAGCGTGGTATGACAAAAAAACGTGATCAACCGCGTGCCGGAAAATTTTCTGACCATCACTGACGGCCTTGAAAGGGAGAGGAGGAGAGATGTGACAAAAGGCATGAAATATATATGGGAAGCAAACTTGTAGTTTCTAAACACCGTAAAATTAACACTTAATCTTGCAGGCCTTTCACTTATATTTTTCCCCGAAAATTGTGGAGGGCCGCACAGATAAGTGACGATGTTACGTGGTTCTCAACTATAGCCAGTGGCCTAGAACATTATTTAAAGTTTCGAAATGCATGAGTTTAATAGGAAATAATGATTTTCTATGTACTAAAATACTTGGAATAAAGAAGATTTTCGGAATTACTGCAAATCTCTTCATTCTTTTACTTTGGAATTCTCAGAACTTCTACAATATTTTTAATTCCTTGCGCTCTCTGAATGCGCGAAAATCTCTGAATTTCTTAAATTCTCTGAATTCCTGAATTTCTCTGAATTCCTCAAATTTTCAGAATTCGTTAAATTCTCCGTATCCTTCAAATTATCGGAATTCTTTCAATTCTCTAAATTGGTTCAATTATTGGAATTTCTTAGATTCTGAGAAGTCCTTAAATTCTCAGAATCCATTAAATTCTCACAATTCCTTAAATGCACTGAACTCATTCAATTCGGTGAATTCTTTACATTTTCTGGGATCTTAACATTTTCAAAAATCTTTCAATTCTCTACATTCTCTGAAATCCTTGAATATTGGGAATTGCTTGAATTCTCTGAATTCCCTAACTTCTGTAAATATCCTGAATGTTTAGAATATTCTAAATTCCTTGTATTCTATGAATTCGTGAAAATCTCTGAATTTCCAGAATTCCTAAAATATTCAGAATTCCTAAAATTCCTTTAATTCTCAAACTCCTCTGGATTCTTTAAATATTCTGAATTCTCTAAATTCCCTGAATTTCATCAACTCTGTACAACTCTCAGAATTCCCTGCAATCCTTCAATATCCTAAATTCTTCGAATATTCAAAATTCTCCGAATTTCCTGAAATGCTGTGATATTCTGAATTCCATGAATTCGTTGAATATTCTAAATTCCTGAAATTCTATGAATTCCCAAATCCCATATTCCACCGGAAATCCGTTATTTTCAACAACAGCCATCAAATCACAATGAAGATTTACAATTTGGAACAATTTTTTCGAAAACAGTGATTTGAAATAAAAATCAGCTGACTGCAAAAAATAAACTTTATAATTTTGAACAACTTTAGGTTATGTTAGCGTTTTTCGTCGGAAATTGGTATTTTGAAACAAAAATCACTATAATTTGAACCAGATGTAGAATCCTTTAACAATTTTGGATTATGTTAGGGGTTCTCTCCGTAAATTGTATTTTTAATTGAAAAAATTAAATTTTATCGCAAAGATATTATGAACTGTGGACCAATTTAAGGTTATGTTAACGTTTCTCACTGGAAATCGGTTATTTTAAATAAAAATCATTAAGTTTCGAAAAAATTTTACAATTAGGAACAATTGTTTGTTATAGTAGTGTTTTTTGACGTAAATTACTATATTTTTAGCGTAAAAATCATCGATTTTTCAGATTCTCATTATTCTTCAGATTATCATTCTACAATTTTAATTTTTTATTTTGTGGGAATTTTGAATCGGAAATCATTGCTTTTAATGAAAAACAATTGGATTTCTGAGATAACACATTTTTGAACAATTTTAGGTTATGCTCGCGTTTTTAAAAGAGGATGTACAATCTCAAACAATTTCTTGTTAGTCATTTTCGTCTATAATTGCTACTAATAATACGATATTTCAACAAAAGAAGAACATTTTCAACTGAAAAAGATCAATTTTACAACAAAAATAGAATAGCTACATTTTTAGTAAAAAAAATTATTTGTCAACAAAAAAAAAAGAATTTTCAATAAAATTTGTAAAATTTTCAACCAAAGAAATAAAATTTAAACAAAAAGATTTATTTCCTAATAAAAAGGACAAATTTTTAACAAAATAGATGAATTTTTAACTAAAAACGATAAATTTCCAATAAAAAATAGAATAATTTAAGTATCATTCAGAACAAAAATTAATTTTCATCCAAATAGTTAAATTTTCAACAGCAAAAAAAGGATTTTCTACCAAAAAGATTAAATGTCTATAAAAAAAATCGATATAAAATGGAAGTTAAATTTTTTGTCCAAAAAATTAATTTTCAATAAAAAAAAAACTAATTTTCAACCGAAGAAATGAAATTTCAACAAAAAATAATTTTATACCAAAAAAAGAATTATTTTTAAGCAAATACGTGAACTTTCAACCAAAAAGATTAATTTTTTATTAAAAAATCGACAAAAAAGGGAATAGTTGAATTTTCAGTTTAAAAAAAAAACTAATTCTCAACCAAAAAGATGATTTTTTATCATAAAAAGAAGATAACAAATTTTTGAACAATTTTAGGTTATGTTCGCGTTTTTAAAAGAGGATTTACAATCTCAAACAATTTGTGATTTTCGTGTATAATTGCTACTAATAATACAAAATCATTAGATTTCGAAGAATGTTTACAATATTTGAACAATAATAGGTTATTTTATCGTTGTCAGAGGAAATCGGTTCTTTTAAAAAAAATTAAAAATATATTTATAAACATATGTAGTTCAACTCAACTATTAAAAAATAAAAACAAGATAATTTAAATATAACAAATACCCTAGCAATTTCTTTCTTCAGTAATGGAAATTGGAAAGAGGGAAATAACAAAAAAAATGATAAAATAGAAAAGAATCATTTATTCCAACACATTAATATAGCTTTCCGATGAAATATAGTATAACATATATATTATTTTGGTAGGAAAAAAGTAAAAATAATTTAAAACGGAAAAAACACAACGGTGTAAATGAAAAACAATTGCAAGCTTTCATTGTTATTTAGAGATAATTTAAGAAATAATCAAATAACATTGAAGAGTTAAATTTCTCTACAACGTATTTATTTATTATAAACAGAGTCAGTATTCAATATACTATCATTATATACATCTTATTTATCAAGGTTATATTAATCAGGGTGATCTTAAATTTGTACTGTTTACGAATATTAAATACGTTTTTGACCAAGTCGTAAAAGTTGACCAACATTTTTTCGTTATCAAAAATCTTATCCTGCTATGCTATATTGTTAGTACAAAGTTAGTACAAGGTACAAGGTACCTTTATTAGTACAAGGTACAAGTATTTAAACTATACCTTTTGCTTCACTTCAACTCTCTTCAAAAAAAAAAACAAGTCACTTTTTTAATTTAACGCGCTTGAAATGATATACTTTGTTAAAAAAAAATTCTTCGCGGTTCATAACATCAACTCAAGATCACCCTGCATATGTTTATATAAATGACTTTCTCTCTCCCCGTACATAAACATTCTTCACTCGAATACAATATCGGAATATAGTCATACGAACGAAAAGATCGTAATTTGATTGTGCTCAATGACTTTTTGAAACATCAGTCATCACTCTTCATCAGTGGCATTTCTGGTGAAACACTGACGACGCAACTTTGTGCACTTTGTGCTTCTTCCTTGATTTGATTGAATCAAGGAAGAAACAAAACTTTGGTAATTGAAGACGAAGGCATAATCAGGCAGTATCACCTGTGGTATGAGAGAAGCGTCGAAGCCCAGAGAAGACGCTGCCAAATCCACCTGGGCACTCTGCAGGCACCAAGACTCGCCATCGTTCCAGCCACGTGACACATCCAGTCCCATAATCCCCAGGGTGCGTGTCCACCATTCACATAGAGGACATACATGAATCCATCTCGGCACATCCCGTTAATCAAATAATAATAGGGAAGGAAGCTGTGAAGCCGAAAGTGGCATCTCTGGTAGAACTGGATAGCCGGTGTGTTGCTGGAGAGGACGTGGAGGAACACAGCCTTGACTGATGATCGTTCAGGCGCTGTTACGTGAGCCAATAGTTGCTCGAGGAGAAGAGAGGCTATGCCATTTCGTCGATAGGATCGTCGTACGCCCAAACTGAGGATGTAACCGACGAGGGAATCCTTTCCTAAACTCGAGCAGAGGATTCCTCGATCTTCCTTGTTGAGTTTGATGTAGGGCTTGATCTCGGCTACAATCAAGCCAATTATCACTCCTCCGTAAACTGCGGCCAGGGCGTAGAATCGCGATGAACTCGTGATGTCTTCGTACCAAGTGTAAGGATAATCTGGAAGACAAAATTTTAAAAATATTGTGAAAAATAGTGTCATAAAATGTTGCGTGTATTAAAAGATGCCAGGGTGCACAGTCTTCCCCTTTTTTTCTTAGTTTCAAATATTCTTTCAGCCTGAAATGTTCCATTTTTAAACCATTCAATTTGAAATTTGTTAATTAAGAGAACAAAAAATAATATTTAGAAATATCGGACTGTTCACTCAAAACCAGTAATTATAAATCAAATATTCAAAACAAAAAACTAAACTTTGAACGTTGCATTTTTAATTGTTCTCTTTAAAAAAACTTGACGATAATTCAAATTATTGAATTTTGATGTATAAATAACAATTGAACACCGATTTTAGAAAAAATTCGAGTCATTTGAAGAGATTTTTAGAAGTTTTGAAAAAATTCAAATTTATTTTAAAATGTTAAATGATTTCAAATAATTTAAACTAAGTGTCTACGTGTACCGAAAAAAATCGGCTATTCATACCGAAATTTTGGTGCAAATAGCCCACGGCCTAATTTGAAACAAAATATATATTTTTTCAGATTAAAAAAAAATTAGAAGCTTTTTAAGAATTGCGAAAGGTTTCAAAATAATAAAAAACATGCCCTTAAGATTCTTAGGAAAATTGAAAATGATTTTTTATTTTGAAAAATTAATTTCCAGATAATATTTAAAAAGATTTAGAAAAATTGTAAAAAATGAATGTGGAAGATTTTAAGGCAAAATTTTCAATTTGGCAGGATTTGAAAAAAAAATAGGAAAAATTCTAATCATTTTAAAAGAGGTTTAGAAGTTCTGAAAAATGTCAAAAATAATTTAAAATGTGAAAAAATGTAAAGCAAATTGTAGATTTTTCAAGAGTTTGAAATAAAATTGTGAAGTATTTTAAAGATTTTTAAACTATTTAAAATAAAAGAATTTAACTTTCAATTTAAGAAGTGTTCAGTTTATAAAAAAATGTTATTGTTCAATTTTTTATTTTTCTAGCTTAAAATTGCTTAAAATAACACAATTTTGAAAACTTTTAAATTTAATAATTGATTTTTTAATTTAAAGCATTGAAAATGATAACGTGAATTTATATTTTTGGAACTGAGTCTGATTCTTTGAACTATACAGGATGAACAGTACAGTTGAATTTCTAGTTAAAAAAAGTAATTTTCAATTTAAAAAAAGACGAATTTTAAACAAAATAGTTAAAGAGATTAATGTTGGCGAAAAAAAAACGAATTTTCAACCAAATAGTTGAATTTTCAAATAAAAAAGATAAATTTGCATCGAAAAATCGAATACGTAAACTTTTAGTAAAAAAAGTAATTTTCAGCAAACAAACAAAAAAGAATTTTCAAAAACAAACAAAAAACGAATTTTCAACCAAAAAAAGAAATTTTCAACAAAATAGTAAAATTTTCAATCAAAGATATTAATGTTAAACCAAAAAGACGAATTTTTAACCAAATAGTTGAATTTTCAAATAATAAAGGTAAATTTCTATCCAGAAATGAAATAGGTAAATTTTCACATTAAAAAATTAATTTTCAACCAAAAAAAAAAACGAATTTTAAACAAAATAGTTAAATTTTCAACCAAAAAGATAAGTTTTCACCCGAATAGTTACATTTTTAAATAAAATTGTTTAATTTTAGGTTGAAAAGAATTAATTTTCAACAACAACAACAAAATAATTTTCAATAAAATAGTTAAATCTTCAACCAAAGACATTAATTTTGAATCATTATAATTTGACCAAGATTTAGAATCTATTAACAATTTCGAATTATATTATTTTAGGCTGAATTATTATAGTTTAAAGAAGATTTAGAATCTTTTAACAATTTCGGATTCTTTTAGTGTTTTTCATCCAAAATTTGTATTTTTAATAAAGAAATTATATTTTAAAGAGGATTCACAACTTTGGAACAATTTAAAGTTATGTTTAACATTTTTTTTTTTACTGAAAACCGAATATTTAAAACAAAAATAATTATAATTTGAATAAGGGTTGCAATTTTTAAATAAGTACAGATTTAAAGGTTTATAATTTTTTAACATTTATAGATTTCTTTATAGAGTTCCGCAATAGAATTCGTATTTTAATACAAAAATCCTTATAATTTGAATAGTATTTAGAATATTTTGACAATTTTGGATTAATTTAGTGATTTCATTAAAAAATGGAATAGTTAAATTTCCAGTTGAAAAAAGGAATTTTCAATTTAAAAAAAAGACAAATTTTCAACCAAATAGTTGAATTTTCAAATAAAAAAGATAAACTTTTATCCAGAAGTGGAACAGGTACATTTTCACTTTAAAAAAATTAATTTTCAACAACAAAAAAAACCAATTTTGAACAAAATAGTTACATTTTCAACCAAAAAGACAAATTTTCATCCGAATTGTTGAAATGTTTTAATTTTCATCAAAAGAGAGAATAGTTAAATTTTTAGTTAATACAAAGTAATTTTCAACAAAAAAAAAGGAATTTTGAACAAAATGTTAAATTTTCAATCAAAAATATTAATTTTAAACCAAAAAGACAAATTTTTAACCAAATAGTTGAATTTTCAAATAAAAAAGATCAATTTTGATCCAAAAATGGAACAGGTAAATTTTCACTTAAAAAAATTAATTTTAAACCAAAAAAAAACGAATTTTAAACAAAATAGTTAAATTTTCAACCAAAACAAAAACGAATTTTAAACAAAATAGTTAAATTTTCAACCAAAAAGACAAATTTTCATCCGAATTGTTGAATTTTAAACTAAAATGTTTTAATTTTCATCAAAAGAGAGAATAGTTAAATTTTTAGTTCATACAAAGTAATTTTCAACAAAAAAAAAAGGAATTATGAACAAAATGTTAAATTTTCAATCAAAAATATTAATGTTACACAAAAAAGACGAATTTGCAATCAAATAGTTGAATTTTCAAATGAAAAAGATAAATTTGTATAGAAAAATGGAATAGGTAAATTTTCACTTCAAAAAATTAATTTAAAAAAAACGAATTTTTAAGAAAATAGTTAAATTTTCAACCAAAAAGACTCACCCGAATAGTTGAATTTAAAAAAAAATGTTTTAATTTTTATCAAAAAATAGTATAGTTAAAAAACAGTAATTTTCAACAAAAATAAAGTAATTGTCAACAAATAGTTAAATTGTTAATCAAAGATATTAATGTTAAACCAAAAAGACGAATTTTCAACCAAACAGTTTAATTTTCAAATAAAAAAGGTAAATTTGCATCGAAAAATGGAATACTTAAATCAGGTTAAATTTTACGTTGAAAAAAAAAAAGAATTTTCACTTCAAAACATTAATTTGAAGGAAAAAAAAAGAATTTTTAACAAAATAGTTTAATTTTCAACCAAAGGTATTAATTTTGAATCAAAAAGATGAATCTTCAACAACGTACATGAATTTTCAACCAAATAGTTGTATTTTTGAAGAAAAGGATACTCTTTCATCTGAAAGTGGAATGGTTAAATATTTAGTTAAAAAATTAATTTAAAAAGAAAAACGAATTTAAAAAAAAATAGACCAATTTTCATCCAAATAGTTAAAATAATAACAACGAAATACATGAATTTTCAACCGAAAGGTTGAATTTAAAAAAAGGATACTCTTTCATCCATGAAAAAGTATTTTTAATCACAAACTATTAGATTTCAAAGGTTACAATTTGTTCAACAAATTACATTTTTCAGTTATGTCAGCCTTTTTCACCGAAAATTTATATTCTAAAAGAAAAATCATTATAATTTGACCAAGATTTAGAATCTATTAACAATTTCGGATTATATTATTTCAAGTTGAATTGTTATAGTTTAAACAAGATTAAGAATCTTTTAACAATTTTTGCTTCTCTTATTGTTTTTCGTCGAACATTTGTCTTTTTAATAAAGAAATTATATTTTAAAGAGGATTCACAACTTTGGAACAATTTAGGGTTACGCTAAAAAAATTTTCCGAAAATCGAATATTTAAAACAAAAATAGTTATAACTTGAACAAGGCTTGCAATTTTAAGTACAGATTCGAAGGATTATAATTTTTTAACATTTATTGATTTCTTTATAGCGTTTCACAATAAAATTTGCATTTTAATACAAAAATCATTATAATTTGAACAGTATTTAGAATCTTTTGACAATTTTGGATTAATTTAGTGATTTCATTGAAAAATTGAATATTAAAATCTCCAGTTAAAAAAAGTAATTTAAAAAAAAAAACGAATTTTAAACAAAATAGTTAGAGATTAATGTTACACAACAAGACAAATTTTCAAGCAAATGGTTAAATTTTCAAATAAAAAAGATAAATTTGCATCGAAAAATCGAATAGTTAAATTTGTAACTAAAAAAAAAGTAATTTTCAAACAAACAAAAAATGAATTTTCAAAAACAACAAGAAAACGAATTTTCAACAAAATAGTTACATTTTCAATCAAAGATATTAATGTTAAACCAGACGAATTTTTAACTGAGAATATAATTTCAGCAAGAATTTGATGGTCAAAAAATGTTAACAAATAAATAGTTATTTGAAAATTGAGTATATGAGAAAAATGAATACAAAAGTTAGCCCACGCTTGCGCGCGCACATAATAGTCTAGTATGAAGTAAAATTCTGTTTAAGCAAAAAGAAAAAAGTTATATACGTTTAAAGAAGGGGCTTCCCATCAGAAGTCCAAAAATTGAACACACATTTGAGAAATTATGCCCCATATCCGCTATCTCAAACATCGAAGTTTCAAACAAAAAATTCAACATTTTATAAGATTCCAAAGGATTTTTAAGATGTCTAGTGATTACAAGGGATTATAACTGATGTTTGGGATTACCAGGCCTACGAGATTTTATAGGATCTCCAAGGGCTTCAAAGTGTTTAAATTTCCAATGGATTTCAAAGGATTTCAAAGATTTTAGAGTATTTTACAATATAGAATCATAATAGTGCTATATAATGGTCTGTGCAATTAGAAAAAGCTTAAATGTTCCAAATTTGAGATAATTGATATTGAAGTTGGCACCTTATGCACATAAACCCTATCCCATAGGGAAAGTGAAAAAAAGATTTATGACAACCGGTTAGAACAGTGGAATGTTTATGTTTTAAGTGTGAGATATCATTTGCCATACATTTGTTTTTAAGTTTGCATGTGTTTAATTTGTATGCAAGGTCATGAAGATTCTTCCTTTGGTGATACATTGTTTAATCATTTTAGGATGATTTATTGCTTCCTTTATATACAATTTCACAATTCACATAGAGATTAAAAACATTCTTCGCATTCTGTACATAGGATGTTTATAATAATATGTTTTTTTAAAACGCAAAAGATGCAGGCGTACAGTTGTAATTTGATATGGGGTAAGTATGACATACTGTTTTGTCTAAAAAAACTTGATTTTAAATTGAATTATTGCCTGCATATATATTTAATAAAAAAATTCCTGCCTTTATTTATTTATGACTCAAAAGATGCAGGTGTCCAAGTGTAATTTGATATGGGTAAGTATGGCATTTTGTTTTTCTATCAAATTTGATTTATTGCATTCTTTAAATGACAAAATTTAAGATGAAAGTTAATTAAAACATATTTTTCCCCACGTTAGCATGTAGATTTAATCTTATCAACAAAATGAAATGTTTAATATTCTTATAAACAAAATTTTTTTCAATAATTTCAATGGACTGTTGTTTTTCAATTTGATCATGTGGCAATCACATTGGAATGTTATCTTGTTGATAACATTCGACTTTTGTTATAGCAAGCTGATCTTGTTGAAATGCAGCCGTACGAGAAAGTCAACAAGGATTCAAGTACTTCTTAACTGCAATCATGTAAGGTATTCTGTTTTGTCAGTATAATTTTATATACTGCATTCTTTAAATGATAAATTTAATAAAACATATTTTACCTACGTTAGCATGCAGATTTAATCTTATAAAAAAATGAATTGCTTAATCTTTTTTATAAAAAAATATCTTTTAATCATTAAAACGGAATGTTGTTTACAGCTTGGAATGTTATTTAATATTTTTGATTTCCCATAGGTATCGATTATAATGTAGAACGTTCTAGAAGTTTGTTACATCATATGACGCAATATTGTGCAAGAGTCTCCAGAAATTTGGCGGAGGGGGTAAGCGTCTCTACGTGTTTGTGCTTAGTTTTCTAGAACATTCTTGCTGACATCATCAAAAAATTATACTGCGCCATCTCTATTCCGTAGAGGGGGAGGGGGAGTAAACGTATATAAAAGGAGTTACTTCCTCTTGAGCTCCTGAGTTGAAAATAAACCTCCATACAACGATATTAGCAAGTTACAGTGAACATTAGTTCTGAACTAAGTCGCTGTGTGTCGTATTTGGTGCAACGTCTTCTCACAAGAGAAATTAATCCTCACGGATATAAATAATAGCTAACTGTCAACTGCTAATTCAGTTTGTCACTGCATCAGCACCGATCAACACTATATCAGCTCGATACTTTTTAAAAGTGTTTTGTGTGATTTTAATTGCCGTAATACGTGATTCTCAATGATATTTTTCCCTGTATGTATTTTTCATCCTACGTTTTCGAGAATAATAGTAACCAGACTACAAAAGCAGGTGTTTTGTGATCGATTGCCAGCATCAACGTGAAAAACAATTATAAAACAAGAGAAAAAATTGATGAGTGATGAAACTAAATTGTTTTATTGTGTGCGCTTGTGTGTCTACCATTAAACAAAATGAATCGTTAACAGAGTAAACAAGTTATTTCAATCATCGATGAAGCATATAAAACTTTGGTAGATGATGTAACAATTGACAAAATTAGAAAACTGTTAAAATTTGGTACTGGGAAGATCAGATTGCTGTACAAAATTTTAAGGTATATAGAAATTTATCTGCATTAGTAAACAGGAAAATTTAAAGCATTAGTAAACGGTGAAATGGTTCAAGATATTAGGTTCATTAGTACTGAAAATTACAAGATCTTACCATCAACAGATATTCATGCATGGTATAATGAAAAGGTTTGGGAACACATTTTCGTGAATGTAGAAGACTTACAGGAAACAGATTCCGGTTGGTCATTGTCTGAAACAGATATGCCCGACCCGGGCTTAACTCGTGTGATTGCATCATTCGCCTGCGGCTCGAAGCACTCGTCTACGTTTTCACACTCGCTTCGCTCGTGCGCTAACCACCGACTCATGTTTTGAGCCTCCGGCCTATGCTGCAAACTTCACACTCGCACACAATCACCTATTTTACGCACTTGTATCACAAATAACTATATAAGCATTATTGATAAAATATCAGGAAATACCTCTGTTCCTAACATTTTGTTCCTAATAATTTGTACCATTATTTTTATTTTTTATTTTAAAAAATTAATTCTAAGTGAAAATTGAAAAAGATTTCAAAACAGTGAAAATGATTTCTTGAATTTTCGAAAAAGAAAATTAAATATTTTGAAGTAAAATTTCGCAAAATTAAAAAATTTCAGAAAAAAATCGAGTAAGTTTAAGAAATATTTAGAAGCTTTGAAAAGATTTTAAAATAATTTAAAACTTGGAAAGATTTTTATACAATTTTAAACAAAATGTAGATTTTTAAAAAGTTTGAAAAGGAAGTTTGAAAGCTTTCTGAAAATTTAGAAAGGTTTCCAGAGAATGAAAAAATTCCTAAGTATTTTGGAAAAATTTTAAATGATTTTCTTATTTCGAAATGTTAATTTCAAGAGAATATTCAAAAGAATTTCAAATCATTCCAACAGATTTCCTAAATTGTCGAAGAAGAATTCGGAAGATTATAAAGCAATTTTTTGATCACACAAATTTTATTTAAATATACGGAAAAATGTGCATTAGTGTAAAAGATATTTAGAAGGTTTGGAAATGTATGGGGTACTTTTAAAAATTGTAATAAATTCAAATTATTTAAAAAGATATTTAGAAGTTTAAAAAATGTTGACAAATTACAAAAATAATTAACAATTTTAAAGGACTTGAACAAATTTCAAATAAAACGTAGATTTTTTAAGAATTAAAAAAAGATTTCAGAGAATTTTGAAAGACTTTTATAATAATTATTATTATTTATAACAAATGTATTATAGTGATAAAACATTCATATTATAAATGAATCAATAAGTTGAAAGCAATAAGCCCCAAGAGGACGGTAAGCATGAATTTTTTTCTGAATTAACAGTACGAACAGAATCATCTTTTAAATAAAAAAAAATATAAGTCAGGCTTATTCTTTTGAGACGTAACAAAAAGTTTCAAGAGAATAAGAAAAAACTTCATGATTCATAGGTAAAATTCAAATAATTTTGTATTAAAAAAAAATGAATTCTAAGAGAAAATTGAAAAAGATTTCAAAACATCTAAAATGATTTCCTGTACATTTGAAAAAGAAGGTTAAAGATATTGAAGAGAAAAATTTTCACTTTGTAAGATTACAAAATTCCATACAAAATTCGAGTAAGTTTAAGAGCTGTTTCAAGTTTTAAGAACATTCAAAAATAATGTAAAACTCGAAAAGATTTAAAATGTAGATTTTTAACGATTTCGAACACAAAATTTTTAAACCTTTTAAGAACACTGAAAGGTTCAAGGAGAATACAACATATTTTCTTACGATTTCTGGGAAAGTTTAAAAATGATTTTTTATTTTGAAATATTAGTTTTAAGATAATATTTTGAAATATTTCAAACTGTTTCCACAATTGACATAAGAGAATCAGGAAGATTTCAAGGAAATTTTTTAATAATACAGATTCTTTTTTTGAATTTGAGGAAAAATTTAAATCACTTTAAAGATATCTAGAAATTTTACAAGTTCATACGAAATTTTGTAAAAATTTTAGGACAAATTCTATTCATTTGAGAAGATATTTAGGTTTTATAGTTTTGAAAAGATTAAGAAATAATTTAAAATTTGGAAAGATTGCGAAAATTTGTAAACAAAAGTGTAGATTTTGAAATATTGAAAGAAAGCTTTTCGAGAATTTTGAAAGGTTTCAAGAGAATAAAAAAATTTTCTTTGGATACCTCGGAAAATGTTTAATAATTTTTTACTCTGAAAAATAATTTTAAGAGAATATATCAAATGTTTTCAAAAATTTATCAAATATTTTAAATTTCATGCGAAGTTCTGAAAGTCCTAAATATATTTTTAACTGATTCCAATTGTTCCTAATATTTTGTGAAATCCTGTAAAATGAAACAATTTTCTTGATAATTTTTCGAATTTTGTTTAAATTATCTGAAATATTCAAAAATCTTTTTGAATTATCTCAAGAATCTTAGCAAAATTATATTCATATAACTTTAAAAACAAACAGATAATACTTATTTCCTCGTTCTCAGATATTTGAATCTAATCTTAGCTCGAAATAACTGTTAAAATACTTTGCACAAATAAAGAGTTATTTGAAGTGTCTATTTTGTATTAAAAATGATTTTGCTCCTTAAATCGAAAAACTACACGCGCGCGTAGCGTGGGATTGATGATATTAGTTTATTAAATTATATTATTGTGTAGGGGTTTGCTGTACAGTTTAATTGTGTAGAGTTTATTTGAATTTGAAAATTGTTAGTTATTATTTTGTGTAGGTTTTCATAGTGTAGAATTCAACCGTGATGAGTTTAGAATGAAAATATTTAGTTTATTAAATAACACTATGATTATGTAGAGTTCCCCTGTCTAGACTTTTCTATATGGACTTTTCAATTATAGAGTTCAAATTCGTAGAATCACTACCACTCACGATTATAAATTTATTTTTTATTAATTTTTAATAATTGAAATATGGTTATTACTTCTGGATTCCCGAGGAGCTGCTGAGCACAAACTTATGAGGAACAAAGCTAACTTGGCTAAAAAACCCTCATGTCTATATCAAACTCTGAAATTATAATAAATTGAATATTATACCAAAAAAACAATTTTATAATAAATAAAAAATAGTATTTAGGGGAAAATATACTTTTTGTAGAAATAGTAACTATAATGTTTTTAAATTTTCGAAATATTTAAAGTTACGAACTCCTCTTTCCCTGTAGGCAGAAGCTCGACTTCCAAGTTCCAAACTTGCAATAGATCAATTCTCTTATATAACCTACAAATAAAAAACGCTTATCACAGGAAGCTCTTAATTATCATAATAATTTGGAAACAGAAGCTGATATTATTGTGAAACTTTTTTATCTATACGGATGTTAACTTTTAATCATGCGAAACTCATAATGAACATAATAATTTGAAAAACGGAAAGATTTCTATTTATGAAAATTTCAATTGAAGGTTGTCAGTACAGAACTAGAATACCAACATTTTTTCGAAAATTATTTTCTTGTATAAAAAATTCTTTAAAATAAAATACACGTTGTCACACAAATTTTTGTTAAAATTTTCATTTTTTTATATAATGATACAAAGCTTATATTTTAACTTCAATTCAAATGTCAGTGTAGTTTTTCAGCGTAGTATTTTAGCATGGTAATATTTTTCTTCCCTTCTTGCGAATTTGTCAACAAACTCGAAATAATTCTGGTATATCTGGCATTTTATCTCTTATCCATAATTCTACAAACTCCTTTATAAATCTACTTTATAAATCTCCTTTATTTTCTATCTTCTCTATCTCCTGTCAGCTGTACCCGGTTATTTCCATTTGCGTAGTTCCGGCAACTCCCACCACGGTCCCGGTATATTCTCCTCCGCGTCAGCGGCTGACCAATTAAAAAGAGGCCCGAAGAGCGTGCAGCCTTGAATTGGGTATTTTAGTATGACGTCATGGGAATACGTCATACGACTTTTGCGAGAAGATATTATAAACGTAAAAGTCATAAGTGTACAAATATTAATATTTCTGAAGTGTAGAATCTATTTTCTTAGTCATGTTCCATTCTTTTGTCGATTTACGACCTTTCAGTTTCATGAAATAAAATAAGTATCCTAAATGTCAGGTTAGTGGTACTCTAACCTCAAATTTCGGGCAGGTGCTTCATGAATCTGAAAGGTCTTCAATCGATAAAAGGATGAAGAAACAGAATTGCGCAAATGCATTCTACACTCGAAAAGATTACTATTCCGACCTTTATAAATTACCTTTACATTTAGGAGATTTTCTCCAAAAAGTCTTATGCAGTTGTAGTACCATGTACTAACCTTCCTGCCGGCTGACATTTCCACCTATCGAGGTCATTCCACAAAACTCACTATTCCGCTAAATATTTGCGTCGTTTTTTGATTCTATAATATTGATTTTTAGTTGGAAAATTGTCGTACGCCAACAAAAACATTTGAAAGACACTTGAAAAGCACTAATGCATGCAAGCAGGCTAACGGACCGCGACTTTTTCAACTGCGCAATAAGCCGGATGCGCAATAAGCCGGGTATTCACTCGCCTGAACCGTGTTCATAATATTACGCAATATACTCGACTGAGAACTCGCGCACTCGGCCCTTCCGAGGCGAGAGTCGCAATCGTCTCTCGCCCTACGCGCTTAGAAACTGCGTGGGCCAGCAGTTCAAGGAATTTCGGGTGAATTTATTTGTATTAATATTGATAGTATTCATTGATATGCTTTAGAATCACTAACAACACCAGTATACTGTAAAAAACACTTCTTTTCGAGTTTATATTTGAAAAAGAAAAATTTGTACAAATTTCGAATTCCCAATTCTGTCGCGCCCATTTTGTCATATATTGGTATTTTGTGCCTAAATGTAAAAACACCGTTGTCAAAAATCTAGAAAAATGATTTATATCTATACCCAAAGGTGAGGAACGAAAAAAATGATACAAAATTGTCCGGCGTGACATGTGTCCTACACATCTCTAACGTCAACAGTATATTGTTGCGAAGATCACTTCAACAATAAGTTGATGTATGTGAGATGTAACCTCGAAAAATCAAATATTTACTTACTTAACAGGTATTATCAAATAAAGTATTTGTAGAAGTAATTATAAATCTTATATTGTGAATTTTATAAAAATTTCATAGAAGTATGTATAGAAGGTTTTATAAAAGCATTTATAAAAGCATCTATAAAAAAAAAGTAAGGTTACGTTTTCTGGATGCAATATTGCAAATATTGCATTTATGTTATGATTCGCCCAAAGCAATTATCATTTTAAATTAAGAAATTAAATATATAAAAATAAATGTTTCAATTGTTGCACTTCGCAAAAAAATCACTTATTATAAGTGTAATCACTTTGGGAAAATTATCCGAACTGGCTTTAACGTATCCCGGCTTACTGCTAATCCATAAAAATAAACCCTTTTAGCCAAAAAAAAGGGTTGATGATTAATTAATTGGACTGTTTTTATCAAATCGACCATATATTTTCTTCAGTTTCGAAGGCGCGTGACATCACACCACGTGCTGATAAAATTAGTTAAACAATTTTGTAAAAAACTGCACTTTTCTGCATTATTGTAGTCAATAGTTACATTTCAACAATGAGAAATACTGCTTCGAAGTACTATGGATGTATTCACTATGGGTGTATTTATTTGTGCTCAAGCCATGAGCACTTTTGTTCCCCATAGGTATCAAATAAATTTTCTTCCTCATAGAAGAAGGTTGTTTTCTAACAAAAGAAAAAAATAGATACTTTCAATATTTTTCAAGATTATGTTTCTGTCTTACCGAAAATCTTATTTTCAGAAAATCAGGGAAAGCATCAAAAGATCAATCAATGTATTCTGCTATAACTAACCACCTTTTAACGTATGTTAGTTTTTATAGTTAGTATATTATTCCAAATTAAAAAAAGTTTCCTTCACATAAACAATGTGACCTTTTTTTTAAATTATAAGT
This sequence comes from Andricus grossulariae, assembly GCA_011634705.1. NCBI lineage: Eukaryota > Metazoa > Arthropoda > Insecta > Hymenoptera > Cynipidae > Andricus > Andricus grossulariae. The sequence continues at coordinate 215,894,571 of JAABKJ010007545.1, read as the reverse complement.
TGCTACACGGAAGGTGATCGAAGGATCGCCAAAAGGTCAATCGACGCATCTAGAAGAAGCAAACAATTGCATCAAATACAGTACTATCATATTTCCCACGTAAAATAAGTTTTCCTCTTTCAATATAAATAAGGTAAGTAATTTTTTGTAAATGTGAAATAACGGTATTGGTAGGTAGTTCGAGGTAATGGAAGGTTGTTCAATAGGTCTATCGATGCGTCACGGAAACGACAATAAATGCATAATATATAGTTCCGTTGTATTCCGAATTTAAAAAAAGTTTTCTTTGTATAAACAGGATAAAGTAGATATTTTGAAAATTTATAAATATGTATTTCCAATTCATTAAAGGACATGGCAGGTTCTTAAATGCGTCACTCGACCTGTCATGAAGACGAGAAGAAATATATGTCAGGTGGTACTGTAGTATTCTTAATATGAAGAAAGTTGTCCTCACATAAACAGAATAAAAAATGTTTTAAATTTCATAAATCGGTACTAGCAGGTCATGAAATTCTCCAATAGGTCATTCGACGCACCTCGAAGATGCGAACAAAAATATCAGATATAGTAATGTAGTATTCTTAATATCAAGGCAGTTTTTCTTATGTAAATAGAATAAACCATTTTTTTAAACTTCATAAATCAATACTCGTAGGTCATAAAAAATTCCGCAATAGGTATATATCTTTATCTTTATATCACTAAAATTCCTCAGTGGCACTTTTTCAGCGAAACACAAAAGGATTTACATTTTTTCTTTTTATTTGAAAGAACATATAATAATTAAGAAAAGGAATTTTCAACAAATCTTGATCTCACCCCAAAATAATCTACAAGATTAGTACAGAAAATAGTTTTTACATGGGAAAAATTTATTTTCCAAGTTTCTGAACGCAAAAAAAACACTTCTAATTTGGTTGATCTATCTCAAAATCCTACCAGATCTGGAAATTAATTGGAGCTACAATTCATTCAAATTTTATGACCATTGCTCTTTTATTTTTCGAGACATGGTAAATAGAAAAAGTGACATACACATGGACATTTAAAAAAATTTGCGTTTTCGATTCGCTGGTGTCAAATTGTATCGAAATATGTCAAAAAAGTAGATTTTAAAAATGAGTTCATTACAAAACTTCCCTCTATGAGGGAGCAAAATAAAAAATTTTAATTGTAAATCAATGTATTTTAAATTTATTGAAACCGCTTTTAGAATATAATTACATCTATCCAAGAAAAAATTTGTTCATTTGGTAAAAGCGTGTACGCTGTATTTTTTAGCCTGGATTTCCAAAATACCACTTTTACCTCTTTTTTTCTCAACGCATGCAATTGCATATTTATTTCCTGCAAATTAAGGGGCTAGTCTACTTTCTCGGGCGAAAAATGGAGGTGATTTTTCGGGATTCCCAAAAAAACCATACCGTCAAATATTTTACAATTTCCAGAATACATTCATATACTATTGACAACCTAATACACAAGATTTCATGAAAAAATGTCAACTGTAAGCCGAGTTATACACTTCGATGTCGATTCATCCAAAAATGAAGTTGTAAATCGGCTGCCGTTGTAGAGGTCTTCAGAATGCCAGTATCTGAAGAAAAAAAATTTTCACGTTAAAGTAGATGACTTTTCCCGCACCCTAAACTAGGATCATTTGAAATATTGAAAATTAAAAAAATGGCAGCATTTTGAAAAAAAAAAAAAATTTCACCAAAAAAACGCTCGTTTTTTGCTTGGAAAATTTATATTTTTTGAAATATCGAAAAGATCCTAGTTCATGGTATGTGAAAACATGTTACGAATATTCTTGCAAAATTTAAAATCGATTAGTTAATTTTTCTTTGAGCTAGAGTTGCAGCTGTTTTTGAAAATGCAGTTTTGAGAAAAACGCTTCTAAAGTTTCCACAACTGATTTTTGGTTATAAAATTTAATTTTTCATACTCACAGTTATTCCGCGATAGTTATTCATCGATAGTATACTATTGAATTAGGCAAAAAAAATAGATTTTTTGAAAATGAGAAACTAGAATAGCCCCTTAATATATAAAATCGCAAAATGAGATGTGAGTATAGAGCATTTCTTCAATTTCCTATTAATATCTTCCAAAATTACAGAATGTTTGTACATTAGTAGGTTTTATATACTCACCGAGTTTCGTTAAGATATTATTTTTAGTGTTCAAAATATTTTATGTTACAGCTAATAATTCACGGTAGCGATCTTTTTCTGTTTTGCTTTGGTCCTTCAAGGAAGATTTTTTTTCTCGTATGGGTATATAGAATCTTCTTCTACTTTTTTGTAGTACTTGACGGCGATTCGCCATCGCGAATCTTGATTTATCATTTTTTTAAATTCCAAATTCCGCAAAAGTAAAGTCTGAGATGACCATGAGCGACAGATTTTCGAACTGATATTCGTTTCCATTATTTAACCTATATTTCAGCCTTTAATTTAGTACTACGTCATGATAATTGTATTTTTAATTTCAATTATTTTATGTTTTCATAACCATTTTTAATGATAATGTTTGTATTGGGATGCTTCGATTGATCTACAACTTTACAAGTACATGTTTAAAAATCAGAGTCTTCTCTCTGTTCGAGTAGTACACTGCCTGAACTCAACCAATATGACCTTACAACATATTGTACATACGACATTACAACTTTTTCTTTCATATTTTTACTTAACTCAATTGTACTGAATTTTGTAATAGTAGCTTTCCCTTTCCAGAGAATCTTGCATCCTTAGAGACAATAAAGATACATACATTTATACAATTCATATATATATACAATAATAATTTTTGTATGGAGCTGCAGTTTTGCTTGTAGGAGATCAGAAAAAGATAATTGTACTAAAATAATTATGATGAGCATCGGTGGCTCAGACGATAGAGCATCAGGCTTCCATACAGGAGGACTGGAGTTCGATCCCTGAGTCGGTACCAATGGAAATTTTTCTATGTACTTCAACCGGGGCTGCGGTGATTCGGACCCCACCTTAAGCTTGTAGGTCCCCTCACCAGAGGCTGGTTACGCAACAAGTTGTAGGTCGAGGGAGCTAGCCTTGGGGGTCGAAGTCGATTTGGAGAAGACTCGAAAATGAGTGAGCGATCTCTTTGCGCTTGATGCACCTACGGGGGACTCTTGCACGGTGGTCGCTGGCCAATTTCGAGTAATGAAAACACATAAGCTCATACACAGAGGGATCGCTCCGTCCACCCTAGCCTGCTAGGGAGGCTGCCAAATGACAGATTGGGTGAGGGCCACTTAAAGCAGGACGTCATTTACTGTGCATACATTACAAAGAAACAAAATAATTGTGATAGTAATAATTGTAGTATGATGTAATAATGAAGTATATGATACTTAAAAATATTAACGGCCTGCTTTATTGCATTTTATTGCTGATATAAAATTGCTTGTATCTTGAACCTCATAAACTGGTTTCTATAAAGGAAGACATAAAAAAGAAGATAAAAAATGTCTTGAAGATATTTATTATTATTTCTTTAGCCTTCAGTCTTATAAAACTTATTTTATATCTTTATTTATTTCTTTTGCTCAAGCAGGCACGGTGGGCAGGAAGCAACTTAAAATCGCATGAAAATGACGAAAAAATGGAAAGCAGAATTGTTTTTGTACTTGATAATTGATGAGAAATCTGTTTGAATTGAAATCCTAGCTGCTTCTTTTTGAAGATATTTAAATTTTTCGTTTTTTGTATAGGAAGAATTAGGAAAACATACAATAACTAAGAATCGTGAGAGTTAAAAACTTTTCTTATGTTGCATTTGTAATAAATAACGTCTAAATTATGAAAGAACTTTTTTTGGCATATGAATATATATATATTGCAACTGCCGGATTTCTGGAAAGTTAACTTTATAAACAATATTCTAATTGTTTAAATCATTTTCTTTGAGATTAAGGGTTTCGCATGGAGAAAGGAATAAGATTCTCGTTTCAGATACAGGTGTTTATTCACCAAACGCTATTCCCGCTGGTTACAACTGCCCCTCTTTAAAGTTTGAGCACAAGACAAAAAAAATATAAAACTTAATCTTCGATGAAAATATATACAAAACGTGAAACAAGTAGTAAAAATCTAATGAAAAATGAAAACGAAAAAATGAAAAAAAAAAAATATGATACAAATTATACAAGATAAAAACTATGATAAAACAAGAAAAACCAATTGTGAGGATTAAAACAATAGCTAAGGCAAGTTATAGAGAACGTAGTGGGAGTTTAGGGTACCTCACCCTTCATTCGGCCAGTCTCTTGCGAAAAGTTTAATCCATCGTTGTGATACCGATTATTGCGATTCGCATTTTCTAACGGGTCCTTGAATCGGCGTTCCCATGTTTCCGGGAGCGGCCAGTCCTGTGAGGGTGACCATTCGTGATACCTGTCCCAGTCTTTAAGGGTCTCATTGGGATGCGCTTGCCAGCGGGCGATGACAGCTTTCTCTTCCACCGTGTCAGTCCTTTCTGCGGCTGCTTGTCTGTTTAAGGCTTCCAATCCTTCTCGTTCAGTAGCCGACATAGCAATTTCTTCCCCCTCGTTATCAAGTGGTTCTGGTTTCGAGACCTTTTTCACGGCCTTCTCTTCTCTGTTCTCCTTTTCTTCCTCCACGTGGTGGATATTTTCTTGACAAGATCTTTTGGCAGGCTTCAAGTTTTTATCCCGGAAGATGTTTTCCACTAGAGCATCGTGTCATTTCGGTATGTCGAAGGCGGCGGCATCGTGTCAGACTGAGAGGTGGCTTCCCATGTTCCGACACATTTGTCCGTCATACGTTTCCGAAATCTCGCAGGGTTGACTTCCGATACAGACGTATTGTTAGGTCGTATCGCTTTCTTCCGGTTGGTAGTGATGAAGCGGGAGCATGTGTTCACTTCTTCATGAAGGACTATCTCCGTGACGATCAGTTCTTTTTCATCTGTAACTGACCTTCCCTCCGTTTCCAGTTTTCCTATGGCCCTTCAGGTACTCGAACTCTGGGCATTTTCTTCATCCCCTCCCTCGTCGTTTTCTTCGTAGCACTTGCGGAGATCATCGGCATGATATTGCCCTCTCTCTCGTTCTTGCCCGTCATGCCATAGGATGTAAACGTTAGTGGCGATTTTCTTCTTGATTCGATATGGTCCTTCATATAGTGAGTAAACCTTTGCCATGGCGCCTGTAAATGCATTGGATACATTGCATGCCTTGACCAAGACTTTTTCTCCCACTGTATATGTCACGCCCCTTTTATTCTTGTTAACACGGGCCAGTTTCTTCTTTCTCCTCCTTCTGATTCGATCCTTGATTGTCGCTAATTCATCCTCCCGGTTGGTCGGGGGGTGCGGAGGCAATGGTGGTAGCAGGTCGGTCCACCATCTTTTGGGTTTCCGACCCCATAGCGCCTCGTAGGGGGTTACCTCCGTTGTGGCCTGAGTGCAGAGCTTATGATGGCTTTGTGAAGCTCTTCGCCTGTGGTGATCGCTGGAGAGGTTGATCAACGACCTGGGTCGGAGCAGCGTTGCCGGAACGAACGTGTCATTTACACAAACAACTCACCGAGTGAGTCATGCTTATCTCGAATGGTATATGGCTCAATGGTATTAAAATAATAATCATATACGGTGTAGGAATGTGGCGATCCCACCGCCCGAGAGCTCCGGCTCTTGCAATCAGCCACGTTGCTTTGGGCTAACTACCCTATACGAAAAATTATGGGGCTAAGTCACCATAATCGTGCAGTGTCACCCACAATAGGCCTCTCTCAGATGGAGGCCATGGTTTAGTTGAGAGTGGTAATAGGACCAAACTGAGGCGACGAGCAGGCAATGGTCCCGGACAAACGCGTGAACATCGATTTAAATGATCGGATCAACTCAGCAGGGACATCCTTACCTGTTGGAAAAGGAGCTCACCGGCGCAAAGAGAATTCATGCAGAGGCTACATGACCGTTGGGTCAATATGCACCCAGAATATACTCATAAAATTCCTCACTATTTAGGAGATCAGATAAAATTTTTGCGCAAGAACGATTATAAAGCTCTTTATCGGCAAGAGAAGAGAAACACCCTCCAACGAACACACCACCTGTTCTAGCAAGACCACCTTTGCAGATAGCCGATAATGCCAACATGATAAGTAGGAGATGTATCCACCAAAAAATCTTTCTCAGGATGGACAAATTATCTGAAGCTAATACTGCTCGTCCCGATTTGCTAGCCGAAAATGTCAATCTCTGGAATCTGAAATGTGTAGTTTACGAGAAGGCGGCCTCCCTGCTTAGCGACAATAGAAGTAACGAACTTCAGTACGCCTGAGTAAGACTCGCGAGCGTATTGCACAGCTTCAGTTCAAAATTGAAACGGCGAGACAACATGCATCAAGTATTCAGTGCGTGATTAGCTACATAACGTCAAATAAGAAATACACTCCGAATTGTAGGGCACTTGCCCAAAACTTGAGGAAAGCAAATCACACGCTGAACAAGTGTAAACTGTTGACCATCAAGCAGCACTGGACGGGAAAAATAAGATCTTATTCAACAGCGAAACAGCGCCTTGAACGGCAAGAAAAGTGGATTAAGGAAAATCCTACCTTTTCTACTCATCCTACCCGTTTGTTTTATAAAACGTCACGTGCCGTTAAAAATCCGCCTAGGCGAAAAGAGATTCAAGTCTTTCGGGAGGAAGTATATGGAGATATTTATCAGCTGAATGAAGACGCTTCAGATATATCACTTTTTCGTAACTTTTGCCAAAGGCAAAGGTTGCAAGGTCCAGAGGAAGATTTTCCACCAATCACTGCTGAAGAAGTGAAGAAAGTTATCATTAGAACTAAGAAGTTTTCAGCACCTAACTTTTGTTGGAAGAAGTTCACTTCTAAACCCCAACATCTGTCTCGTATATTTACTACTTTTTTATACTGAGAACAACCTATCCCGCAGTGACTAGTGAAAGAACGCACGGTATCGATCCCTAAGACCGGAGAAAGGGCTGGCAGGTTGCAGGGAGAACCTGCTACTAGACAGGTGTATTACACGAAAGTTGATCAGGTATCGACGCAATCTGTCCATGGCTTGGATTGATTACCGTAAGGCATTCGATAACACGAACCATGAGCTACTTATTAAGCTCCTTGAGTGCCTGGAGGTGCACCCAAAAATAGTAAGATGCATAAAAGAGCCTATGCTCTTGTGGCGGACAAGATTTGTCATAACATCTCACAAAAGACAAGTTTGAACTAGCTATATCACATATAAGAGGGCGGACTTCCATGGAGACTCTCTAAGTCCGATACTTTTCTGCATCTCCTTAACATCCTTGTGGAGGCGGTGAATGGGTACTCTAAAGCGACTGGCATGAGCTTCGGACTGGACAAGTGTGCCTGCGTCCACCTACACCAAGGAAGAGTAGAAACTACATTATCGCGTGACAATCAGGATCTTCAACTCATAGGCGGGAATACCATTCAACATCTTGGTAATGGAGAACATACACATATCTTGGAATACCGCAAGCAGAAACCCAAAATATGTGTGTTAAAAACAACCCTTGAAAAAAGGTATCGCCAAATTCTCAGAAAAATTTGAGCTTTCGAATTATCTGGAAAGAATAAGACCCAGGCGACCAATATGCTGGCCGTTCCTATACTGCTCTACACATTTGGTGCAGTAAAATGGAACGTAGATGAGTTGAAGCAACTTGACCGAAGCACACGCAAGATGATGAGAATCCATCGAAGTCATCATCCTATATCTTCCGTACCTCGAATATACCTCCCTCGAGATAAAGGAGGTAGAGGCTTGCTGAGCTTGGATTGTCTAAATCGAAGAACGGTTCTGGCTACAGCCTGCTCAGTTCTAAATAGTGCAGATTCTCTTATACGACTCGCACATCAACATAAATTCGTCAATGCTGCGGCGTTTCTATACCGTGCCGCAGACGAGCTTGGCCTTCCATTTGATTTCAGCGACACTAAACATGGCCTAGCATCACCAACACCTTTGGTGCTCAAAAGTCGTGTACAGGAAGCAGAACATACGCTTCTACTAAGAGAACATGCTACCAAGCCCCTTCATGGTAAATTCTACGGCATCATACTTAGAGAAAAGCTCTCGATGAGTTTGTTCAACGTGTTTCTCAAGTCTGCTGGATTGAGATCGGAGACTGAGGGATTTCTTTTTGCCTGTCAAGACGGCCTTATGGACACCTTAGTTTACCGCGAGTGCATAATGAATGTACCTGTAGGCGATACCAACTGCCGAGCGTGCAAGCAAGATCCAGAAACACTTGGACATGTTCTCAGTGGATGCTCAAAGTATGCATGCTACGGGTACATAGAGAGTAATAAGGCTCTGAAAGTATTATATTACCATCTTCGGCACTTCCATGGTCTTGATCTAATGCTCGTCTTACCATACACCCAGGGGGAACTCGAGTCCGTTGTGAAGATGATCAGTGTAAGTTCTACTGGAATTTCTCATTCTGCACCACTCAATGTATCAGTGCAACAAAGCCTGATATTGGCTTCCAAGATCTGAAGACGAAGATCATTTACGTGATTGAATTCTCGGCACCCAGGCTACAAAGTGCATCTTGTAGTTCTTATAATCGGCTGTCTTAGATGTATGAAAGCTTCATTTCTTAACCAACTCAACAAAATCCCGGCTTGCCAGCGTCAAGCTCAATCCATCGCGAGCCGGATGCAAAAGGCTGTTCTTCTGTGATCACTTCATCTGGTCCGTCAACACTGTTCCTCATAACATTCTACACAGGATTGGTAGCTCTAAAAAAGTATCCAGAGGTGAAACCTTCATCTCCAACTGTGCCGTCTGCCGCGTAAGTTCATCCGCGGCTAGAGACCGGACTCCAAGGAACAGTGTTGTACGAAGTCTCTTGCGTAAATTTCCCGCTTTTGCTTACCTTCTAGGATAGAAGGAGCAGGGGTGGATGACGTACACATTCCAGTTGCGTCGGTATTGGTTGCTTTAAGGAACCATGGTCGTAGCTTCTGGAGCCTATAACTACTCATGTAAAAAAAATTATAATATAATACGTTGGCGTCGCGGTAGGGCTTGAGCTTTCCTCTCATGACTGTGATGGCTATGCTGGCTGTAGCATTGCTATTGTTAGGGTTTCCCATGCCAGACAGACAGAGAACAAAGAGGAAAGGGACTAAGGGGAATACCAAAACCCATAAGTTATCCTGGAGAGTTTATTAAATATATTGAAACGCTTGTCGCTTCCCGATGATCTTCGGGCGCCCCTAGAGCCACCGCTGGGGGCCACAGCATGCGGGACGGTGGTGATGGTGAGCTGCGAGATGGTAAGGCAGATCTCACTAATCAAACAGCTGGCCAGCAGGAACATCTGAGACAAACGGTAAACAGTGGAACATTAACTGTGCCTGCTGAGGATGCTTTCGCTACAGTTAGCAATTTGCAGCCAAAAACCTTAACCGAACTACCGTGGGAGAGCATCAAGTCAGATACAAGAATGAAAGAGGAATTGGTGTGCCTCTATTACGAAAGTGCGAAGTATGAAACCAAACGCGAAAAGGGATACACCTTCAGGAAAAAGTTTGCTGCGAAGTATCCTTACATATAAGAAGTTTCAGTGAGAAGACTTATCAGTAATATGGAGGATATCAGAAGTAATCTTCTTATCCCAGAAGACCGAGCAATGGAAACTAAACAGCAGGTTCATTTGGCGTAAAAAAACATCGAGAATGAACATCAGTTAGAGGAAGCCGTATTACACGATCGAGCAGTGGCAATTGAAGTTCTTGCTCAAACTGATGACGATCCAATCCCATCACATTCTCCAGGGGCAGATGGCCTAATTCAACCAGAGTAGAAGCAGAGATTCAGCAACCAAGAAGGCGACTAAAATGGACATGCAAGTACTATATGAACAGAGATTTTGAGCGCCTTTATTTCTTGGCAAAGAAAAGTGGGCAAAGCGTAAGGAGAGAATACCATCGACTCTTCTTACTTAAGTACCCAGAGCTAGCTACGAGAATAAAATGAGCAGAATCGAGCAGACCAAAAGAGCTCAATATCTGTAAACGGACTACTTTCGGCTGTTGAAATAGCTGTCATCAAAATGGAAGTAGAACAAGCAGCTTCCTATTGATGAACTCCCTTTGGAAGATGTGAAAAACGAAGACCTGATTGTAGCTGACGGCATAGGTGCTAGGGATAATGTACATCAAGTACTGGATCCACTAGAAACACATCCGTACATTAATAACGTTGATGTCAACAGCGAAATCCCAGAAAAACTACAGCACCTTGAAAGGAATTTTCGTCGTGCTTTACTAGAGTTCGGAAATCTAGAACCAACACAAAGGCATTCTCTGCCCAAGATGAACATCACAAAGGATCTGCGTTTACTAACAGAACACCTAAATAGCAAGGTTTTACCTATGCATTCAAACGCTACGCTAACTGCGTTAGAGATGCAAACTCTTGTATATTGTGTAACTGTGGCAGCCGTCAGAACTTTGGGTCGCAGAACTAAGCCTAAAAGTGCAGTATTTGCTCCAGGAAGGGATCGAGATCCACCATGGAAGATCAGGTTGGATATGGATGTCAATAAAGTAAGGTGCGAATTGGGTCGATTGACTCAATATAAAGGAAATAAAACCAAAAAGCTGATACACCATGTTACCAAAATCATCCACCCTCGGTACATCAAGACATTGACACCAGCAATATTTGATGAGATTATAGACTCCCAACAGCACATACTTTATGTTCTTACTGCTAGACTACGTCGCTACAAGAAAAGTAGGGCAAGAAGACAGCAAAATCGAACCTTTCAGATAGATGAAAGATGGTTCTACCGTGAACTTAGTATAAAGCAAAATAACCAGCGAGACACTGAAGTCCCTCAATTGGAAGACATGACTAACTATTGCTCAGGTTTTTTGGGGGAAACAAACAGATGCAATTTATACGCTGCGTGGTTCCAACTACAGAAATCAAGAACAATCAATTATACTTAAATGGAGCTGACTGACATCACAGTTTCAGATGTTTCAGCAGATTTGAAAACGGCAAGTAACTGGAAAGCTCCTGGTCCGGACATGGTGCACAACTTCTGGTACAAATACCTAACGAGTGTGCACCCTGCGTTGGCATGGTGTTTTCAGAAGATCATTTAACACCCAGATCTGATGCCAGGCCTTATACTTAAAGGCACTACGTATATGTTGCCTAAAAAAACAGACGCTCATAATCCATCGGAATTTTGACCGATAGCCTGTCTTCGAACAATATATAAATGCCTTGCAGCTATTCTTGCATATGAGGTATATTCTCACAGCGACGAGAATGACAACCTTACAGAAGAACGAAAAGAATGTTGTAAAAACTCGCGAAGCAGTCAAGATCTAGTCACAATAGACGCTGCAGCCATGACGCAAGCTCGTAAACATCAAAGAAACTTGCAAATGGCATACATTGACTACAAGAAAGCGTTTCCTTCCGTACCACATGACTATTTGCTGCAAGTCTTAAAAATGTACAAAGTCTTCCCACGCATCATCGACTTTCTAAGTCGTGCGGTGATGCTTTGGGTACAAGAAAGCTGGGGTACAAGAATCAAGTATTTTGATCATGGACAACCAAGGATAACTGGATCAATACGCATTACAATGGGTATCTTTCAAGGAGACTCCTTCTGTGTATTATGGTTCTGCTAAGCGTTGAACCCATTGAGCAAAACACTAAATAGCATGTCTCATGGGTTTAGAATACATGATAATGAGGATGGTCATCAACTTACTCATCTTCTATACATGGATGAACTAGAGCTATACGCTAGTTCAGACCACAAACTGCAGCGAGTAATCGATGTCACAAAGCAGTTTTTCAATGATATCTACATGGAGTTTGGACTAGATAACTGCAGAACAGTGCATTTAACCAGAGGAAAATTAGGGTCAGCAGAGCTACAGGACGAACACAAGAATGACATCGAGGCAATAGCTGAGGTCCAGTCATATAAATACCTGGGTATTCTCGAATCTAAGGGTATTCAGCATACGACAGTTAAGAAAAGCCTGACAACTGCCTCTACTACAAGACTCAGATTGACTCTGAAGAATTCTCTTAACTCGGCAAACAAGATCAGGGCAATCAACACTTATGCCATTCCTGTCCTCATATACTACTTTGAGCCTATCAAATAGTCAACGCCGACCTTGAAAGGTTAAACAGAACCATCCACGTAGAAATGACGAAGCACCGAATGCACCACAGTAATTCGGCGAATGAAAGGGTAGTTCTACCCTTGAATTTGTCCTCAGAGGAGGCCTTGAATATCAGAGTAGAAACCATAGAGGACCGGTGCCGATTATGTGGAGATACCAACGAATCCATCGAGCACATTATTGATGGTTGTTGCATAATGGCTCAGAGAGAATATACGCAATGACATAATGATGTGGTGGGCATTATACATCAACAACTTGCCCTAAACCTAGGAATCTTAACAGTCTTACATCGTCAACATTGCTTGTCCAGGTAACCGGAATTTGCAGGCAAACTATAGAAGCAAGATCCATAAGTATAGCGAGCTAAGGTATGAAGTAAAGACAATATGAAGGAATGTGAAACATGCATCTATTCATCCAATTGTGATTTCGGCTACAGGCAACGTGAACGCAAGATGTCCTAAACATCTTGAACATTTAAGAGTCACTAGGGTACTGGCAGCATTTCAGAAGGCGGTTTTATTAAACATATGTCGCATTGTAAGAAACTTTCTAAACCATCAGGAAGCAAGCGACTAAAAACCTATGGAGAAGATTTCAAACATCGTATTAAATTAATGTATAACATCCTCGTCTCATTAGGCACTTGACTAAGTCCGTGACTGACGATGAAAAACCGGGTTCACCCGAGAACAAGTTTGAACAAAAAAAATAATAATATGTATAATTCCCTGTAAAACCAAAAGAAATTTACTTCAATGCGACGAAATTTGCACTATGTTAATAATAAAAAGGAAATATATTTGATTAAACTCGAAATTACTTTTTGTATGAGAGATACATAGAACAAATTTTTTGCAACCCATGTAAATAATCAAATAAAAATGCAAATATCCCGGACCAAGGAGGCCTTTAAAATTTAGTGCACTTGAATTAAAAAATAATAATAATTGCAAATCGGGGCAAAATTTACGGCTGTAGACTGTTTTGAACGAAAAAAATGCATTTCCTCCCACTTTGCTCCACTCCGAACACGCCGAAGCTTTGCCTAGGACTCCACCCCACTATACGCTTGACCGTAATCGAGGCGGAGGCGCCGAAGTCTATATCATACAATAGACAGTGAGATCCGATCACCGTGAAACTGTCGTTTGAAAACGAACTGTGGACCATCACTATATTATAGTTGGAGCTTCTTATACTATATCGCGGTACTTGCTCATTATTAATCTTATTTACATATTATTAAACATGTTTATTAGCAAAAAATTTATTACCAATTTTATGGTAAAAACTTAAGCCATATATTAATACAGTTTCTATTATTTTTACCGTCATTCTGAATTTTGAAAAAATTTTAAACTTTATTCTGACCTGAAAATGTCGCGAAAAGTAGCAGTTTAGACTGAAAAAACCTTGGAACAGTATGCAGACTGAACAAGAACTGTAGCACTTTGGACCGCAGCCCTGGAATTGTTAACAAGGTTTTTATAACATTATATTCTTACCGATACAATTATTGACCCAGGGACAATGGTGATCGTATCTCGCGACGCAAATATCACACGTCGAACAGTGTTTAGAGCGAATAGGTCTTCTTACTAAGCAGGTACTGCAGAACCACTGAGGTTCAAATCCTCCCGATTCAGCTAACTCTATTATAGTCTGAAAATAAAAAATATTTTTATCCCTTTGCTTGTTCCAGTTGAGACTTAATAATAGCGATAAAACGTTACAAACTTCCACGCTCTCCGAAAAAGACGAAATTGAAGAGACTTTACATTAAAAATAGATTAAAATTTAGAAGCCAAACCGAGTTCAAAAGTTCTAAACATGCTTTTAAGTTGTAAATTTATTCTTTTCTCAATAATCTATTTTAAAACAATCTATATGTAAATAATGTTTTTTCAAATTCATCTTTGCGCTCAACACTTATACTTTCTGGTTCTTTTCCTTACGTTTAATTTATCTTCCTGTGTGGCGGTGATTATTCCAGGATCACCTCGCCAGGACTGTATAAAACATATCCAAAGAGGTACGGAACCACCGACCAACATTAGCCATAAATACCAGGCAGCGTGCATACCCAGCCAGAAAACCCAAGTAATGTAAATCCATGTCTGCAATTTAGAAAAAATTGGAAATATATCAGAAAAAGGGTTTTAAATTACCAAAGAACTCAAGGTTAATACAGAAAAAAATGGACAATCAATTACCTTGGTTGCTAAATAGATAGACATGGGGAGAACATCGAACAATCTTTCGTCGAAGACAAAGTGGTTAGCGGAATAAATTGATAAATAGATCGCAACAAAGGCAACTAGCTTCAAGAGATAATCCAGGCTGCTCTGGAAAATCATCCCGATCACATAGAAAAGGATGAATGGAGTGCTCACCATGCAGTACCACCTTATTCTCTGAAAATGTGTCTTACGTCAAATAAATGTGATAAATATAAAACACTATCGTATTTTCATTAAAAATGAAAGTAATGTTTAACATTTTTAATGAGTTTTAAAATTGCCTTAACAAAGATTTCCGAATTCAGAGTGCGTCAATTATATTCTAGGGGCAATATTCACTGTTGCTTCCTGCCTATAAAATACCATTTTTCCACATTGTTATCCACCTTATCAAAAATTAAATTCTGCCGACATCTGCCTAGTGAATGCATAGGCACTTATGTACTAATAGAGCGTCTCAATATTCACTGCCGAATAGTAAGGATTCAAGAAATTCTGCTAGGTGTCGGTTGCAGCCCATTGGTAGTGATCTGAGCTATGTGTGATTCCTCTCGCCGGCTTGATGTAGGGGCTGCTGTGAGATTGCTCCGCCGAAGTGTAAGCTGTAACCGGATACCCGAAGCTAGCCCTTTTATATCTGGATCTGGGAGTGCGTGGTGGATGCAGAGTGCCGTACTATACATTGATCCAGACTGGTGAAAATATTTATTAAAAATGGCGATTTCTACTAAGGAAAAGCAAAATTTTTAGATCAACCTGAACTTTGTCTTTGACGCTTTGACGTTCTCTAGTACAGCGACGAGAAGGCTGTAGACAAAGTTAGGACTGTCCTCAGGAAAATAGAGAGCTTCTGCAGGCAAAACAAGTAAACGCACCTGCAAATTAAGCACGGAGTGACCGAGCCGCTATTCGAGATGGGTTGCAGCTACGCTTACAACAAAAACTTAAAGAGAGAGAGACGGAATAAGCGGGCACTAAGTTCCACAATGAAAGAGGAGACTAGGAGTCCAAACGCAACCCAAGAGAAGGTCGAAGCCAACAGCAGATGAGGATGACACTACGAAGAGGGCCAGGAAACTAACGCTAAGTCTCCCGGAACCTTCTGAGTTAGAGTCATCGCTCAGAAATACCATGACCCTAGAGCCATCCAAGTGGTGGGAGGATAAATTGAGAAAAAAGAAGAAGGTGGACAAGTCAGATGAGCAAGAGATGGATAGCAAAGGACGTCAAGTCGGAGCACAGTGGGACAGGAGCACATCAAAATTGGCCAAAACTGAAAAAACTAGCCATGAAGCATAAAACACATTTTCTAGTTGATTTTTTGGTCGCTGATTCCAAATCCATCATCAAAACTTCGAAATTCAAAATGGCGGATCGAATATAATGCAATTTTTTTAAAATTATTATTTTTTTTCTTCATAAAACTCATTTCCTAGTTGTCTTTTATGTCGCTGATTCCAACTCCATAATCAAAACTTCGAAATTTAAAATAGCTGATCCAATATGGCAATCGAAACTTGTATAAATTATCTACTTTAAATTAAATTCGTTTTCTGGGTGCTTTTTGATGTGCGTCCCCTCGACTCTTACAATTACACGTTTATAAGGAATTAAAAAGAATTTGAACTGAACTAAACTGAACTGAACTGAACTGAAGGGAACTAAACTGAACGGAACTGAACATTATTAAACCTGGGACTCGGCTTATTGTACAACTTACAAGGAGAAAAAAAATTTGAATCACATATATACATGACACACTAATCTACTTAAAACTAGTTTGGCTTATTACGTGTAATGAGACTACGTTTTGCACGGAAGTAATTTTGAGTAATTAGTTATCTACTTATCTTCAAGTTCATCATTTATAGATATCTCTTCTTCATCTAGAAGAATTCAGGGCGAGAATTTTTTGAAAAATTTATCTATAGAGATATGCTATCACGTAAAAAACACGAAATTGATATTGGCTCCGAAATATGTGCATAACTTCATTAAAACCAAAAGTGGCAGCCAGTCGCAGCACATTTGAAACTTCAATAATTAACGAGAAGAATGATTCCTTGAAAACTTCAAAAAGACGTGGTATTTCGTGGTACTTTAAAACTGAAAAATGTCCAGTATTGAAAACTAGGAAAATGTGCATGTAAACTCTTCTTCCATTCGTAATAAATAAAATATTACAAGTTATTTAGTAGCTGCAGGTAGTTTAAAAACGTTTTTAATGAATTGTGAAACCTTTTAACATTGAAATTCATACCAAATTTAAGAAATTATTAATTTTTTTGCAAACTTTTAATGACGTTGATTGTAAGCCATTCTGCGATTTAGATAGACTCTATAGAGACATTACTTGTAAATGAAAGCTCGTGAAATTTCGTTTCTATTTACGGTAACATATATGTAAAACAATAACAATTTCCTTTTATACAAATTTTGACCTTGAGTTTTGGCCAAATTTGATAATCTCTTGCCCCACTGTGCGGAGGATAGAGAGCTCCTCCGAACTGTTCTGCCAGAGCTCTAGGAAATGATGAAGGTGTTCGACACCTCGTCTCAAGAGAACAGCTGGTATTGTACGACCTCGTGGAGACAACCGAGGTCGTGGAAGTAGTAAGTGCTCTGAGATACGTACTGAGAGAACAGATTGACGCTCCATCCAAGATAAACCTTACGAAATGAGCAATCGGGACTGCATCCTGGCCTTCGTTGTGCTGGATTCTGTTCCTGCTGCAGAACTGTAGCAAGCTAACAGACTCAAGGTCACACTGCTGTCAACGGACATAACCTATAAGTTACTACTACTTTCTATGCTTTGTGTTTATTATATTTATTTCGTACTGCGAAAACATAGTTTGATTATTTTATATAAATAACTCATAAAAAAATCGCAGCATTTTACCAATTCTATTTGTAAATAAAAACACATTAGTTAATCACTGTGTCGTTCAAAGGTCCGTTGAAGACCCCCCCCCCTCCCCCCATACACATATTTTTGACATCAGCCCTAACCTATTCGACACGACTCCCCCCACACACGCGAATGCGCTCTATCGCACCACACATTAAAATGTTTACACCAATGAATTTACGAAAATACAAAAAGGTGTGAGAGGGGCCTGGTGCGAGGATGGGGTTAAACCCCCCCATTATTCAATTATAATCACATTTCACTTGCAAAACATATTCTACTCTAAATACGCCCCATTGTACCTCTGAAAGTTTCCAAATAGAATAAAAAATAAGAAAGATATGAAAGTCTTAACACCTGAGGCAAGTGATAATTCGTGATAACTGAAATCCCCATGTTTGAAAGATATTGAATCGCAAATAAACAATTTGTTTTGATTTCAAATGCACTCCATCGCACCACCAAGTAATTAAATTGCACTTAATCATCAGTACTATTGAGGAGAGTGCTAAAGGAAATAGGGAGAATGGTTACACGCTTCACGTATCTCAAGTCCTAATTAATATTTTCTTATCTTGTACGACTTATTCCAACGGATTTCAAATACGCTCGATTGCATCACTAAAAAATTGAATTAGACTCAGTTGCAAGTACCGATAACAAGAGCGCGAAAGGAGGTGCAGGGTGGGTGTGGGGGGGGCACGCTTAGTGTTTAATGCTCTTTGGCTCAATCCGAAGGACTTCCAATGCGCTACATCGCACTACCAAAAAATGCAATTGCGCTTAATTACAAGTACTGAGATCGCGAGATACACATCTTTTGGAGTTTCCTTTAATTCGATTTTTCGTAAATAGATATTTTAATCGAACTGTTTTTTAAGTTAAACATTTCCTATGTACATAAAATAGAAATTATGTAAGGATAACATAAATCGTTTCCTAATTTTTTTATTAAATTGTGTATTCAAAAGGTTTGGATTTAAAATAAGAAGGCGAGTGTTCTAAGGTATGTAGTAAATTTTATATTAATCTTTATGTACAAATTTAATTGTAAAACTAGTTTTGATCCAAAAGTGTGTATCTTAAGATCTTTACATAGAGTGCAAAATCACCTTTATAGCAACTTCTGTTGACCAGCGGCAAAATCCTTTGGAATAAGCCATAGAAGATGAGAAAATATTAATTAGGATTTGAAATACGTAACGAGTGGAATAAGCCCCCCCCCCCTGCTCTCGTTATCAATACTTGTAATTTAACGCAACAGGGTCGTTGCAAAAAATGTTATTTTTTCAATTTTAATTTAAAAAATAGAAATTATAATATTAATATTATTAATATTTTTTTATTTCAGTTTAAAATCTGTTAATTTCAAATACGCAAATACAGCCACTGCTTGGCAAATGCACCATGCATTTGCAGGGCGCGCAATGTAGAGCATGCAAAAAGAAACTTTTTTCTTGTCTTGACTTTTTTTCGTATCGTGCGTTGTTTGGCTGAAAACGGTAATTTTCGTTTCTTCTTTTGGATTTTGAAAACGCTGTAACTCTGAAAATTTTCATTTTATCGAAAAATTTCATAATAATAAATTGTATGAATTTTCGAGTACTATGAACAGCCGTACATATAATTTTTAAATTTTTCAAAAACATGGTCTCAAAATTTTTCAAAATGCGCTCACTTTTCGAATTGTTATCCAAAATGGCTGGCTAACGAACTTGACCTTTAGTTTAGGAGACTTAAAGAGTATTATTATTATTATATCATTAAGCAGTTTCCCTTTTGGCGTAGGCGTGAATTGCTCGGTTGGAAAGTAGTGATGTGTGGATGGGTATATAGGTGAAGGGTAGATAGGTATATAGGTGTTGAAATATGCTCTCAGGGATGTGACTGTAAATGACAATACTGTGTCCACCAAAATTGTCTCTTCTGAATTTGGTGCTAATCAGTCAACCAATTCGGTCCAAATGATGTTGAATTTCTGTCCAAGACGTCCTCTTTGAAGTATATGATAAAACAAGCTGACTAGTACATTCCCACTAAGACTCAATCCAAATTAGAAATCATAGCATCAGGAATGTTGCCAGTGATACTCGGGCCTGAGCTACAGAAGTCCCAATCGCAATGCCGGGTATCGACAATAAACCTTCCCAACAAAGGAGATCATGAATTCCGCTCCGAGGCGAATAAGTTATTTAGGCAATCAAGTGTCGGACGAAAGCTTGAATCCTAGTAGCATTTCAAGATGTTCAATAAATATTGAGGTACGACCAGAAGGACAGGAGTAGGCTGGCACACAGCAGTAGGATTGGCGGGAAATTTCAAATATGTTGAGTTACACCAATTGACAAAAGGCGTCCCATTTGTTTCTTGCAGTCACTCATTAGGTCTGGAGGGATCAGGATTCTTCAGGATGGTTTCATTTTCGGAAAGTACATAAAATAAAAGAAAAACAGGCACAATCTATTTTCAAATTTATACTATCTTAAATAATTAACCCAAGTCTTGGAAAACCGCGCAGATTCTGGATTGGTAGGAGTAAAAGGATGAAATTATTTAAAATAGAAAAACCGAAATAGTCTAAATCTTGAAATTTAAGGAACTGGTCACTTGAAAATATTTTGCAACGTCACATAATATATATATTCTATATGTTACTATATATATATATTGCAGACATGTAAAATAATTAATTAAAGGACCTAGCTGGATGACCTTGCAAGGTCACGTTTATGGTTTGCCAGTTTTTTGTGTATATCTCGGATTGTTTTTTGCGGATTTTAGGCAACCTTGTGGACAATTAAAGATCTCTTAAATGTACACTACTCCCTAAATCCGAATTAGTAGAAATTTTACTGATACAATTACTAGCATTGTATCTGACTGTTGAATTAGTAATTTTATCAGTTTCCACTGAATGAAGTGGTAAGATTTATGTTACTAAATGAATTAGTAAGGGTATTCTACTAATCTGCTTAGTTGTACGAGCTTAATAATTGAATGAGTAGCAAACTAATTGCTGAGGAAACATAATTTTAATCATTTTTTCAAAGCTTTCTGCTGGTTTTTGTGTTTTTATTAAGAAAGGCTCATGTTTTTTCAATTTATATGATAAATTTATATAATTATATCAATAATAATTCTGTATGAACGATAAAATATTCAAAATTGAAGCGGTATTATGGTATATTGCGCTGCATGCAATGCACCATCTATTCTTTCAATAGGGCCAAATTGTAAGCTCATGAAATCAGGTAGAATAACAGCGTTCTCAGAATTTAAATTATTGAAATTATTATTATTGTATAAAATCTTTGATAGAAAATAAAATTAGATTTGTCATTAAAATTTTGATAATTTGTTCAAAGTAAGAAAAATTGGTTTGCCATAAAATCATTGTAAATCTAATAAGAGAAAAACCAATAGATAATTTTTTGATTGGAAAATTTACTGTAAAATTGTTGAATCGAATGGCGCTATTTGATTTCACATATCTCGCATATTTCAACTATATAAAAACTACCATTCTTTTTGCAAAAATTTGTAACGTAATTTTAGAGAATTTTGAAGCTAATTAAATGTGATAAGTAAAGAAGATTTTAAAGTGTTTTTTTCATGTTTTAAACTTACACTTTTGAGGCAGCACTTATAATCATCAGATATAGTTTTCCTAAGGCACAAAAATGATTATTTAACCTGAATTTTAAACACAATCAGGAACTCTTTTGTCTTCAAAAACGCCTGTTTTGAACCACTTTGTTCTTAAACTGGGGATAAGTTAGAATAAACGTATCTACATACTTGAGAGCCCGAGAATTTTAATTTAGTTTATTCAATTTTTGGAAATGCTTGAAAATTCAACAGCATGTTTGCAAATTTTTCTCTTCCTTTACTGAAAAATCTTTCAAAGTTGAAATTCAACTCATATTGAAAAGTAGTTTTTTTTTGTAGAATCCAACAGTTTCTAAATAATTTTGTTTTTGTTTTTGTTGGAATATCAACTGCTACAGTTATTGTTCAGAATTAATCTTTTTTGTCATACAAATTTAATCACAGAGTTAAAAGTTAAACACTTGTGTTAAAATTTTTTTTTATTGTTCAACATTCATCATTTTAATTAAAAATGTATCTTTATTTTACGTTCGAAAATTACCATTTTTAGTTGAAAATTCAACCATTCCAGTCAATGGTTTATAATTTCAGTTGAAAATGCATCACTTTAGATAAAAATTATTTTTTTTCTGCAAAATTAATTTTTTAAACTGAAAATTCATCTATTTGGTTGAAAGTTTGTCTTTTTTAGTTGAAATTTCTTCTATTTTCTTTAATGGATTTATTTTCTTTTTGTATAAAATTATTCTTTATGTATCAAAATAATTTTTCTTGTTTGAAACTTTATCTTTTTGGCAGAAAATTTAAGTATTCCTGTTGAGTACTCATAATTTTAGTTTAAATGTTATCTTTTTGATTGAAGATAAAAACTGCGTGGTTGAAAGTTACTCTTTTGTTAAAAAAGCTTTTTTTTTTGTTTAAAATTCAACTATTTCCGTGAATAATTCATCGTTTCAGTTCAAACTTTTTTTTCTCTGTAAAATTAATTTACCAAGAAAATTAATTGTTCAAATAATCTATTATAATTATTAATAATATTATATTTGAATAACGCTAGAAAGATGCGGCTTTTTTAATTTCTGGCTTTTTGTCCAATTTTCATTTGGATTGAAGTTATAATCAATTCCAATTACCAAAATAATTGTTTAAACAATAATTATAATTGTTAATATTATTCTCTTTGCTTAATTGGTAGAATGTTGCAGTTTTTTATGAAATTTTCAACTGTTTGTCTATTTTTCATTATGCGTGATAATTAATCACATTTGGAAAGAATAATTGTTTAAACAAATTATCATTGTTTATGACTATCTTCATTCATATCAATGCCTGATAGTTGCGGTTTATAGGAAATTTTTACCTCTCTGTCCTTTTTTCACTTAGCGAGGTAATAATTAATTAAAGTTAACAAAAAAGTTGTTCAAACAATTTAATACTGTCTATAACTATCTTGTCTCAAATAAGTGCTAGAAAGTGGCGGTTTTTTCTACAATCTTTCACTTGTCTTCACCTGCCTAATTACTAACAATTGATAAATAAATATTAGAGAAAACTATATTTTGAATAATCTCTTTCCTTTTTGTGAATATATTTTCCTGAGATGAAACAGATATTTTATATAAATAAATATACGATTCAAAAAATTATTTTTGTTGTGGTTGACTTATTATTTGTTTATAAATAAAAAGGAGATTCAAAGTTGAAGAGTTTAGAAAAAACTACCACTTTCTAGCACTTATCTAAGAAAAGATAGTTATAAACAATAATAAATTGTTTAGACAACTTTTTTCTCAACTATAATAATTACTACCTCACTGAGTGAAAAAAGTACAGAAAGGTAAAAATTTCCGAAAAACCACAACTATCAGGCACTGATATAGATTAATGTAGTCATGGACAATAATAATTTGTAAAAACAATTATTTTTGCTAAATCTAATTAATTAATAAGTCGCGCCTAATGAACAATAAACAAACAGTTGAAAATTTTACAAAAAACCGCAACATTCTGCCAATTAAGCAAAAAGAATATTATAAACAATAATAATAAATTTTTCAAACAATTATAATTTGCTAACTCAAATTCATTACTACTTCACTCCCATTGAAAATTGGACAAAAAGCCAGAAATTTAAGAAAAAACCACATCTTTCTAGCATCATTTAAATATAATATTGATAATGGGGTAAAGAATTGTTTGAACAATTAATTTTCTTGACTCTAGTTATTTATTTAACTTATTTAAAATGAAAATTTGACTAGAAGTGAATTTTTTTTAAACTGCAATTTTGTTGCATTTTTCTAAGAGAATATCATCAACATTATTGATAAATTGTTTAAACAATCACTTTTGTTGAAATTAATGAATAATCACTACCCTCTAATTGAAAATTGGACAACAATTAGGAAATTTTTGAAAAAACTGCGTCTTTCTAACTCCGTTCTATGAGAAAATTGCTAAGAACAATCATAAGTTGTTTAAACAATTTATGTGGACATCGAATTATCAGTAGAAAGTGGTCTTTTATGTGCCAGGAAGAATTTTCACTGAAAAAAACTGCAAAAAAGTCATAATTACCGCAAGAAACTCGCAAAACCCATTTTTTCACTTATAGGGTTTCTTTGGGACCCTATAAAACATACTTATGGGGGTGATATTTGAAAAGTGATATTTTATTCGTATTTTACGGCTACTTGTGAAGAGAAATGTTGAGTTTCAACTCGATAGAGATAATATTGAGGATTCTGAATAAGATTTACATAAACTTTTTTTTTAATGGGAAATGCGTGTTAAGCTTCATGGGGCTTGCGGCACCTCTGAATATAATTTTTTTTTTAACAAAAAAATGGATTTATTTTTGTGCAGATTCAAACAAATTTCTGGCGTGTCCCCATAAAAATAAAAAAATGATAAAATTCCCAATGCATTTTTGGACCACCCTAATATACTCGATAAATTTTTTCAACAATTTTTATCTTGAAATTCAAAATTTGACAGACATTCAAATATTTTATGCCGAATTTTTTCGAAAAAAAAATACGTACATCAGAATATCATAAACGAATTTCCAATTAAAGTTATAAATCTTGAACAAAAAAAAATTAATTTTCAACAAAAGAGTTTAACTTTTAACCAAAGAGTTGAGTTTTCAACTAAAAAAGATGAATTCTCAAAGAACAATGTAATATAATTGGAATTTCAACCAAACAGGTATCCAATTTTAAATTAAAAAAACCGATGAATTCTACCAAAAAGGACAAATTTTCAAGAATAGTTAAGTTTTCAATTAAAAAATACATTTCAGTCAACAGAGAAAACAAAGTTCAAAGAAACTGTTGAATTTTTTGGGAGAAATATGAATTTTCAACCAAGAAAATTAATCTTCTAATAAAAGGATGGATATTCAACAAAACCTGATCATCTGCGAACGCTAACCCACGTACCCTCACTGTCCCAAATCCACACCTCCTTCGCCGAAGAGGGCCATTCTTAGACACGTACCCATGTGTGTAATTAATTTAGAGATTATTTTTTAAAATACCAGGAGGAGGGGTAAATTCAAACTTATTTGGTGCAAATTATTCCTTCAACCTTCCTTAAGAGGCATAAATAAAAATTCTTAAATTTTCAACTGTTGAAAATCAAGAGTCGAGTTTTTAATTCTGAGTCTACGAAACCGAAGAAATTTCTAATGTCAGTCATTAGAGTTACAGGATTTTTAATTCTGAATCTGTAAACTCGCATTATTTTTAATTGAAAATTTTCAATATTAGGAATTCTTCAACTTTACAGATTTACAATTCGAATTTTTGATAAGTTACAATAAAAAATCATTTAATTTTTAAGATGTGGCGACTCTTCGATTGACACTGTCATAAAAACCTTATAATCTGCGAGCGCTAACCCACGCACCCTCACTGTCCCAAAATCCACACCTTCTTCGTCAAAGAGGGCCATTCTGAGATGCGTATCCATGTGTGCAATTAATTTAAAAAACATTTTTAAAATTTTCGGGGTGAAGGGGGAGGGGTAGATTAAAACTTATTGGGTGCAAATTATTCCTTTAACCTTCCTCAAGAGGCATAAATAAAAATTCCTACATTTTTGAACTCTTGAGATTTTTTAATTCTAAATCTACCAAACTAAAGAAACTTCAAATGTAAGTCATCAGACTTACAGCATTTTCAATTGTGAATCTGTAAACTCACACTATTTTTAATTGAAAATTGTCAAAATTAAGAATTCTTCAACTTTACAGATTTACAATTCGAATTTTTGATAAGTTACAATAAAAAATCATTCCATTTTTAAGATGTTGCGAATCTTCGATTGACACGGTCATAGCAAACCTTATAATCTGCGAACGCTAACCCACGCACCCTCACTGTCCCAAAATCCACACCTTCTTCGTCAAAGAGGGAAATCGAGCTGTATAATGGAGAATCAACTTGATTTTTCAACAAAAATTTTCAGTTTTCTATCCTAATATTTTTAAAATATTAAAGTGATGCGAACTGATAAGAAAATCCAACTATTTTTAGTTGAAAGTTCATTACTCCCTATTGAAAAATCTACTATATCATTTTTGGTAAAGAAGTCATTTTTTGTTAGTAAAATTTTTGTTAAAAATTTAATTACAATTTTTCATAATCAAATAGTTGAATTAATAAGCCAAAAGCCAAACAATAAAATTTTCAACCAAAAAGAAATGAATTCTTAATCAAAAATTTTATAATAGATTTTTTAACAGAAAATAATGAACTTTCAATCAAAAATAGTTGGATCTTCTCATCAGTTCGCATTACTTTAATACTTTTAAAATGTAAGGATATAAAACTAGGAAATGTAGTTTAAAAATCAAGTTAATTTTCTATTAGACGTTTTGTCACCTCTTAAGGAAGGTATTTTTTAAAATGTTTTCAAAATTAATTATTCCCATGGATAAGTGTCTACGAATAACCCTCTTCGACAAAGAAGGTGTGGATCTCGAGACAGTGCGGGTGCGTGGGTTAGCGTTCACAGATGATCAGCTTGTTATGGCTTTATAAACTGATAAAAATAACAGGAAAATTTCGTGTAGAAATATATTTTATTAGTGTCAGAAGTTTTGGGAACATTCTAGACGACTATTCTTATTGCAAATGGTCAAAAAGTCCTTTCTATAATTTTTTTAATAGTTATGTAAGTTCTTCGAAGATTGATATTCGTATGAAAGTACGTTTTTCAATTTTTTCTACCATGTTTCACAACTCTGAAAAATTTAAAAAAATTCATAATAAATACTTGATATGTAAGCAAACTGTGTAATTTTTCCGCTAATGTATGTATTTTTGTTTTCAAGAAAATTCTACTTACAATATTTGAATGTATGAGAAAAATTTGAATTCGGCGCCAAAAATGGGTTTCAAAAGTTTATTAAATGCTCATTTAAGAGATCTTTAATTTGACCCTAGGTTGATTAAAATCTGTTGAAAAAACCCGAAATATACACAAAAAACTGGAAAACCATTACCGTGACCTTGAAAGATCATCCTCAAGGTTAAAAGGCTAAACACTTCAGGAAAGAGTTTTTTCACATACTTATCCGACTAAGTGCTTTAATTAAGAGTTAATACAATATAAGTATTCATAAATTAAAATTAAAACTAATTTTTTTTACTTTTATTTGTGCTCTTAATTAATGATTATCCATGCATGCATGCATGCATTTTTTGTTTTTAATGTTCAAGTCATATTTTCCAGAACAGAGGCAGGATTCACGAAACATCAAATTGAGCATTTTTTCCAAAATCTACCAGTTTTAATTCGTCCATTTAAATTTCCAAAAGTAGATCTTGAAATTGGTGGTCAAATTCTGCAACATTTGAATATTCCAGTAAAAAAACTTATGCGTCAGGTAAAATTTCAAGTTAACATTCAAGCTCATAGCAATGGTTTTCTGAAATAAATATTTTTCTTTCTCAAAAAATCGTGGTCATGAGATCACATATAAAATTATTGATAAAAAACTGATTGGTTGCATACTGCCTGAATATAAATTTTAGTTGCTTTTTCCAGTTTGTTCTGAATTTTCAACTTTTTAACCATATTAAATGAAATAGTAAGTCAAGATTTCCAAATAAGTAATGTTATTTCATGATCAAATTAATGTATGCACTTTTATTAACATTATTGATAAAAGAGAAAATTTCCAGTGTAAACGATTTTTTAGAATCGAAAAATAATTATGTTCTTAAGATTTTGCTAATGCACTATTATTTATGAATTATTCACACATATAATTTTTTTATTTCGCAGTGTTCGAAAAAATTTAGGCAAACTTTATATTACTTCAAAAGATATTTAGAAGTCTTAGAAGTCTTGAAGAAATTTCGAAAATAATTTTGAAACAAGAAAATTTTCAAAAAATTCAAAACAAAATGTATATTTTTGAAGTTTTCGAACTTAGGCCCTATCAAAATTTTTGAAAGGTTTTAAGAGAAAAAACAAAAAAATTATTTAAGATACCTAGGAAAATTTCGAAAAAAATTTTATTCTGAACATTAATTTTAGAAAAAATTTAAAAAGATTTCAAAACAAGTCAAATGATTTCTAAAATTTTTATACAAAGAATCCGGAAGATTTTAAGGCAATTTTTTTAAATATGCAAGATTACAACATTTTAAAAATCCGACTAAACTTAAGATATTTAGAAGTTTTCAAAAGATTCAAAACTAATTTAAAACTTAAAAACATGTTATAAAATTTGAAACGTTTCAAACTATATACAAAAACATGTAGATTTGTGAATATAGCCAATAAAAAGTTCAGAAGCTTTTTAAGACTTTTGAAAGGACTCAGGATAATTACATAAAATTTTGTTAGATCCCCGAGAAAATTTTAAATGATTTCTTGTTTCAACAAACGAATTTACGGTCAATATTTAAAAACTTTTTCAAACATTTGCAATGAATTTCTAAAATTATCCAAAAAGAATCTGGCATATTTAAAAGGCATTTTTTCGAATTTTTCAGTATTTAGAAAGGAATTTAAAACAAAATGTAAATTGTCGAAGATTTTGAAAAAGAATTTCAAAATTTTTAAACGATTTTGAAAGGCTGAAAGGAATTAAAAAAACTTCCTTAAGATTCCTGTGAAACTTTTTAATTAATCTTGATATAAAAAAATAAATTTTCAAAGGAAATGTAACAAAATTTCAAAAATTTTCTGCAGATGTTGAAAAATCTGGAAGATTTTAAGACAATTTTTAAAATTTTTTCACAGATTTTTAAAAATTTAGGAATAATTCGAGTCGGTTGAAAATATTTTTGAAAATGCAATTGTTTTAGCAAAAAGTTGATCTTTTTTGTCGGAAATGGTTGTAAATTAATCTTTTTCGTTTAGGGATTCAACTATTTTGTTGAAAATTCGTGTAATAATACATGAAATATCAAATATTACTTTTTTTTAAATTCCGCCTTTTTGGTTAAAGGCTCATTATTTTTGTTAAAAATTCATCTCTTTAGTGGAAAATATAACTATTTTGTTGAAAAATCATTTATTTTGTCGAAAATTCGTTCCTTGGTAGAAAATTAATCTTTTTAGTTAAACATTAATCTATCTTGGTTGAGGATTCAACTATTTTTTTTTTAAATCCTCTTTTAAGGACGAATTCACATTTTTTCAATTTTGAATTCAAATTTCTTTTGACTGAAATGTCAAATATTACACTTTGGTTAAAAATGTAATTATTTCGTCAAAAACTTGTATTTTTTTGTAAAAAATTAATCTAAGTTGATAAAAATGTAATACTTTTTGGTTCAAAATCAAACTGGTTGAAAACATATGTTTTTTGGTTGACAATTTAACTATTTGTTCAAATGCAATTTTTAAATAAAATGCAAAAAAATGTCAAGATTATCTAAAAAGAGCAAAACAATATGAGGATATTGCAGAATTTTAGGAATAATTTGATTCAGTTTAAAATATATTTGCAAATTCATCTTCTTCAATGAAAATTTCATTTTTTGGATTAAAAATGCAACTGTTAGGTTGAAAATTAATCGGTATCTTCTTAATTTGAAAATGAAATCAACCATTACATTTTTCCTCTAGAATTCAGCTTTTTGGAAGAAAATTCAACTACTTTTTCAAAAATTCACTTTTTTGGTTGAAGAGTCATCATTTAAATTCAAAATTCATCTCTTTAGTGGAAAATCTAACTATGTATTTTTTTTTTAATTTACTCATGAATACGTGAAATATAAAATATTACTTTTTTTTTTTGAAAATCCAGCCTTTTCTGTTCAAGATTCATCATTTTTGTTAAAAATTAATTTCTTCAGTTGAAAATGTAACTATTTCATTACAAACTCATTTCTTTCGTTAAAAATTCGTTTCGTGGTAGAAAACTAATCTTTTGTGTTGAAAATTCGTGTTTTTCGCATGTATTGTTGTTTGCGTTGTCGATTTTTTGTTCTTGATGCTTTCCATTTGAAATAAAAATCTTTTTTGTAATTATATCAACTATTACTTAATTTTTTTGTTGTTGAAAGTTCAACTATTTAGTTAAAAATAGAACTACTTTGTAGAAAAATTGTCTTTTTTCGTAAAAATGTAATATTTTTTGGTTAAAAATACAACTGGCTTGTGTATTTTATGTATTTTATGTTTTTTTTCAGCTCATGCAACCTTGTGAAATTTTTATAAAATATTGCAGATGGGTCAATAAACTTTACAACTGTAGTACTTTATTTAAAGTATCTAAATCATATTTGGGATACTGCTGTGCTTTCAATTACCAAGTCTCACCAACTTTTGTGAATCAGTAAGTAAACAAATTACATACTACCGTATTTTATTAGTTGAAATAAATAATAATACAAAATATAATAAATTGATTAAATATAACAATTAATTAAAACTGTAATTAGTAATTATAATTTAAAATAAATATAAAAAAAGATACATTGTCTTACATATAATTTCAACTTGCTTTTAATTTGAATTTGAATTTTATTTACTTAGATTTATGATTCAAAGTTCTACACGTTTGAAGAGTTGAAATTTCAAACTCTTGAATTTTAAACATACATAAATGAAAATTCATAAATTTCGAAGCTCTTGAGAATCAAAAGTTGACTTTTCAATTCTAAATCTAGAAAACTGAAGAAATTTCAAATATAAGTAAATAAAATTACAGAATTTTCAATTGTGGATCTGGAAACTTGCATAATTTTCAATTGAAAATTGTACAAATTAAAAACTCTTCAATTTTACAGATTTATAATCCGAAGTTTTTATGAGTTACATTAATAAAAAATTATTTAATTCTTAAGATGTATATAAATAAAAATTCTTAAATTTAGATGATTTCAAAGATCAAAAGTCATGTTTTTATATCTAGATCTTCCATCTAGAAAAAATGTTGAACGTAAATCATCAAAATTATAGTATTTTTAATTTCAATACTTAAAATTTGCATAATTTTTCATTGTGCGTTTCCAAAATCGAAAGATCTTTAATTCTAAAGATTCATAGATAAAAATTCTTGACTTTTAAAGCTTTTCGAAATCAAAAGCCCACTTTTATATTCTAATTTGTAAACTGATAAAATTTTGAATTTAAAGGAATAAAATTACAAAATTTTTCATTTTTAAACATAAAACTCGCATAATTTTGAATTGTAAATTGTCAAAATTGAAAACTCTTCAATTCTGAAGATGAAAGAATAAAAATGCTTATATTTGGATGATTTTGAAGTTGAAGATTGGAGTTTTTAAATGAATATATTCCAAAGTAAAGAAATTTTGAATCCTATTCACCAAAATTATAGAATTTTTTACTGTAAAACTTGAAACTTACATAAGTTTTTGTTATAAATCTCCAACATTAAAAATTATTCAATCATAAATATTTACAATTTAATGTTTCATAATTTTAAATAGTTTTTATTCAAAATTCTAAACTTAAAATTGGAAAAATTAAAATTCTTTAATTTGAATGATTTTGACGATCAGAGGTCAATTTTTTAATTTTAGATGTTCTAATTCGAAAAAATTTCCAATGTGAATCATCAAAATTAGAGAATTATGAATTGTTAAACTTCAAACTGGGAAAATTTGCAATTGTGAATTTTCAAAATAAAATTTTTTAAAAATATTTTCGAGATTTAAAATTTTAATTTGGACTATTTTGATAAGATAAAATTGCGAATTCTTGAAGTTAGAGAATATAAAATTACAAATTCAAGAATTTGTAACCTTCATATTTCAAAGGGATGTACTTTTAATCGCTTTTTTTTAAATAGTCAAATAAATTCTTCTTAAAAAAAATGAACAAATTCTTCAATTTTAACTATTTGAAAGTTTTAAGTTTGGAATATTTGTCATTATAATTTTCCACTTTCTGTATGCATCAGAAAAGTGAATTCTAAAACTTGAAACATCGTTAAATTAAAGTTTAAAATATAACCTCAAAAATTAAAACAAAAACGTAACAACATGATAAATTTGAAGATAATTATTATCAATATTGATATAATTTTCAACAGAGAAAATGAAGCAGAATGTAAGAGCTTTTATGACGAAAATTATCTAGATAACGACATTCAGTGCGAAGTAGATGCTGAATGTCCTGGAAGGAAATCTATTTTGGTAAATCGCCTAGAAAAATCTAGAGATTGTAAATTTAAATAATAATTTTAATTATTGAATGAATAAATACATTATTTGTAATATGTAAATCTGATTTAGAGAGTACCAGGATCGGGGCTAGATGTATCTATGCGTTTTCATATAAACTTAGAACCGAGCCAATATTTAGGTATGACAAAAGATTTCAAAGGAGCATCCGTACTAATTAATGATGCTCACGATTATCCTGAACATGATATTTACGAACAAGCCGTTCAACTTGGTGAACATAAATCCATAATACTAAAAGGCACAAAATTTGAAAGTGAGGAAGAAATTAGAGAGTTACCTCTCGAGATTCGAAAATGTACTTTCAAAAATGAAGTAAGTAATACTATGATGGTGTTATGATGTCAATCAAAATATAAATTCATATTTTTGATTTTTAGCTTCAATATGACTACAGTTATCAATCATGCATTGCAAAATGCAGAATGATCCGTTTTTCAAAAGTCTGTGGATGTGTCCCTTACTATTATCCCGCAACCTGTAAGGATATTGAGAGAACTTGTGACTTTAGCAACGTAAAATGCATCAAGAAAAATATGGGTAAGCTTCTAAAAAACTTCAACATAAATATAATTAACCTTATCCCATTCATTGATCAGAATTCATTAAATTCTTTTTTTTTCAATTCCCTCAGCACTGCAAGTGTAACATGTATTTTGTTTTCCAAATCAGTTCATCTGATCACAAGAAAAATGCCTTTTTTGAATCACATACACCATAATATCTGTGAAAGCATTTGACATCCTTTCGGATTAATAAAATATATTGAAAATTCTTTGAAATCTTTTTAAAAAATTTCAACTTTTTAATTTGTAATCAATTTTTTTTATATATCCTAAAAGCTTAAAGGCCATAGCAGGATAATCAGGATATTGCAGGGGTAATTGGCTAACCCTATGAAATAAATTACTATTTGCCCAGGATAGTATCCCTTACTTTATGTACAATATATACAACTATATACATCCTATATTGATAACTAAACAAAACATATATAAACTATATATCTACACGATGCCCAACAATTTACATACATACACTTCATACGCACAAAACTCTTGCCCCGCCTAAAAGTGGCAACTGATTTTCCGGTGTTCTGATTCATTCTCAATAAGTGTACGCATATGTGCATATATGCATTTGTTATTTACTTTTTTTTTGATTGCGGATTGATAGCTCCTCGTCATTCGATATTTTGTCCAAAGTACCATATTCTCAGTTGTTTCTATTCGCGTCTCATATGTATATCGTCGTGACGTTATCACGGAACAATTTCACTTTGTTCTTGCTGAGTGCTTAATACGAATAGAAACAACTGAGAATATGGTACCTTGGACAAAATATCGAATGACGAGGAACTGAGATCATTCCGCAATTTGCTAAATCTAATTAGTTATTAAGTCACGCCTAATAAAAAATAAACAAACAGTTGAAAATTTCAGAAAAAACCGCAACATTCTACCAATTAAGCAAAGAGAATATTATTAAAAATGATAATAAATTATTTAAACAATTATTTTGTTAACTTAAATTCATTATCACTTCACTCCAAATAAAAATTGGACAAAAAGCCAGAAATTAAAATAAAACGCATCTTTCTAGAATTATTCAAATATAATATTTTTAATAATTATAATAAATTGTTCAAACAATTATTTTATCAACTTGAATTCATTATTACTTTACTCCAAATGAAAATTGGACAAAAAGCCAGAAATCTAACAAAAAACGCATTTTTCTAGCATTATTCAAATATAATATTAATACTAATTATAACACATTGTTTAAACAATCACTATTGTTAACATTGATCAACTATAACTTCCCTCCAATTAAAAATTGGACAACAAATGGAAAATTTGTAAAAAAACTGCGTCTTTCTAATTCCATTCTATGAGAAAATTGCTAAAAACAATAATAAATTGTTTAGGCAATTCATAAAAATATCTAATTTTCAGTATAAAGTAATATTTTATGTATTAGAAATAATTCGCATTAAAGAAACCGCAAGAAAATCATAATTAGTGCCAAAAACTCGCAAAACCCATTATTTCACTTATGGGGTTTCTTTGGGTCCCAATGAAACAGACTTATGGGGGTGACATTTGAAAAGTGATATTTTATTCGTATTCTATGGCTGATTGTGAAGAGAAATGTTGAGTTTCAACTCGTTTGAGATAATATTGAGGATTCTGAATAAGATTTACAAAAACGTCTTTTTTCCTTATGGGAAAAACATGTTAATCTTAATGGGGCTTGCGGCACCCCAAAATATAATTTTTCTTCGAAACAAAAATAAATAGAATTATTTTTGGGTGAATTCGAACAAATTTGGGTGGTGTCCCGGTAACAATTCAAAACAAAAAATTTTTCATTGCATTTTTCGACCACCCTAGTGAGCAAGCAAAATAATCAGTGATGAGGATTCAGTAGTATAGGATATACTAGAGCCAGACAATAAGGTATTTAAGATGCACTAAGTAGTATAGGCAGCAATGGAAGGTCAGTAGTAAAGGCGAGTACAATAAACAGTTATGATGTGCCAGTAGTATAGGTCAGACTATAGGCAGCCATTTAACTTGAAAATTAATTTTATTAACTATTTTGTTAGAAATTCTTTTTTCTTTTGTTAAAAAATAAATTTTGTATCTAAACATAGAACTACTCCATCATGAGTGTGAAATTTATCCTTCATAAGTTTAAAATGTAACTATTTGGAAGAAAAGTTGTGCATTTTGTCAAAAATTCGTTTTTTTTTTGTAGAAAATTAATATTTTTTGTTGAAAATTCATCTTTTTCCTTGAAATGAACTGGTTAAAAATTTGTTCCTTTTTGAATGTAATTTTACAAACTGCAGGTTGTGCAATAAGCTATTTGGTGAAAAATTCAACTATTTTTTTTAAGTTCATTTATTTTGTTGAAGATTCATCTGTTGATGAACAAAAATATTTCGAAAAGCTTCAAAATGAATTTTTACTCTCATCGAACGTTGTTGATAAGGTTAAGAATTTCACTCATCAAGGAGAAGAATGAAAAAAAAATGTCTTGTCATACGTTCAATAATTAGGATTTATTATAAGATAGTTATAAATCCAACGTTTCGACCCTCCTTTGGGTCTTTATCAAGGAACATTTAAAATCGCAAAATAAATCTGGAAAGAAATTTCAGTTCACATAAACTAAGTGAGTCGTAAATATATAATAAAAGTCCAAGTATTTTATGCGACACAATCATTATAAAATACTTTGACTTTTATTATATATTTACGACTCACTAAGTTTCTTTAAACTGAAATTTATTTTCAGATTTATTTTGCGAATTTAAATGTTCCTTGATAAAGACCCAAAGGAGGGTCGAAACGTTGGATTCATAACTATTATATAATAAATCACAAGTACTCCCAAATACTCATTCCATAATATCATCGGATGTTTTTTCAATGTTCAACAATATTCCACTTGATTTAGCTGCTGAATGTGTTGATGAAATATTGCAAAATTAATTTTCAAACAAAATTTTTATGTTCAATTATCCTAGTTTCGCGCTATGAATTCATTTTTTTGGTAAAATCTCTTGTTTTGTTAGAAAATTCGACAATTTTTTTTAAAATTCAATATATTTTGACTTGAAATCTGAGGAATTTCAGGCGTTTCATATTACCTTCTTTCTTAGACAATTTCTGTCTTACATATAATATTTCTTTGTTTTTCAGGATTAACTTTCTAATGATAGGCTTGAAATAAAACGAGGGTAGAAACTGACTATGAGAATTTGTGACTGACAAGTCTTAACAAAACAGTGATAGTTTAATGAGAACAACACCTCTACTTGGAAACCTGTGAGAACGTACACCTTGCATGCAAAGTTTCTCTTCTGCATGAATTTACGTAGTTACTGCTGAATCATGCAAGCCTCCTTCCGGTGCTCTAATTTACAAACTACTAAATTTCACGTAATTCAGGTAAAAATAAAAATATGTGTGTTAGATAATTAATTTAATAATTTCCTTTCTAAGAAAGGAAGAGAAACTTTTAATTAAATAAGATTTATATTTTGTTTGGGTATCTAGGATGAAAATGTAAAATTTTTAAGAAAACAATG
Organism: Andricus grossulariae; assembly: GCA_011634705.1. Lineage (NCBI taxonomy): Eukaryota > Metazoa > Arthropoda > Insecta > Hymenoptera > Cynipidae > Andricus > Andricus grossulariae. The sequence continues at coordinate 215,858,785 of JAABKJ010007545.1, read as the reverse complement.
GATATTCAAGAAAGATAAAATATCATTTTGCAGTCCTGAAACAAAATTTGAGAAAAGTTGCTTTCTGAAGGAAAAATTCGAATTGAATGAACGGATGATACAATTGAGAATTAGAGTTTTCTGAAAGCATCTTAAAATTTTAAAATACAGTAACGAATGATATACACATTTTTTCTGAAAATAATAAGTTATAGTTTGTATGTTGTAAGAAAAAAAGTTAATAACTAATTTGCTGTTCACTCTAACTTTTTACAAAAATTTAAACATCTTTACATGTCATAACTTTATTTATCAAATTTACCAATGCAGTTTTATTCTCCTTGCAAATCTTCACAATTTTCATCTACGCAATTTTTTCTGAGAACAAAATTTTGAAAGTTATTATTCGCTTAAAGGGTACTACTTATCTCTTCGAGTGACATTTAGCAATAAAAACATGTGGAACAATATCTTTTGTATTATTGAATTTGAAACACAATATATTTTGTATTGTTGAATTTTATATGTTCAATTGTTTCTTATAACATGTCTCTCATAAGGCTTCAGAGATTAAGCTCCAACATTTTATGAATCCATTTTGAACCGATTTGCAATTGTTTTTGATTTTCATTCAGAAACAGTTTTCGGTGAACCTCTATGATTTGATAAATCAGTTGCTTTTCTTGTTCGCTCATTGTGATGGATTCATTAAAAGTATTTGCAAGAACAACATCTCATCCAGCAGAATCATTGATGCATTTGAATAATTTTATTATTTCTCTAGCATCCAAAAAAGATTTGAGCGTTTCCCATTCTTCATCATCTTCTTATGAAAATGAAGTGTCTAAGTTTTGTCTGAGAAAAAAAACTATCAGACACTTTTCAATCGAAAATAATTTGGAAAAGAAGCATAGGAAAACCATTTCTTGACACAGATATTAGAAATGCTAATGAATAGCAGTGCAAGCTACATTTTAAATTATCTCTGTACCAGAAGTTGAGCTCGATACCTCATGAGAGGTATATTCTAAAAAAAATTGAAAATATAACATTTAGCAATACAAAACATATTGTATCTTACATTTTTTATTGTTTGATGTTATGTAAACATGTAATATAATTTGAGTACATATTGAACAATTATTAACTTTCAAAATATTGATGTATGAGAAAATTGATCTAGATAAAAATTGTGCATATTTACAATAGGAATACGTCTTTATCAGTAAAATTGATAAAAAAAGTTATTCTCTGTGTTATTCATGCTTTTGCTCATATGTTCAGATTATTGTAGTTCATAAATCATATTTGGTCACAGCATCTGTTTGAAAATGTATGTTTTTCGAACCACCCTACTCTATATTCAATCCCATACCGACAATATGGTACCTTTTCTTATGGAATGACGCATATTTTGTTGCAAATTTCACCTATGGAAAATATGTGGTAAACACGAAACCCAGAAAAAGCCATCTAAACCATTCCGAGCCTTGAAACGTTGAGAAAATATCAGCTGAAAATAGTCGATCTTTTCTTCACTCGAGAATAGCAAATGCGCTCCACTCAGGTGTGTGAAAGGCAAGCGCTTCTAGAAGAGTAGGGTAAAGGGATGGAAAGAAGAGGGTGGTGAATTAGGGTGTGGGTGTGGGGAAACCTGTAGAATTTCCTGTTTATTTGAAAACTGGTATCCGTACTCGGGCATCCGGGATCACCATGAATTCTGAACAACAAACCTTTGACCAAGAAGGGATCCATGCTCGAGGCAAGTTTCGATACATGACCAATAAGATTGGAAAATATCAAATTTTCCAGGGATCGAGTCAGGTCGCAGATCACAGACGTATATAAACAGGAGGAGGACCTTTTCCTCCTGGTCTTCACAAATACGTTTTTGCGAAATGTAATATGTATTGCGGATCTCTGTGAAGCATGAAACATTTGAACCGGAAGTGATCCATGCTCGGGGCAAATTTTGATATATTGACGAGTTGCAATGACAAGGTCTCATATCGGAGAGACTTAGTGAAAAGGTGCTAACTCGTGGAGAGAAACTGAAAAGGTGCTTACTCGCGTGACGAATATTTGAAGCTTCAACATCCCATATCAATTGTATTGGGAACATCAACGCCATCAACTCGGTAGCACCTTTTTATATGTTCTCCATGAGTTAGCAACTTTTCATTTGGTCGCTCCCAGATGTAATCTTGTTATGTGGATACGTCGATATAACCACTTATATCGGAAAATATGAAATATTCTTGGGATCAAATCAGGTCATTTGACCAGGAAGTAATCCATGCTCGAGGCAAGTTTCGATATATTGACGTGTCCACATGAAAAGGTTCCATCTCGGAAAGACCAGATGAAAAGATAGTAACTCGGGAAGACAATCTGAAAAGGTTCTAACTCGCTTATCGAACTCTCGAGGCTTCCACATCCCATATTAATTTTATTGGGAACTTCATCGCCCTCAACTCCCTAGCACTTTTTCGTCTGATCTCTTTGTGATACAACCTTCCCTGTTGGAAAAAATCTTTACAAGAAAGTATAACATTTCCACAGCTGTAATTTTTTGTTGGAAAATCTACTTTTTTGTGAAAAAGTGTCCAAAATTTAACAAAAAAATACAATTGAATATAAATAGCTAATTTTTTCTTGTATTATCTTGTAGGAAAGTAAAAATATGCAAAATAAAGTACAAGTTTCTAGGATTCGAAATTTTTTGTATTACTTTCTATTAATATTTTTTTTTACTTTATTTTGTGAAAATCTACGAGACATTGTAAAAAACTAGAGGGATTTAACATTTTTTTCAATTTGGGTATTGGATGTCATAAGAACACTTTTAATTTAACGTAAATACTTTTCCAATACGCATCAACGTTTTGACTTGTACTTTACTGTCAATTTTTGTAGGCTATTTAAAATATAAGTTTCTACAAAAAAAACTACAATTTTTAAAGAATATTACACTTTCACTAAGAACTTTTCCTATTAAAATAAATCACAGATCAAGCAGAAATTTCAGTTATGCATCATTTGTTTACCTTAAAATTTGAGATATGAGCATCTATCAAACGTTGTTTTAAATCAGAAATGTTATTCATTTTTAAAAATAATTTCATGTAAATTAATTCTGAGAAAAGAATGCATTTTGATTTAACAAAATGTGTCACTTATCACTGTTGCATTATTAATAAAAGCCATGGATTTTAATAAATTATATTAATTGTTGGAAACGCACCCAACTTTGATTCCGCAACAAATCAAGAGTGTTTATCTTTGAAATAACATCAAACTTATTGAAAATTAAAATTTTTGATGATTTCGATATGAAATTTGTAAGTTTTTTAAGGATCTTTAAAGGTTTTAAGAAAATAAAAAAAAATGTTAAGATTGCTGTGAAAATTTTAAATGATTTTTTACATTTAAAAATAGTTTGAAAGATTAAGAAAAAACCCTGATTAATGAATAACAATCAAATAATTACTAATTGGAAATGAAATTAAAACAGTTTAAGATATATTTAGAAGTTTTGAAAAGACGCCAAAATAACTTGAGACTTGAAAAGATCTCAAAACATTCTAAACAAACTGTAGATTTTTTGAGGTTTCGAATAAAAAATTTAAAAGTCTAAAAGCATTTTAGAAGGTTTCAAACTATCAAAAAATTTAAGCAAAATTCCTAGAAAAACTAAAAATGATTTTTTTTTAATTAATTTAGAAAAATTGTTGAAAAGATTTCCAACATTTTTAAAAAAGAATCTGGAAGATTTTGGGGCAATTTTTTTAATTTTGCAGGATGTTCGAGAAATTCCAGTTCCAAGATAATTCTCATTAGATTCCCGGAAATTCTTTCAATTTCTTTCATAATAGCAATCATGAATACATCTCAATTTTAAAAAATATCTCATTACAGTATAAATGTGAAAAATCTCAATTTTAATTTGAAATGGTTTTATTCCGTTTATGAAAGATTCTGGGTTGAAAATATTACAAATTTGAGATTCTGTCTTTCAATTATTATTAATGGTCAGAGAAAATGGAAAATTGGACAGGGAAAAATTAGAGCATTTTTAAAACGAAATTTTACAGTTACCCTGATATAATATTCTTGTTAGTAATTTGATTTTATTTATGTTTTTATATTTATTTTCTTGGAAGTTTCTTCCTTCTGAAGATTATCTTTTTAGTTATATATTTTATTATTTGTTTGAAAATTCAACAATTTTGTTAGAAAGTCATCCTCTTTGGCAAAAAATTCACCTATTTCGTAGAAAATGTGTTTGTTAAGAATTCATATTTTGGTGCTGAAAAGTCAACTAAAATCATTTTCGGATGAAAATTCAACCATTTTTTTTGTCAGAAATTTATCTTTTTAATTTAAAAATTGATCCATGTTTAGTAGAAATTGCATTTTTCCTAGATACAAATTTATCTGTTTGGTTAAAATTTAAGAATTTTGTTAAAAAGTCATCATTTTTTTATTGAAAATCAAACTGTTTCGTTGAAAATTCAACTATTTTGTTGAAAATTCAACTATTTCATAGAAAATTTACTTGTTCTTTTAATTGATATTATGGAAAATTTCTCTTCTAAATTGAAAAATTCATGTATTTTAGTAGAAATTGCATCTTTCTGAGGTAAAAATGCAGCTGTTTGGTTGAAAATTTAAAAAGTTTGTTAAAAAGTTATCCTTTTTGGTCAAAAATTCGACTGTTCTGTAGAACATTTACTGCTTCGTACAAAATTTAGTCGTTGTTTAAGATTCATATTTTGGTGTAGAAGAGTCAACCGAAATCTTTTTTGGATGAAAATTCAACTATTTTTTCGGAAATTTATCTTTTTGATTGAAAAATTCATCTGTTTTAGTAGAAATTTCATCTTTCTTAGATAAAAATGCAACTAATTGTTTGAAATTTAGTCTTCTGTACTTTGGGATTCAATTTTTTTGTTTGAAAATTCAGGTTGAACCACTTTGTTAAGAAATTATTTTTTTGTCGAAGATTCATATTTTTGGATGAAAATTCATGTCTTTGGTTGAAAATTAAACTTTTTGTTTGGAAACTGATCCTTTTTTAATTGGAAATTCAACTGCGTGGATAAAAGTTGAACTACTTTGTTGAAAATTTTTATTGTTTTTCTAATGAAGGTTGAAAATGTAACTATTTGCTGAAAAATAATTTTTTTGCTGAAAATTGATACTTTTCTGGCTGAAAATTCAATTTTAGTACTAAAAATACATCTCTTGGCTTGAAGCCTCAACACTTTCGGTGAACTTTTTTTTCTTGACTGAAAATCTACATTTGTTAGAAATTCGTCCGTTTGGTTTTGAAATTAGTTTCTTTTTAATGAAATTTCATCTTTCTTGGTTGAAATATAAACTATTATACTTTTTTGATAAGAATTGATCTTTTTCATTTGAAAATTCAATTATTTTGTTGAAAATTCAAGTATTTTGTTAAAATTTCATCATTTATGGTAGAAAAGTCTTTTTTTTTGTTCCAAAGGAATAAATAAATTTGAAAATTTTAAATTTGTTTCTAAAATATTTTTTCATTGCGTTCCAATGTTGAAAATATTATAAGATTGAAATGAATACAAAATGTGATTGTTGTTTAAAATTCATATTTTGGTGGTTGAAGGAAACTCAAATCTTTTTTTGATGAAAATTTGTGTTTTTATTTCGAAAAATCGCTCATTTTTGTAGAAATTGGATCTAAATTTTTGTATATTATGTAAAGGTTTAATTAAAATAATTGTTAATGACAATGATAAAGCAGTAACTCCTTCTAATTTATTAGAAATAGATCGTTAAAAAGTCATCTTTTTTAGTCGAAAATTCAACTGCTTTGTTGAAAATTCAATTATTTTGTGTAAAATTTACTTCTCATTTAAAACTGGTATTCTAATGTTGGAAAGTCAAACTAAAATCTTTTTCGTCCTAAAATTAAAATTTTTTTTTTGAAACTTAAGTTTTTACGCTGCAAAGGATGTATTATTTTGAATGCAAAAAATTGCCATCAGTTTCAAATCTCATATATCGGTGGTCACAGCCGTATATTAACAAGAAGATGACCGTTTCCTGCTGGTCTTCGCAAATACGTTTTTGCGAAATTTAATATGTATTACTGACCTCTGTGAAGCAGAAAACATTTGACGAGGTCAAATGACAAGGCTCCATCTCGAAGACACAAAATGAAAAGACGCTATTTTGCGTAGACAAGCTGAAAAGGTGATAACTCCTTTAACGTACTCTCGAATCTTCAACATTCCATATTGATTGTATTTGGAACATCAGCGCCCTCAACTCCGTAGCACCTTTTCATTTGGTCTCTTTGAGATACAACCTTGTTATTTGCATACTTCGATATAATCAATAAAATTGGAAAATATGAAATATTCGAGGGTTCGAGTCAGGTCGCAGGTCACAGCCGTATATAAACAAGAAGAAAACCTTTTCCTCCTACTCTGCGAAAAGACGTTTTTGCGAAACGTAATATGTATTACTGATCTCTGTCCCGGCTTTTCTGATTTTCCGACCTTGCGAGGGCTGAAAGTCGAGAAGAGGGAAAATAAATTGCGATATAAAATACGACTCGGCAAGTCTACACCCCTCCAGATGGCACAGACTGTGTAGCTGGACTCTGAAAGTCGAGATATGCGGCTGTTCTACGAGCATATCTGGCTTATCTTTATATTCATCTTATGCTTGGTTTTATTGTATACTTACGAAGATTGGTATATATGGAATGCGATACTTAGCAGAGTAACTACTCTAGGGTGAAATTCTCAAGAAATAATATTTTGTTGTCCAGAAAAAATCAGGGATTTTTTGAAAAGATTGCAAAATTTAGGGTATTTCTGTAAGAAGAAATTTAAGTATCTAGCAAGAATAATCAAGGATGCTACATAGTCACTTTCTTTCTTGAATCACATTTTTATATAAAAAGATTGCATTCTTTTGAAATATTTCAGGGTATTTCAAAGATTACAAAATATTGTAACAGATTTCAGTAACTGAAATTTAAGAATCTCAAATTAGATTAAAAACCAATTCAAAATCCCATTCAACATACAACGCTGAAGTCAATATATAGAATTTCTGAAAACAAAACAAGAATCCAACGATAAAATTTGGACAACTACCATAAAATGCTCCTACTGTAATTCCTAAAAACAGAAACAAAAATTTGTTTCTTTGGACAAAAATGAAAAAGAGAAAATAAAAATGAGAAGGCAACCAACCAAATCCCCTTCCTTCTCTTTTTTTCATTTTATTGGTCCTTTTTTATTTTTATTATTATCGAATCACAATATAAAAGCATTTATAATATTTACCAACGTTTCGGTGAGAAAAATTAGAACAGGTGGTCGAGATTCATGAAAACCTATTGCTAAATGTAATTAATCATACCAGAATAATAAAAAATTGTTTTCTTACTAAAGCTAATACTTTTAGTGAGCTCAGGTCTTCTCAAGCTGAGCTACTAACATCTTTAGCTTTCTTAAAACGGTGTAGGGACAATAAAATCGGCCCAAAATTCTCACAGTTGAAAAAACATTTGGAAACATCTAGATCCAAATCAATTCTACATAAAACAAGTTTGCTTCTCTTGAAAAAAAAGAATACAACATACCAAATTTGTCTTCCACACTACCTCCGAAAAACTATTAAAACTCCACCTTTTCCTATCAAGCACGCACCATTAACAGACACAGTAAAAAACATCTGTAACCATCCTCTCAGCAATTAAATGATTTTAGCCTTATCTAAAGGACATAATTTTGCAGTGGCTCCCTACAAAATCCTGAAAGAAGACAACATCAGTAATTTGGAATCCACAATATGTGCCTCTCACCCGAAAAATCGAAAGACATGCGGCGTAGGACGGCCAACATCTTACGCCAAGCCCAACTTCCCTCTTCGAACTTAGCAAAACAAGAAAAAGCAGCAATTGAAGATCTCAACCAGAATGAAGATATCATGAGATCACCCGCAGACAAAGGCAACACAACAGTAATAATGAACAGAGAGGACTATATCAACAAAATCATGGACCTTCTAACTGACGATACATATGAAAAACTTAAAAAAGACCCCAGAAAAACAAGTCAGCAAAACAAAAACCCTCCTAACAGACTCTAAACTTGACAGCCAAACAAAAGTTAAATTAAAACCTACTAATCCCACCTCTCCAAGACTTTACGGACTCCCAAAAATCCACACAAACAACATTCCAGTCAGACCGATCGTCAGCGCAATAAACTCACCAACTTACAACCTAGCACGCTTTCTTGCCAAAGAACTGAAGCCTTCCACAGGAAACTCTATCAGGCACGTTCAAAACTCTGTTGCCTAAATCAGAAAGATTCAACAGATTAACATTCAACCCAAAGACATCCTAGTGAGTTTCGACATAGTATCTCTCTTTACGAAAGTACCAATCTCTGCTACAATCGGTATTATTAAATCCCTTGCAAACTTTCCTTCCAATTACATACCTTTAATAGAACACCGTCTCAATAATACTTACTTCTCTATCAATAACTAATGCTATGAACAAACTTCAGGAGCAGCAATGAGATCTCCAATCTCATCTGTGATAGCCAACATCTTAATGGAAAATCTAGAAACAAAAATCTTTGACAAATCCAAGCTCAAACCGAAATTTTGGTGCCGTTACGTTGACGACACTTTTGTCATCTGGAGACATGGACTAGATGAACTACACAAGTTCTTCGATTTCACCAATCAATTACGCCCTAAGATCAAGTTCACCATGGAAATGGAACAAAAGGGAAAACTGCCTTTCTTGGACGTACTAGTTTACAAAAGATCTGATAAGACATTAGGACATGAAGTTTACAGAAAACCCACCCATACAAACAGATTCCTACATGCGTCCTCCCATCAACGTCCATCTCAAAAGCAATCGGTTATCAATTCCCTTATATACAGAACTGTCTCCATAACAGATAAGGATAAATTACAAAAGGAATTACAAAAGGTTAAGCAAATCCTAATACAAAACGATTACACAAACAAATAATTTGAGAAAGCAATAAGAAAATACACTCAAAAAAACAAGTTAACTTAACCCACTAAAGAAAGTGAGAGAAAAAAGTCCATCATCATACCGTGCATTAAAGGCATCACAGAACAAATAGGAAGAATTCTCAACTCATGAGAGTAAAGTGGGCTAAAACATTTCACGCAATCAGCACTAGCTGACCATCATATTGAAACCGGACATAGCTTTTTATTTGAAAAAACAACCGTCATCACAAAAACGTATAATATTTTCCCAAGGAAACATAGAGAAGCAATCGAAATCTTGAAACACTCTAATAACATCAATAGGGACAATGGATATAATACCAATGCGATTTGGCTTTCCGTCCTCCCGGGCTTTTTAAAAAGACTTGATTGGCGAATCAACTTCGAGCAGTTCCCACCATGGGGCGCTCTGGCCAATCATAGGCATCGTGGATTATCTATATAAGAACAACATAACATGAAACTTTAGTTCCAGTTCAGCCCTGATGAAGTGAACTGGGATGTTCTCGAAACGTCGGCAAGTTTTGTAGTTTTGCACACGATTGAAACCCGAAAAAGCTTTAAATTTTAAATTTATCACAATGAATCATCGTGAAAGTAGTAAATCTATTACTCTAGGTAAATTTGTCGGGTTTGATCTTCACTCAAAGGTCCCTTCTGTTTGTTTGATTATCCTCACCTGAGTTTTAATGTTCGTATCCTAATTGGATTCCCCTACCTTAATCTAGGGTTTGTAATTCCTCACATTGGCCACAACATACTAAAGTTGAAATTGGCGCAAAATTTAAATTTTATTTATGTCGTCTCTCTCTCTAATTACAAGATTATATTATTCAAAGACCTTGGCTTAATCAACCACTGCCTCTTATGCATCCTGAGTTACCTTTTCTTTTCTTTGCATATCTTTACAGTGTTTTTAATGCAGGGAGTACAGAAGTATGTATGCACTCACGCATTCCCATCAATTCCTATATTAGGAAGGTTTTAAATTTGTATGTTACCGTCGAGGGTGTGGCTAGTTGTCAAAAAGATGACCTTCTATCTTAGATTCAATTTATAAATACCAGCCTGATGTCACTCAGAAATGAAAGTGACGGAAATGTTGAGTACGGCCGAGGGTGGCGCTGGCTGTACTTCTAGGCCGAAAATTATTCAAATGCATGGGGAAAGTGTCAAAAATGTGAAATTTTGTTCTTTTTATATTATAAAAATGGACTTTTTAGATTTTTCTTTGCTTCAGAATTAAGTTGTAAGGCTTTTAGACTCAAAGTTTATGGTAAATTAATTTTAGAAGAATATTAGAAAATGATTGTCGAAAATTTTGAAAAATAATGTATGAAATTTTAAACAACATTTTCCCATTCTGCACGTTTACAACATTTTACAAAAAATTCGTTAATTTAAGAAATAATAAGAAGTTTCGCAAAGATTACATAAAATTTAAAACAAAATGTCGATTTCATAAAAATGAAAAAATCGATTTTTAGAGATTTCCAAGAAAAAATTTAGAATCTTTTCAGGAATGAAAGGTTTCAAGAGAATGAAACATTTTTCTAGATAAAATTGAACAAGATTTCAAAACACTTCGAAAGATTTCCATAATTGTAAGAAAAGTATGTGGAAGACTTTAAGGCAATTTTTTCATTATTCAGAATTAAAAATTTTTTGAGGAAAAATGCTACTCATTTTAAAGGATATTGAGAAGTTTTGAAAAAATTTCAAAAATAATTTAAACCTTGAACCGATTTCAAGAAATTTATAACAAAATGTAGATTTTTGAAGATTTCGAAAACAGACGCTTTTTTGTAAATTCGAAAGGTTTCAAGAGAATAAAATTTTTCTGTTAAAGATTTTCAAAATTGTCGAAAATGAATCTGGAAGATTTTAGAGCAACTTTTAGTATTTTGCAGAATTTTGAAAAATATGTAGGAAATAATTTCAAGAAATTTAAAACAAAATGTATATTTTTAAGGACTTCGAAACAATTTCAAAACAATGAAGACAAATGAAGAATTTTGAAAATTTCAAAAAAAAAAAGGTTTTTCTGACTCAATGATAAACTGATTTCAATTTTTTTGTGACCCTAAAGCCAATTTTACCATCAACATCCAAATATTGTTTGTTGTAGAATTAGTCAAAATATACATTTTATGTTACATCCAGAAAAATAATGTTGGTCAAACCCCTTCCCCTTTCCAACTTCTCGTTTGTCTTCCCTTTGTCTGGCCACAGAAATAATGTTGGTGAAACTCCATCCCCTTTCCAACTCCTCATGAGGGGCGGATGGCACCCCTTTGTCTGGTCACAAAAATAATTATGGTCAAACCCATTCCCCTTTCCAATTTCTCGTGGGGGGCGGAAAAGCACCCCTTTGTCTGGTCACAGAAATAATGTTGGTCAAACCCCTTCCCCTTTCCAACTCCTCATGGGGGCTGGAAGGCACCCCTGTGACTGGTCACAGAAATAAAACCCCTTCAAACCCCTTCTCCTTTCCAATTTCTCGTGGGGGGGAGGGGGGCGAAAATTCACCCCTTTGCCTGACCACAGAAATAATGTTAGGCAAACTCATTCCCCTTTCCAACTCCTCATGAGGGGCGGAAAAGCACCCCTTTGTCTGGTCACAGAAATAATGTTGGTCAAAAAGCTACCACTTTCCAAACTCTCTTGGGGGTTGGAAGACAACCCTGTGACTGGTCACAGAAATAATGTTGTTCGAACCCCCTTCCCCTTTCCAATTTCTCGTGAGGGGGGGAGGCACCACTTTTTCTGGTCACAAGAATAATTTTGGTCAAACTCCTTCCCCTTTCCAACTCCTCATGAGGGGCGGAAAGGCACCCCTTTGCCTGGCCACAGAAATAATGTTGGTCAAACCCCTTCCCCTGTCCAATTTCTCATGAAGAGACGTAAAGAAAAATAAGTAAAATAATATATAACTGCAGTGATTGGTCACAGAAATACACGTTTTCGGCAGGTGCTAGGTATCAAATTTTCATCTTCATCATCAAATATCTCGAAAACTTTTACTCGTACGGAAAACTTAGATACAATATAAAATGTTTATTTCGACTAGGTCTACAACTTCTATGTGAATTATTTTTTGAAATTTTCAATTTTTCTCGAGATAAATGTGAAAAATCATGATTTTTATGGTTTTTACCATTAAAATAAAATTTACGCCAATTTTCGCTATAATTTTCGTAATCAGCGCATTAAAGTATATCTGTTTACGGAGTTTCAACAAAATCGGAGTTAAGGGCTAAAAGGAACTTTGTCCAAAAACTTGTAAGCAAAATGTTAAATTTTGAAGCCAAAAAGCTTTTTAAAAAACTGTCGAATTAATTAATTTTCTACTGAATAAACAAACTCACAATAAAATACATAAATTTTTAGCCAAATATTTCAATTATTTATCAAGAAGATTATTTTTTTACCAAAAAGGATCAATTTTGATTTAAATAGTTGCATTTTTTAACAATTTCATAACTTTTCTACCAAATTGTTCAATTTTCAAACTAAGGAAAATGAATTTTTAACCCAAAATAGAATAGTCAAATCATCATTAGAAAAATGAATTTTCAATTTTTAAAAATACGATTTTTTATACAAAACAGTTGATTTTTCTACCAAATTGATGATTTTTTTTGCCAAAATGACGAATTTTCTATAAAACATTTGAATTTTCAACAAAAAAGTTTATTTTCAAACAAACCGAAGAGTTATATTATTAACCTGAAAAGATAAATTTTTAACAAACAATGTAAAAGTTGATATTTCAACCAAAAAAGATTTTAATTTAAGATTAAAAACAGTTGAAATTAATCCGAAAATACGAATTTTCAATCAAATAATTGTATCATCAATCAAAACAGATGAATTTTCAACCAAATAGTTGAATTTTTAACCAGAAAACTTGATTGCCGACAAAAAATACGAATTTTCAACAAAATACATCAATCTTCACCCTAACCTTCCAATTTTATATCAAGAGAAATAATTTCCTACCATGAAAGACAAATCTTCAACAAAATACATAAATTTTTAACCAATTAGTTAAATTTCCAACCAAGAAGATTAACTTTCTGCTAAAAAAGACGAGTTTTCAACGAATTATATGAATTTTCAATCAAATAGTTGAATTTTTAAACCAGAAAAGATCAATTTTTCACCGAAAATGGAATAGTTCGAGTTTCATTTGATCTTTTTTTAAGGCAAGTTTTGACAAAAAAGTTTAATTTTCTACCAAATTGTTTAATTATCAAAACAGTTAATTTTTAACCCAAAAAGTGGAATTTTCTTCTAAATACTTGAATCAAAAATAATGTTTTCACCAAAAGGTTAATTTTCTACTAAAAAAGACAAATTCTCAACAAAATACATCAATTTTTTAACCAAATAACTGAAGTTTCAATCAAGAAGACAAATGTTCTACCAAAAAGGACGAATTTTTAATCAAATATTTAAATTTTCAAAAAATTTCATAAATTTTCTACCAAATAGTTGAATGTTCAAACTAAAAAGGATCACTTTTTAACCCAAAATGGAATAATTAAATTATCATTAAAAAATCATTTTTAATTAAAAAAAGAAAATTTCTACAAACAGATGAATTTTCTACCAAATTAATGAATTTTTAGATTACAATGGTGAGTTGAATTTTCAACCAAAAAATATGAATTTTCAACAAAAAATATTATAGTTGATGTATCACCCGAAAAAGTTTTCAATTTAAAACTAAAAAAAAAGGTGAATTCAAACAAAAAATAAGAATTTTTAACAAAATGCTTAAATCCTTAACTAAAACAAATCATTTTTAACCAAACAGTTGCATTTTTAACCAAAAGACTTGATTTTCTACTAAAAGATCAGCATTTTCAACAAAATACATAAATCTTCACTCTAATAGTTCAATTTTCAACCAAGAGGAATAATTTGCCACCAAGAAAGACGAATCTTCAACAAAATACATAAATTTTTAACCAGTTATTGAATTTATCAACCGAGAAGATTAATTTTCTAATTTATAACTATATTCTTGAATTTTCAAACCAAAAGAACGAATTTTGTACAAAATAATTGAATTGACCACCTGAAAATATGAATTTTCAACAAAAAAGTTAATTTTCAAGGCAAAGAATGAAATTTTTTACCAAATAATTGAATTATAAAGCAAAAAAAATGTCAATCCCATAGTTGGATTTTTCATCAGGAACATTAATTTTCTAGCAAAGAGAATGAATTTTGAATCTAATAGTTAAAAATTCAATAAAATTTATAGAATAGAGTAATTAAATTATCATCAAAAAGTGCATTTTCAATTTTAGAAAACAAATTTTCTACAGAACAGTTGAATTTTCTACCAAGCTGTTGACTTTTTAATCCAAGAGGACGAATTTTCTACAAAACATTCGAATTTTCGAGAAAAAATTTTATTTTCAACCAATCACTTCACTTTTAATTGAAATTATGGATCTTTAACAAACAAACAACAAATGAATTTTCAAGAATTTAGTTCAACTTTGAACCAATGAATTGGATTTTCAACCTGAAAAGGTGAATTTTAAACCAAAAATGTTGTTGTGTCAACGAAAAAGGAAAATAATTTGAATTAAAAAATAGTGGAATTTAACCTAAAGATATTAATTTTTATCATAATACTTGAATCCTTAACTGAAGTAGATTAATTTTCAACCAATTAAGTGAAATTTCAACCATGAAGAATTATTTTCTACTAAAAAAACAAATTTCCAATGAATTGCATTCATTTTCAACGTAGTAGATAAATTTAAAACCCAGAAATGCAAAATTTTTAAGTAGAAATGAAATTGTTATATTTTCATTCAAAAAATTAATTTTTAATAAAGCAAACGAATTTGAACAAAAAAGCTAAATTTTCAAGCCAAAAGTTAATTTTTTTTAATTGAAAAGTCTGCTATTATATTTTTGGTTCAGAATTCATCTATTTTGATTAATTTTTAAGTTTCATTACTAAAAATTTAACTAATAAGTTTTTGACTGAAAATTCATCGTCTTTAACTGGAAACTCAACTATTATCTTTTTGATTGAAAATGTATAGCAACTACCAATCTGTGTAATTCTAAACCATTGGATATAATCCATTGGATAACTATTAATTTGCCAATGCATTATTTGCCAATGGCGACCCGTTTACGAATTTTTCATATATTTTTTTTAATTGCAGCCCTCATGTGCGGTACCTCGGAATTTACTTGACAGATGATCATTATCACTGTGCAAATTCTAAACCTATAGAAACATGAATTTTTAACGAAAAATGTAATAGTTGATATTTCGACAAATAAATATTTTAATTTAAAATGAAAAACAGTTATATTTAAGCAGCAAGGACGAATGTTTAACAAAATACTTGAATCCTTAACTAAAACAGATTGATTTTCAACCAAAGAGTAACATTTTTAACCCTACAAATTTATTTTTTGTCAAAAGAAGACGAATTTTCAATAAAATACATCAACTTTTAACCAAATAGTTAAATTTTCTTCCAAATTGTCAAATTTTCTAGCTGAAAATGCTCCTTTTGTACAAAAATGTTGAATTCTCAACATAAAAATGTGAATTTTCTACAAAAAAGTTCATTTACAACCAAAAAAGATTAACTTTTAACCAGGCAATTGCATTTGTAACTAAAATAGATTAAATGTCTACAGAAAGAGATGATTTTTCGAACCAAAAAGATGAATGTTCAACAAAATAGTTGAATTTTTAACAAAATAATTTAATTTCGAATCAAATAATAAAATTTTCAAATTAGAAAAATTAATTCTTAACCAAAACTTTAATAGTAGAATTTTCAATAAAAAATATTCAAGCTTAAGCCATAAATAGTTGAATTTTCTTATTGGTTTCTATCAATTCAGTTTGCATTTAAACGGAAAAATTAGAAAAAGGGGAAAGGCTGTGAAGCCTGCGATAAATAAATAAGAATTTTTATAGACTGAAAGATAACATTTTTAATGAACATTTAAGTTCATTCTCAATACTTGAAAAATTGTATGGCACTACTTTGTAAAATTTGTATTACTATTTACACTATTTTTGATCTCTGAAATAAAAATAAAAAAATAATGTAAAAATTATTGGCAGATAGGATATCATGGGTGAAAATATGCCTAATTAAATCCCGTAATTAAGAAAATTATACCCTCAAATGCAAGCGTATTTCATTGATTTGGTCGTTTTAACCAAATCTTTTGGTAAATAAAGTATTTGGTTGATTCAACAACAAATTTGATCAAGTCAATCAAATATTTTGTTGATTTAACAAAAATTGGTTTAATGCAACCACATTTTTATGTGTATCCAAGAAAATTGTTTGATTTAAGAAAACTTTTTTCCCGAATTCATATACTATAATAAAGTGTAAGTTTAAAATTGCATCTTTCCATCCAATGGACATTGTAATCGCTAGATTCGTTATGATTGGAAGAAGTAAGGGGGAAAAAAGTTAAGCACACTCGGCTGAATCTTATATTACTTACGGATCGAGCGGCTGAAGCGAGGAGGACGTAGGGGTTGGCTTTTTGTCGGTTGATCCAATATGCCGTGCCGTGGCATCCAGCTTATTAAATCGTGTTCTCTTAAATTGCCTATTAGGTTACCTATAATGGGCGATAGACGAAGACGGAACATTAATATCCGACAATAAGGAAATTATTGCCAGCCAAGGCCTCATCGGCTACCAGTGGTTCCCAATTCCCTTCACATTAATATTTTTTCAGTATTATTTTATAGACCCTATCTTACTATACATTTTTTTATATTTTCTCATTTTTGTGAACATAAATATGAGTGCACAATAATGTGATTCGGAAAACCCCTGATTAGCGCCCGACCAATGTGCCCGGCTAGGAATGTTGACCCAAAATACCGCGACCAGTACTAGAAGTTTTAACAGCAATATTTTAGGCTAGTACCCGATCAGTGTCCACCTAGAATTTCTAAGAAATTGACCTACCAGCACCCTGCCAGAAACCACCTGGTAATTAAAAAAATGGTCCGACCATTACCAGGTTAGGACCCGATCAGCACCCGACCAGAACCCAATGGACATGCATCCAGCGTCTGAGCAGTATC
Organism: Andricus grossulariae; assembly: GCA_011634705.1. Lineage (NCBI taxonomy): Eukaryota > Metazoa > Arthropoda > Insecta > Hymenoptera > Cynipidae > Andricus > Andricus grossulariae. The sequence continues at coordinate 215,841,633 of JAABKJ010007545.1, read as the reverse complement.
TGGCTAAAAATCTGAATAAAAAATGGCCCCAACAAACACCCGGCCAGTACCTGACTTAAAATGTTAACCATATCACCCGGTTAGCACCGAATCAGTACCTGATTAAAACCCTATTTGTAGCCTATCAACGCCTGAACAGTATTTTACTAGAAATGTTAAGAAAAATTTCTTTAATAAAACCCGGCCAGAATCAATCTGGTAATAATCAAAATTACCGACGCAGCACCCGACCAGAACCCAATTTATACCCAGATAGCGCTCCAGCAAGACCCACCTAGAAATACAAAAAAATATATCAACCGCAGAGCCGAAACGGAACTCAAAGAGAAATTTTAAATAAGCAATTTCGCGGATGTTTTAGTAAAATTGTTGATAAAAAAAACTTGACTCATTAATAAAAGAAAGTAAAGGTAAAGAAAGAAAATAGGTAAAGGAAGTTATATATCCAATTTATTTATAGTGAATTCCGTTGAAAAAAACTAAATCTGCCGTTTGAAAATTGACGAAAATCTGTATTTGTTTATGAAATTTATTTAATAGCAAAAGATTTCATCTGTCGAAGTCTCCTAATAATCAGGGTCCTTTCTGAGTCATTAGTAGTCGATTTCGTAACCAACATTCGTTGGCATGTAGTCAAGTTCTGAATTTGTTTATGAAAAAACTAATTATGACTCATTGAGAAAATTACATAAAAAAGTTTAATTCAAAAAAATGAAGGCTAATTGATTTAGAAGTAATTTAGCTGAAAAAAAATCTGCCAGTTGAAAATTGACGAAAATTTGTATTTTTTTATAAAATTTATTTATTTTTCAAATAAAAAATATTGTCGCCTGGCAAGATCTCCTAATAAATAAAATCCTTTCTGAGTAACTGGCTATCGATTTCGTAACAGAAAACAACATCCATTTGTTGTGAATTTCTTTACAAAATTGTTCATAAGAACGAAATCTGATGGTTGAACATTGACGAAAATTAATTAAATATGTTTGCAACATTAACAATATTACTTTTCATTTTGAAAAAATGGTAACTAAGGACTGTTGTTACGTATGTTCCGAATCAAAGATTGCAGTATAAAGTCTTCAAGTATTTTTAATCTCGAAGTAGAACTTTCACTCGACAATTAGTTAATATAAAAATGAATACATTCTTTCAAATGTTGTATTCTGCTGAACAGTAACCACCTAAAAAATGCAAATAAAAATTGCATTAATAGGTCCCGTCCAGCATCCGCTTCGTAATTAAAAAAAAACTCGACCAGCGCCCTATTAGCACCCACTTGGCGCCCGAACAGCACCCATCTATGAATGAAAAATGAAAAATCCCGACCAATGTCCGGCCAGCGCATTTTTTTGGTTCAAAAGAACGCCTAGCTCACAAACCTTGACCGATTTGTACGCAAAAATTTTGCAAAAAGGCTGTTAAAAGTTTACAGAGCATTGCCAAGCCTGATTTTTTATTTAATTTTTAAATTGTTTTTTATAAATTAACAAATATAAAAAATTACCATTTTTAGGGTTCCGTAGTTCCGGGCTCAAATCCTTATGGTTTCGGTCGAGTGTTCGTCCGTCCGTCGTACTATTTTCCAAGGAGGGGGAGGGAATGTAGGTGGAGTAGAGGAGGAAAGTTTGCTAATGAGGAGGTTTCAACGACTTCATTAAGTTTTTCTTTAAGGAAACAAATTAAAAAAATAACTAACATTTTTTTTAATCATGTTTTCAAATTTGTTTAAAAATTATTTTGCAAATTTTTTTGGTAAACATTTTTTTTCAATAAATTTATTTTTCATAAAATTTTTATTTTTTCAAAAGAAAAAAAAAAAATTTCATACATTTTTATTTCAAAAACTACTTCGACTAATTTTTTCTATTAAACGTTCTCGGTGCTCGTCAACAATAGGAAAATTGTTGCAATCGCCTTCGTTTCACAGAGTAACATTATTTTAAGATATTGTATCATGATGTAATAAACAAAATAAAATTTTATAAGTAAATTATTTGTTGAAAGTGTGTTTTCTATAATTTTCAATAATCTTACATTTTTTTAAGTTATATCACAAGAAATTCTTATGAAAAATATTAATTGTAGAAAAAAATTCTCTTAAGATTATTCTTGTTATTACTATAAACAAATTTAATAAAAAAATACATTCTTCGGGCGTTTGTCGACGAGAAAAATCGATTTTTTTCTATGTCAATCCTTTTTATTGGGAACCTAATGATGATTTCAACACTATTCATAACTAGTTGATAAATTTCATAATTTTTCAAAACAAAATTAATAAACAAGTGCATTATTCAGACATGAATCGTAGGGAAAATTCGTTTTTTTATGTCAGTCTTTTTAATTTGAAACTTCATGATAATTTCAGCAACATTCATGATTATTTGATAGATTATATATATGTCGAAAAATACCCGAATAAAGCATTTGTTTATTGAATTTGGTTTAAAATCCCATGAAATTTATCAAACAATTATGAATTTTGCTGAAATTATCATGAAGTTCACAATTAAAAGGACTGACATTTAAAAAAAACGATTTTTTCCGTCGACAAATGCCTGAATAATGCAAGTGTTTATTAAATTTGTTTATAATATCAACAAGAATAATCTCTAAACAAATTTTATCCTAACTTCTTGCAATATACATTAAAAAAACGTAAAATTGTTGAAAATTATTAATTATTTTTTAACAATGATATAATTCGTATATAAACAATTTTCTGTTGTTAATATCATTTTTAATCAAACAGTAACATTAACAATCAAATAGATAAACTCCTCAGCAGAAGAGACGAGCTTTTCAAAAAAAATAGTTAAAGATTTAATCAAATAGTAAAATTTTCAAGCCAAAAAGACGAATTTTTCCGAATACAGTTGAATTTGGAACAAAAAAGCTACTTTCCAACCAAGAAAGATAAATTTTGACCCTAGAAAGTTGACTTTTCTAGCAGAAAAGATGAATTTTCAATCCAAAAGGATAAATTTTTAAGAACATCGTTGAATCTTTGACCCAAAATGGTGACTTAAAAAAAATAGATAAATATTTGAAAAATAATTACATTCTTGACAAAATAGTTGAATTTGTAGCATAGAAAGATGCACTTTTAATGAAATGGTCTAATTTTCAAACAAAAAAGATTAAAATTCAATCAAATATTTGAACTTTCAAGTCAAAAGGACAAATTTTTTAGTGGTAGAAAAGAGAAAAGCTTTTAAGATAAAAAATCGAATGTTTTACAAACCAATCGACTTTTAAATCGGAAAAGATACATTTTAAACAAAGAAGATAATTTTGAATCAAGAATGATGAATTTTCAACAAGATAGTCAAATTCTCAACAAAAAATGGAACTTTCAACAAACAAGAATAATTTTCTACCCAAAAAGACGAATTTTTAACAAAATGTATGAATTTTTCACCTAATAGTTCAATTTTCAACCAAAAAGTTGAATTTTTAACGAAAAAGATCAACTTTCTACCCAAAAGAACGAATGTTCAACCAAATATATGAATTTTTTACCAAATAGTTGAATTTTCAACCAAAAAGTTGAATTTTCAACAAACATACATTTTCTACCAAATATTTCAATTTTTAACTTATACAATATACAGGATGTATATATATATATACGATAAAGTTTCAACCAAAAATGTAATTCTTAAAGTGTCAGATAAAAACTCTGATCAAAAAAACTTTGAATAAAGAAGAATTCAACAAAATTGCTAAATTTTCAACCAAATAGATGAATGTTCTAGCAAAAATATTTATGATCTATCGAAAAGGACGAATTTCCAACTTATCCAATGAGCAGGATAAAGTTTTAATCAAACACGGAACAGAGTTAAATTTTCAGTTAAAAAAAATATAATTTTTAACAAAAAAATTTATTTTTAGCAAAGTTGTTAAATTTTCTACCAAAAAGATTAATTTTCCAGCAAGAAGATTAGTGGTCTAGTTAAAAAGATGAATTTTGAACAAAATACATGAATTTTAAACAAAATTATTTAATTTTAAAGCCAAAAATACGAATTATCTACAAAACAGTTGATTCAACCAAATAGCCTAATTTTCTACCAAATTGTTGAATTTTTAAGCCAAAAAAAAAGTGATTTTTCTACAAAACAGTAGAATTTTTAACATAAATGTTCACTTAAAAGCAAATAGTTGAATTTCCAACTATAATTATGAATACTTAATTTTTAAAAAATTAATTTTGTACAAAGTAGTTCCTTCAGGTCAAATAATCGACTTTTCAACGAAAAAATATGAATTCTCAACGAAGCATGTGAATGTTGATATTTAAACCAAACAATTGCATTTTCAACCAAAAAGGATCAATTTTCAACCAAGAAGATTAAATTTCTACCACGAAAGACAAATTTTCAACACAATACATGAATTTTCAATCCAGGCGCTGAACTTTTCACTAAAAAAGTTAGATTTTTTACCAAATAGTCAAATTTTTACCTGAAAGAGATCAATTTTCAACCAAAAATGGAATAGTTTAATTGGCAGTTTAAAACATTAATTTTCAACCAAACATAAAACGAATTTTCATCAAAATAGTTATCTTTTCAACCAAAGAAATGAACCTTCAATTACAAAAATGAATTTTTAAAAAAGTAGTTGGATTTTTGATAAAAAGATAACTTTTTCACAATATAGTTGCATTTTCAACAAAATTATTATATTTTCAACCAAATAATAGAATTTATAACCAAAAGAGATGAATTTCTGACTAAAAATATAGTAGCCTTCTCAATAAAAAAAAAAAATAACTTTTACTCAAAAATATAGTTGGGTTTTCGTGTTGGGTTTAGGTTCTAGCCCCCACCCTATACCCTCCAACTGGTAACGTAATTTATGGAAAGTACCGCCAGGCCACTTTTTCTTTTTGGACTACACCACTGACTATACGTTATTTTGAATCGTCCCGCTTCGAATATGGCCAAGTGGGGTTATTTTTGTACGCAATTGATTACACAAACTTGTATTCCTTATATTGCGTTACTGATAAAAAAAATTGATTGGGATAGAATTAATTAGATGTGGATGTTTGACCTGTAAATGAACAACTTTGTGGAGAATATATACATAACTGGTGGTAATTAAATCTGAAACTTAATTAAGAGATAATTACGTTTGGAGTCAATCGATTCCGGATGGCAAATTGCGAAGAGCCCTTAAGGCTTGGATGTGTGCGGCGAATATCGAATCGACCGAATCGAAGCAAACAATCTGCGGACTGGCTCGTGATTACTTAAGCTGTCGACTGCAGAGGTGAGCTCCAACCGGAAAATGATTGATACTGCCGGCTGAGCATGATTAGTTTATTAATCGCTCTTGCTTGACCAGCGCGACCGGGGCAAGTCCGAAAGCCAAAAACACGGTTTCTTTCCAATACTGCCCTTAGCAGACCTTTCACCATTTTTCCATAAGCCAATTTCCAAGTCATGCGAGGAATTAAGAATTAACACGAAATCCATTCTTCAACATCAATTTTTATACAAACATTCCTTTAGTTCAATTTTTCTTTAAAAAAGTTATTTATAGTAACTATCAGTAAATATCTAGTCTCTGGATTTTTATTTTCCTGTCATTATTATTATTATTATTATTATTATTATTATTATTATTATTATTATTATCATTGAATTTTTAGTCTGGTTCATTTAATCCTTTTATTCATGATAAGCCTTTTACAGTGAAGTCTCACTTATTTCAAGGGCCAAGAAACATTAACATTCGGATATTCCAAGTCTGCAGGGGTCCCACCTCACCGCGAGTCGTGGGGTGATTTTGTCAAGCGACGTTTATTGGCTGCGCCTACCGTGCATGGATGTGCGCGCTGTAAGCATGCGTGTGTACTTGCATTTGTTCATACATGCAAACGAGGGCTTTCCGCTCTTCGGGCCTCTTTTTAATTAATCAGCCACTGACTCAGGCGAGACCGTACAGGGTAAGTGGTGGGAGGTGAAGGAGCTTTGCCACTTGGAATGTCCGAGCGTGGGAGACTTGGAATAAGTGAGCCTTGGAATAAGTGAGAGTTCACTGTATTTTACAACCCCGGTGAAACAGAGGTCTATACACGAGTCACCCTTGCTGCTAAAATATCATTATGTTCTTTAGCATGAGTACATATCGGAACGTACTTAAATTACGTAACGGATTATAGGCCCTCACCAAGATCTCTCCTCCCCCTGTAACGAACCATAACAAAATATTTCTTCCCCCTCCCCCTCTTACCGTACGTAAATTATGATTTACAGAAGTAATAAGATATAGGACTTGAAACTAATGGACATTTTTTACATTCTCATCAGAGAAGGTATTAGGTTTGTGTAAAATTTGATCCCCTCCGTTTTTGTCAAATTTCCAGGTTTTGAGACCCCTGAATCCGAAAAACTGGTTTTTGCGAATGTGTCTCTGTTTGTATGTCTGTCTGTATGTTTGACTGTATGTATGTATGTCTGTCTGTCTGTGAGCACGATCACTTTCGAAAGAATTGACAGATTGGATTGGCCTTTGGTATACTCTTTTACTGCCTTAAAATGGAGGTAAGTTCGTTAGCCAGCCATTTCGGATAAAAATTCAAAAAGAGCGTTTTCAACATTTTTGAGACCACTTTTTTTTAGAATGTGAAAATTCTATGTACGGCTGTTTATAGTATTCGAAAAGACGAACAATTTATTCTAATGACTTTTTTCGATAAAAAACAAATTACCAGAGGCAAGAAGAAAAAAACGATGCTTTTTGAACACCCTACAAAATTGTCAGAAGCAATTTTTGAATTTTCTTGAAAAATCAAAAATTTAAATTTTGAACGCCCAAACAAAATACTGAAAAAATAAAAATTCCATTTTACGGTCAAACCATACAAAGTACGAAAAAATTGTGCATTTGAGAAAGATCTACAAATTTGTTGGAAATAACTTTTTGATAGGGCGTGCAGTTTTTGTTTTATTCGTGAAAAACAACATTAAAAAATAAAAAATAAATTTTTGGACAAACGACACGAACTATGAAAAAAATAAGTTATCAAAAGTTGCCTATCCGAAAAAGAGCTACAAATTTGTCATGAATAATTTTTTGATAGGACGCGTAGTTTTTGTTTTAATCGTTAAAAAATAACACTAAAGATAAAAAAAAGTTTGGAAAACGGCACAGGGTACGAAAAAAAATGAAAAGACAAAAGACGCTCAACAAAAAAAATCTGGAAATTATTTATAAACTCTTGTTATAAAAATAAAAAAATTAACTTCTTGGAAAGAGGACACAAGTTACAATAACATTTTATCTAACAAAATTTTTCACCTAAATTATATCTACAAATTTTCTCAAACCCACTTTACGCTAGGATGTGTATTTTTAGTTTGAATCGTAAAAAAAACATTGAAAATAAACAAATTAAATTTATGGAAAAACGAAACAAAATGCAATGAAATGTTTAATAACAAAATTGTTTTTTTCTTATAGGATTCGCACTTTTTTCAATTATTGAAAAAAGACAATGAAAATACGTATGTTTCAATACCAATGCATATTATAAGAGAATTTTTAGGCTCCGGAAGCTACGATCATCGTTCCTTAAAGCAACCAATCCCGACGCAACCGGAACGTGTACGTCATCCACCTCTGCTCCTTCTGTCCTAGAAAGTAAGCAAGAGCGGGAAATTTACGCGAGAAAACATCGTTCAACACTGTTCACTGGAGTCAGGTCTCTAGCCGCGGATAAACATCCTCTATCTGCTTCACATGCTTGTTTTCAAGGAGGGGGACAAAAAGTATGGTGTGCATCAAGGGCGTAAAGCTATTTTGCCTCGTGTGACTGCGGCCCTCGCTTCGCTCGGGCAGCAATTTCACGCTCGTCAAAATAGCCTTCTTTACAATATACTATTTCAATTCATAAATTTTACTTCATAACTCAAAGGTTTCTCAGTTTTTCGAACTATGCTATTGTGATTGATAATGTCCTACAAGGACATCTGTTAAGTCAAAATGATCTTGGCTATATTCTGCTTTATTTCTTATCTGAAAAATCGATTGTACCCGCAGCACCAGATTCTATAAATAACACTAAGATTGTTTTTTGCCCTATATTTGTGATCCATACTTCTACGGTATAATTAAATTTTCATGCTTCAGTACCACTTACGATTCTTTTAGATTTATATCTACACTGTTATAATATTTCAAATAAAACTCACATTTTCCTTGTTTTTAGGAAATAAAAGTCAGTATAGTGTGGAAACTGGTACACGTACATTTTTAACCTCACTCTCGGCAACAATTAGACCAATTGCCATAACAGGTAGACTGCCATTTTTTAAATATATCCACTTCTTTTTGTGTAGTTTTCTGACTTTTTACTATCTTTTACAACATATCGTAATGCATTTGTCATGCAAGGTTTCCATATGGTAATACGAAAATTATTATTATTTTTTTAACTATGGTGCACCACTCCGATCAGTTCGGGGAAAAATATGATAATCTAGAGGACGTAGAGATTTTTTGGGTTAAGACATGGTTGTCGCAAGTCAGAAACATCACCTTAAGAAAAATTTTTTTTTGGTTAATTGTCTTATTGACTTCCATATCATATATTTTTTTCATAAAAATCGGTCAAGCGTTTTTCGAGAAAAACCACTTTTCTGATTTTTCTTTCCTCCTAAATAACTTAAAAACAAATGCAATTTGCAAGTTAAAATTCTTTGTAGTTTTTTGCTACCTTAGGATGAACATTTGACATAAATTTCAACCTAATACGAGCGGGGGGCCGATCTGCTATGCTTACGCGGCTATACCCTTTATTACGATCAGGGAAAATGAAAAATTAATCAGGGAAAGTCAGGGAATTTCTAAATTTTGATTTTTTGGCAACACTGAATTCTTGATATTCTGTAATGGGTTTGTACATCATTCACAAATTTGGAAAAGGTAAGAGATGTCGAAAAATACTGTACTACTTTTATAGAACTTTTCCAGCGAATGCATTTTGGCTGTTCAGAAACACTACAGGACAAATGTTTGAACAGCTGGAAATTGGAAGGTCAATATAATCAATTTAATTTTTCAAATTCTTCATTGCTGTCGATACATTTAAAGTTACTACTTCATCGTTTTTTAATCCTCTACGACGTACCCTTCGAGGTTCTTTTGTAAGTATAATATAGTTTTAACTGGTTTTCTAATTCAGCTATAATTTCATTACAGCATTTTTTTACAAACTGCAAGCAAAAAAGAATAATTTTTTACACTTATCTTAGAATTTCCTGTGTAAATTAGCCCATTACTGATCTCTTAAATATTTTTTTTCGATTAATACGATTAGATTTTCGTGCACAGATGGAAAATTCCCACCATTTTAGTTGATAACGTGTAGTTTCATAAAAATTCCTAAAAATGAACCCTTCAGTGGGGTTCGAAACAATTTTCTAAGTGCAAAAAATGTAGCAAGTCACATTCATGCGACATAAGCTCATTTATTAAAAATAATTATGTATTTAAGCTGATTAATTTTACTCTTTGTAATTTCAAAGTAATTTATACCTGTTTGGAAATCTTTAAATGCTGCTAATATAATTAAACCGGGACCCCGCTTTATCGGACGTTTCGGGGGCATCCTCAATGGCCTTCACAGTAAATCGGGGTTCTCCGAACTGTTCTTTTCCTTCTTGCTTGTGGCATCTTAAAGTGCCGAACCGTAAACTGCGCAACTCCTCTGACCTTGTAAGCGCCTCCCTCTCGCCCTCTTGGATCACTTTATCCGGTATATCAGGTTCCGGTAAAGTGGGATCCCAGTGTAATTATGAGTAAGATTGAAGGAAATCGATTTTTTTAAATTAATCAAATTCTTTTAATTAAGTTCATTAATCAAGTTTCTTAAACTCAATGATTTTTGGGTCAACTGTTTGACCAAGGAAATGGTGTTCTGACATCTTCGAAAACTACCCTCAAAATAACTTTGATTTGAATTTAATTGGAGGGAAGTTAGAAATCTTTGAGCATCCACTCAGAGAAAAAGTTGGCTTGAAAAAAAAACACCGTCCTTTGCGTGTTTTTGAGACAAATGCAAATCTGCTTAACCTTAAATTTAAGAGGAAATTCCATTTGTGTCAATTTGTGTCAAGACACATCCTTTCGACACAAGGAAACATTTTTCTGAGTATCCCATACTTACGGAAATCGAACCTTTTTTGCGGTAATCAAGTTCTTTGGACCCAATGATTTTTTGGTCAACTGAGCGAGCGAAGAGATGAGGTTTTTAACAAGTTCAGGAAACCACTCTTGAAGTAACAATGATCTGAATTTATTCGGAGGGGCGTCAGCAATTTTTTTTCTTGCCCAACTTAGGGAAATTTCAAAAATGATATTCTAACATCTTCGGAAATCTACTCTCGCAGTCGCTATGTTGATCAAAAATCATTGGATCCAAAGAATTTGATTATTCCAAAAAAATTTTATTTTCCTGAGTAGGAGATGAAAAATAATGTTGTGACAGCCCTGTAATTAAATTCAGATCAGTTTCACTTTGAGTGTAATTTTCTGCAGATGTTAGAACATCATTCCTTCGGTATCTAAGTTGATAAAAAAATCTTTGGGTCCAATGAACTTGATTACTGAAAAAATTTGATTTCCCTGAGTAGAAAATGGCCAACAAATTTGAATGCCCCTTCATTCAATTAATCAGATCATCGGTTTCATCGTTATGGTGGTTTTCTGAAGATTTTCAAAAAATTATCCGCTTGGCCACGCAGTTGATCAAAAAGTGATTGGGTCCAAAGGAATTAATTATTTAAAAAAATTTTCGAGCTCCCTTAGTACGGGTTCGAAAAAAATGTATAATACCCTAGAATGTAAATTCAGGTAGGTGTCACTGCGGGGATGGTTTCTTGGGGAGGTTAGAACATGATCCTCTTTGTCATTAAGTTGATCAAAAAATCATTGGGTCTAAAGATCTTGATTACTGCAAAAGTTTCACGATTTTCCTGAGTAGGGGATGGAAAAAAATGTTTGACGCCACTTCAAGTTTAGAACATCAATCCCTTGCTCACTGAGTTAATCAATAAATTGTTGGACCCAAAGAACTTGATTACTGCAAAAAAGGTTCGATTACACTCACTAAGGGATGGAAAGAATTTTCGAATGCACCTGAAAGTTAATTCAGATCGGTGTTCCTGTAAGAGTGGTTTCTTGGGAAGGATAGAAGATGATCCTGTTGGTCATTAAGTTTATTGAAAAATCATTGGATCCAAAGATCTTGATTACTGCAAAAAATTTTCGATTTTCCTTAATAGGGGATGGAAAAAAATTTCTAACGTGTCTTAAAATAAATTCAGTTCAGTGTCTTTTTCCAGGGTTTTATCCGAAGATGTTGGAATACCAATCCCTTGTTCAAACAGTTGATTCGAAAATCATTGGATTTAAAGAACTGATTACAGAAAAAATTCTTCGATCTCCCTCAGCAGTAGATGAAAAAAACATGTAGTACCCATAAAATTAAATTCTGACCGGACTCACACACGCACGGCTGCTGTTTGTGATGCATGACTGAGCACTTCTTTCTATTTCGGTCCCGTTGTCCCCGCATCACAAAAATTTCGAGAACTAAAATTCTAGGAATGACTTAAATAGAAGCTACTTAAATGGGATTCCTAGTGTAGATTAATAAAGTATATTCAATGTATACTTATTTTGAAGGCACAGAAAGCGAATAAGTAGAAGATTGCATAGAAGAACTAGGATTATTTCATCTCTATCTGTAAAGTTGTCTTTTAATCAATCAATATTAAATTAAAATCATTATCTTGATTTTAAACCTAGAACAAGATAACGTTTGCTCAATAAACATTTGTTTTGATGGGATTGTATCGACATACTTTTTTATGCAACATAGTCTGTTCTATGACGTATATATACTACGTTGCAAAATAGAAAATCCCTGTATAATATTCTCTTATTTATTACTATACGTATAGGGTGACCTGGAAAAAGAGCTTTTTTGTAGTAATTTCGGTACAAATAACCGGATTTTTATGATTTACCTATTCCGGAAACTTGTTAGGGTACCGTATTATTCTCGAAATAATCGTACGTATAGAAAGCAACCTCTAATGGCATCAGTCATATAGTCATATCAAAAGTCAAAACATACTCAACGCAAGGTTAAAATCGTTAAACCGATTAAAAAATTCAGCATCTGAAATGAGAGAGTAGGTAATAAAATAATTAAAGTAAAATTAGCCTACCAAGAACTTGCAGCTCTTGATGCTAAAAGATAAATGACAAACTTCAAGTTTGACAAATTTTACAAATTAATACAACTGTCCCTCTTGAATAATCTAGATTCAAATTTTGCTCTTGTATTCTCGTCTATTGAATGTTGCCACTTGAGAACTATCCAGTTTATTCCAGTTATATGCTTTTCTTCATATACTTTTTCCTGATTCTTCTTCTACGACATGCTTCGAAGTGTTCTTCGGATTCGCTTTCTAGTCATAACTCTTGAACTAGAAAGGCTAGAGATTATTGTTTTTTTTTATATTTACGCATAATTTCCTGCACTACAACTTTGTATGTGGTGTCATTAATATAGCTTCACCTACAAATAAAATATTTTTAAAAACTTAACACGAGTAATTTGCCCTGAAAAATAGGTAAAAAGTGTTTAATTTTTTTTTGGAAAGGTAGTGAATTATTGTTGGAATGGGAGTGAATTGCAAAAACGCACGACCGCACGACCGGCGACTGCACACACGGCCGAGCAGATACATATTCGTTGGTGGCGCCATCAAACGAGCCCGCAGTTCTCTAAGATAAGATAATAGATGCTTGAGGTTATATCCAGATGATTTCTAGATGACGTAATTAAAAAACTAAATAAATGGAAAAAACAATAAATAAAAAAATGCGGTACAATATCATGTAATGTGATGCAATACGATACAATATGTTACAATATGGCACAATTTGATGCAGTTTGATATATGTTATACTATATGCCATAACATGATGCAATATGGTACAATATAATACAATATGATGTAATATGATATAATATGATACAGTATGGTACATCATGATGTAATATGATACACTATGATACATTATGAGGCAATATCATATTATATGATACAGTATGATGAAACCCCATACAATGTGATACAATATCATATAATATGATGGAGTATGATACAGTATAATATGATGAAATAGGATACAATATTGTATAATATGATGGACTAGGATACAATATTGTATAATATGATGGAATATGATTCAATGCCATGAAATATGATGCAATACCATGCTATATGAGGTAATACTATGGAATATGATTCAATATAATGGAATATGATGCAATACCATGGATGGAAATATGATGCAGTATGATACAATTTCACCATATATGATACAACATGCTACAACATGCTACAACATGATACGATGTGATGTGATATGATACAATATGATAAAGTATGATACATCATAATACAATATGATGCGATACGATATAATATCATGCAATGTGATGCAATGCGATGTAATATGATACAATATGGCACAATTTGATGCAGTTTGATACAACAGGATACACTATATGATACAATATGTTATAATCCAATACAATATGATAAAATATGGTACAATATGATGTAATATGTCGCAATATTATAAAGAATGATACATTATGATGCGGTATAATACACGATACTATATGATGCGAACCCATACACTGCGATACAGTATCATATAATATGATGAAATAGGTTACAATATCATATAAAATGATGGTTTATGATACATTATCATACAATATGATGCAATATGACGCCATATAATGCAGTATGATACAATATGATATACTATCACACTATATGATACAATATGATGCAATATGATTCAATATGATACAGCATGTTACAAGATGACATATATAATATGATGCAATACGATATAATACGACACAATATCATACAATATATTATATACACCATGCTGTACCAAGTTACACTATGATACACTATGATGATGTACTATGATACTATATGGTACACTGTGATATCCTATGTTACATTATGATACGCTATGATATGCTATGATACTCTCCGATGAAATATAATACAGTATAATGTAATATAAGACAGTATTATATGATATAATTGATTTTATTATCTGTATGCTGTTTTTAAAATGATGAATTTTATTTTTCTAAACATGAAATCTTCTCACTGAGATATAAATCCTCCTCTCTCTGTACTCTCTTACTATGAGATCTCCCCACTACTTCACCACTATGCAAGCTCCTTTAGATTCTTGCACGTCCTCAATAGTTTAGTGTAAGATATATAGGTACTAGAGTACGAACTCGGATATAACGCCACCGGATATACCCCTTCCGAGAATTGACGCCGCGCCGCGGGTAGGGTTGTGGCGAGCTGCGCGGGGTGTGCCGGGTTCACGAAGGCGTGACAAAATAGGAGCGTTTCGGTAAGGCGCTGTACCCTAACGGCCTACCTGTGTAAGTGTGTCATTACGTTACGGTAGTTCACTCGAAGTGGGAAGCACACATATAGCGAATAAGCACGATGACGAGCTCACGTCAACGAAAAGTGGGGCTTTGATGTCTGAAGCCAACTGAAGCCGATGGGCCTGATCAGCAGTGGAACTCCGAGGCCGTTACGAAGTAGAAAATTGAAAGTACCCCTTTTTTATTTCTTCACGTTAGAAAAAGAGGTATGTTCGATTTTTGATTTCGTAACGTCACCGGAGTCCCACTGCAGACTATTTCGTACGATCTAATGAGTCTGTCTTTGACATCGACCACATCGCCATTTAACACGCGAATATATCCCGTTAAATATTTAGTTTACCCTTGTCTCCGCATTAGGAGAACAATGTTCAAAATATTTGTACGGCGTAGTAAAATCCACCGGAAACGATTCATACGCCCCTGACTGTTTACGTTCGGAGTGCAGCTATATCCGGTTCGGTTAGGGTAGATCAGGTCCAAGGTCAGCCCCAAAACCGGCGTTATATCCGAGTTCGACTGTAGTTACAAATATAAGTTATCGTGGCCGAAAGAATTGCGCAGTTGGCAAAAAATTGCAAAAGATTGTGTTGAATTATAACAAAGCAGTGAACCTATTTTTTCTGATATTGAATGATCTCAATCGTGAAAAGCATTCGAAATTTGCACGAGAAGAAGAAACTGAAAAAAGTCTTGAAATCGCGAGTAAAGGCCTAGAAGCTCGGTTGATGAGCGAATTAATTACCTTTGCAATTAAATAGTTACACGGCGTTCGCCCCCCCCCAGGATTTTTTGACTTCCCTTCATTTTTTTTCAGGTGAAAAAGGAAAAAAATGATAAAAAATATTATTATTCAAATTATTGCAAAGGATTATTGATAATAATTATGAAATGTATTCATTCACATTGTCCAACTATCAATTTGACAGTTTATTATAGCATACGTCAGTGTTGACATCATGCTCGACTTTTAGTATGTACCATAAAGTTGCTCCGCATGCATGGAAATGCTTTATAATTGAATTTCAAGTTATTGTTTTCATACTTTAGATTTTAAAAAGTGTGATGTATAATTTAAAATCGATTAATTTTTAACGGTTTAGTTTCACGAATCTGATTTCAGAATACTTCAATTTTAAACGAAATTTGGAATTATTTAATTTTTAACGGTTCCATTAGCCTTGGATTCATTATTTGTATAGCTTCCAATTACAAATCATATAATTTTCAACGTTTTAAGAATAACTAAACTTTGAAGATTTACAATATTTAAAATTCTTCAATTTTGACCAGTGAAGATAAAAGTGCTTGTTTTTTTGTACAGAACTTTCATTTCTTAAATAATAAAATCTATCCAATCACTTTAAATGTCATTTGATACTACATGATATGATACCTCTTAATAATTGTTATCATCTTGAAAATTTCTGTAATTTCAATTTAAAATTATAATTTTGAATGCGGAATTCTGAAAATATTTGTTTCGAAGTTTCTTAATTTTTAAATTTTCAATCAGGAACGCTACTAATTTTTTAATAATTAGTTTGTTATGCTAGGTTTTTTAATCAGATAAAATTTACCATTTTTTTAATTACTTAAAATCATTAGACTCCTGGGAAATTTCTTCAAATTTTTTAAATATCTTGACAATTTCTTGGAATCGTTGGAAATACCCTTAAATGTTTCAAATTTTTGAAAATGTTTTCAAAATTTTTAAAACCTTTGAAATCCCTCAATTCTTTTGAAGCAATTCCTTGACATCCATTAAAATATAAAATTCGTTGAAATCCCGTGAAATTTCGTGAAATATAATAATATTCCTTTAAATATCTTGAAATATTTGAAGCCCCATGAAGTCCTTTGATATTCAGGAAAATTTATTAAAATACCTCATTCAAAGTCTTTAAAATCCCTCAGAATTACTGAAAACCTCGGAAATCTGACAAAATCTCTTAAAAATCCTTTGAAATATTTGTAAATCTGGAAAATTCTCTGAAATCCTTCGGAGTCTTTTTCAATATTCTAAAATCTTATAAGTCTTATGAAATCCTTTTGAATCTTTTGAAATTTAGGAAAATTCTTGATAAAAGGCAGATTAATTGAAATATCTTTGAAATAATATTTAATCCCTCAATTAACTCTTTAGCAATCACTTGGACTGCCGTAAAATCTTTTAAGTTGTGATTATTTTTCCGCCAATCAATTGAAAATGTTGCTTTAATAAAACAAAAATTTGTCCATGCGTTTAACTTACCATTTGAAAAAAAATTTGCATCAATTCATTAAACTAATTTCCACCACCAGCGTGAAAAAGGTATTGATTTTATTTTGGTTTCCCTTTGATTATGATTCATTATTTTGATTAGAACATTATAAGGAAAACAATACGTTTCCCGTTAGTGACGTAGTTCTATTAATATTTAATTTGTACACATCGTTGTCCTCGAATCCAGACAGGCGAGCTTAAAAACAAAAAAGTATTTATATTTGCTGGAAATTTAGTTTACAGGGGGTTTATGGAATTGAGGATCGAAAATTTTGAAACTAGAATAAAATCAAAAATTTCAGATTAAAAGTAAAAATTAAAAAACGATCCGAATTGTACGAAATTCATAACATCTGATCCAGAAAATATTTTGAAAAATGTATCCGATATTTATACCAGATTTTATATTAGTGAAGTTGACTGTTTCTTCGCCACGAAAAAATAGGCTAAATACAATGAAAGAACTCAAAAAAACTTCAAACATTTTTTTGGTTCTTTCAAATTCTATATGTGAGTTCAATAATAATTTTTTAGGCTTAATTTTTTAGTTGGTATATGAGAAATTAAAGTTACTGAAAAATAAGATAAGCGACAAACGGCGGTAATTATTATCAGAAAACAAATAATTGTCAAAAAATGACAGCGAGATTCATTCGTATGTATAAGGTCGACTACGTCATTTCGAATGGAAAGTTAGAGATATTGTTTTATAGGTTTTTATGATTTTTATTATGCGTTTCATTTGCCTGGCGTCTAATAATGGCAATATAATTATCGCATTTAGGCTATTTATTTTGTTTAATGATCGCAATGAATAAAAGCGAGCTAGTAATTTATTTCTCTTTTTTTGTTTGTTCAAATGAAATGCGTATGCAAGCTTGATTGTCCCTAATTGGAACGTGACGAAATTGTAGCTTTCTTCGGTCATATAAGTCATAAAGATTGATTACTGCTCATTACTACGTTTTTTTAAATAAAACTTTTAACAAAAGATTGACTTTTTATACATTTTTATTTCTTTTTTCTGCTAAGTAAACTTTTACAGACCATATTCCTCTTCATAAAAGTTTATAAATACAGTATAATAATCAAATACTTCTTTATTCAAAGAGAAAAACCTTAAATAAAATGATTTTCCGCTTTTTTCAGAATCAAAGTACTAATGATTTACTTGGAATAGGTTAACTTTTTCTGATCAAAAGAAGCAGCAATTATTATTGTTGTTCGAGAACTGTTCTTTACAGCGCTGAAGATTTTTATATAATTTTTCCCTAAAAAATGTAATCAACTTATTTAAATTCTTTAATATATATGATTAGAGGTCGGGCCGCCGCCCGATCTGTTACAGGGGGGGGGGGTAGCGATTAAGTATTAGTTGTAAATAATTATCAGTAGTGTGCAAAAAAGTAAAAAAATGGGAAAATTATTTTAGGCAATAAAGTAAAAGAACGTCCGCAAATCCAAATTAAGCAAATATAAGTTTATATTTGTCAACAGGCCAGTTCACGAATATTACTGATAATATTAAGTAAAATAAATAACGAAAAGTGTGCCAAAAAATAGCATTCATATATATTATGTATACTCTTGTATATTGTGCAGTGTAATGTCCAATAATATGTGAATAACCTTTTGGCATAGAAAAAAAATGATAACACAGAATAAGTGTAATTAGGCATTTTTGTGTGGGAATTAAAAAAAAATCTATTTGAACTTTGCTCACTCTTTAATTAGGTAGACCATTTAGCTTTATATATTTATATAGTTTTAGATTTTTATAAAACTTTCAATTCATCGCAACATTTTTCTAATTTAAATTTCTCCACCCCTTATGATATCATGGAAGTTTTTGTAAATAATAGATGAGATAGATTTGCTCGTTCTTTAAAAACATTAAAACTTCTCAAACAATTTGGAAAACGAAAATGATTCAATTTTATATTATTTAATTTCAATCGGACTACAGTAATGTTTTTGAAATTTCATAATTAAAATCATAAGACGCCTCGTTTCGTAAGATAATTTTGATTCCACCTGCACGTACGACCAGGTTGTGTATTACCTGCGTTTTAATTAATGTCATGCGGGAGGTTTGACGCCGAGTAGAATTGTGTCCTTTCGATGGCCTAGGTCGAATCTCTGCCTACAAATTCGACTATCGAAAAACCGACTGAACTCGGTAGATGGTTTTTTGCAGTTTTCCCCTCCCCTGGCCAAACGCGCAGGCAAATGCGAGTACTTCTAATAAAGTTGGATGCAGCTGCGGGTTATCACTGATGTGATTAAATTCATACAGTGGTAAACCTACCTTAGTAAAGAGAAATTTTCACGGGACCGTACCCGATGAACCGGGGTCATAGCATCTCGAGTCCGCACGAAAGGGGCGTCCTAGGGAGTGTAAAGACTAGCCTACGATCAACTGCATAAATATTCCACCTGATAAGTGTTCATTATATACAGAAAACTTTACAGATTTAGATGAAATGCTTCTGGTTCATCTTTGCTAGGAAAATAGATATTAAACGAATTATTGGATCATGAAGTGTACGATATTCTGCTTAATGGCTTCCTGTGCGTTCCAAGTCACTCAGAAATGTTTACAAATAATCAATTATCGCATTGAATAATTAATTTCTATATATGGAATTTCGCCGCCAAGGTCATTGATGTCAAGGAGGTGGTATGGGCCGTTGGATCATTCTGCTCCTTTAGATGACCAGGGGCGAATGGCATTTTTCCTGCGCTCTTACAAAAGGGAATGGATTTCGTCGTGCCCCCACTGGCGAAACTATTCAGGGCAAGTATTGCCCTAAAACACGTGCCATCGTCATGTAACGATGGCAGAGTGGCCTTTATTCCCGAACCTGGAAAAGAGGGCTACACTGTTGCTAAAGATTTCCGGATAATCAGCTTGACGTCCTTCATCCTGAAGAAGCAAGAGAGGCTGGTTCAGAGATATATCAGAGATGAGGTGCTTATAGCATCTCCGCTGCACAGAGGGCAGCACGCCTTTCAGGCAGGCTGCTCGGTAGAAACTGCGCTCCATGATGTCGTGGCAAAATTAGATCAGTAGTTGAAAGAGGGAGGGTATGCTGTGGGCATCTTCTTGGATATAGAGGGTGCCTTCAGCAATACTTCTCCAGAAGTCATCTGTCGAGAGGCTTCAAGGTATGGCGTGCCAGTTCACGTAAGCTGGATAGGAGATAGGAGTTTATCTAGTAACGTTGATGGGTCATACAAGGTCAGCGCTGCGCATCGTAAAGCTCTGGTGCGACAGCTCAGGGCTTTCGGCAAATCCGGAAAAGATCAGTCTGGTCATTTTCAGGAGAAAATACAAGGTGTCAAAAGTTGATGCCCCTGCATTTTTTGGTGGGAGGCTGACGACCTCAGACTCGGTTAAATATATGGAGGTGATCCTAGATTGCAAACTGAACTGGGCGAATCATCTTGAAATCCAATGCATGGCTCTACTCCACTGTCCGTAAACTAAGGATCCTATACGGGGCCGTGGTATGGTGGCCACGCGTGAAACTTGAAACGATCCAGGACAGGCTGCGACGATTGCAAACGCTAGCGTTTAGGGGTGTTACGGGTGCAATGAGAACTACGCCCATAGCGGCGAAAGGATTCATGCTCTGTGAAGAACCCTTACATGGTGCGATAACTGCTGGGGCGGCTTACGCAGTGTGACGCCTGGCAAGAACAAATAGATGGACTTGGGGTATTAGATATACTAGGCTCTTAAGTGACATGAGCACACTTCCATTTCTAGAAATGAGGCAAGATAAAAGCATAAAACAATTCAACTTGACCAAGACTTTCGGCGTCTGCATACCAAGCAGGGATATGTGGAAAGCAAATGGTAACCTGCTCCTCCAAGGGGAAATCTGGTACACAGATGGCTCCAGAGGAATGGGAGTGTGAGGAGCAGGAATATATGACAGTCCAGGAAGAAAGGTAATAAGGATCTCGCTTGGGCGACATGCCGTCGTTTTTCAGGCGGCGGTCCTGGCCGCCCTTTGCTGTGCTGAGAGATTATTAGAAGAAAACGCTGCTGGTAGGCAGATTACAATCTGCTCGGACAGCCAAGCGACATTAACTACAGGTGGAAAACCAGACATAACGTCAGAGCTGGTTTGGGAATGCAAAAATGCATTAAACCAATTTAAAAAAAAGATCCACATGACTCTCATATGGGTTCCTGGCCACACAGGATCAAGGGCAACGAAAATGCGGACCATTTGGAAAAAGGCGGAGCAGCAAGTAAATACATAGGACTGAAACCGGTTCTGGCACTAGCGTCTCGCTGCATCGGGATGACTATCAAAATCTGGATCCGGACGAAGCACCGGAAGTACTGGAAACGAACCCAAGGTTGCTGACAGGCGAAAGCCATCCTGGGCGATGATAGGCTCAGGCAACAAACCTTTGTGGTCCATTTTATGGAACCTAAGGAAATTAAAACTGGATCAGTGGTTGACATGCGAGGCTTCATCAAATCGTCTGGGGTCAACTACGGAGAGCGAGTAATTGAGGTTATAGCACAATAGGCTTATAGCTTGAGCGCCAGGGAGACTCCATTGAAGCTCCTCGTCCGCACATAAGCTAAATTAAACTAAACTAACTGTATATATGTATATATATATATATATATATTTCGTTTTTTTTTCGGTTTCGGTTTCTATTCCTTTGGAATAGAACTGAAGGGCCTATGACAAAGCCACCGAACGCGTCCTCGGGTTAAAGATATAAGGACAGTGGTACAGATCCTAACTGGGCACAACCACTTAAACTATCATATGCACAAAATGGGGTATAAACCCACGACGGAGTACAGGAGATGCGGCAGGTATGATGAAACATCCCTGCATGTACTATGCCAGTGCCCGGCATTAGCTGGGCTCAGGCAACAGGTCCTCGGAGCCCATTTTATGGGACCAGAGGAAATTACAACGCGCTCAGTAGTCGACATACTAGGCTTCGTCAAGAGATATGGGGTCAACTGCTGAGAGCGAATAAGTAAGTGTATGGCAGAATAGGCTTTATAGCTTGAGCGCCAGAAGCGCTCTCCATGGGCTCCTCGCCCGTCCTGAAACTAACAAACTAGCCAAAGTTAAGACGAAGTTTGGAACAGCAGTGCACCGAGTCTGGGCCAAACTCTGGTTCTTCCTCTTGAGACATGGTTTGCCGTAGTAAAAGTAACACTTGGTCCAGTAATGCGCCATCACTGGGCCAGACTCTGGATTTTTCTGTTAAAACATGTATTGCCAGATAAAAGACGAAGTTGGAAACAGCAGTGCGCCGAGTCCAGGCCAAACTCTGGCTCTTCATCTCAAAACATGATTTGCCGTAGTGAAAGTGACACTGGGCGCAGTGATGCACCTTTCTTGGGCCAGACTCTGGCTTTTCCTATTAAAAAAGATATTTCTAGAGTAAAGACGAAGTTCGGAACAGCAGTGCGGCGAGTCTGGGCCAAACTCTGGCTCTTCCTCTTAAAACATGGTTTGCCGTAGTAAAAGTCACACTGAGTCCAGTGGTGCGCCTTTGTTGGGCCAGACTCTGGCTTTTCATATTAAAACATGTATTGCTAGAGTAAAGATGAAGTTGGAAACAGCAGTGCGCCATGTCCGGGTCAAACTCTGGCTCTTCCTCTTAAAACATGGTTTGCCGTAGTAAAAGTCACACTGGGCCCAGTGATGTGCCTTTGTTGGACCAGACTCTGGCTTTCCCTATTGAAACATGTTTAGCCAAAGTAAAGACGAAGTTTGGAACAGCAGTGCGCCGAGTCTGGGCCAAACTCTGGCTCTCCCTCTTAAAACATTGTTTGCCGTAGTCAAATTAACACTGGGCCCAGTGATGCGCCTTTGCTGGACCAGAATCCGACTTTCCCTATTGAAAAATGTTTAGCCAAAGTAAAGGCGAAGTTGGGAACAGCAGTGCGCCGAGTCCGAGCCAAACTCTGGCTCTTCCTCTTAAAACATGGTTTGCCGTAGTAAAAATAACACTTGGTCCAGTAATGTGCCATCGCTGGGCCGACTAAAATGCTGATATTGGCCCAATAACATTAGCCGAGTGTTGGCTGCCGAAATTGGACCAAGCCTGGGCCGTGTGTTCAGTTCGGGCAATTCGCACTTGGGTTATTAATAAAATCAATATTTCAAAATTATTGATATCAGACGAGTACACAGAAAAACAACGGGATTATTTTTGTTGCAGCTTATTTGTTATGTTCTCGAAATAAGATTTTTGTTCTCAAAATGACAATACTTCAAGTGTGAAACTATAACAGGAACATAGCTTCATTCTCATTCTCCAATGTATCATTTTTGTTGCAACTCAAAAAAAACAGCTAATCGGCGTACTTTTGAGGATCGGCGTTCTTCTGTGTAATAAAAAAAGAATTTAATCAAATATTTATTTATTAAATTCCTTATAATGCTACTAAATTTCTTTGAGGCCATGTACTAAATTGTCACGTGACCAACTCTGTAAAACGAACTTATTCATAAACTTAAAACTCGAATAAATTCTCCATACTAGACAGAAATTCGTCTTTCATTCGATATTGGCTTAAATTAGGTGCATGCCACTAGATTTCAATAGATTATTATTATTATACCATTAAGCCATTTCCCTTTCAGTGTAGGCGTGACTTGTTCGGTGAGGAAAGGAGTAATATGAGGTAGCGTGTAGATGATTCCCAAAATTATTGAATTCCATGGCGTTTCATGAAATACCGTTGAACAATATAGAATTCTATTGAATTTCGCTAAATTCCTGTAAATTCTGTAAATTTACATGGATTTCATTCAATCCCACTACATTTTTTTAGGTTTCACTGAAATCGAATAACTTTTTTAATTATCATTTTTAATTATGTACTTTTAATGATGGTACTTTTTAATTATCATTTTTTATGAATTAAGTTTCAATTGCAATGGATTCCAATGGATTTTATGAAAATTTATGGAATTCCATGACAGTCCATGAAATATCGTTGAAAAATGTAGAATTCCATTGAAATTCCCTACATTCATTAAAATTCTGTAAATCCCAATATATTCCATTCAATTTTAATTCATTCATTTAAGTTCTGTTGAATTTCGCTACGCTCCTTTAATTTCTGCTAATTAAATTGTATTCCACTGAAATTGAATTTTACGAAAGGGTTATTCATGACTGAACTCATTTAAATACCGCGATCCCAAAATTGTTAAAAATCGGAATTCGGGATTTAAGATTCCAGATCTCTCACTGTGACCCGATGTTATTTCATATGATCTCTCAAGGATATTTTAAAGGTTCGTGAAGATTTTTGAGGATTTGCAAGATTTTCGAGATCTCTGACTATATATATTTGAAACTTTTTAAACTCTTTTTGAGTTGTTAAATCTTAGGAACCCCGAAATCTTGCAAATCTTAATATGATTTTCATGATTCTGAATCTTTGATTTTTTTATTCTATATTGTAACTTTGAACAAGGTTTCCGAAGCGAATAGCTTCTTAGAAAATTGGTAAATTTCAATAGTTTCCATCCAATTGCACTGAATTATTTTAACTTCCATTACATTGAGTTTAATTCCACAGAATTTGATAAAATTCCGTTCAATTCTATTGAATTCCTCTGAACTTCTGAAATTTCCATGCTCTCTAAATTTAAATCGGCGGAATGAAACTGCAGTGACTATCCACTGAACCTGCAGTGACTTTTTCCTGAAACTCTAGTAGTTTTTCACCTAAATTCCAGTCATTTTCACTAGTTTTTCAGTAGAAAATTTACTGAATTTTCACTGAAACTTAAGTAAGTTTCTACTGGGAAACTAGTAGGAAAGAACTGGAATTTAAGTATATGGTCACTGATTCCTAGTAAATTTTTACTGATTCGAATAGCCAGAAGTACGTCACTGATTCTCAGTGGAACTCCACTGATTCAAATAAGGAAATGGATTCTATTAAATTCCATAAGGCCACGTAATACTTACGTTATGTAATTCCTACTATACCGATATTTGTTTCGCAACAACTTACGTCCACATGAATTGATATATCGAGTTTCCCATTTGGGAAATTAAATAAAAGGTACTAAAGAACGTTTATATACTCCCTAATGTTTAGAATTACAAAATTTTTGTTCAAAGAAATTTTGGATTTTTTTTTTCTAATTTCAAAAATGTACTAGTGGGGAAACGTTCTTTAGTACGTTTTACTCAATTTCTTAAACAGGAAACTCGATACCTCAATTCGTGTAAACGTAAGTTGTTGCGAACAAAAATGTCGTTATGGTAGGAATCGTAAGACGTATGTATCACATGGTCTTAATTTCCGTCGAATTTCATTAAAGTCTGTGAATTACAATACAATTAATTGAATTTGGTGGTATTCTGCTACATTTGATCACTCCTTTGAATCTGTTGATTTGCACGGAATATTGTTGAATAGTTTTTTTTAGTAGACACTAACATAAATTTAACCATCAGATTCCATTAAATTCTGTTGAATTCCATAATTATTTTTATTTCATGCCGTTGAATTCCATTGAATTTCCATGTGAAGTTTGTATTGTGTTCCATTGAATCTTATTAAATTTCGAATTCAATTCCAATCAATTCCGGTATTCTATAGTGAATCGCGTTGATTTATTTTAAAATCCATTCCAATCCCTTGAATTCCGGTTTTAACTGAAGTTCGCATCATTTCTAAAGAAAAATATAAAAAATTTTTAAATTACTCAAATTATTCTGTTGTTGTTCAATTATCGTAGAAATAATGTTATATATATATATATATATGTGTGTGTGTGTGTGTGTGTGTATATATGACTTTAGATGGTAATAACTTATTATAACGTCATATTTATTATTCGTGTGAAGTTCGAGAATCCGAGAATCTTGCGTTTAGTCGAAAGATCGAATTTTTTCTGAATATAAAATATGGCCGCGTGTCAACGTGTATACCGAAATTTCGGTAAAAGTAGCCAGATTTTTTCGCTACAAATAGGGGGAGTTGGAAAAGTGGCTATTTGTACCTCAATTTCGGTACATATAGCTGGATTTTGTCGGTACGCGTAGACACTTCCATAAAATATAGTCCATTTCATTAAAATAATAATAAATATGACGTTGAGTAATTACACCCTAAATCCCAGGGAGTGACTTTTTGGTCCAAAAGGGTATGTCGAAGCGTTGTTCGCGTTGCACAATGGAAAAACAATTGACTTCCGACAATGATCACGGGTCTACCTACCTGTAAACTATAATAATAATAAAGTAAAGTTGGGGGGTCTCAAAAAAAAAGTGGAAGTGCAACACCACTGACGCACTGACGCCACTGGACGACTGGACCCGGTTGGGCCGACTATTATATGCATATATATTGTGAGAGGGGAATGGCAAGGGTGTGGGGGATAAAAGGGGATCGGCGCCTACGTAGGCGAATCGTGTGGCGCCAGCCTCAATGCAGAGTCAACCAAGTCCAACGTAGCGCCGGGAGTGCGTCCGGCACGGCCGATATCATCCAGGAAGTTACGAACCGCACCTGTCCTCATCGAGCCATCAAGCCTCTCCCACCTTGCATGAGTTGCTGTACAGTGTACAGACTACAGCACATGTATAACGTGCAAAGCGACTTGCCCTGGCCTCCATGCTGACGGCCAGGTGCCGTCTCGCGGACATCATTTCGACTTGGACTGGCGCCGCCGTTCGACGCTTCCGGTCTCATTACTAGCCAAGCCTGTTTCTAATTCCGAAAGAGTGGCGTTTCAAGCTCGTATATCAACTTCTCATGTCGCGGTCTTAACCCCATTTAGTCTTCATGTACTTATAAATCCTTATGTAATTATTATGCAGAAGTGCCACGCAATTGAACCCCTAGGTGCAACAAAAAATCTATTTTTTTATTTCAGTTTGGCAACCTTAAAAATTACACGCAGAGTGGCCTGTCTCTGAATTTTCTTAAATTCTTTTGAAATATTTTAGGGTATTTTAAAAGATTCCAACAAAGTTTTTACAGATTTTAATAATTTCAAGGGATTTTAAATATTTTTAGCATATTTTTAAAAAATCCAAGGTATTTTCAAGAGCTTTAAAAAGTTTCAAGGTACTTCAAGGAATTTGAAATATTTTCTTTTTTTTTTGTTAGGAATTAGTGTCTAGATCTATACGTGCATGCAAATTGTACCGAAATTTCGGTACAAATAGCCCATTTTTCAACTTTATTTATATCTAAAACATCTGACTATTCGTACCGAATTTTTGGTACCCGCAGCCATAGCCTTTTTTTAAGTCCAAGGAATTTTCAAGAGCTTTAAAAAATGTCAAGGGGTTTCAAGAGATTTTAAAGGATTTGAAATATTCTAGTGTATTTCAAAAGATTCCAAAGAGTTTTCAATTGATTCGGGGTCGTCCATATATTACAGAATGATAAACTATTTGAGACCAAAATAATTCAGCATCCTCTTTATATTCAGAATTTTTTTAAAGAATCATGTCATATAATATAGTTATAATATTTTAGTTTGTATTTCAAAAATATCAATATTATAAATATGAAAATATATAAAAGCACATTTTCCTATAGAAAAATCATTCTATATAACATAGGTGTTTTTAATAGTCTTATAATAATGAAAATATTGATAAATAATGTATTTAAAACACTAAAACTCAATTTTTTGGGTTCAATTTGGAAATCAAAATTTTTGTTGTAAAAATAGCTGGTAAAAAACTAGAATCTCGTTACGATCGATCGTCTTCTTAAGAATCTCGATCGAATAACATGAGACGATATTAGAGTATCGTAATGGCAAACCAAGATTAAGTAAATTATCGACCGATTCTCATATCGTCTCGCTCGAATGCAACACTACTTGTGATAAAAATTATCTGACTTCGGTTAATTGTAGTTTTCAATTATTTTCAGCGTTTTTATCCAACTTCAGATGAATAATATATTTGGGATATACTGTGTAACAATAGACAATGACTTCCCCCACAATTGTTACGTAACTTTCAGTAACCCGATTTTTTTACTATAAATACAACATTTTCTATGTGTTCAAACATTAATGCGAATTTGTTATGTGTACAATTTTCTATGACATATTGTGTAAAATCATATTTTAGAAAATATCACTTTTGATCAAGTCAGAAGTTTTTAATATGAACAAAACTATTATATTTTCTTTGATTTAGTTAATGTAATATTCATTTCAAATTTTCTTTAAATGTAGCGTGTTTCTTCCGTTCGAACAAAATTAATTTGATAAATAAGTATGCCATTAACCAAATACAAAAAAAACTAATATTTCTTGGTATTTTGAACAATTTTAATATTATTTCAAATTATTTTTTCTTAAATATCATTTTATATTATTATTTGTCATGGAAAACTGTAAAAATAAAAAATTCTCAATAATTTTTAAACCCATATAAAATTGTTTAATATTTCAAATTGAATATTTCATTATTCCAAGGCATTTCAAAGAGCTTGAAAAAGTTTCAACGGACTTACGGTATTTTAAAAGATTCCAAAGCATTTGCAAAAACATAAAACAATTTCCAGAGATTTCCAAAGATTTGATTGATTCTAAGGAATTTAAACATTTTTGCATGTGGTTGTAAAGAATTTAGGAAGATGTGGAACAATTTTACAGGACCTATAAGGTTTTTAAAGATTCCAAGAGATTTTATCAGATTTTAATGGATTTCAAAGCATTCTTCCACAAGAAGTGAGGGATTTCGTGGGGTTTCAATGATTTGAAGAGATTATCGAATATTCAAATTATTTGAATTCACGCTAAATTTTTCTAAATTTATCCTGAATTCTTTTGAATTCTCTTGTTTTTTTTTAGTTCTTCTAAATTCATTCAATTCTACTTAATTCAATGGGTATTGTTTTAATTTACCTTGAATTTTTATGAATGTCATCGAATTATTCTCATTTTCCTTAAGTCCCTCTAAATCCACTCCTACTCCATTGAAATCAATGACATTTTTTTAAAATTCCAATTCATTTGCATTTTGTTGAATTTAGCTTGAATTTGTTTTAAGTCTTATGAATTGAATATTTATCCTGAATTTGTTAACATTTGCCTGGAATTATTACAAAATTTCATCGAATTCTTTTTAATTATTTTTAATTTAAAAGAAGATTAGCCACATTATTAATACACATTAATTACTTTTAGTCACTTTTTGGGTTAGAACTTAATTACTTTTGGTCAATTTTTCGGTTTAAATGGGTTACTTTTTCACTTTTATCAAGTAAATTAAGCTGTAGCACTTGGCAGCCCTGTGGCAGCATTACGTAACTTTCCAACATCCCATTTGCCATTTTTCGCCTGTATAATTTTTAAACAAATTCACGACACACGTCACCATCGAAATTTTAATCGTTACTCATTAAGAAAAATCATGACAGGTGAAAAGTGAGAAGTGGAAAGTGCGACGTGGAAAAGTTACGTAATCTAATTATATATTAAGAATGCTCCAAGATTAGTATTTTGGTCTTTAAATAATCATGGCCAGGGAAAAAATGCAAAATTTGTACATACATGGGCATGAAGGATATATATGAAGTTCATTTTCCTTGGAAAATGCGCCAGTTACATTCACCTCATTTTTTAAAAGGATCATCTAAAAAGTCTTGAGATGTATGCAAATATTAGATTGTGATTGATTTCAATTGTTCCATTTTATACGTTTTTAGTTTAGATTATAGCAGATATAATTGTTAAAATTGATTTTTCTTTCTTATGCAATCAGCTTTATTCTGTTTACTAAAAACTGTTTTTTTAAATAATTATGGCAATTCTTCTTGTGCATATTTGGACTGAAGTGGCACTTTATTCACATTTCTTACATCTGATAAACTAAAATGACGTAATCAGCAAGATGCAGTTTCTCGAGATTAGAGCTTAATTTCCTGGATGCCGGCGTGAGACTCAAGTTTTCTATTTGCAGCCGTATTGTTGAGGACGGCGGCGCCGCTGTTTTTGGATAGTTTCGTATTCGTGCAGATTTTGTTCGTCCAGGCCAACATCGACGCCACGCGATGTTGAGAGTGGCCGTAGGGAATGCGAGTAATTTTCGTGTTTGGAAATAGAATGAAATAAAAGCAGCGAATGAATGAATAGGAAGAGCGGAATTTATTTTGTGGTAAGTTCATCTATACTCGCAGCTCTGGCGCCGCGTTGGTAACATTCGAGTACATTGGGTACTTTTGAAGGCGCACGGCACGCGGTGTTTCGCTTTCTGCACACGAAGAAGAAGGGGGATCAGACGGCGCTTCGCGTGCAGTGATCCACTGACACCCGAGAAATAATGCTGTCAGTTAGCGCCGGCCATTTTTAATAGTCAAGGCGGCTGTTGCGGATGTCAATTACTTCGTTAAAAGTTACCGAGAGTCGACGCAACAGATTAACTTCAAGATATTGACGGTTCCGCATTACACAATTTGTGCTTGTACAATGTAGAAGAAGTTAACGCGTTACTTTTGTATTATTTTAATTATATATTTTATTTATTTTTGTTTACAATTTATTGCAGAAAGGGCTTAGAATATATTTCTATTTTCCATTTAAAGTCGTTAAAGTCACTCAAGTCACGAGAAGATACTTAATTCACTTTGACATGTAATTCACCTGAAGTCAGCAAGTCACTCTTGATTCACCTAAAATCATGTATAACTCATCTGAAGCCATTGATGCTACTGAAGTCACTTAAACTCATTTAAAATCACTTGAAGTCGTTAAAATCACCTCACCTGAAGTCATGTAATGCCCCTGAAGTCACCTCAAGTCGTGTAATTGACCTGCTGAGGTGAATTTTTGTGACCGCTGCTTACGTAAGATTTTATATTTTTTCTCAATATATCAAAACTATATCAATTATTGTCACTGTAAACGTGATTTGTAAGGATTTCTACAGATTTCGGATTTTGAGGTACTTCAGAAGACTATACAAAGTTTTTCAAAGAGGGATTTTACAAGATTTTAAGGGCCTTCAGGAAGTTTAATCAGATTTCAAGAGATTTTACGGGATTCCAACAGATGCCGAAGGATTTTTAAGGATTTTACGGAATCGAGAACGATTTACGCGGACTACAAAAGATTCAATGGATTTTCAGAGATTTCAAAATGTTGCAAAAGAAGTCACGGCATTTTAGTTGCAGACATAACAAAGTATTTTTACAAATTTTGAAGGATATCAGGGAATTTTAATCTAATGTCGAAATTTTGCAGGGATTTCATAAGATTTTAAAATATTTCACGGAATTTCAGAAATTTTTCAAAGATTTCAAAGGATTTTAAGAGATTTCAAAATATTGCAAAAGAAGTCACGGGATTTTAGTTGCAGACATAACAAAGTATTTGTACAAATTTTGAAGGATATTAGAGAATTTTAATCTAATGTCGAAATTTTGAAGGGATTTCACAAGATTTTAAAAGATTTCACGGAATTTCAAATTTTTGTAAAGATTTCAAAAGATTCCATAAAGTACATCCACGAATTTTAGAGGATTTTGTACGATTTCAAAAGAATTTAGAATCTCTAAAAATCGGTTAAAATCCTTTGACATTCCGTGAAATTTTTCGAAATTTTACGAGATCCCTTGAAATCTTTGAAATCCCTTTAAAATTCATTGAAATTTTCAAAGTCCGTGGAATTCTTTCCAAATCTCTTGAAGTACCTTAAAATATTTTTAAATCAATTAATAATTATTAATTGATTTAATGATTATAATTTAATTTAATGATTATAATCATTAAAAATCTGTCAAAATCCATTAAAAACCTTTATAATATTCGAGAATCCTTGAAATTCCGTTAAATCTTTTGAAATCGTACGAAATCCTCTAAAATTCGTGGAAGTACTTTATAGAATATTTTGAAATCTCTAAAAAAAAATTTGAAAACGGATTTTAATGATACGATATCCATGAAATTCAAAGAATTTCAAGATAGTTCCATATACATTAAAAAAAAAATTCCCAAAGAACTCACGGGATTTCATAGATTTTCAGGGATTCCGCGAAATTTCATGAAAGGTGTACATCAGATTTCAAGAATGGTTAAATCCTCGACTCTAAATTTATTGAATGTATGTAATATGAAATATTAAATAATAAAATATAAATAAAACAAATAATGGTATACTGTACATGATAGTATATTAAAAGTAATTTCAAAAGCCAAAACAGGTTTCAATTAGCATATTTAAACCAAAAATTAGAAAGAGGAAGCTCATGTAAGAAATTTACGCTTTCTGGTGAATGTAAACGATTAAAAGTGATCGCAGGTAAATTGAGTGATTGTGCGTGATTGTATATATGAAAACACCTGATTATGCGTGATTTTAAACTGAACGCATCCTGACTGCAGTAAGTTAAGAGTGAATATGCGACTGCAGGATGATTTCAAACGATTGCAAGGTGATTGCAATTAAATTTGTGCACATCATTAGCTGTGAACTAAATTACTAACGTCTCTGAATTCAAATAAAATAATTTGAGGGCATATGAAGTCAATTAAAGTCACCTAATAGTATTTTTCAATACTTGTATTCATTGAGCTCATTTACAATCACTGGATTCACTAAATTCATTGGAGTCAGTTGAAGTCCTTAGATGTTATCATACCATTAAGCCATTTCCCTTTCGGGGTAAGCGTGACTCTCTCAATGAGGAAGGGAGTAATGTGCGGGAGGGGGTATAGATTTTAGGTTGATCTAGAATTTCCGTGTTATTTATTCAAATAACACGTTTGTTCCGCAACACTGCACCGACCCAGTTTGCTGATAAATCTCTTTAGTGATCCCCCAAGTGAAGAGCTTCACAGAGTAATCATGTGAAGCTCCCCACTCGGGCCCATTAGTATCCATCGTCTATTGTTTCAGGTGTCATTCACTCCACTGACACTCTTCTTCATGCATTTTTTTAAAACTACGTATTTGTCGCCAAACTTTCCTGTCTTGGCATACCTCTCTAGCTTCCTTCACGTTCATGCATTTTCTCATGCAAGCTCTTGTGTTTTTATGGCTTCTTATATCTTTTCGAATTAGGGTCTCATTCACACATTCTAACCATTCTTTCCGCGGTCTGCCTCTGGGCATACTGTCATTTACTTTACGCTAACTCACGTACCCTCACTGTCCCGAGATCCACACCTTCTTCGTCGAAGAGGGCCATTCTTAGACATTTGTTACTTGAAGTAAATTACAGTTTCAAAATAACTAAAACTGAAGTTATGATAAAGTTACGGAAAATCACCACAAATCACTTGAACTTTGAAGTCAGTTCGAGATTCAGTTGAAATCAGTTGAAATTACACGTAGTCATTGAAGTCATTTATATACAGTCGAACTCGGATTTAACGTCATTTTTGGGGCTGTCCTTGGACCTGACCTACCCTAACTAAACCGGATTTAGCTACGTTTTGTCACGCCTTCGTGAACCCCGCACACCCCGCGCAGCTCCTGACAAGCCTACCCGCGGCGCGGCGTTAATTCTCGGAAGCCGTAAACACACCCCGCGCACCTCCTGACAAGCCTACCAGCGGCGCGGCGTCAATTCTCGGAATCCGTAAATTCGGGAACGTTGAATCCGAGTTCGACTGTAGTTACTAAAGCACTAAGTTTAATGAAATTAACACACAGGCGTAGAAGTCTTTAAAAACTATTTCATAGACTCAAAGTCGTCTAAATTGCACAATTCTGGAAATGAACGCCCAAAACTGAACGGGTACAAAATTGTGAGCGTTCTGAATTGAACAAATAAATATACTTAAAATTAAATTTTCATGTTCGAGCTTCCATAATCTAATTTAAATTTCAGACCTGAAAAATTAAACTGGACTAAAACATGCTTCTTGCATCCTACTTAAATTTTGTCCTCTATCTTGACATGAAGGAATAATGGTTTTAAAAAATTTGAGAAGATATAATCTTTCTTCCCGCCGGACAAGGATCAAAGAGTACTTAGACGATGATTTGCATCGAACATATAATCCAGCGAGTTTGCGACCCTTTTTTACTGCTGTATACATCGTTGTGGTCGAGCGGACCCTTCGTGCCGCAGTTTGGCGAAGGGCACCTTGATCGAAAGTTAATTGGGCTGAGACACCGAAGTACTGAGGATGTGGATGGCCATGGGGGAATTGCAAATTGCAATCGTCAAACTCGCGGTGGATGAACAAGGAGCGGGATATACTCGTGAAATAAGGAAAAGAAAAAGGCAAAAAGTGAGGGTGGGCCTAAAACAGGCACGGACTATGTGGGCACAAAATCAGATTAAAAAAATTATACTCATTTAAACCTCAATTTGACAGTAAATTAATTTTATTGGGCTAAGGTATATGTCCACGCTAAATGACAAAACTGGAAGATTTCACCTAGAAACTTAAGGAAATGTTTAAACTTTAAAATCCTTTAGGAATGTTCTTTAAACACATACACGCAAACCTTTAAATTCTCTAGATGTCCGTAAACGCAGGTAACATAAAATTTCAACCAATTTTGTCACACTGAATAGAATATATATCATGTCGAATTAGCGGTAATTGAAATTGAGAAATATTTCAATAAAAATTGATGTAAGAATTTCATATGAGAAACGAATATATGTTTAGCGAAAATTTGCGACTCCGATCCTGAACGAAGAGCCAGAGAAAATAAGAAAGAAGTTTGCTAAGGGGCCAGGCGCCTGATTACTAGCTTGGCTTGGGATTTTAAGACCCAGACGCCAGGCGTACTATGTAGATAGCCAGATAGGTAAATAACTTCCAAAATTCTATATCATTTCAACGCGATTTCTTCCTATATGCAGAAAAATTAGGCGTCTAGACGAAAAAAACCTAATATACACGCGAGGCAGAGACGTCCAGCGATAAAATTTAGTATTTGTCGAGGCATAAAAACCAAGAAACTATCGTTAATTTATCTTGTGCATAAAGTTTTACATACATTATTTATTTAGTTAAAACGTAGATATGCAGACGACAGGAAGCGGAAACATTAATGCTCTGTGATATTTCGTGCTTACATGCTTTTATTATTTCTTTTTGCTTTTTTACTTGCATTTCTGAATGTGAGCTTTCGCTCGAAATAGTTCAATATTTAAACGTTAGAACATACGTATTTTCAAAGATGGCACGTTAAAGATACTATATAATTCTGTCAACAAAAGTTTATAATTAAAAAATTTTTCACTAACAAAAGTAATTATATTTGCATTCCTTTTATTGGGCTAAATATGTTGCATGAAATCACTGAGGATCGCATGAAATTAAAGGAATTTTAGTGAGATCCATGATTTAAATCATCCATAATTTTTTATAGAAAGCTCGGATAAGATGTCTTAAGTCGCTAAATTTATATGAACTGTACAAATATTAAATTCGTGCTATATATTAGTGCCATAAAAGAATCAACTATTCTTAGATGTGCTGCAATATAACATTATAAAGAAGGGATGTATGTGTTTATTATTATTATTATTATATCATTAAGCCGTTTCCCTTTCGGGGTAGGCGTGAATTGCTCGGTGGTAAAGTAGGATCTGATAACACATTAGGACATAAAGTTTACAGAAAACCCACCCATACAAACAGATACCTACATGCCTCCTCCCACTACCACCCATCTCAAAAGCAATCGGTCATCAATTCCCTTGTATACAGAGCTGTCTCCATAACAGATAAGGATAACTTACAAAAGGAATTACAAACCGTTAAACAAATCCTAATACTACCCTAAATCCAAGGTATCACAGAACAAATAGGAAGAATTCTCAACTTCTAAACAACCCTAGAGATGAAAAGGCACCTCTCAGTAATCCGGGAGTATATAAAAGCCCTTACTTTTGTGGCTAAGTCTATATTGGAGAAACCGGGGGAGCGGAAAGCCAACATTGAAGGAACATGAGAGTAAAGTCAGGCTAAAACATTTCACGCAAGCAGTACTAGCTGAGCATCATATCGAAACAGGATATAGAATTTTATTTGGCAAAACAACCGTCCTTGCAAAAACGAACAATATTTTTCAAAGAAAACATAGAGAAGCAATCGGAATCTTAAAATACCCTCATAACATCAATAGCAACAATGGATATAATACCAATCCGATTTGGCTTTCCGTCTTCCCGGGCTTAAAAAAAAAGGCCTAATTGGCCAATCAAGTTCGACCAGTCTTTACGGTGGGGCGCTCTGGCTAATCGCGGACATCGTAGAGGGTATACATAAGAGAAACATAACCTTAAAGAAGTGAACTGCAATGTTCAAACAAATGAAAACAGTTTGAATAATTCATCACCTGTATCATTTTCCGCGACAACTAATAACTTTTCACGATTTGAGGGCCAAAAATTGTTTTAGTTGAATACTGAATGCTAAAACAATTAAAAATTAGATACAAAATACCTGCAAGCTTGTGAACTTATTAAATATAAATAATTAATGTTGAATTATTTTTTTAAATCTGCCCTTAGAATGAGTTTCAAATAAAACGCTATTTTGAATTCCTTGGAGAATTTTCCGGGCACAAGGTAGGGGTTTTGGAGGGGTCAAAATTCAAAGGTATTAAGCGAAAATTATTCCTTGGCTGTTTCTTGAAAGGTAAATAAACTTCAACTAACAAAAAGTAGTAAGAAATACTTCTTTTTTCATTTTTTTGAAAAGCGAGCTTTTCTCATTTAACACCCCATGTTTATTTCAAAAGTTCCAAGGAACGGGTTGATATTGACCGATTTGAAAAAACAACGAATTTTTTTTCGGAAAGCGAACAAAAAGGAGGTAAGGAGATGGATCATCAAAAATTGAATTTTTTGTTCAATCTAATGTCTATTCAACTGACAAGACGTGTGAAGAAAGAATACCAGAAAATCAATACTTTACGTAAGCGGAACACCAGGCCGCCTGGGCGAGATAAGAAATTTGTTTTCTGGCATGAATTTGCAAGCCTAATGAAAAATGAATTCAAAGGAAAATCTTTTCTTATTGAGAGTTTCAAACAAAGCTGACTTTAATTTTAAGAGCGCACAGTGTGGCCATTGGATGAAAAAATATTATAAATTATATTCTGGACTACATTTTCAACCGAAATTAAAGTTTTTGTTTTAAATTAGATAAATAAATTTGAAAGAGATATGTCATTGTCGAGTTTTCATAACAAATGATACACTTTTTTTTACCTTAAACTTTGCGAAAATAAAAATTTGTAAATTTCCTATGCATTAACAATGCATAAATTGATCCGCTTGAGTGACATTCATGTTTAATGAATAGATGCAGATTCGCAAAATACTGATTGACAGTTTGCAATAATTGAACAATTTTTTATTTATAATTGTATTGGCATGAACAAATGTCATAGAAAAATTCGCTGTTTGTGAAATTTATCAAAGTTGAAACCACTTTTTTTGAATTTCATTTAATAGGTTGATTGCATTGAATTATTTAAAAACTTGATCCATTTGAACTGAAGAAGGAAAAGACCTCCAAGCAACAAAAAAGCTTGAAAGTGATTCTCTTACGATCCTACGCACAACTTTAGATTGACCTACATTCTAAATTTATTTAGAAAAATAAAATTGTTCATAAAAGGTCAATTAACTGTTCTGGAATATCACTGGCAAATGAATTCAGACACAAAACAAAGTACCACAAACTGCAAATAATTGTACAAGCAGCGCCGTGGTCCTGAAGCAAGGAAAAGTGGACCTAAATGCATCCAAAATCGGCTAACGCAAAAAGTTTCTATATCGTTTTGAGATTTAAAAAAACGTTAAATTGAAAATCTTAACTGATCGGTTTTGCAAGTTATGGACGTTTTGGTATTTATACTATGCACCCTCATGAAAAGCAGAGTAGAACACTTAAGATCTACCGGCTCTCTGAATAATGCCACTGATTTGGTATTTCCGTTTTTGCAACATACCTGAAAACGCTTCAGCTAATTTTTAGAAAGTTATTGCTGTATATATTATATATATATATATATATTGTATTATATAATCTAGAGCTTCATTTTATTGACCAGAATCGAGATACCTCGCTGAAAATTGAAAAAGAACTGACGCATATGCTAACAGCTGATATCCACTGCGGGTACCTGTCCGCTTTTATCGCTACGCTACAGGGGTGACGCATTGTTGACACTAAGTTATTTTAAATTTTGTTAACTTTGCAAAAAAATTGAATCTGTTTGAGTTTTATTTTGTAAACTAAAATTTCCAAAATGACTCCTCCATGTTCTCATGACGATAATAGAAAGAAAATATGTGGACCATGTGGTAGAAAAGCATATGTAGAACTTATTATTTAACACTTGTGGACGTGGAAAAGGACATTTTCAGTAGACAAACGCCAACTATGCATAGTTATAAATAGTTAGTTTTAGCGAAAAAGACTCGTTTAAATAACGGTGTCTGTAATTGTAATATATGCTTGACTGCCAAATTTAAAAGACATGTTACAATTGAGAAAGGTAAAGGTTAATTCAGAGATATAAATAAGGAAATTAATATTTCTATTGCATTTTATAAATCACGATAATCAGAGCAGCTTTTGTTGAAACAAAAAATGATTTTGTTGATTCGATTGAATTATGTACTAAATGCTTTCAAGAAAGCGGCAGAAGTAAGACTCATGTTTGTAAAGATTTTAGAGATAATGTGATAAAAATTGTAGAAAAACTTCCTGAAAAAATCCAACAGCAAATTGTGACACGTATGATAAAAACAATGTTGAATCTAATCTTGATGAACGTTCTGTTTGATAAAAATAATTGAGATGAATTTTTTGTCAAAATAGGAGCTTCACAGAAGAAATTTTACAAACATTTCTACAAACTAATTTTGAACTGAGTTTGACTTCCGGCGATGAGCTGCTCTCTCAAAAATCACACTTCGGACATAACACCCTTGCACCAGGTATGCGAACATCTTCTTCGAGAAAATTATGCTACCCACGACAAAACCTTGCACCAAATGTTGTTTCATTGAGGACGCAAAATTGAACCAACACATCAGGTGTATAAACCAAACCTTCTACGGGGATGTCTGGGTTTTATAATACCTTAGGGTTACTGGTGTAAGTTCCTCGAAGATACGAGATTGTAAAAACCCAATCTTCTACGGGAAAGTCTGGGTTTCACAGTACTTTAGGGTCCCTGGAGTAAGTTCCTCGAAGATACGAGATTGAATCAATGCACCGGGTGTAGAAAACAGACCTTCTCCGTGGAAGTCTGGTTTGTACAGTACATCAGGGTCCCTGAAGCAAGTTCTTCGAAGACATGGGATTGAATCAATGCCCCAGTTGCAAAAAAAAAATCTTCTTCGGAGGCGCCTAATTTTTGCAGTACTTTAGGGTTCCTGAAGTGGATTTCTCGAGGAAAATCTGGTTCAATCTCATGGACTCGAGGAACTTACATCAGGGACCCGTCAGTTTTGTAAAAACCAGACTTTCCTGAACGAGATCTGTTTTTTACACCTGGGGTATTGATTCAATCTCGTGTCCTTGAGAACCCCACTTCAGGGACCCTAAATTACTGTCGAAACCAGACTTCCCCGGAGAAGACGTGTTTTTCACGCCTGGGGCATCAGTTCAATCTTGCCTCCTCGAGCAACCCACTCTAGGTACCCTAAAGTACCGTAAGAATCAGACTTCCTTGGAGAAGATTTGTTTTTTACAACTGGGGCATTGGAGCAATCTCATGTCCTCGAGGAACCCACTTCAGGGACACTAAATTACTGTAAAAACCACACTTCCCCGGAGAATATGTGTTTTTCACACCTGGGGCATTGATGCAATCTCGTGTCCTCGAGGAACCCACTTCAGGGACACTAAAGTACTGTAAAAACCACACTTCCCCGGAGAAGATGTGTTTTTCACACCGGGGGCATTGGTGCAATCTCGTGTCCTCGAAGAACTTACTTCAGGAACCTTGAAGTATTGCACAAATCAGACTCTCCGAAGATGTTTTTTTTTTTATATACGGGCATTGATTCAATGTCGTGTCTTCGAGAAACTTACTCCAGAGACCCTAAAGTACTTTAAAAGGCAGACTTTCCCGGAGAAAATGTGTTTTCTACACCTGGGGCATCGGTTCAATTTTGTGTCCTCGAAAAACCCACGCCAAGCACCCTAAAGTACTGTAAAACACAGAATTCCCCGAAAATGTGTTTTCACACATGGAGCATTCGTTCAATCTCGTATCCTCGAGGAACCCACTTCAGGCACCCTAAAGTATTGCAGAAGTCAGCCTCCCCTGAAGATGGGTTTTTTATACCTGGGGCGTTGATTCAATCTCGTGTCTTCGAGGAACTTACTCCAGAGACCCTAAAGTACTTTAAAAGGCAGAGTTTCCCGAAGAAGATGCGTTTTTTACACCTGGGGCATTGATTAAATTAAGTGTCCTTGAGGAATTTCCTTCAGGGACCCTCAAGTACTGGAAAAACCATACTGCCCCGGAGAAGATGGGGTTTTATACCTGGAGCATTGGTGCAGTCTCGTGTCCTCGAGAAACTTACTTCTGGGATCCTCAGGTACTGTAACAACCAGACTTCCCTCAAGAAGATTTCCTTTTACACCTGGGACATTGTTTCAATCGTCTGTCCTCGATGAACCCACTCCAGGCACCCTCAATTACTTCAGAAATCAGACTTTCCAGAACAGATGTGTTTCTCACACCTGGCGCAATGATTCAATATCGTGTCTTCGAGGATCTTACTCCAGGGACCCTAAAGTACTGTAAAAACTAGACTTCCCCGGAGAAGATGTATTTTGTACACCTGGGGCATTGGTGCAATCTCGTGTCCTCAAGGAACTCACTTGAGAAGATGTTCGCATGCCGGGTGCAAGGGTGTGATGTCTGGTGTGTGATTTCCGAAAGCGCAGCTTATCAGCGGAAGTCAAACTTAGCTCAATATTATTTTGTAGAAATGTTTGTAGAATTACCGTATGGAATTTAAATTTGAAATTTCCACATGGAATTTCCGTAGAATTTTTTCACGTTGGGACAATGTCTGTTACTAAAATCTTTTTTTATTTACGCCAATGCTGAAGA
Source organism: Andricus grossulariae (assembly GCA_011634705.1). Taxonomy (NCBI): domain Eukaryota; kingdom Metazoa; phylum Arthropoda; class Insecta; order Hymenoptera; family Cynipidae; genus Andricus; species Andricus grossulariae. The sequence continues at coordinate 215,800,771 of JAABKJ010007545.1, read as the reverse complement.
ACTTCTTGTAAAATGTATTGAATGTAGAAGCTTAGTAGGGAACATTGTTATCAAAACCATGGCTGATGGAGGCCAAGGTTTTTATCAAATGAGTTTAACTATTATTCCTAAAAATTATTCTCCTAAAACGATCGATGAAGACCATTCAATGCGGCAGGATTCAAACGATGAAAATGATCTAGCAGATTCAGAGAATTTTCTTGTATTTAAAAAACAGATTTTCTATTCTAAAGGTGGCAGTCTAAGTGTAAAATCGCTCCCGGAATCAATTCAGGTTCAATTTCTACTCATTGTGGTCAAATACAGATAGAGCTTAGAAAACAATAGCAGTTGGGATAGAATGCGGATTGAATCGGACAATTTGTTATTTTAAGAAAGCTTACAAATGTTTTTAAAATAATGATAAATGTATTATATTATTATATTTACCAATAGAATTAAGTAGAGCTGCTAATAATAGGAGCAGAGTATAAACGATCTTCATCTTTTCCAATCAGAGGAAGAACTGTAGTTAGCAGTCTAACTGGTGCGTATTCTGTTTCCTCGTTCGAGCAAATATTTCGTTAAGCTTGTCCCTCGGAAAGTGTCTTAAGAGATTATTGTTTTACGAAAGTGTGTTTCCATTCCTTGAGAATCATTCGAGGAAAAAAAGTATTTGCCAATAGCTTTAAAACTGATTTCACAATTTGTATAATCATGTACGTTTTAGTAGAGCCGAATCTAAAATAATTCGATAGCACAAAATAATTCTGATCTTAGCGATTTTGATTCTGAAATTGCAGAGTTGTATAAATTAATGGACACTCTTAAAAACTTACAAAAAGACAAGCCTAAATCAATATTGTCACGAAATACGTTAATACGTATGTTAAAAACAGAAAAAGTTAAGCATCGCGAATTTGAGGCAAAAACAGAAAAAATAATTGGATCTTTCGTAAGCTCCTTAGGAAAACGAATAGATTATCAAGTGGAAATACAAAAAGAAAATTCTGATCACCAAGATAGGATTTTAAAAGAGAACATAGTTAATGTTGAGCAAAATGTATGTACACTTAAAAATAAAACGAAAGAAATTCACACCAAACAGGCAGAACTTATTATTACAAATATTAACAATCGGAAGCGTTTTCAAAATATTGAAGATTATCAAGATTTACTAAAAAAGAGAATGGATGGGAATATGGGTGGTACAAATATTAAAATCCCATGACAAGGCAAGGAAAGACATATGATGTTTCTAAAAGATTTCAATGGATATATTAGAGCGATAGTTGTTAGAATTCTGGAATGATAATAATACCAGTTTTCAAATTATTACAGATCTTCAATATGGTTTTTGTCGAGGATAATTATCAAAATCGGCAGATGCCATTAAAATGATAAAAAACGCTAAAGATTTAATACCACTTCCATCTGTGTGTGAAATCGTTTCTAGATTGTCGAGACATTTTTCAGAAGAAATTTCAAGTGAATATTTAATTCGCGATATTAACACTTTTGATAAATTTATCGAGCTGTCAGAAAATTTTGATCAAGCAGGCTCAATAAATTGTATGGGAGGTTATGATCCCCGTAAAGATCGCATTTACCAGCTATATCGAAATAATTATCAATGTATGCGACAGCATAATAATCGTTTTGGAAATTATTATTATTCAGGACGGGTATATAACAATTATCCACGTCAGAATTATCAAAATAAAGGATATTTTAATCCAAACAACAGCGCTAATCAGAGAAATAATTCTTCTATTAATCCAAATCCATAAAATTTTGATGACGAAAATTCAAAAAATCGTGGTCCATATCCAGATTATAATGATCGAAATAAAACTCCATATAATCAATCTCAAGGGCGTTATCAACAGCCAAATGGTTTCCAAAATAATTATAACTCCCGCGATCAAAACAATAGAAATACATCTAAGCAAAATTATGTACACTCGAACTCCATAGATACGATCTCTAAAGATACGAGCGTCCAGACTCCAAAGGTGCGAGCGGAATTTTTTCCCCTGTGCACCTGTCCAATGCGAGAGTGAGGCGCGCGCGAATGCGCGCTGCTTTGAATTCGACGTTTGTTCACTGGGACTTGCATACGCGCATGCACGTAGAAGGCCTGTGTGCGTTCTCACGCATTACCCCCGAAATCTAAACGTCGCAGGAGTGGGAGCCCTTTTCACGGTCGTATCTTTGGAGTTCTCGACTCCCGAGATTCTCGTATCTTTGGAGTTTGAGTGTAAATGGACGAGTAAAGGATGATGTTTACAAACGAAACCCTAATTATGTATGTAAAGTAAGCTTACCTAGATATACGAATGATCAATTACAAATTAAAAAAGGGGCTTACAATCAGCAAATAACTCTGCCGCAAAATAATATATCTAAACAAACTAGAGTTATAGAAGTCGTTGAAAATATAGATAAACGCGATGAATTTTATTGTACTCAGGGAAACGCACATGCCTCGGGTCAGTAGAGAGTAACAAGATAGAGGCAAATCCGGGAGCACAAATGTTTTAAAAAACCTCTACCATTAGATATGAGGGGTGAACTTTTAGAAAACAATGACAATACGGTAGATAAAGAATTAGATAAATATCCAATAATGATTTTAAATATCGAGGATATAGAAACAAGTCCATTATTAGATAGAGGTAGCGAAGTAACGTGTATTTCCGAAACCTCTTATGAAAATAATCATAATAATTTCAAACAATGCGAACTTTTACCAGTTGTAGGAACCACAATCGTTGGTGCAACTGGGCCAAGACCTATTAAATTAAAGCATCAAATTTATGCAAAATTCAAAATGGGCGACTGGGAAGGCTCTCATGAGTAAAAAGCGTAGGTTCGAAATTGAACTGTATGAGGGAAAGTATTGTAAATTTCGTTTTCACTTTTTCGCTCTTAGATTAACTCTAGCAAGAAGTTTGCTTACTGAAAAAGCAATATGGGGATATGGAGATTGGTTAAAATACCTTCACGACCCCCAGATTTTTAATAAATTTAAGAGGGTTTGGAATAAGGTACGACCTAATTATCAGATGGGATTGAAAATCAGCAAATAAAAAATAAATTAATTAAACAATTTGATGAAGAAAATATCTATAAATACAATAAATTAGCAGTTAGTTCATAAACGAATGAATCCAATTCCATTAAACGCATTCGTTTAGGGGGGCATTGATACGCCATCAATTTCTTAAAATTGAATTAAAAATAAATTTTTTTAAAAAGAATTTTCTAGTTCAGGGGGGTATTAATCGACATGTATATAAGTCTCTAAGATCCATATGCTATCTTCCCATCAAAATTCTGAAACTTTTCTCAACAAAAGAAAAAAATGTAAATTATCTCACAATTTCATGAAATAAAATTATTATTTTTTTGAAATGCATAGATCTTGTAAAAGATAAAAGCTCAATCTGTTTATGGTGAAGTTCAAACGGTCCGCACTATTTTCATATTTAGAATGAAATCATAAAGCTACGGGCGAGTATTTATATTTATACGCCTCTGACTCAAAAGTGGACAAGCAGGTGGAACGAAGGGATGATTCACGAAATCATTCGATCATACGATCGATTGCGGGCGCCATCGGCTAATAAGTGTGTATAGCGTGGGACTAATGCACTTTATTAGTCAATCCTAGTATCGGTACCACGGCACTTCTTCCAAAAGGTTCTGGGTGGAGAGACGTCTTTCGTCTCTGCTCCATTCAGGAAAAACGTCAATGAAATTGATCAATTGGCGTCATACCAATTTCATTGAAGAAAACCTACTCTTTTGTGATTCTCCTTCTTTTTTTTTAATAATTATCCTTATCCGGCATGGATGTTGGATAATCAACGTGAGTTTGTGTGGAATTTTAAAATAAAACAGTTTATGAATGTGTGTGATCGTTGTAACGTTGTTCGAGTAGTTTTAAATAAAGTTAAAGTATGTGCCTCCTCGTAACGACTTTGCATTTTATTTAATTATAAGGACCTCATTGTGGGAGTGATTTTTAATAAATAATAATTTGTGCTTTTTTGTAACGACCTTGCATCTTATTTGATTATGAGGTCCTCGTTGTGCCAAAAAAGCTTGTGGTTCTCAATAAATATGTATCAAGGAAAATCTAAAATTCAGTTTTAAAACTGAGAATAAAGTTAAAATTGTGCGTTACATCGTTGGTTGCAATTTATTGAACAGGGAAGAAATAAACGCAAATTGAACGAATGTCTCAATGAAAATAAATATCATTGAGATAAGTTTAGAATGCAGCACAACCATCACTAAAAATTAGAATAATTTTTAGTCAATTTAAGATCTTTAATGAAAATTAGCCAACTGCAGTTATAATTAAGTTGTGAATATTGATGAACACAAAATCAATCCGCGGTTAAAGAAACTAATAATCTTACAGTTTGTGAAACTTTTAGGGACAGTGTGATAAAAATTGTTGAGAAACTTCCTGAAAAAATCCAACAGCAAATCGTGACACATATGATAAAAAATAATGTTGACTCTAATCTTGATGTAAGTAGAAAATGTGTAAATATTGATTTAAATTTCAGTAATGGTGGACGAAATACATGGGTCACAGAGAATAAAATTGAAAAGAAAGAGGTTGTGCTTGACTAAGATAATTGAGATCATTTTCCAGTCAAAATAGGAGGTTCACAGAACCAAATAAAAAATCACTAATTACTTAAGATGAAATGTTGGGACCCACGTGAAAAAATTGTGTGGAAAGCTTTCTACAGAAACTTCGTGTGGAAATTCCGTGTGGAAATTCCATGTAGAAATTCCATGTAGAAATTCCACATGTACATTCCATATGCAAATTTTACAAAAATTTCTACAAACTAATTTTTAACTAAGTTTGACTTCGGGTGATGAGCTGCGCTCTCGAAAATCACATTCTGGACAGTACACCCTTGCACCATGTATGCGAACAACATCTTCTTCGCGAAAATGGTGCTACCCACGTCAAAACCTTGCACCAACTCGGGCTCCTTGAATCCGCGAGATTAAATCAATACCCCAGGTGTGAAGAACAAATCTTCTTCAGGAAGTCTGGTTCTTACAGTACTTTAGGGTCCCTGATGTAAGTTCCTCGAGTACACGAGATTGAATCAGATTTTCCCGAAGAAGATGCGATGTACACACCTATGGCATTATATCAATCTCGTATCCTAGAGCAACCTACTCAAGGCGCCCTAAAGCACTTTAAAAATCAGACTTCCCCGAAGAAGGTGCGTTTTTCACACCGAGGGCATTGGTTCAATCTCGTGTCCTCGACGAACTTACTCCAGGGATACATAAGTACTGTAAAAACCAGACTTCCGCGGAGAACATGTATTTTTTGCACCTGGTGCATTGATTCAATTTCGCGTCTTGGAGGAACTTACTTCAGGGACCCTTAAGTACTGTCAAAACCAGACTTCCCTGAAGAAGATTTGTTTTTTACGCCTAGGGTATTGATTTAATGTCGTGTCCTCGAGGAACTTACTTCAGGGACCCTTAAGTACGGTCAAACCCAGACTTCCCCGAAGATTTATTTTTTGTACCTCGTGCATTCATTCAATCTCGCGACTTCAAAGAACTTACTCCAGGGACCCTAAAGTACTGTAAAAAGCCGAGTCCCACGAAGGAGACGTGCTTTTTGCATCTGGAGCAATGATTCAATCTCGTACCTTCGAAAAACTTACTCTAGGGACCCTCAAGTACTGTAACAACCAGACTTTTCCGGAGATGTGCTTTTACACTTGCGGCATTGGTGGAATCTCGTGTCCTTGATGAGCTAACGTGAGGGACCCTAAGGTACTGTAACAACAAGACTTCCCTGAAGAAAATTTGTTTCCTACACCTGGGGCATTGGTGCAATCTCGTGTCCTTAAGAACCCCACTCCAGGCACCCTAAAGCACTGCAGAAATCAGACTTCCCGGAAGAAGATATCTTTTTTGCACCTGGAGCAATGATTCAATCTCGTGTCCTCGAGGAACTTACTTCAGGGACCCTTCAGGACTGTAAAAACCAGACTTCCCAGAGAAGATGTACTTTTTTTCACTTGGGGCAATCGTGCAATCTCGTGTCCTCGAAGAACTTACTTCAGGGACCCTAAGGTACTGTAAAAACCAGACGTTCCCGGCGAAGATGTGTTTTTCACACCTGGCGCAATGGTGCAATCTCGTGTCCTCGAGGAGCCCACTACAGGGACCCTAAAGTACAGCAAAAATCAGACTCCCCCGAAGAAGATGTGTTTTTTGCACCTGGCGCAATGATTCAATCTTGTGTCCTCGACAACCTAACTTCAGGGACCCTAAGGTACTGTAACAACCAGACTTCCCTGAAGATTTGTTTTTTACACCTTGGGTATTGATTAAATTTCGTGTTCGTGGGAAGCTCACTACAGGGACCGAAGATGTGTTTTTCTGCACCCGGAGCAAAGCTTCAATCTCGTACCTTCGAAAAACTTACTCTACGGGCCCTGAGGTACTGTGGAAACCAGACTTCTCCTGAGATGATGTGGTTTTTACACCTGGGGCATTGGTGCAATCTCGTGTTCTCGAGGAACCCATGATTTGTGCAAGGTTTTGACGCGAATAGAATAATTTTCTCGTAGAAGATGTTGTTCGCATATCTGTTGCAAGTGTGTATTTTCCAGAGTGTGATTTCCGAGAGCGGAGCTCATTACCGCAAGTCAAACCTAGAAATGTTTCTAGAATTTCCGTATGGAATTTACATGTTGAATTTTCACATGGAATCTCCGTAGAACGCTTTCCGTAGAATTTTCTCACATGGGGAGACTGTCTGATCCTAAAAATTATCGGGAGCATATTTCGGAAAAATCTAGTTCATTAAGAGATTTATACAAAACAGGTATCTATGAATTTTATTGTGAAAATTAAATAGAAAAACAACTACGATATGTTGTTTACGCCCATGCTGGAGAACTTCTTGACAAATTTATTGAAAGTAGAAGCTTTGTAGGGAACACTGTTATTAACACCATGGCTGACGAAGGCCAAGGTTTTCATTAAATGAGTTTAACTATTATGCCTTAAAAATATTCGCCTAAAACGATTGATGAAGACAATTCTATGCAGCAGGATTACAACGATGAAAATGATCTAGAAAATTCAGAGAATTTTCATGTATTTAAAAAACGGATACTCTATTCTAAAGGTGGCGGACTAAGTGTAAAATCGCTCCCGGAATCAATTCATATTCAATTTCTACTCATCATGGTCAAATAAAGATAGAGCTTAGAAAAAAATAGCAGTTCTGATAGAATGCGGATTGAATCGGACAATTTGTTATTTACAGGAAGCTTACAAATTTTTTGAAAATAATTATGAATATATTATATTATTATATTTACCAATAGAATTAAGTAGAGCTGCTAATAATAGGAGCAGAGTATGAACGATCTTCATCTTTTCCAATCAGAGGAAGAACTGCAGTTAGCAGTCTAACTGTTGCGTATTCTGTTTCCTCATTCGAGCAAATATTGCGTCAAGCCTGTCCAGAGGAAACTGTATTAAGAGATTATTGTTTTACGAAATTGTGTTTCTATTCCTTAAGACAGGTTCGAGGAAAAAAATTTATTTGCCAAGTGCTTTAAAACTCATTTCACAAAAAAACTGTTGAGCTCTTCTTGAAATACAAGAAAGTATTTGTAATCAGCGTGATTTCCTCAATAGTTAAACAAAAATTACAGCATCAGCTTGTAAATAAAGTTTTTCACTAAAGAACAAAAAATGTTACACGTAGTTGTTAGAAAAATACCCATTTTTACAGTTAAATATTAACCAAAGTTTTGGTTCCTTCGGAAAATTTCTTATTTCTACGTGGAGCAAGTGTCCTGAGAAATGAATTACACTTTTTCATAAAAAAAATGTTGACAAATAATGTTAAAACAAAAAATGTTGATAATTAGGAAGAATTGGCCAATCTAACGTATCCGCATTAAAGGGTAGATATAAAAATTAATCCATGCTGGTTAATTAAAGCGAATTCGCTGTGAAGATTTCATTATTTCTTAACAGTTCCCATGCAGAAATTGCCCCGGTTGGCCCTACTACAACAAGGTTTCTGGTCGGATCCCGGCCGGGCCAACCCTGGTTAGATTTCATGGTCGGGAGCCGACCGGGTACTGGTCAGGATACTTTTGTTTGTAGAAATGACACATTTTTTAAGAGCCGTGACATTGTCAAAGACGTACTTAAGGATACTAGATGAATTATTATTTGAAAAGTATAATTTAAAGATTTATTAGATCAGTAAAACAGAATTTAGCTTTTTCAAATTTTATCTTAATGTTCTGTGTCACCGTCTGATGGCGCCCTTGCTTCTTCAAATTTTACCATTGAGTTGGTAGAGCCTGAGTCCCACTGCAGATTATTTCGTGCGATCGAAAGAGTCTGTCTTTGAAATTGACAACAGCGCCATCTGACACGCAAATATATCTCGCGAAGTTATTGGAGCAATGTTCATGAAAAATGGAAGTGAATATCAATTCATTTTAATCAGAAATGTTATACTACGGTTTAAAATTAATTATTTATTATAAGATTTCCTCTTAATATTCAATTGAAATTCAAGTTTCTTCTGAATTGGTGGCGCTGTTGCAGCTACCAATAGGCACCACGATACGATCAAGAAAACAAAAAAGAAGAAGTATTGGATAGACAGAGATAGAAAGAGTATGATTGTTTCGAAGTGAAGACCCGTCATTTGAACACAATTGGACCGTCTCTGTCTATCTCACATGATAGAAAGAGCGGTCCGATCAACTTCAGGCATCGAAGTCCCACTGTAGTGTTTTATAATGTCAAACTGTCAAGTGTTGATCTGAGAATGGTGAAAACTATCTTTTTCGTGGGCAGTTAATCTAATATTTGTAAAAGTAAGTGATTTTCTGTTTACTAACTACTTCGTATGTCTGGTTATGAAACTATGTCATTATTATCCACTATATAGGCATAAGTGCGTATTTCCCAATTGAAGTGTTGACGTGCGGTGTGTTGGTGAAAATACTTATGTGTTTTTGGATGCTGCTGTCTTTCAATGGTTAAACCAACCGAGCGAAAGAGTATCTGTACCGATTATTCAAGAGAAAGGTCTCCTTTTAAACGAGATGCTCAACGGCCCGCAAACGTTTTAAGTACGTAAACAGGAAACACATTTATTTTAACGTGTAACCCCAAAATTCCTTTCTCGTTTCCGTTAAATATTTAGTTTAGCCTTGTCTCTGTATTAGAAAAACAATTTTCAACATATTTTTTATCACGCAGTCAAATCCACCGGAAACGGTTCATGCGACCCTGACTGTTTACGTTCGAAGTGGAGATATTTCCGGTTGGGTTAGGGTAGGTCAGGTCCAAGGTCAGCCCCAAAACCAGCGCTACCTCCGATTTTGACTGTAAATAGATATTCGAAATTTTTATTACGTATTAAAAATTAGTTTTCCCGGCAAATCGAAAGATGACTGTGATTTTATAGTTAGAAGATTTTGAAAATTACTTAGATTGATGCGAGTATGTATAAAAAACAAAACTAACTAGAAAAGTAATGATAGTTAATTCAATGGGCAATGAATTGTTCAGTTTTGAAAGTAGTTTATTTTGAAATTATAAAATATTAAAGGGATGTTATTGACTGTTACGTGCTGCTAATTATTGTTTCTGCGGGTTCTTATTTTCCGTTCCTAGGGATATTTATTAAACGTTAGTAAAAATGGTTATTACCCATTTTTTATATTGAATATTAAATAGTGTTTAGTAACTTGTGAAAAAATTATTATTTTTGTGTGTGTAAAGATTCATAATTTTAGCTGAAAACTCAACTATTTAGTAGGAAATTAACTTTTTTGTTGAAAATTCATATTTTTGTTTTGAAAATTCAACTTTTTGTAAACAGTTTGTCCTTCTTGCTGACCCGCATCACCTTTTGATATAGGAGAAACAAGATATGATCTGCCACAGCCTCGGAAGCGTACATAGTTAACGCTCCACTCATGTATAGAGGCGCTCTCAGTTCAAATCCGGGCAGAGGTAGATTTTTTCTTGTTTCTCGAAAAATAAAAGACCAGAAATCGATGCTTTTTAATACTTAAGATCACACCATTAATTCATACTCTGGTCAACAATTCCTTATTTTTCATTGCGAGGGGTTATTATCCCTTGCTAAGTGTATGCATTTAGAAACTTACCTCCCGTCGATATCAATCCTTCACTTGATACAAAACCAGTGATAAAAGGAAGGTCCTTTATTTTATTTCGAGCCAAGATATTCAATGGGCTATCAGTCAAAATTGCATCTTTTGATGCTGCTTCATCAGTGGGTAACCAAGTCAAAAGAGGATACAGTTCTTTCACGCCTATCATTGCACTCACCAATTCAATAAAACTTTTTCCTCTCAAGCATTCTATCAAAACTTTGGAATTGATGTTTGAACAATTTACGGACTGGGCAATGTGCTTTATTGCAGGTTTGAATTCAGTTCTGCGTTGATATGACCTATTGGCTAACGCAGTTGAACTTTGAATAATATATTGATGAAAAAGTCCTGGAAAGAAAGAGAAATTAAGTTCATAATGTATTTGAATGGCGGTACAAACTGTTGTAATTTTGTGAGAATCTTATCAAACAACCTGTATCCAAGAACGAACCTATCATGATGGATATGATGAACCAATAATAATCAACTTTAGATCATTTATTTTTAACATACATATATGATAAAGGCAACATATGTGATAGTAAATATACCACTGTTGTATATTTATATATAATAATATAATTAAATAATTAAACATGCTTTTGGTATCTAACTCTTACTTAGCATATAAGGGGATATCAGAGTATGTAAGAAGTTAATTTTGATCAACTTTTATCATTATTAATCAGTATTTATTAGTATTTAATGTAATATCAGCCGTCTATAAACTGTGGTACCAATTTGCGGCGGGAGGAGGGGGGTTCGTCTTAATAACTAAGGTTGGTAAAAGCAGAGAGAGGGACGAAAAAACAAAGTTTGCGAATTTTTCGAAAAATTTTGCGCTAGATTTGACAATTTTGCAAGGGGACCGTTCAATAATAACTTAACAAGTTTGAAAATAATTTTCATATTTTAGACTTCAAACTCTTTCCCCCATTATCCCTTTCATCCATTATTAAAAGAATTCTTTTTTCCTCTGTTTTCAAGAAACTTCCTTTTTCCCCTTTTTGTTTTTCGCATGAATGCTAACTGAATTAATGAGATCTAATAAGAAAATTCAACTATTTTTCGTTGAAAGTTAATTATTTTTGTAAGGAAATTCCACTATTATATTTTTGGTTCAGAATTCATTTCGTTAGGTTAAAAATTCTATTATTTAGTTGATTTGATTGTTTATAATGTTTTTTTGAACTGTCATCAATTTTATAAAAAATTCCATTACTTGGTTAAAATTTTAACTACTTGGTTAAAAATTCATTTTTGTTTTGGTTGCAGATTCTTCTCTGTGGTTAAAAGCTTAACTATTTTCTGGAAAATTCGTTTCATTATTGCTTAAAATTAATTTCCTCAGTCAATAATAATTAAATCATTCCCCTTTGGTTAAAAATGTATCTATCGTAGTTAAGAATTCAACTGTTTGTTCAAAAAAATTTTTTTGCCTAGATGAAAATTTAACTATTTTGTCGAAAATTCGCTTAATTTTAGTTGAAAATATATCTTTCTCAGTTCAAAATTCAACTATTTGGTTGAAAATTTATCTTCCTCAGCTGAAAATTCGAAATTGATACTCCTAATTGAAAATTTATCTTTTTTAGTTGAAAAATTATCATTTTGTCGAAAATTCGTTTAATTTTTTGTTGAAAATGATTTTTTCTTTAGTTACAAATTAATCCATTTAGTTTAAATGTATCTTTTATAGATGAAAATTTAAATATATGGTTGAAAATTCATGCATTTTGTTCAAAATTCGTCTTTTTGTAGAAAACTAACCTTTTTGGCTAAAAATTCATCCCTCTTATTAAAAAATACAACTGTCTGGTTGAAAATTCATCTTTTTAGTTGAGAATTAAACTATTTTGTTCAAAATTCTCATTTTTGGTTGAATTCAAATGTTTCTGATTTTAAATAACAATTTTTTTTGGTCGAAATATCAACCATTACGTGTTTTGTTGAGAAATAATCTTTTTTTGATTTAAAGTTGAAAATTTTATAAAAAATTCATTTCCTTGCGTGACGATTCATCATTTTAGCTAAAAATTTAACTATTTGGTTGTAAATTGAATTTTTTATTGAAAATTCAACTGGTGCCTAGATAATTCAGCTTTTTGGCTACAAAAATCATCAATTTCATTGAAAATTCATGTATTTCGTTAACAATCCGTCTTTTTTAAAAGAAAATTAATCTTCTTGGTGTAAAATTTATCTTTCCGATTGAAAATTCAACTAAATGGTTGAGATTTTATCTTTTTTTATTGAAATATTAACTAGGTACTTGATTGAATCTTTAATTTCTTTCTTGTAAGTTAATCTGTTTAAAGATTAACGTGCTTAGTTGAAAATTCAATTCTTTTGTTGAAAATTCTTTCTTTTTTGTCAAAAATTAATTTTTTCATCTGCGAAATTAACTATTCCATTTTTGGTTAAAAAATAATTCTTCATGAGTGAAAAATTAACTATTTGGTAGAAAATTCATTTATTTTGTTGAAAATTCATCTTTATAGGTAGAACATTAATTTTATTTGATAAACATACGTCTTTTTGGTTACGGGTTCAACTATTTTGTGACAAATTTGTATTTTTTGTTGAATTCAACTGGTTTAAAATTTGTTGTGGAAAATTAATCTCTTTGGTGGACAATTCAACTATTTTGTTGAAAATACGTTTCTTTTGCTTGAAAGTACAAGTATTTGGTTGGTAATGCAAATTTTTGGTTAAAAATCTGTATCTGTACTTGCATTTTCATGCCTCATTTTTTTCATCCTTAATAGCTATTGATAGCTAGAACTATCTTCGATTTTTTATGTCGAAATAAAACTAAAAAATGTGTGCGTTCTAAAAGGAACGTTCCAGTCTCTTGTATCATTTACATCACTTGTTTTTCTTCTATTTTTTATGAATTTATGTAAAAAACAGGTGAAAAGTAAGGGACTTTTAGAAAATTAAGTACACTGTTATTGGACCCAACCGTACAAAGTTTAATTCTTTATTTCACTATAAAGTGCAGAATTAGTCATTCTGAGCCACCCTATAAAGTTCATTATTAACAATGATTTTTTTAGCTTGACATTAAAATCTTTTTACATTACCATTCGCAGCATCTGAAAGTGAGAGCAAATGAACACAAGCAGCACCAGAAGAAGTTCCAAAAAGTGTAACTCGATTCGCGTCTCCACCGAAGACATGAACATTTTGTTTCACCCACTTAAGGGCAAGCAGTTGGTCTTTCAATCCAAAATTTCCTGGGGCCACTGAATCGCCGGTAGATAAAAATCCAAGAACGCCCAATCGGTAGTTCATTGCAACAAGAACGATATCTTTATCCATTAAATATTTGGGAGAATAATCCGAAAGAGCAATACTTTTTTTGCTGAAAGCACCTCCATGAATGTAGACCATGACTGGCAATAATTCAGCACTGCTCTAATATTTTAAGAAAATATTAAAAATTATTGATAAAAGAAACGATCAAAGCGAAGAGATGTGAAAGAGGATTTTTGTGTCTACCTCAGAGCAATTGAATTTTAAGATAGGGGTAAAAACATTTAAACGCAAACAATTTTCAATTCCTATAATTTTTCCATTAGATTCTTGAGGGCAGACGGTTGGATCTTTATCAGCCAAGAACACACCATCCCAGGGTTCCACAGGCAGAGGACTGCTGAATCTAATTAAATAATAAATATAATCAATTATCTAATTTTTTGAATTTTCTCGAATTTTGTAAATCGCAATTTCCAGATGAGGAATTTTAATTCCAAAAATTTATTTATAAAAGAGAAACTTTAAATTGTAAATGAGTCTTTAATAAGCAAGGTAGCATTATTATGTTCTCAACGTTCTGACTGTTTTAAAACTGAGAAAAGGATTCTATTCATAACACCTTGCCAATATTGAATGAGGTTATATGTATTTATCTTTTAATAAACATTGAGAATTTTCTTCATCATTGATTTAGCAAATCAAAATTTCTCAATAATTAATACTATTTGATGATAAAAATTACCTCTGAATGTTTCTAAACATTATTGATAAGAAAGAAAATTTTCATTTCAATTATTTGTTAATGTTGGGAAGCATTTCTGTTCTCACCATTTTTCTACCACACTATAATCTGTCAACTTTTTTATACATTCACAGAGATGAGATAAATGAAATTATGGACAGAAGCTTAGATTTCGATAACCAAAAAATTACTGCTACCAAAAAATTTAAAACAAAATTTAGATTTTTGATGATTTTGAAATAAAATTCGTAGTGACTACCCTGCCGGCGCTGGCAAGGTTGTTGGTTGCGCACTGTTTTTTTCCTTCTGGGTGCGAAGTTCGGAAAAGCATGTAGCGATGTATTCTTATGCACTGATTACGAATATGGCCATGAAAATTGAAAAAAATGTCAAGGTCAAAACTTGAAAAAACCGCGGTTTTAGAAAGAAAAATTTTATGGATAAAACATTTTTTAAAACCTCGTATAATGATGTATTTCGATGCATTGATTACGAACATGAACATGAAAATACCTGCGAATATAATTTTCAATGTTAAAACTGGAAAAAATTACTTTTTTTTGCGAAGTGTAAACACTATCGGTACCGGTAAAAGCATATTTAAAGCATACGGAATGGACTGTCACGCATTTTAGAGTAAGGCCATGTAATTTAAGAGTTATTTGGTTAGTTTTTATGAGAATTTATGTTTTTCGCCTTCCAAACGTCCGTGAAGCGCATTTATGGCAACAAAAACTTTCCTTTCATTGTCCATTTGATTTTTCAATCATTTTTTCCAATATTTTTCATTCAGTGCACTAAAGACAAATTTCGAAAAAAGATAGAAACTAGTATTATTATATTCAGCTGTTTCTTTAAAATTGTAGAGGTGCTAAGAAAACCTCATCTTCAGTTTAAAAATGTCACATTATTTAGTCTAAATAAAAAGCTTTACTGAATTTTACACATGTGAACAGTTTTTTGAATGAATAATTATTGCTCATTTGATCTTATTATTTTAATTATTTATATTTATTATAATGTAATAATTTTATTTTTTGGAAGTTTTTACAATATTGCATGATAATTATACGAAGTCTTCTGAAAATTTTCTACATTTACTATTTTAATGCTCACAAAAGTTTTCCATATTTTAAATTTACCTAAATGGGCGCTGTTTATAATTGATTCAATGAGCGCCAACATTATCTAATTACTGAATTTTTCAGATGGTAAAGGATTATCTACCAATGTGAATAAATGTTCAAGATGTTACAGTTAATTTTTGATCATTTGGTACATTTTTTATAATAAAAAATATTTATAAAATATACCAAATGATCTAAAAATAACTACAACATCGTGAGCATTATCTAATTACTTTTAAAATAACAAAAAAGCATTATGATTGAATATTCTTATAAATTCTCGATAAGTTCTCGAAGCATCCGTAACATACCGGTATGTTACCCGTAATATTAGCCGATTTTAAATTACCGAGAATTTAAAAACTCTAGGGCTGGAAGGCACCCCTGTGACTGGTCACAGAAATAATGTTTTATATATATTAAACACAACTCTTGTAATTTAAACGAAATATCGATTATTTGCCATGCGCGATTCAAAATTAATACCTATTAATTGTTTTAGGCTGTACTATCAACTAGCAAGATGAACGATACCGAGGGTCAAACAATAACACCAGACACATGGGACGAAGCTTCATTGTTTAAAAGATTTTCGTGAAACATAATTTTTTATTTTAAGTGCTTCTTGATATTTTTAATTTTTTTAAAAATCCATTTAATCTAATAATAAAATCGATTATTTTTCATTTTTATTATGAGCAATTTTCATAATTTAAATGAATAATCTCTTATGTTAACCGAAAGTCCTATCTTTGACCTTGAAAATCATATTTTCAGGTATTTGCGTAACTGTATACGTAATTCGCTTTCATTTCGTATTTCGCTCTTCGCGAGAAACAGCCGGCAACAAGCAATCTTGCCGACGCTGGGAACTGACAATCTTTTGGGGCTTTTCAAGTATTTTGAAGGTTTGAATATAATAATTTTTTTTTAATTTCACGGAAAATTTGAATCAAATTTTTTCAAAATTAATTTAAAAAAATATTTCAAAATATTTCAAGTGATTTCCTAAAATTTTGGAAAAGAATGTAGAAAATTTCAAAGCAACATTTTTTTATTTTGCAAGATGGCAAAATTTTAAAATAGATTCAAATCAGATTGAGAGACATTTAGAAGCTCTGAAAGGATACATAAATAATTTTATTGAAAACAAAAGATAGGTTTTCAAAGATTTCGAACAAAAAATGCAGAAGATTTTCAAGAATTTTGAAAGGTTTCAAGAGAATAAAGAAATTTCCTTAAGATGTCTCGGAAAATTGTTGATGATTATTCATTTTGAAAAATTTATCTTAAGAGATTGAATCAGATTTCAAAATATTCCAAAAGATTTCCAAAATAATCAAAAAGAAATCTGAAATATTTGAAGGCAATTTTTGTAATTTTGCCAAATTTTTCCAAAATTTGAGGAAAAACTCAAATCATTTTAAAATAATTTCAGAAATTTTATAACGATTTTAAAAATAATTTAAAAAATGCGAAAAACCTTAAACAAAATGTAGATTTCTACAGATTTTGATATACAATTTTGCAGTTTTTTTTTTCAAAGATTTTGAAAGGTTTCAAAGTAATAACAAAATTTTCTTAAGATTCCCGGGCATATTTTAAGTGATTTTTCAGTTTTTAAAATTAATTGTAGAGGAATATTTTGAAATTTTGAAAGATTTCCGGACATTTATTGAATATTCCTAAATTAGTTTTCACGTGTCAAGAAGTCTCAAATATCTTTTGAACTACCTCAATTTTTTCCAAAATTTTGCAAAACCCTGTAAAATAAAAAAAATTTCTTAAAAATTTTCTATATACTTTTTCGATATTTTTTATATCTTCAAAAATCTTTTTGAATTTTCTCGAGGAACCTAGAAAAATTATATTTATATAACCTTCAAGCAAATAAACTAAGAAATTTAAAAATAAGAATTCATTCGAAAGTTTTATTTTGTATTAAAATTATTTTTTCCTTGATATTACAATTTGCCTAAAAATTTTTTTTCTAAACTGAAAATTTTTTTCTGGTAGCATATTCAACAATTTTATTGAAAATAAAAAAAAATAACCTTAATTTTGGAAAAAATTGAATTTATTTTTGATCTTTTTTTTTGAAGATCAAATGTTTTTCGTTTAGTAGTGCTTATAATTAATGGAATACATGTACATTATTTAATATTTCTTCCGGAATTGTACAAATGTCACGACTTTTGATTGAAAGCTGCTCAATTTTTTTAATTAAATTGTAATCACGAAACATTGGAAATGATATAAACTCAATAAAAATTTAAAAAATTAAGAATGTTTGTCTTACAATTCAGAAACAAATTAAAAATTTCTTTCAACTGAATAAAAATGATAAAAATCCAAAATGTCCCTATGCAAATTCAAAAATAAGTTGAAAACAAAAATTCCCTTTACCAATTTAGTAAAGAATTAAACAGCAAAATTTCCTTATATCCAACTCAATAAAAATATTAAAAATAAAAAAATAACTACTTTCAATCCAGAAAAAAAATCGAAAATTAGATTTTTCCAACTTGAAAGAATTCCAGATGAAACTCATTAAAAATGGAATAATTTGACTATTTAGGTGCCTGGAAAGGTTTTCGCAAAAACTTCACGATTTGAGACCATTTTTGTTTGTTTTAATTGTGATAGCGGTTTAAAAAAACCTTTTGAACAAGACTAAAAAAATTCCTTTTTCCAGAAAAACTATGACAGAAAAAAAATTTATCCCGAAAAAGTATTCACCTCAAAAAGATTTATTTTAATAATGACGGAAAATATTTTTTCAGACGAGGTTTGGAATTTTTGAAAGATGTATTGGTAAAGTTTTAATTTTTTCTCAACTTTAAACTTTTTAGTAAAGTTGGCAGATATTAATACAAATTTTGTATTTTGCGTATATTTTTTAATGGTATGTAGTTTTATTTTTGACTGAATCATCATACTTATAACTTCGATGGAAGCTCGGAATTTTTCAAAAACAATTTCATAAAGTTTTTTTCCTACGTTAAACTTTTCAATGAGGACGGAAAATATTAAGTTTGATGATTTACAAAATTATCAAACTCACGATGTCGGAAGGAGTTTGGAATTTCGCAAAAGCAAGTTTTAAAAAATTTGTTCTATTTGGATTGCTATCTTTTTAATAACAATGGAAAATATTTAGAAATATTTTTTTGTACCCCTACATTTTTTAGATGCATATAGTTCCATTTTTACTGAATTACCAAGCTTAAGAATTTAGTAGAGGTTCAACATTCTTCAGAAACAAGGCCATACAAATTTTATTTTTATTTCAGTTTCCAAGTTTTCCATGAAAACGGAAGGTATTTGAAAATATTTTTAAGTACGCGTACAGCTTTTAATAGTATATAATTTTATTTTTCACTGAAATTTTTTAAAAAATATTTTATAAAGATCTACATTTTGTTAAAAATTTTACGGTATCTGCTGAAAACTTTGAAATGTCTCTTAAAATTACTTGATTTTTTTATCAGATTTTATAATCTTACAAAATTTTATTTTATAGTTTTGACATCCCTTGTTATAATTCTGGAAATCATTTTAAATCACATATTTTTCAACTTTTTCTTACAATTCATTTTTCAACATAGAAAATCATCATATATATTTTTTGAAATATAACATGAATTTTGTATTATTTATTCTAAAGACTTCTTAGCCTTCTAACGATGTATCTTCTAACGGTTTTCCTTATTTTTAGAAACATTCTGTAATTCAAGAAAACTTGCCTTAAAATCTTCCAGATTCTTTTTCAAGAATTTTAGACATCAAAACAATTTTTTTTTTATTCTCGTGAAATGTTTAAATATTCTTCGAATGCTTCCAATTTTTTTCGATCATCAAAAAGAAACATTTTATTTTAAATTAAAAAAAAAATTATTTTCGAATTATTGTTTTCAACATTTCTAAAACATTCTAGATATCTTTTAAAAATGTTTCTCTAATTTCTTGAAGCTTCTGCAAAATTAAAAATTTTGCCTTAAAATCTTTCAAATTTCTTGAACAGCTTCTGATGTTTTCTCAAAATCTTCAAAAATCTACATTTTGTGTTAAATGTTGTGAAAGCGTTTTAATTATTTTTTAAATTTGTTAAAAAACTTCACAATATATTTTTAAAATTTGAAAAAACCCCGCAGCGCATGAATCATAGCTGTTATTATTAAAAATAATTGTTTATTTGCAAAACAGCAATCCACTATCTTTATTTACTATATCTTACTTTTTAAAGCTTTTGGCGTTCTACAAAACCTCCGCCACGCATCTTTTCCGTCGATTGTTATGTATTATTTATTTCGTCATAACTTTAAAATAGCGCGTAAACAAAAAAGGATTTCTCTTTCTTCCGAAAATAAATCCAAAAATCGATATTCAATCATATTTTATTTATAAACACAGTGTAAATCATTTCAAAAATATTTGAAGCACTAAATATTTGAAAATTTGTTTTCAAAGATATTTAGATTGTTTATTTTTTCAAACTTGTGAAATAAAAAACAAGCAAGGTCAATGTGCATTTTGTGTGCGTGCGCAATTGTAAAAAAATTTAATTTTTGTAGCCTTGGAACTACATTTTTTTGCTAGAAGGTCAAAAATGGAGGTAAAAAATAAATTTGACTTTTTTTAATTCAGGTTTCTTTTTCTCTTGTTTTATTGAAAGAAAAAAGCTCTTTGAATGCCATCAGATAAAAAATAAATATTGTATTATTTATTCTTAAAAATAAGCATTCAGTGTGTTACGCGTGGATACTATTCCTGTCGCGCTCATCAGGTATTTTTACTTCAAACTTTATTCAGTGCTGACGGGAAAACAATGGACTAAATGCATGAGATTCAGTCAATTTTTGCGCTATTTTGCTAATATCATCGTAAAAATTAATTTTTTTTATATAAGGGTATTGGAAAAAAAGTTTTTCCTTTTTAAGAACTATTCAATGAGATAATAAAATGATAATAATTATTATTCATTACTAAGATTTTATAAAACTAAAGTATGCGTAATGCAGGCCCACGATTTATTATAAATTATTTTTTTTAGTTTATTTATATTGATGCTATGATGTGTGAAGTGTGATATGTGAATTTTGTGATTCATGAAGAAGTGAAAAAGAGGTTGTGTAAAACCTACTTTTCAAAGAAAAATATTGACAATATTTTGATGAGATAAAAGTGTTTTGCAAAAATGGTAAATTGTTGTATTTTATACTGCAATAATTCACCTAAAAATGTGTTTTTCCTTAAACAAATCCCACGAGATCTCAAACTTTGAGAATTATGGATTCAGAATATCAATCGAGTAGATTGGAAAACAACTGACAAATCATGTGCTTGTGAAGTATAAACACTCTTTTAATTATTTAAAGTGAAATAATATATGGTCAAAGCGAAACTTTATTTGCAACAACTTTAATTACAGGTACATTTTGCATCTGATATTTATTATTATTATTATTTTCAGAATATGAATTTATGAAATTTCATCATTTAACTCTTCATCCTTTCCTGCAATT
This sequence comes from Andricus grossulariae, assembly GCA_011634705.1. Taxonomy (NCBI): domain Eukaryota; kingdom Metazoa; phylum Arthropoda; class Insecta; order Hymenoptera; family Cynipidae; genus Andricus; species Andricus grossulariae. Next base: position 215,779,902 of record JAABKJ010007545.1, on the reverse strand, counting down.
TATTTTTACTTTATTTGTATGTATAACCTTTTCGAACCAAAGCTTTGTTTCCAACCTACAAAATGTATTTATTTAGCCAATATTATTTATGGAAATTTGTTTAATATATATGCCCAAAAGTGAATTTTAATTATATTTCGTTTATTTTAAATACTTAATTCAATGATATTCTCTTTATTTTGTATTAAATATGTCGTGGAATGAACACTCTATTTGTAAATCGTGCCACTTTTAGAATAGCAGGTTCCAGTACACCGGCATCAATAAAAATTTGAGTACCCCGCGTCTTAACTCACCCTTGAGGATCTCTGAAAATACCTCATTCCGCCATATTGATGTGACGCAACACGCCGCCAAACGCTTGTAAATAAACCAGGCGATTCACGTTTTTTTTTTCATAAAAACGAAAAGAAAACAGCGCAACCATTGTTATTTTAAGCACAAATGTAAGAACACCTATGTCAAAAATCCAGGAAAATTATTTATATTTGTACTCAAAGGTGAGGAACAAGAAAAAAGTATACAAAATTGTTCGGCGTGACATGTGCTCTACCACATCTTCAACGTCAAAATCATTTCAACAATATTTAAATTATACTTTTATATTGAATAGAAAAATATAAAATATGTTTTTTTTTTCATAGCATAAAACTCGTAATTGACTCATATTCAACGGTGTTATGTATATATGGGGTGCCGGGATGTATGAGAGCTATGACTTCACAAAATCAAATCGTTTATTTACGCAACCAGTATTACAAAATAAAGTATTCATAAAAGTCACTATAAAAATATAGTTATAAAAATCTTATAATTATAAATTTTATAACAATTTTATAGAAATATTTATAAAAGCATCTATATGGTACGGGATAACATTGTTAAAACTGCGATTGAAGTATGTCGTACGGCGGTACTAGGAAGAAAATTTGGTGATGCATAGCGGAATGATGAAATTAAGGCAGCATAACAGGACAACAAAAAAGCGCACAAGAGAACGTGACACATAAGAGGTCTTGGCGATGAGGAAAGAAGTAGACTTGAAAATGATTACACACACAAAAAGAAAAAAGTTGAACGTCTAGTCAAGGAAAGTAAAGATAAAATCAAAACAGAAGAAGAGAAGAAATTAGAAAACGCCTTCCAAGAAACCATGAAACTAATGTATAAAGAGATGAAGGAAAGTAAAAGTACAGAGTTTGTGAGCATAAGAAACAACAAAGGCGAAATGCTATATGATACAAATTTATGGAGAAACGACACAAGTTGCAATAAAATGTATAATAACAACATTTTTTGTATAGGATGCACACTTTTTTTTGTCAAATGTCCACGTTTTGAGACCTTCTGAGCTCGAAAAACAGGTTTTTACAAATGTGTCTGTCTGTATGTCTGTAGATATTTAGTTTGTTAGCACGATAACTTTCGAAAAAATGAACAGATTGGGTTGGCCTTTGGTATACTCCTTTAGTGTTTCAAATTGAAGGTCAAGTTCGTTAGCACATTTTGAAAATTTTTGATACCACTTGTTTTCAAGATTTGAAAATTCTAAGTACGGTTATTAGTAGTACTCAAAAAGACGAACAATTTATTTTTATGACTTTTTCTGATAACAAAAAAATTACTGGAGTCATAGCATTTTCAACATTCCAAAAAACAAACGAAAATGTACATTTTTTTGCAATCACTTTTTGATAGAAAGCTTATTTTTTGTTTTAATCTTAGAAAAAGAAATTTAAAAAAATAAGAGAATTAGATTTTTGGACAAACGACACAAGCTATGCAAAAAATGAGTAGTAAAAAATAGCATTGAGAATAAAAAAATTAAATTTTTAGAAAAATGACAGAAAAGACGAAAAAAATTAATAGAAAAAGGTTGTTGAACCAAAAATGATCTGCGAATACGTTAAAAACTTTTGTTATCAAATTTTTCTTCGAACCATTTTTCTTTAGAATGCGTCTTTTTGGTTTAAATCGTAAAAAATAACATTGAAAATAAACAAATTAAATATATGGAAAAACGACACAAGTTGAAATAAGATGTTTATTAACACATTTTTTTCATAGGATGCGCACTTTTTTTAATTATAAAAACAAGATAATGTTTATACATTTGTTCCAAAATTTATTGAAATAATATATTTTTCAGGGTGACAGAGAATAAAATTTATAGCAAAATAAGAAACAAATATTAAAGTTATCATGATAAATGAAATTTGTAATTTATTTTGCAATATCTGAATTAGCAATCCCAGGCTGAAGTACAGAAATAAATATAATATACATTTGATATAATAGTGTTGAACCCAATGTAGAAAAGTTCGCATTTTGGACAAAATCAAGTGAAAAGTACGAAACGCGTGATGAGAATGTGTTTGGTAAAGCCGAAGGAGCTTTAATAAAAGAGAATTCACAATTACCAAATGACAGTTGTCGATGCTCTGACCTTTAACCATAAGAAGACTGTGCACAAATATGGGGGAAGTACAGAGACCGAGCGTGCAGCGCGAGATAAATATATTATCGAGCGCGAACCGCGAGAACGAACAGTCGCGCGCCCTAGGCGCGCTCAAACTCGCGAGCGGAGCGAGCCTCGCGCAAAGGGCTCGATGAGAATGTGCCTGCACCGCGGGCAGATTTTTTTAGTAATATTTGCACCTTGCAGACCATAAAACCAATTTTCCGTATGATAACAGAACAATTTTGCGTTTTATTAGGTTCCATTTAAAGAAATTTAGGGCACGATATTTTTTATTTTGTTGCAAAAAATGTGGCATTGCCACATCCAAAAATAGATGCTTTTTGCGCATGTTCAACTTAACCTATTTTAAAAACATTTCTTCATCTTTAACTTCTAATTTTATTTTATTTTTACGGACAAAAACTGAATTAAAAAAAATACTTAATCATTTCTGGTCTTACAGAAAGTTTGTGAAACAGTGATCAAAGCTTGAAACTTTAAAGTATTTTGACCAAAAGATTGACTGTAAATTAAATAAATAATGTTCTGGTCCTGACATGTCCAAAGTTGCAACCCCTATGATTGCAGTTTTCTATGAATAGCTCGCTCCCATTGCATGACAAGACAAAAGTAAGCCCTTGATAAAAAAAAATAGTTTTGTAAAAAAATTACATGAGCTTTCTTTTACTTTCAACTAATTTTATCTCGGAATGCACTGGGAGCGAGCTGTTCGTGAAAAACTGAAATTAAAACGAACGTTTTTTCAATTCACAGGGATCGAGTTAGCTTCCATTATCTGTGGAAAATTTTCACTGAGTTGTGCCGAAATATGAAAACTTTTAGAAAAATTGAAAAGTACCACTTTTCCGCGAAAAATCGAAAAGGTCGTTTCTCTGTAAGGACCCCACTCAAAATATGGCAAAGTGGCTTTTGGTGGATTTTACTTACACTCATTTATTTTTTATTTTATAAAATCAGAAGAAATTTCTCAAATAAGGACATGGACCAATTATGACTAGTTTTATTTTTTTTTATGCAGGGTCCTTTCGAAGAGTTCCTCTTCTCGCTTATGTAATTAAATCACTCATTTTTCCAACCTGATGACTGGGCTATATCTTTTGTTTACCTATTTTTATTTTTTCGCAGGATTTCTGAATTGCATTCATTTTGTGCTTGATTTTTATTCTATTTTGCGAGGAATACAATTGAAACTTTACGTAAATAGTAATCGGAAAGCATTCTACTGCCCCTTGGGGAAAAGAGTCAGGAAATTTTATTCGGGAGTACATATTGCAATGAAAAAATTGAGAAAAACAATGACGTTTTCACCGGGAACAACTCGACAAGTTCGTTCGAACATTGCAGATAACCGTTTTGGGAGTTAGGTTGGAAAAGTATTCGCTAGTATGTGAACTCCTTTCAAAATGTCAGGTTCAGTCGTTTTCGATTTTTCATTTTAATAAGTAATGCGTGTGGTTTTCGATGAACGAAAGAGTTTATACTGTCGCATTTTAACTTTTTAAATAAGATGTAATTAAAAACATAAAGTCGTATGTCCAATTTAGAACAGGGTGGCTGCAAAAATTGATTTCCAAATTCCCTGACTTTTCTCTGATTCTTTGCCGACCGAAGATAAAACTTCTAATCTTGTAACATTTTTAAAATAGAATCTTTAATGAAAGCAAATAAAACGTTTTAATTTAATTTTATGAATTTTGAACTTATTATCCTCAGGATGGTCACAGCCTCATTTACTTAAAAAAATGAAAGTGACCCGTCTAAACGAAAAAATTGACCAAAAAATGCGACTAATTCAAGTAAAATTAGAGTAAATCTAGGTCAAAGTAAGAAAATGAAAAGACTTTGATGAAATAATTCACGGTAAATTAATAAGAATTTGGGGTAATTTCCAAATTAATTCATAAGAATTTCAAAAAATATTGGAAAACCTCATCAAATCTTGACAACCCTTCAAAACTCTTCCCCTATTGTGAATTTTTTGGCAAATTCTATTCACTAAAAAAACTATATCCTGTGAATTCTTCGAAATTTTATATTTTCTGAAATCCTGAAAAATTCATTAAACACCTTGATGAATTCAAAAGACAATTAAAATCATCAAATCTCTTCGGAATATTTTATAATATCTTAAAACATTATATGTCTTGTAAAATCGTTCCATATCTTTCCAATTTCTAAGAAATTTTGTAAAAAAGAATGTACATTTTTTCAAATACCTTGTAATACTTTGAAAACCTTTCAAATTATTGAAATCAATTGAAAATTTTTTGAAATCTATCAAAATTCCTTACAATATTTCGAATCCTTTACAATTTTTTGAAATCCCTTGAAACTTTCTAAAGCTCTTCAAAATGCATTGCAAACTCTTGAAATGTCCTGAAATATTTAAAATTCTTCGAAATCTCATTGAATTACTGAAATCAATTGAAAATTCTTCCAAATTTCAAAAAATACCCTGAAATTTTTTAAGTTCTTTGAAATCCCTTCAAATTATTGAAATGAATTGTAACATTTTTGGGATATTTCAAAATATCTTCAAATATTTCAAACTCATCGAAATATTTTAAAATCCCTGTACACTTGTTGAAGGTTTTTCAAACTGTTCGGAAGTAATAAAAAATACCATTAAAATTCTCCGAAATACCTTTAAATTATTGACACCTATTAACAATTTCTTTGAATCTTTTAAAATAACCTAAAATATTCAAAATTCCTTGAAATCTGTCGAAATCCCTTGAAACTTGTTAAAGCTCTGGAGAATTTGTTGACTGAGAAGAGATTTGAGGAAAAAACTGACTAAGTGTAAGTGCGCGGGAGCCCCAACTATTCTTGACAGTTACTTTGATTGCTTCTTACATAAGTCCACTGACTTAACCCATTTTCTTCAAAAATCCCTGAATTTCCCTGAGAAACAAAATTCCCTGTCTGTTTTTTCATTTCCAGGTTATTCCTGACCTGCCATCATCCTGATTTAGGATAAGAATATAAATCTTATTAATTCGACTCATAAAAATATGTGATAATGTTCATAATTTTTGTGAGAATTTAGAGTATTGAAATAAAAAATGAAAATGGGTAAGGAAAATTGAGCTTGCAATAGAATTTAAGAAGCAGAAAAAGGAATGGGATGTTTCTTATGAAGCGAGCTTCATTTGTTATTGTCGTTGGTACGTGCAAATTCTTGTTCCCTAATGTACTGGCTGAGGATAAAAGCATTTTTCCACGCTACGTTAGATTTCATTATTCGCAAACAACGGGGTATTTTCACACGCATCTGCGAACACAGTTGTTCAAGTAAATGGTAAATTCGAATTAATCTCGCTCTGGTGTAAACGGGGTCTTGTGGAAAGAGATAGCAAATGCAAGTGTGATTAAGGGCGCGGGAAGTAAACAAATGGATGAAGGCGAGACTAAGGCGTCCATTGGACGCTGCATCGGAAGTAGGTCAGCGCGAAAAAGGATGAACCGCCTGGATAATATTCAAGCTTTCATAAGGGTGAATACCACCTAGTTGTTTCAAAATAACTTCAACCATGTTGCTAGGAAAGAGCCTTATTTTATAAATCATATTTTACACTTTGTTAATCTCTTTCCGGCTGAATAAACAAAATGTGTTCGTTGCTTCCTTCTAAACTTGAATAAGAAAATTTTGCGTTTATAAATCAACAAAATGATGTACATTGAAGGAAAGGAAAAGTGTACAACCTAAAGCGATTAGTTTCCCAAACAGCACAACATTTGAAGTCGAAGGGTTTACAATTAAACAAGAATCTTATTTTGAAAAATTTTGAGATGCATGATTTTCAGCAGCATATCAAATTGAGGTTCAAATTTAGTTATATTATCTGGAAACGGTCAATAAGCAACATCTAAAAACTCCCCCTGATCATCGGACAATATGAACACATTAAATGGTAAATACAACTCCGTAGCAATGAACAAAAACATCCCTCAGCAACATTTAAGAACATCCCTTAACACCGCCAATAACATTAACTATAACTTGTTGATAACAAACTTTAGTAACGGCTACTAACGTCCTCTAGCAACGGTCGGTAACAATCCTCAGCAACAGTCAGTAACAACTCTTAGCAATCATCGATACAATGATCCATAACAAACCTTGGCAACGGCTAATAACATCCCCAATGATCGGACAATAAGAAGACTGAAAAACTATCAATACATCTCCCTAGAGATGAACAATAACTTTTCTTAACAACGATCAATAACATCTCTCAGCAATGATCAATACAACGATCAATAACTACCCTTAGCAGCGGCTTATATCATCACCTATAATCGGACAATAACATCCCTTAAAAAGATCAATACAATTTCCTAGGAATAAACAATACAATCATTTGGCAACGGTCTATAACATCCCTTAGTATCAGCAATCAATAAGACTCCCTAGTAACGTATAATAACCACCTGTAGCAATGGTCAATAACGGTTGGGTTGAGGCGGTCTCTAGGGATAAGGGGGATCCTAAGATAAACGTGAGGTCCTGTGAAATCGAAGAAGTCCCAAGGGATCGAAGGGGTCCCATGGGATATAGGTAGAGGCTCTCGAGGGATAGGTGCGATCCCGTGATATAGAGCGTTCCTGAGGGATATGGTAGTCCCTAGGGATAGGATGGGTCCCATGGGATATTAAGGATTCCGTGGGATCAGGAGATTAGTTCCTGAGGGATAAAAGAGTTCTTGTGGGATAAGAGAGGTCACCGGGGATAGTTAAGGTACGGCAAGAAAAGGCAGGTACCATAGAATAAGGGGCATCGCATGGGATAGCTTGGGAACCATAGGGATGACTGGTTTCGAGAAATAGGTTGGGTCCCATGAGATTAGGGAGGTCCTGTGGCTTAAGAGATTACGAGGTATCGATCGGATCTTATGACATAAGGGGGCCCCGAGATATAGGTTAAGTCCTGCATGATGAGTAGGGTCCCCATGAATAGGTGGGGTCCCAGGATATAGGTGGGGTCCCAGGATATAGGAGGGGTTCAAGGATGAGGGAGTCTCGAGGGAAAAAGTACGACGGACGGACAGCCAACTGAAACTATGAGGGCTTCTTCCTGAGGAGGGGGGGGGGCGTTCCGGAAAATATTAATAATCCTATTCTATATTTATTCGTTTTATTTCTTTTTTATTATGTAATGTTACATATTATATATGTAGGTCCAATAAATATGAAGTCGAGGAGTTAACGATTCTTGAAATCTGGGGTTGAGCTTCCTGGAAGTCCCTTGAAATCCTTTAAATATTGTAGAAATCCCATTGAAAAATGTATAGATCAAATAGGAGAAAAATACTGGACTTCCGTTTCCGGCATGAAAGTGTTAGGAGCGGTAATTGAGTGGTTCTAATTGTAGTGAATTGGCAGTGGAATTTGAGGTAAGTTGATGGGAGGAGCGTGTCAGAGGGTTTTATGAGTGAGAGTTTGTACGTTAAAAAGAATTAAAGTGAAGTGTTGTGTGATGTTTTGAGAGCTTGAGATAATTTTGGGTAGGCTGAGAGGTTTGGTTGTTTAGCGTGAGGAGCAGGGTGGGAAGACAGGTGCAGCCGAGTAGCGGCGACAGGGAAGGATAGGAAGAGAGAAGCACGGAAGAAGGTACAATTCGCAGGGTGAGGTAGCATCGTGGAGACAGAAGCTACGCAAGTTACGTAGGGCGATACGTACAGAGGCTGCTGTGAATCGTTTTGTTGGATTCAAATGAGGAAGTATTCTGCACGCCAAAAAGTGAGACAAAAAAGAGGGGTCAATACAGGAAAATGGTAGAGAGGGAGAGATTGAGGGCAAATGGTTTTAGCTCAATCGAACCATTCATAAATAAGAAAAGGGATAGGGTGGAAAGAGGAAGTAGTGAAGATAAGATAAAAGTAGGGTCCACACTAAAAAACCCGAAAATGATCAGTACACCACCGGGAAAAGATCAAAATAGAGCGGGGGAGAAAGACAAGGAGGAAGACAAAGACGGACGAAAAAAGGCAGGAAGAAAGAGAAGAGGAAATAAAACAAGACATTAGGAAAGAAATTGCCGAATTTAGAAAAGAGATAAGAAAATAGAAAGAAGTTAGGGAAAATTGACAAAAAAGGATGCAGACTTTAGAACAAAGATAAGAAAACCAGGAGGAGCATAATAACAAGGTAGCACAGTTCGAAGATTGGATAGTGAAGATTAAAAAATCGAACCGGGAGATGGGTAAAGGGGAGAGTGGGGATATTGAGAAGGAAAGGCTAAGGGAAATAGAAAGAAGATTAGAAAGGAAAGAAAGAGATGAAGTAAAGAAAAGCATAGTGATAAAGGGTCTAAGATTAGAAGAAAAGGAATTGAGAGAAGAAGTGGATGATGTGCTGCAAAGGATAGATGCTAAAGTATAGATAGAGGAAATGCAAAGTGTAGGAAAGGAAACGCGAAGAGGAGAAAAAATACTACAAGTGGAACTAAAGAAATGGGAACAAAGAGAGCAGTGATGACAAAGAAGAGGTTGTGATATGGAAGCACGGAGAGAATAGAGAATTATTTGATATGGGAAGAAAGGAATATACAGTATAAGTCAAGACAAATACCGGAAGGGGAAAGACGTGAAGGCAAAAGAACGTGGGTCAAGTATGGCAGAATACAGATAGAAGGTGTATGGTGGGATTGGGGCGAAGAAAGAGAAGAGTTAGTATAGCAGGATTGGATAGAAAGGATAGGGAGTTCATGAGAAATTTGGCACAATGGGATGTAGCAGTAATGATGGAAACTTAACTAGATGAAAACGGATGGGAAAGAGTAAGGGGAAGGTTGCCAAGAGGTTACAAATGGCAATTTAAAAATTCAAAGAGGGATAATAAAAAAGGCAGAGCAATGGGAGGAATGGTGATGGAAGTAAGAAACGAATGCATAACAGGGAAGGATAAGAAAGGGCGGAAAGAGCAAAAAGAAGGAATAATAGTAGAAGAGGTAAATATGGGAGAAGTGAGGTGGAAGATTGTGGGGGTTCATGTGAACGGGGATATGCAGAAGAAATCAAAGGAGATGAAAGAAATGATGGAAGAAAATAAAGAAGAGATTAGGCTTATAATAGGGGGAGATTTCAATGCGAGAACAGAAGATAGAGGAGAAGGGAATGTGGAGGGGGGGTGAGGAAGTAAATCCAAAGACAAGATACTGAATGTGGAGGAAAAGAAAAATGTTTGAAGAGCTTGGAGGAGTTATGATGGTTCATCTTTAACGGAAATATAGAGTGAGATGAGGAACGGGAATATACACGCTCAGGAGGAGGAAGGGGAACGGTAATTGATTATGTAACAGTTGACGATGAGTTAAGAGAGAAGGTCAAGTAACTAGAGGTAGATCATTATGCAGATTCGGATCACTCAGTAAAGGAGAGGATAGAAATGGATGGGATGAGGAATGTAAAGAGAAAAAGAAGGAGGTCAGAAAGGAATTAACAAAATGAAGAAAAGAAAAAGATAGTGGAGAAGAATATAAGAGAAAAAAGAAGGAGTATACTGAGTTGTGTGATCGAAAGGACAAGAATAAAAGGTTTAAGGAAGAGGCAGAGAAGGCTAGGACGGAAGAAGAGGTTTGGAAAGTAGTAAATAGAGAGAGAAGACGAAGAAAAAGAGCTAACCTGGATATTGAAATGGTAGAATGAAAAAAATATTTCATGCATTTGCTAGGCGGGGTAGGGAAAAAAGTTAGAAAATGAGAAAAATATGGTAAAGAAAGAGGTGAGGAAGAGGACATGCCAAGGGAAGAAATAGTCAAGGTGGTAGGAATAACGAAAGATGGAAAGGCACCTGGTATAGATGAGATTCCAAATGAAGTCTGGAAATATGGGGGACAAAACTGAAGGAATGGGTATGAATAATGTGCATTAGAGTATCGAGAGGAGAGGGGTGGTCAGAGTTGAGAAAAGAAGTATTAGTGGTACACATAGTGAAGGAAGGCAAAGAGAAGAAGGTTAAAGATCATAGGGTGGCGATGCTGATGCCAACATTATATAAAGTATATGTAACGGGTTTGTCGGAGAGATTGAAGAAAGAAGTTGAGGAAAAAAATAGAACCACTGAATCAGACAGGGTTTAGAAAAGGGATGGGGGTGATGGACAATATATATGTTCTGAATCGTCTGATTGATAAAAGGATTAAAGGGGGGAAAGAGGCAATGATAGCAATATTCGTAGACTAAAAAGCAGCGTTTGACTCTTCGGACCGAGTCGAGATAGAAAAAGTTATGACGAAAAAGGGTATACGAGAGGGCTTAATAAAGAGACTATCTGAAATTTTCAGAGAGACAAACAGCAGGGTAAAGGTGGGAGAGCAATTAGGAGATAGTATCTGGTGAATAAAAGGTGTGAGGCAAGGATGTCCTCTGAGATCACTTCAATTTATTATATTTATCTCAGATTTTGAAGAAGAAATGAAGAGAAAGGGGTGAAGGATATAGTATTGATGGCAGATGATGAACAGGAGATAACGGGCCTGATTACAGGATTGGAGAAATACTTATATGGGAAAAAGTTAAATTCAAATGTAGAAAATATCAAGATAATGAGGCTTAGAAGAGGAGAACGAAGAAAAAAAAGAATGGACTGGTAGATGGAAGGAAGTGAAGTTAGAAAAAGTAAAGGAGTTCAAATATTTGGGAAATATCTTGCAAATGAATGGAGATCATAGAGCTCATATAAGAGAAAGGATAAGAAACGGCACGGAGATTGAAACAGATATTGAGAATAGAAAAAAGAAGGTTCAAGAAAGATTGGAGAAGGATATTGTGGTTATTTGATACGTTGGTATGACCGTTATTAGGTAATGGAGCGGAGATATGAAGGTGAAAGGAAAGGAAAAAGATTGAGAGTTTACAAGGAAGGTTCATAAGGCCAGGAGTAGACTGAATGACGCCCTGATATATAGTGAGACAAGAAGCACAAAGGGATAAATCAAGTACTAGAAGGGGTAAGAGAGCATGGCAGTTTCAGACGAAGTTAAGGGAGGGGAAGGGAGATCAGTCAATGAAAAAGTGTTTGAAGGACGTAAATGAAAGGAAAGGGAGGGCGGTAGAGCTAACAAGATGATAAGATGGTAGAAGAAAGTTTTTTAGTACTAGAGATATAGAAGAGGAGAATAGAGTAAGCTATTAGAAATTGGAGAGAAGGAACAGGGAAAGATAATTAATGGAGAGATGGGGAATGATTGAAGAATCAAAATATAATAAATGGTATAAGATGATAAAAAAGGAAGGAGTACCAAAGTATTGAGAAAAAGGATGGGAAGAGAGAAGATGGGCCAGAATAGCAAGATTTAGATTTGAAAACGAGGTAAGAAAGGGAATGTATTGTGAAAAGGAAGAGAACAGTAAGTGCAGAATATATGAATGGGAGAAGGAAACATAGGAGCATATATGGGAAGGTTGTAGGAGGGGAATGGAAGATAGAGGAAGCTGGCAAGAGAATATGGTAAAGATTCTAGGGAAGGATGGAATGGGTGAGGAGTGGATGAGGGAGTTGGAGGGGGCTAGAGGGGCGAAAGGGAAAGAATGAAACAATGGATGTGGAAAAATGGCAAAATAAGAATGAGATAGAAGAGATTTGAAAGTGAAGGAAAGAGGAAAGGGAAGTCGCATATATTAGAAGCGTAAAGATCTGTAAGTAGTTATTATTTAATAGTATAAGTAGATTAAGATGTGAACGTGCTTACTCTCACTCGCTCACTCTCTCGCGTTCGATCGCTTGCTCACTCTTCCGACAGTAAAATTTCAACAAAATGAAATCTACTTGTGAAAAGTAATTTTTAGTTTCCAAATAGCCAACTCTGTACCTGATTCAATAATTTCCATATCTTTAAATTAGCTGTATGACTTTGTGAGTGTCAAGTGTTATACAAAATTCAAACGTCAAGTATTAATTTTTGGTTAGTAAGCGAAAAAAAGCATTGATATAAGTTGGCATCCAAGTTTTGGGAAAGTATAAAAATTTGAAAAATAATTTTGCTATTAATTCAGCTTATCTTTATTTCAAATTTTGAAATATTACGAGAAATTCTGAAATGTTCGAAATCACTTAATAATTTATTGAAATATTCTAAATCCGTTTGAATCTTGCCGAATCTCTTGAAATCCCCTAAAATATTGGAAAATTCATTAGAGTCTTTTAAAAGCTATTAAAATTCTTTAAAATCCATTTACATCCTTTATAATATTCAGAAATCATGTAAAATTTTGTTAAATCTTTTGAAATCTTACGAAAACCTCTAAAATCCATGGATATACTTTGGAATATTTTGAAATATCTTAAAATCCTTTGAGATCCCATGAAATGATCGAACTTCCTTTGAATCTTCTAAAATTCATTAAAATCTATTATAATCCCCTAATAAGCTTTGAAATTACTTACTATCTTTTAAAATGTTATAAAATTACTTAAATGGCTTTAAGTTTTCAAAATCCCATTAAAATCCCTGAAGATCCTTTCAAATTCATGAAAATACTTCGGTATCTCTTAAATACCTTCAAAATCATTCGGAATCTCGTCACTATTAAAAAATCCGTTAAAATCTTTTAATATATCTAGAAACCCCTTAGAATCCCTTGAAATGTAATTAAATTCCTAGAATTTCTTTAAAATCTTCCAAAACCACTTCAACAAATTAAGATTCCGTCTGAAACTGTACTTGGTAATTTCTTTCAACTTTTGAAATCTTTTAAAATCATTGAAACTCTATGGAACCTCTCTTGATTTCTTAATTTCTTAAAATCGCTGAAAATTCGTTGAAATTCCTGGATACTTTCTGAAATCCCGTGAAATATCTTAAAATCTGAATGAACACCATGAAGTCCCTCAGAATGTTCTAAAATCATCTGAAAAAATGAAGATTCTGTCCGAAATTGTATTAGGTAATTTCTTAAAATTCTTGAAAGCAGGAGAACAATAGGATATACTGGCGATCCAGCAGCTAAAGGATTAAGAAAATCAAGAAAAGTGTACACATCCATTAGCCGGATCTTGGGTCATCCTTCGTAGAATATTTTATAGCTGAAATAAACGCGAATAATGTACATCTCCGAATACTTCCATTGCACAAACTCCAGCTTCCTACTACTAAATACATATACTCGTACTAGGTATTATAATAGTAGTAGTGCCTTATGGCAAGAACCACTACCAGTAAGAGGCCACTTTCGTCGCTGCAATAAAGGAGAATTCGTTCTCAACTATGCATCCTCAGGCTACTTTTCATTTCTGTCAGATCATTCCTAGCGAATAGAAGAAAAGCCGAGCATGTAATAAGATTCATGCATCTTCGGGTTTATTTCATAAATGCATAAATTGTATTGCCTGCTTACTGCAAAAGATTTATAATTTTGTGTTGAGAAAATAAAATTTTTCCTTCTACTGAAATTTTTAGTAATCTTGATCGAGATTGGTTGCTGTTCGAAAACTACATCACGCTCTCTTGAACACTTCTTCCACCCCTCCCCATCTTCATCACAGATGATCACACAAAGCTTGAACCCCCCAGGGTGACGTCAGGAACACGACGCCACGGCCCACTTTTTAAGTCAAATTCTTGTCCTCCATTTCGTTCCACAAACGCCTAAAACAAACACAAAAAAAAAAAAAAAAAAAATATTTTAACCGGCACCACAGCCCAAAATTCCCTTTTGGAATCTAACTCGCGTCAGCGTGGCTGTCAAGGCTGCTGTGTTGAAATATAAGTCAATCACGACACCGTCTGAGTCACGATGACTCTTAAAATTAACGCATCTGTGTCATATTTAATTCAATATAAAATGCTTTATAATTTTCAACGAGAACATTTGATTTTTTAAACCCGGAAAGATCAATTCTTAACCAAGAAAGATGATTTGTAAACCAAACAGTTAATCCTACAAGCCAAGAAGATGATTTTTTTTAGAAAACCGTTGCATTTTGAACCAATAAAGATGTACCTACAACCAAGAACTTTTAAATCCGAACAAAATGAAATTTAAATTTAAAAAGGTCAATCAACAAAGTAGTTGTCATTTCGAACAAAGAGATGAGTTTCTGACAAAATAAAAGAATTTTTAATAACATTATTCAATTGAAAACAATAAATAAGCGATTCGCACGCGGCTCGATTCGTTCGCAAGTTTGAGCGCGCCTAGGGCGCGCAACTGTTGGTTCTCGTGCTTCGCGCTCGATAATATATTTATCTCGCTCTTCGCGCTCGATGATGAGTTTACCTCGCGCTACGCGCTCGGTCTTTGCATTCCCCCCACATTTGCGCCCCGACCTTTTGAAATTAAAGGTCAAATCATCGACAGCTGTAATTTAGTGATTGTGACTTCTCTTTTGTTAAAGCTCCGCTGGCTTTAACGAACACATTCTCATCACGTATCTCGTGCTCCGCACTCGATTTTTTCCAAAATCTGAACTTTTCTACATTATGCTCAACACTATTATATCAAATGTATATCATATTAATTTCTGTATCACAGGCTGGTACTGCTTATTGAGATTTTGCAAAATAATGTACAAATGTTATTTTTCATGATTACTTCAATATTTGCTCCTTATTTTGCACTAATTTTTCTTCATCGATTCTAAGCGCCTCCCAAGTTGCCTCATCTATGCGTTCATTTATCTTATTCTGAAAATCTATACGCACTAATTATTCGCTTAATTGAATTTTCGCACTTAAAACCCAGTATGATTTATGTTTAACTAGAAAAAAAATATTTGCTTCATCATTTACAATCGAAAATTACTGCCATAATTATTTTTAATTTGTTGAAAGTGAAATTACCTGACTTTTCTCAAAGCTGATCAATATACATGTATATGAAATTTAATATACAGCCTCTTAATTAATATTTCATAGCCCGAAATTTTAGATTTAATATACAACTGTATAGTAAATCTGTATTAAAATTGCAAACATTTTTAACAGTGTATAATTAGCTTTCTACGCTCTTATTGCAGAAGTAGTACACTTTTTCGGCTTCTTGCTCACAATTTGTTTTGTTTTATAACATTTTCCGTATGGAAAGATACATTATAATCGATAATAAAGTACTTCACATTTAATCCTATATATCTCTTTCTCGCTATATGAATAGTGGCTCCAATTATTTCATGATCGATTTCCCTTTTGTATTTTGGGTACACGTATTTACAGTTGATTTATTAGAATCATGTGAATCGCTCAATTAAAATGCGATTCTGCGCATCCAGTAATCGGGATTTGGGTGAATTGGTATTTTGTCACTTAATAAATCATTGCTGGCCCTGCACCAGGTGTCGTTAATTTAGCAAACTCGCTAAATTATCTACGGCCAAGTGTACAGCTTTTATGCCACGAACAAACGAATTTAAATTAAACACGAAGTCCACAGGCTGCTCTGTTTTATACTTTGACAGACGCGTTTCTTGGGATTTGCAATCTGCATCTTATGCCTCGTCTAGTTCAGTCAAAGGACTATGTTGTGTCGACGTGAAAAGATCTTGGCAAGTCTTGCGTATAAACAGTATTTACTTACAGAAAACACGTGCACACGTCATATTTCAAAACGCCACTGCATGACAGTCATAGAAAATAAAAACATAAACGCGGTACTCTCTGAATCTGCAAGAATAAGCCCGTGTGTCCATCATTTTTTCTCACTTCGAGGCGTGGAGTCTATTTTAGAGTAAAATGATAATTTTCCAAGAGCAGGCCTCGTACTCATATGAGCAATTGAAAATAGTGTCAATAGTTTTCCCTGACCATTCATGTTTACAGACCAGAATTCTAATCTTGTAACATTTTTAATATAGAGCCTTTTAATAACTGAATCAAACCATTTTTATTTTTAATTCAAAATTTTTTAAATGTATTATTCTGGACAATTACTTAAAGTGCTTCTTACAGAAATGTCCTAACTTTTGCAATTTTTTGGTCAAAATCTCTGACTTTCCCTAACCAACTAAATTCTCTAACTTTTCCCTGGTTTACAGGTTTTCCTACATCTGCGATCAACCTAAATTTTCTAAATATTAAATCGAAGGGTTAACTATTTTTGAAATCTCTTATACAATATACATCTCACATAAGATCACGTGAAATCCTTTCGAATCTTTTAGAGTATACCCTAAAAGCTTTAAAATCCGCTGAAATCTTTTAAGAACCCCTGAAATCTGTTGAGATCCTTTACAAATTTCTGGAAAACTCGTCAAGCTTTTTCAAGCCTTTAAATATTTTAAACCTGTAGAAATCCCTTACAATCTTATCATTTCTTTTAAAATCATACGAATCCCTTACATATGGCGAAACCCCTAGAAATCCCTAAAAGTCCCATACAATTTTATTTTATTAATTTATTTCCTAAAGTTCTGTAGAAAGCCGTTGGAGTCTCCTTAAATAATTTAAATACCATTGATATCATGAATAACTTTTTTAAATCCTTTCTCACTTTCTGAAAACCAAGGAAAATTTTTGAAAACCCTTTAAAAAACTTTTAAAAACCCTTGAAATCCATAGCTCCTACAAAAATCGATTAAAATTCCGCAAAACACCTTCAAATCTGTAATTTATATTTTTCAAAATTATTTAAAAAATGATAAAATCTTAAAATCTATATGAATTCCTTATAATCATATGAAATCTTTTTATTTCTTTGGAAAACCTATGAATCCGTCAAATATTATAAAATTCCTTGAAATACCTTAACATTTTGAAAAGACCCTAAAAATGCCTTCAAATCTTCGAAATCTTACGAAATAATTTGAAATTCTTGAGACATTTTTAATCTTTTGAACTTCTCTATATTCCTACAAAATTCGTTAAACTCTTATGAAATTCTGCAGTATCTTTTAAAATACACGGTATTCATTAAAACCCTATAAACAAAATTTAATTATCTAAATCTTGTGAAATTTCGTACAACTTGAAATCTTTAATATCTTTTAAAATTCCTTAAAACCCCTTGACATCTTAAACATCCTTTGACATCTTTGATATTTTTTTAAATCACCTTGAAATTGATTGAAAACTTTTAAAATACTAAACACCCTAAAATCTTTAGAATGCTTTGAAATCCATTCAAATTTTGTAAATCTTTAAAGTCCTTGAAGATCTCATATAATTTCTGCAAAAACTTGGAAAACTTTGCAATCAGATAAAACTTTTTGAATTCCCTTAAAATCCTGTTGGATCTATGGAATACCTGAAATCCTTAAGAATCTTTTACAGTACACTAAAAGTTTTAAAATCCGCTGAAATCCTTTAAGAATCCTTGAAATCTGTTAAGATCCTCTAAAAATTCTTGAAATACTCGTCAATCTTTTTAAACCCGTTAAATTGTTAAAATCCTGACATATCTTTTGAATTCTTATAAATTCTTTTCTTAAATTCTCCCTTGCAAATTGTGAAATTCCTAAAATCCGTAGAAATCCTTAAAAATCCCTTGAAATTTAAATTAATTAAAATTATTCCCTAATGTTCTCTGTAAATCCGTTGGCATCCCATGAAATCTCCTCAATACGTACCATTGATATCTTGGATATCTCTCTAAAATTGTTTAAAATTTTCTACAAACCAACAAAATTGTTTGAAAATCTGTTAGAAATGTTGATATCTCGTTAAGTTCCTTGATATTTTTTTAAATACCCTAAACTCTTTAAAATACCTTGAAATCCCTAGTTCCAACAAAAATTGAGTAAAATGCCGTGAAAAATCTTGTCATTTGGAATATACATCTTTCAAAATTCCTTTAAAACTGATGAAATCTTCGAAATACAATGAAATCTCTGATAAACTGTAAAAAAATTTCAAATGCCTTGAAATCTATATCAATTCTTCATAATCTTATGGAATCTTTTCATTTCTTTTGAAATCCTATGAATCCATCAAATATTTGAACATTTTTTTAAATCCCCTGAAATTTTCGATACATTTTAAATCTTGTGAAATCTTACGAAAAAATTACGAATTCCTCAGAAATTCTGCATGAGTAAGAAATTTAAACGAAAAGCTGTTGAGGTCAGTCCAAGTATTGGAAATTTTTTTTTTTCAACAGTTACGATAGATTTAACAAAAGAAATCTGGATTTTAATTGAATTTCGTGATTAAAACTACACGATAGCAGTATTCTAACTTGAAAATGCTGTCTGTATATTGATAAATCGGTTGCCACTCAATGTTTTCGTAAATTATGCGGAAACATAGTGATTGGTCACAATATCTGAAAATAAAATGACTAATATCTTTGCAAAAATCAATTCAAAATTGTTTAAACTTTTTGTAAACTATATATGTATATAATGGTTTGTCACTATGTATTACGAATAATGAGTGGAAATCATGTCAAAAACAGTTTTTGACTCAGGCCAATGATTATACGATTTAGTGGCTAATCACTGTGCTTTCAAAATCAGTAATCTATAACCTATAACCTGATGTGACCAACGAGGTGGCCAATGACTGTATTTCACAACATTTCTGTGGCCAATCATTCAATGTCCTATGCTAATCACTATTTTGGCATGGCCAATGATTGTGTTTCTCGACATTATTGTTGATTTCTCTAAATATAAATTATCTACTACTTTATCGCTCAACTTACTACGGTAATTTAAATCTTAACAAAATTTATCATCCATCTGCGTATTTTAGAATTTCGTTCGGCACTTATAGTGTTTTTGACAAATTATTAAACTGAAGAAATTCCTGAAGTGCCCAATGAGTGTACCGATTACCCTATATTAATTAAAAACCTTTACAATTTTTTAAATCTTGTGAAAACCCATACATCTTGAAATCTTAATTATATTTTTAAATTCCTTTAAAAATGGTTAAATCTTTGAAATTCTCTGAGAGCCCGTAAAATCCCTAGAAGACCCTTAAAATCTCATTCCATTTCATTTACACCGTAAAGTTTTCTATAAATTCGTTGAAACTCCCTACAATCCCTTAGAAATATTTAAAATCCTCTGATATCTGTGATACCCCTTTAAAGTCAATTGCAATTTTTTAAATCTCTTGAAATTTCTTGGAATCTTGTAAAATACAAAATATCCTACAATATTTCAAACCCTGTCAAATCCATTCAAAAGTTAAAAAATGTTGAAATCCTTAGAGATCTATAAAAGCTTGTAGGTTTTTTAAAATCTGTAATTTATCTTAAAATTTGTAATTTCTCTTAACAATCCAGAAAAAATTTGGATAACTTCGAATTTGGAATCAGGTGATGCTTTTTGAAATGTATCAAAATCCCTTGGAATCTTTCAAATTTCTGAAATCAGTTAAAATTGTTTAAACCCCCTGGAATCTGTAGAAATCTCGTGAAATTTGTATTAATCCCTTAACCTAGGGAAGAAGTTTAAAAGCAAAGTGTGAAAATAGTTGCATTAGCGAGCAATTTGAGGAAATAGTAGTATCAGTATCAAATTAAGATATATTTCAGAAAAATAAATACGAGTGAGTCAAAATGTCAAAATCGGTCTAGTGATAAATTTTACTTTCTAAATATCACTAGTTAGATATAAACTATTACGCCACTCCTAAATTTGTTCTGACACATTTGCTTTGGTTGAATGTCAGGGAGAAGGAATAGGATTGGAATTTATGATACTTTTGCCTGCCGGGAATTATGGAATCAATAAATCAGTTTCCACTTCCTTTTCTTCAAGTGAATTAAAACTGACATGTTTGGGACGTATCTATTCCGAATCAATGGAAAGTAACAATACTTGACCCGCCCCTAAAAGATTTGGCTTTGTCAGTCACAGGCAACTACCAGTGACTCCTCGTACATTTAGGTAAAGTAAACAATGACGCTGAAGATGAGCAGCTGACTGGTTTCTAGTGGTTGTGAAACATCTCTTTACCAATGGGGTGAGACAAGACATTTGACAGTAATAACTTCCATTGGGTCTATGTCTATTCCAAATATATGGTTGAAGACCTCGCTGAAGACAAAGCCGCAAGAAATTCGGCACCACAATACTGGTGGAATATTTAAGCAATATATCATTGTGATCTACTTTTACTTCTACTACTGGCTTTCAGTCCAGTCATTTCATTCGGTGCATTATTATTAAATTCAAATGCTATTAATCCTCACAATAAAAGAAAATTTACTTATACAGGGCGGGCACTCATACTTTAAAAAAATTCCAGGCTATATATCCCGGCTTTCTCGCCCAAAAATTACATTCTTCCCGGTTCACACGTTTAAGCGTTTATATTAGTAATTATTGAGTGCTAATTGCTTTATTATAAAAATTTTGAAAAGAAGTAAACATTTTAGAACTCAAAACAGGCGAAAAAAAGGTGATTTTTCAAGAAAATAGGGGGAATAAAGATTAATTGTCAACCAAATAGTTGCATTTACAACCATATAGTTGAACTCTCAAATAAAAGAGATCCATTTTAATCTAAAAAGTTGATTTTTCAACCAAATAGTTGAATTTTTAACAAACAAAAAATGAATTTCCTACCAAAGAAGATTACTTTTCTACCGAAAGACAAATTTTCAATAAAAAATGATAAATTTATATTTAAAAAGGCGAATGTATAACAAAATAGTTTAATTCTCCAAAAATAATGAAATTTTACCTCAAATAGTGTAATTTTTAACCAAAAGAGATGAATTCTAAACGCAAAATATAGTAATAGCCTTTTCAAAGAAAAAGAATTAACTTCCAACCGAAAAAGATAAGTTTTTGACAAAATAGTGTAATTTTCATTAAGTTTAAAAAGTTAAATATAAAATGATCTCCGATATTTTAATGGGGATGGATGATAACACTCAGCATAATTTCAAATAAATTTTTTCCGAAGAGCGAGACTATATTTATTGTAAAAGTATGGTCAGTGGTCGCCCTATTATATATTTTACATAAATAAATGTCTTAGTTTCAATAAATTATGCAGATTGGCTGAAATTCCAATCTATACAATGTTTTGAGTAGCTAACTCTATTTCATTTTTCGAGGGTGTCGTTTCAGATCTAATCTAATATCCACGCACTTACTAAACATATTCATGAGACACATGAGACTACTTTCGTTTTAGTGGATCTTGAAACTGTCTCAGAGGCAATGAGACGAAAATGTGAGAAAGTACAAGCAGAGGACAAGGTGCAATTTCTGGTGTCGGATGAGTGACTGGCGCGACGTTGAAGGCGACGAGATGTCAGAATGACTTGAACATCCAGGAAGAGTAGAGACGTCTCCGAGCACAACTTTTCCAAAACACTGAATATCTCCGTTTCTTTAACAATTTGTTTTTATGATACATTCTACCTGATGCACGAAGATAGAACGACAAAGACTTTCTCTTCATAATTTCGTATTCATTTTGCAATTAAAAAAATATTATCGCCCTCTATAAGTCCAAACTAATGAAATATCACTAATCACCATAGTGAAATTCTAATAATTTTGTTAGAAAAAAAATGAGTCATGAGGGATTACCCACTAGAAATTTTGATGTACACCAGAATTCAAAAGAAATTACAATATTTAAAGATAATTTGAAGTAATTCATAATAATTCAAGAGAACTCGCGGTAAATTCAAGGGAATTTAGAATAATTAAAATAAGAATTCCCATCCAAGGATGTATCCAAGTATGACTATACCTATAGACAGCCCTTAATAATTTTTAAATAAATAGACTTTATTGGGATTATTGGGTGCAACGAACTGAGATAGTTTCAAAAACTATACGCGTGCATCAAAATTGTACAAAAATTAGTCTATTTAGGAAGCTATAACTTTTCTGCAGGAAAAGGCAGTAACTGCAAAAAATCGAAGAATGCTTGTATCGAGATATCGATTTATTGATTTAGTTATTAACAAACCACAGAACCGCTTCGGAATTTCGGCAGCATCTACATTTTTACATATTAATTAACAATTCTTGTTGATTATTTTATATGAACAGTTAGACCGCCTCGAAATTATCCAATTACAATCGAAAAACTAGTCAAATATCTATTAAATTAAGCGGAATATGGAAAACCAGATCCAAATGTTTTCATCGATTTTATCTTTCGCTGATTTTTTAATTACTGCCTTCTTCTGTAGTTTTTCCATAGAACGGCAGAAACACACACGAAGGTGGAAAAAACATGTTCGAAAAATGAAAATGAATAGAGGTCGAGCTAGTGCTGAAAAGTTGCTATATTTCATTAAAAATAACAATCTCTAATGACTCTTCGAAATAGAAAATGGTCTTCTACGGTGTCGCTATCATGACGAAAATTTTGAAGTTGGAGAATTAAAAAAAATAGTATTATGTATGTCCTTAGTTCGCACTGGAGAAGCAATCTTAATTTCCTTATATACACATCAAAAAATTTTCTTTTCAGACCTTACAGCTCTTTAAAAAATGTATAAAAACACTAAAATATACATTTTTAGGAAATTTAACATCTAAGAAAAATATTGTTAAGATCTAAGGAAATTATGGCTTGCGTGTTCATTACAACTCAAATCATATGGCACACATAAAACAAAGAACAAAATTTGAAAAAAAAATGAACTGAATCTTTAAAAAAATGTCATTTTGTTCCTTTCCAAAAAATTCTCAGTTGAATAAAAGTTATATTTTCTTCCTCATTGCGACACCGTAGGACCATTTTCGATTTCAAAAATTCATCAGAGATTTTTATTTGTAATAAAAAGTAGCAACTTTACAGCACTAGCCGCATTTTCGATGTTCAAAAGTGTTTTATTTTCGGCTAACTATATTCTACATGTCACTTGACATTGAAAAATTGGGATCGTTGTTGGAAGCCTAAAGGCTTTAAGCAAAAGAGCGTCTGATCATAAGATCAAATGAGTTCAAATAATCTATCAAAAGCTCCAGAAGAGGTAAATTGATCTAAATTCAAGAGAATTAAAAATAATTCACAAGATTTCAAAAGAAATCAAAAGGATTCAAAAAACTTTTAGAGAATTCAAGACTATCCAAAATACTTGAAGCGAATTCAAGAAAATTCAAGAAAATGGAACAGAATGAGAAAAATAAGAAATCAAGGTGACGTTCAGTAGAAAATGAGAAAAATAGAAGAAAAATACGAATTCGATTAGTCGAAATATTTACTATGTAAGTCAATCAACGAAAAGTAAGCAGTATAGGGTGGGTCGAAGAAAAAAAAGTTGGTAATAAAAAGCAGCCACGGAATTTTGGGTACATTATAAACTGTAAAATTTGAAACAGATGGATCACTATCCTGAGGCTTGACGAAACAAAAATAAGTTAAAAATATTCTTCATTGTCAGAGTTTTGCAACAATATCTAATAATAATTTTTCTTTTATACTACACAATATGCCCAGTTTTCAGAAATCTGGTAAATTTTCAATATTTTCCGTTTTTACAGGACAAAATCTCATTTTCATAATCATCAAAAAACTAAAATAATTTTTAAAAGCTTTGAAAACTATCCTAAAAGTGCTTTGAGCATAAGAAGACTTTCTTGCATTAAAAATTTACAACAACAAAAGATTTAGAATATTTTAATAATCAAAATAGCCAGATCCTGAATCAAATGAAGATTTAAAAATTTGTAAATTCAAGAGTTTTGCAAAACTTCATAATATTAATTCTTGTTTGTTTACATAATATGCCCAGATTTTTAAAATCATGTAAGATTTCAATATTTTCAGTTTTTCCAGGACAACATTATTTTAGTCTCTTGAGGTTTATAAAAATTAAATTATGTCCTATAAAAACTGAAAATAATGAAATCTTACCAGAGTTTTGAAAATTGGGCATATTACTTAGTATACGAAAAAAATGTGTGGCAGTGGGGCCACACGGCGACGGCAGAAGTGAAACTTTACGTGCGCTTAGCGCCATATAAAGTACACTAATACATTGAGGACAAGCATTTGTGCAAAGAAGCTTGCATACTGGTGAAGTAGTGAGGAGATCTCATAGTAAGGGAGTACAGAGAGAGAGAGAGAGAGAGAGAGAGAGAGAGAGAGAGCACATATATATATATACTTCGCTTAGCGTGGGAATAGTGGGGATATCGAATGGGAGCCTTTTGAGCAATTGCGATTTTCTGCACAAAAGGGAGACGCTAATACTGAGAGAAGGTATAGAAAGTATACTTGCAAGAGAGAGAGAGAGAGACTTCCGTTCGTACGTTCGGTCGTTTTTTTCCTTCAATTTACTCCCGTCCCAAAAGAAGTTCCTTTCCATAAAAATAATATTGCCAATTGTTGCAAAACTCTGAGAATTATGAATTCTCTGAAAATGTTCTGAAATCTTTTTAAATCTCCAGAAGTCACTGGAATCCTTTCAGAATGACTGAAAGGACTTGAAATCACTTAAATTCATTTGATGTCACTTAAATTTGTCTAAATTCACATGAAGTCATATGAATTCATATGAAGTCACATGAATTCACGCATGAAGTCACTTGAAATCACTAGAATTCGAGTTTGGATCTGCCTATTATTTATTTGTATAAAGCTTTTAATTGAAAATTGCTGATCAATCGATTCATTTCACTCCCAATTTTTCACATGACTTTCACTCACTGAAATTCGAAGACACGTAACCCTCAAAGAACCTGCATTTACCATATTCAGAGCTGAATTTCCATTCTATCTATGAAGGAGCATATTTCAAAAAGCCAATAAAAGTATATAGGCTGACATAAATTCCTAATGTGAGCCTATTAAATAACAAAACGCCATAACTCCCCGACCCTTCGAGCCTCAGTATTGTTCACTTCCCCGTAAAAGTCAAGTAGAAAAATCATAGTTCCGGCTCCCTTCTTTGGTAATTCCACGAAGCACAGTATAGGCGTCGTCTTTGGAGCGGACGTTTAAAATAGTCGAATGAGCAAAAAAAGGGAGGAGAAAAATAAATCGTCGCAAAGTCCGGCGCGTAATTCGAGCCAGCGAAACGTTTACAAATTTCATGGCGGGGAGTTTGGTGAAGTTTTGGAGAGAAGTTTTGGATCGTTAACGGGACGAGAACGATCTGTGCGATTTAGTGTCAGCAATAAGGATCTGGAAGGTTGGGGTCAGCAGGTCGAAAGTAGGAATTGCCTTTGCCAAGGACACTAATTCAGGTCAATCGTTGCCTCTTTGCAATTTGCAACGGTCGCCGAAAGCGTACCCATCACGAACGAAGCGGAAACTCAAATTCTCTGTAATTATAGCTTTCCGAGTGGAATGGTGAAGTCGGATATCTGGCACCTCCATTTGTCTTGGGCTCGACTGACAGATCGCATAATACGGAGGCACGTAGTACAACTGCACAGCACCTTCGTGGTAGGCATGCACTACAGCGGACGTCGTTTACTCCTTTTTGCGAGAGTCAACGAGACTCACGATCCTTATCGCCAACTCCTTCTCCGGTCTTTTAGTATTTCACTGCAAGTACCATAATTTAACGTATAAGGACCTTCATGTAAGGCTGTGCCTCTGCTGCTGCTGCTGCTGCTGCTGCTGCTGCTGCTGCTGCTACTGCTGCTGTGTGCATACTTATGTCGCTCTTCCCGTTTAGTGTTCATTCATTTCTTTAAGACTTAACCCTTTAAACTCGGCACGAACGCGACAGAATCACAGCCTCGACAAGGGAGTCATACAATGCAAAATTATCTTATCCAAAAACATTACTGCAAATTTAAAGAAACTTGCAGTTTAAAACCTGAATGATAGTGCCCTCCAGTAGTACATGGCGAGCCTTAACATTATTTAAACCAAAGGGCCTTACACTGTAAATTTTCTTGTAGATTTTGAATTTTGGCGATACGGGGACCGCGGGTCCGAGAGAGGGACGGTGCTCAGTCAAGCATGACAAACAGCATTAGAGCAGTACTCTCAGCCCGTTGTTGTTAGCATGCGTCCAAATCCAACAGAAATGGTTCATGCGACCCTGACTGTTTACGTTTGGATTGTCTTGATTCATGTTGAAGGCCACTGAAATTCATGCCCGAAACCGTACTTAATTCGAAGTTCTAGTGTATTTTGCAAACAGAATCAAAATCTTCTATCAAGTTGGCTTTTAAAAAATTCAATTTTTAGGTTAGAAAATTTAATTTTTAGTTTTTTTTTTATGTAATGTATGCGCATAATAAAACTTATGTAATAAAATTTATTTGATAAAAATAAATAAATTTTCTTATTATTATTTCAAAAATAGCAATATAATTTAATTTAAATTGTTTATTTAGGTTTCAGGTATTTACCTATCTTTTTCAATGAAAAATCTAATACGAATTTAATTAGGGAAACATAAGAAAAATGACGACAGGGGCAAAACGGGACGATGATTATGTCTTCGCCGTGGTGTGACGCTATCTGTTAGAAATTGTAGGAACTTCGTTTTGAGTCGTTCTCGAGATGTCTCATGTCAATTTGTTATAATTTTGTTGTTATTTTCCAAGTTATGATCAGCTGACTGGTTTCTAGTGGTCGTGAAACATCTCTTTACCAATGGGCTGAGACAAGACATTTGACCGTTTTATCGTTCAATTGTTTAATCGTTTCAATCGTTTTATCGTTTCAATGCATGCCCAGTTATGATTTTGACTGATTTTCAACTACACGTAAGTAATACGAGTACAAGTGTTTGTTTAATTAAAATCGCTATAGCACCATTCCGCTGTGTACTTATTAGCCCTTCTTTTGCGTCCAAGTGTTTTTGATTGCGAGTATTATCGCGATTTTCGGGAGTCATATTGGAAAAAGTACTTTGGGTGCAGAATGGCCAGGGGCAAACCAGGACACCGCGTGAAATGTAGTAGAACGCACATTGCCTTGCACAGGTATCGACAGTGAGAACGGAGACGAAATTCATGTCTGTATATTTTTTAAGGCCTGACTTTGGTAATTTTTATATAAAAAATGGACTATTTAAAAATACTAGAACATTGTGCGTGCTATGCGCGCACTAATTACCCTTTCTTTAGAAAAAAAACTCGGTTCATTTTTCAACATTTTGTTATAGATTTTACAGATAATCTTATATTAGTTGAGAACGTTGTACATGATTTACAGAAGTTTCGTTATTATAGCGAGAAAATTCCAGTGAATTCAATATGAATTACAATTGTGTCCACTTACTTACAATTCTTTCTTTTGGTGGAAAATAATACTTTTTATTGAAAATAATTTTTTTCATCTAAAAAGTCAATTAAATTTTGTTTCGAAATTTGTTTATAGACATTTAATCTTTTCGGTAGAGAATTCATTTTTTTCCTTGAAAACTTTTATACTTCTACGGAAATTTAAGTTACTTGCTTACAAACTTATTTCTCTATCTGAAAATTTAACTAATCTATATTTTGTTGAAAATTTAACTTTTTTAGTTATAAAATTATCTATTTTGTTGAAAGCTTGTCTTTTTTTGGTAGAAAATTAACCCTTTTAGTTAAAATTCATGTATTCTATTTAATTTCTTTGGCTAGAAATAGTTTTTTCTGATCAAAAATTAATTGTTCAAACTAAAAATTTAACTTAATTTCTTATCAAGGTTCTTTTTCATACAAATTTAATCCTTTTAGTGAAAAATTCATTTTTTAGCTGAAAATTCATTTTATTTGCTTAAAAACTTATTTCTCTAACTAAAAATTAAACTATTATCTAATTTGTTAAAAATTTATGGTTTTTATTTGAAAATTCATCCATTTAGTTGAAAATTTATCTTTTATTTATAGAAAATCAACCTTTGTGGTTGAAGATGCAACTATTGGGTTGAAAATTCCATTAAAAATAAAAAAATTTGATGGAAAATTCATGTATTTTCTTAAAAATGATTCTTTTTTGGTAGAAAATTAATCTTTTTGGTTGAAATTTTCATTTCTTTAGTTAACAAATATTTTTTAAGTCAAAAATTAATTTCTTCAAATAAAAATGTATAAAGTAATTTTTTTAAATAAAAATTTTAATATATTCCATTTTTCGTCAATTTTTTTGTATGGCCATTACATCTTTTTGTTTGAAAATGTATTTTATTTGTTTAAAAACTTTCTTCTTTAACTGAAAATTCTATGTACGGTTATTAGTAGTACTCCAAGAGACAAATAATTTATCCTTGTGAAATTTTTCGATGAAATGAAAATTATTAGAGTTATAGCATTTTCAAAAGCCCAAAAAACAATCGAAAATTGATATTTTAAGCCGAATAACGCATGATATGAAAAAAAGTCAAAAGGAGAAAAACGTTTATTTTTGAGAGCCCTAAAAGACTATCATAACAATTTTTTGAATTTTTTCGAAAAATCGAAAATTCAAATTTTGATCGCACAAAAAAATAATTAAAAATTAAAAATTCCATTTTGCGGTCAAACTATGCAAGACACAAAAAAAGATAAAGATACAAAAATCGTGCAACCAAAAAAGGTCTACAAATTTATTATTAATCACTTTTTGATAGGACGCGTAGTTGTTCCTAAAAACATATGTAGAAGGTTTTTGAAGTTTATTGCACGGCTTTTCCTGTATTTGACCTTGAAATGACCTTGAACATGACGTGATGGAGGTAAATAGACCTCGGATTCTTATTCAGTGCGTCAAAATACATAAGGAGAAAGTGATCTTGTCAAATAGTCCTCACCTTTTTTTTTTTTTTGTAAACCAGTGTAATCGATGAAGATATTGCATAGAGCGGGACTCAGTGGGCATACTTGTCGTATCCCTCTTGTTCTAAAGCTGTCAGACAGTTCCCCTGCTGTGTCCAACTGATTAATTAATTTAACACAAAGATATGGTCTGTAGTCGACCTCCTCTTTCTAATGTCTGCTTGTGTCCCTTTATACAAACCATGAATCTAACAATTCTTCATGCTAAAATTTGATATCCTACATCTAATAATGAAACTCCTCTGTAATTTCCAGTCTCCTCCTGCTCCCCTGTTAGAATATTGTTGATATAATTGCTTTTTCCTAATTATTAGCTACTAGATCATAATTCCAGAACCCATGTATAATTTGATGAAATTCTTCCCCCAAAATTGATGGAACTCCTTTGATTACTCCTTTTGACTATCTCCTCTAATGATATCTCGTTATTCAGCATATGCTCTACAGTTCCTTTTTTTCTGGAAATTATTATTCCTATTATCTAAAAAATTTCTACGGTTTCATTTAAAAAATTTCGAATTTTGAAAGTTTGGAGTGTCAAACGTTCAATTTATCAAATTCTTAAGTTTTAATTTGTGCGTTTTGAATACCTAATTTAACAAAGGTTCCATTTCCTAGGCCTCAAATTCAAAATGATTAATTTTTTAAAGCTTGAAATCTTCAATTTAATTGCACAGTCTAAAATTTTACAATTTTTATTTGGAGAATATTTAAGGTCACTGATTTGATTTTTTTTGTACATTTTGAATGTTTCATGTGGAGATAATGCCTAATTTTAAAGCTCTAAGAATAAAACCAATTGAAAGTACAATGCTTCTGTTGATAATTTGTTTGATGTTATTGTTAATCTTTTGATTGACCTTCAGCTTTCATTGATCATAACATGGTCTCCGCCCAATACTTATTTTCCTTAAAGTTTTCCCTCTGTTTTTGAGTTTCGGGCACTACCTTTTCTTTCTGTGAGAACTCAGGTAGTAGCGTGAGGCTCCTTTTTTTGAGCAGGCTCGGACCCGTTTTCCGCTCTGCTCAGTTTCAATCACGGAGTAGGCGAGTGTAGCCACTTTTCGGTGGTCGCAACAATTAAAATCAATTGTGCTTATTTTCGAGACAATTCAAGTATTTGAGTCTTTTAATTCAAAGTCTGTGGTCCTTTAAGTTTCCATTGCTCGTGCAGTGATTTCCCGACTCGATCGTCTTCTGATGTCGCGGGAAGTGACGAGTCGGATGACGTATTACCTCCGGTTGCGTCGGGATCGATTCTTAGGTGAACGATCGTGGTCGTAGCTTCCGGAGGCTACATCTGTGCCAATTTTCCAAAACAGCCAAAACCTTTTTTTGGGCACAAAAGGAGTGCTGTATGGGACCAGCTACGGGACTCGTATCCCGGATTAAATCGATACAAGGTATTTAGGAGTTAAGAATCACAGTGGGAAATTATATTGTCCATTTTCGTTGACTTTAACATGACTAAGCATGATTCCTCCGCTACCGCATGCCAGTCTGTCATTAATTCAAAACCGGAGTGTTATATTGGAAACCTAAACTGGACACTGAAACTATAATAGATATGTTCTCTGATACTATCCGTAATTTAACTAGAGGGGATAACTCTCTGCCTGTTATAATCGTAACTGGTGGGGACTTCAACTCTAGAGCTGGAGACCTGATCCAATCGGACCATATGTCAGAAGAGGAATCGCCACTATCAGACATTATAACAAGTAGCGATTTTGAGGTTCATTATAGAGGTAGGCTGCTGACAAGTGTAATGGAATCTGAAAGCATTTTAATGTTGAATGGAAGATCTCTGAGCGATACGAAAATGAAATTTACATTTGTAAACCGCGCATTAGGTGCGATTCCTTCTCGCAAAAGAAATGGATCGCCCAGAAAATAAGTCAGAGGTAACTTGCGACCACGAATTAAGCTTGCCATTGCATCGGCTCGCCGATTTTGAAGTCTGAAATATTATTTTTAAATATTTCAGATGTTTTTGAAATTCTTGATATCTCTGCTGTCAAAGAATAATAAATAATTCAATCATTTATAGTTTCACAGAAATTATGGGAATAAAATTTGAAAAATAAAAGACAATCATTTGTCACTTTTTAGCATGATAAAATGACATTTTTGTAAAATTTTATGAAATTATCAATTTTGCAATGGATTCTTTGATTAATACTATTTTTGTTAACGATGTTACATTCTTCGTCAAATTTACGTAAAAATGAATTCAATTTTTGTCAAAGAAAAAAATCTAGGCGGACATGAACCTATGTTTTAATCTAGGTCTAAGCATAGGTCTAAACCTAGGACAGACCTGGCTTATTCTTCTGGCCACGTGGATCAAGTCCCCAAAAAAACCAGGTTTTTTCGGGAAGTGTGCTATGTGGGCAAGGCGAGTTATTTTAATTGAGATACCTACCGAACCTTGAGCCATTTATTTTACTTCGAAGAGTTTTTCAATCAGGATTTCTTGCGATATGTCAGAAAAGAATAACTTAGTATCATCAAAAGTAGAAGGAACTATGGACGAGGCAGGAGTGCTATTTGCAAGAAGTGTGGACCTTGTGGTAAAAGCTCTCAGCAGGTCTACAGGGGAGAAATTGTTATCAGGAGCTTGGTGTTTAGGAAGAATAAGTCCAAGCCGTCTTAACACTAGAAGTGCCGAGCTAGGCCAATTGATCCCATTTTGATTTTTAAATGGGTAAATCTCCGAAGCGGTTGCTTGCAGAGAGATGGCGTTTTGTTACTTTAAATTATTTATAAATAGGAGTATTTGACAATTTTTTTAGAAATATTGGATGCGCACTCTAAAAAAATTATTCAAAAATCATTAAAAAATCATCAGATAATGCCGGTACTTCTAGTGTTAAGAGAAGCAAGATGTTTGAATTCTTATTCCTGTTTTTGACAGACTTGTAATTATATTGATTGTACGAATCCCTGACTTTGGTTTGTACTGATTTTCTTAATTTAAGAAATTCGTCTTGAATAATGCTATTTTTTGTTCTTTTGGCCAATCTACGTTTTCTCTCTCTTTCTTTGGTCCAATCTTTGATATAAGAATTGAACCAAGGAGTAGACTTCTTTTTTGTTTTAAGGGTATGAAGAGGCGCAAATTTGTCAAAGACTAAGGATAAAAATTTCTGTTGCGTTATCTTCCGAATAGGAAAATGGATTAGAATCACTTGTAGACACGATAATATAATGGAGAGACCGGGATGTGACGTTGAGTGTCCAGAGTCCCGCGCCATCTTGCCATATCACTACTCGAGCCAAAAGGGTGTCTCCAGACACTCACGCAACATCCCTTCTATTTATTGAAGGCAGCCAACTTTACATACATTTTTTTTAAATCTAGTTTTCGTAGTCTTTCATATAATTCGGCTGCCTTCTTGTTCGTGCAGGTCTTTCTGCATTAACGATATTTCGTCCACTGATGATATTTTCTGCGTTTACGTTAACATTTTTCGGGATATTTATAATATCAGACTCAGGCTCGCGCTCACATAAGACTCTAGGTCCTTGATTCGCTTCGCGCATTTTCACAAATTCTGAATATATACACGCGTCTTCGCTAGGATCATAGGTCACGCTTTTAAAGGGGGCTGGAATCAAATGGCATCTATTTCTTCACACTATGCCCTTGTTTGATTCTATATATTGAGAGTTCGGTGAGTCACCGATATTTGCAACTTTTTCATATCTTCTGAAATCTGATATCGACACAAAATCGCCAATTTTTAAATGGGAAAGATTTTTAGATCGCTGCCTCTTGTTGTAAGTAATAGCCTGCTTCTCTTTTCTTTCTTTCTCTTTAAGAAAAACTTCATCGTGATTAAAAAAAGTACCTAATTGGCTTGGAAATACAGGAACATTAGACCTTATTTTTCTCGAAAACATTAACTCAGCGGGAGAGAAAGAGAGGAGTCCGATACAAACGTCCTCTGACTTTTTAATGATATTTTTTGCAATCTTTACAACCGCTTCTATACAACCATTACTTTGAGAATAATATGGGGAACTTGTTACATGCTTAAAATCATACCGCCTATCAAAGGTTTTAAATTCAGATTGGAATTAAGTTCCGCTATCGCTTCGTAGATATTCTAGAATGCCAAATCGTGCAAACATAATTTTACACTCTTTTATAATATCAACTTCAGCCATTGATCTTAAAGGTATAATTTCGATAAAACGTGAATAGTAATCCGTCGCTATGAGGTACCATTTTTTGTGTTTAAATAAGTCTAACCCAACTTGTTGCCATGGTCTATTAGGAAAATCCTTAGCAACAAATGATTCTTTGTAATTAGCGCGTTCTTTTATACAACTAGGGCCATTTGTAACTAAATTCTGTAATTGGGTACTCAGCCCAATCTACCAAACGGCCTGTTTTGCTTGTCGCGACATTTATTTATGCCTAAATGTCCGTTGTGAAGTTTTTCGATTATTTCTCGTTGTAGGGTAGGTGGAATTATAAGTATCGTGTTATACAGTAAATAGTCTCCTGAATAGGAGATATTATCTTTTAAACTGTAGTAACTTTTTAAATAGGGAGTTAATTTCGCTTTGTTTGGCCACCCTTGCAAGCAATATTGCTTTAATTTTTTACAAATTGAATCATTTTCTTTCTTGATTTGGATTCTTTCCATTAGATTAGTACTGGCTCAAATTTAATTTATCATAAATCGAATGTAGTTTTCGGTTTCGCATTCTAAATCGTTGTTGTTGTTTATCGCTTAGTAATTTTTTAGATAGAGAATCGGCAAGGACTAACTGTCTTCCTGGAACGTATACGATATTGTATTTAAAACTCATTAAACGGGTTCTAATTATTTGCAACCTCGGGGTTAAATTATCTGATGTTTTAGTTTGTTAAATTTGTATAAGGGGCTTATGATCGGTTTCAAGAACAATATCTAGACCCGTTATAAAATCTTTAAATTCGTCAGTAGCAAACGCTAAGCTTGAAGCTTCTTTTTCAATCTGAGTATAGCGTTGTGCAGTTACAGGTAGTGTTCTAGATGTATAAGCCACGACTCGCCTTTCGCTATTTTTTTCCTGCATTAATGCACCTCCGATACCATAAATTGAAGCATCTGCTTGAACTATAATGTGACTAGTGGGATCGTACTGCGCTAATGTGAGAGCTTTTTTTAAAAGGTTTTTTATTGTTTTTAACGCTGAGTCTTGAGCATGGCTCCAAAGGAATGGTGTATCATCTTTTAATAGGGCGAAAAGTGGCTCCATAATCTGCGATCTGTTAGGAATATATTCACCAGCGAAACTTACTACTCCTACAAATTGTAATAAAGCTTGCTTATCTTTTGGTATAGGGTAGCAAAAATGGCCGCAACCCTTTCTGGACTCACCTCAATTCCTTTTTCAGAAATACTATTTCCTAAAAATTCTACTTCAGCGACGCCAAATGGACACTTTTTTTAATCAAAGTGATCCCTTCCCTTTTTAGCCTTTCGAAAACTAATCTCAGGGTTTCATCGTGTTTTTCAATCGTATCGGCAAAAATCAACACGTCATCTACGTGTATGATAATATTCTGGTTATCATGAAACAAATATATGAACATTTTAGAGAAATAATCTGATGCGCAGTTGACACCAAAGGGCAAATGACTGAACATAAATCGACCAAAGGGTGTAATAATAGTAGCTAAAGGTCGACTTTCTTTTGCTAGTTTAGTTTGATGAAACCGTGAATTTGCATCCAAGCGCGAAAAAATTTTAGCGTTATTTAATCTAGCTAAGGCAATATCTACTTTTGGGATCGGATATCCGGAACTAAAATAACATCTTACGTTCTGTGAATTTTACCTAAAAGCTTCTTAGGTACGCTATAAAGGGGGATGCAAGTGACATCTGCACCTGCGTCCACTAAGAAATGTTCTTCTTTGTTAAATTCTCGATTTTTTAAGGGAGTCCAATATTTTGAATTATTCTTTTTAACCTTAGAGTGTATTGCACCTAAAAAATACTCCTTAGTGTCATCCGAGTCAGAATTATTGAACATGTCGCGATCAACTACGCGAATCGATTTATTTTTACATACACGGTCCGAATGACCGGTTTTTTACAGATTCTATATACCGAATTAAATGCTGGACATCGTTTGCCTTGATCGTGATGCTCGAGTCCGCACATGTAGCACTTGTCTTTCTGCGATGTATCTTCTTTCTTCGAAGATTTCCCATCGATTTTATCTTCTGAAGTCTCCTTCGATTTTTAAAATACTAATTTGTTGATCTCTGTATTTCCATCTCTGCTGTCCCGTATCAGTTTACCTTCCTTGCCATGTGTTTCAGCTTGTCGCGCGACGGTAACTGCCTGATCGATAGTTAAATCCGGCATCAATTGAAGACGATCTGAGACTTTACTGTCTGTCAATCCAATCATAATACGATCACGATCAAAATCGTTTGCTGAAGTTTCGTTAGTTGAATTTAAACTTTGTTTCAATAACTAGATTCACTTGATATCAAAGATTTGCACTCACTAATAATTTATAGGACATGTATTTTACGAAGTGTATTCCTTCGTTCAAACTCTCGGCCACGTGGCAACAAGCCTTTGTTCTTCGCCTTACTTCCCGTGCAGAATATATCAATCGAATTTTAACATTGCTCATCAATTTTATGTAAAACTATCTATTCGCGCACACTTAGCACCATGTTGTGTTATCTTGCGAATAGAAAAATGGGTTAGAATCACTTGTAGACACGATAATATAATGAAGAGACCGGGATGTGACGTTGAGTGTCCAGTGTCCCGAGCCATCTTGCCATATCACCACTCGAGCCAAAGGGGTGTCTCTAGGCACTCACGCAAGAATTTCGTAGACAAATAACCTTCCTATTTATATCCTTTCTAGTGAAAATGCTTTTCCAGTCAAAAGTACAGAGGTGCTCAAGAAGTTCCTTTTCATTTATATTTGTGAGATTGCTTGTAGACAGAGGAGAAACCCATATACTAGAGAAGGGATTAAAGGAGGACTGGTATTGAATTCTGATAAAGTCGTGGTTTGAGATAAATGAGATTGAGTGTTGAGTAGGAGAAATCACCTTGTCTAGAGATTATCAACAATCATCAAGTCAATCCATGTACTGGAATGATCGGTGTGGTGGGTGGTACTATGGGGACCTATAGATAATCCGCCGGAGAACACCACTGATTTTAAATATTTAAATTGTTAGTGGCATTAAGATTTATGTTTAGGTCACCGGTAACCCTTCTAGAAATAATTGATTGAAAACAATTCAGAACGATAGGAAGAAATTTGAATTGTTTCTAATCTAAACGATTCAGTGTTGCAAAGTGCCAATCGTTCCCAATCGGGCCAATCGGTAGTAGGATTTTAATGTTATGAAGTGGCAATTTGATGGCAGCAGTTTTGTATCGCGGGAATGATTTGAAAACGTTTATTTACTTTTTTCGAAGCAACACATTTCAAGCAATATGTTCATTAAACAAATTAAATAAATTTTGTGTAATATTATCCGCGAGCTAAGAGTGCTAGGCCGTATTAGGTCTAGACATGAATTTTCCTAATTTACAATTTTTAAAAAATTCCAATTTTAAACTAAAAAATGCTTTAACCCATAGAAAGTATTTTCTATTTATAGAGGAATAACCCCTAAAATTGATAAAATTAAAATAAATTTGTTTCAACATATTATCAAGCCTAGAATATGAAAATTTGTAATTTCATTACAATTAATCGTCTGAGATGGCCCCTAAACATTTTTCCCCCCTGGAATAATGTGCACAGAATTTTTTCTACCATACAAAAAGAATCTTCTCTAAAAGTAATACATCAAAAATATTCGAACCAGGTAGTGACAGAAAAAAAATCATGAATGTCGAAATACCCAAAAAAATGCCATTTTTTACAGTTTAAAGATTTCTATAGCAATTTAAAATGTATTATTACCTATAATTTACCTGAAAAAATATGTCAGCTAGTTAATTGAGCTCGATTACGGTGCAATTCTGCATTTTTATACGTTTTGCTTATCAATTTTCTTACCAATCCATTGAATTTTTAATTGCTGAAAATAAGACTTAATAATAAATTACAGGCAGAAATACATTTTAAAGCACTATAGGAATCTTTAAACTATAAAAAATGTGTATTTTTTGTGTGTGTCGAAATTCAAGATTTTTTTCTGTCTGAAATCGGATTCGAAAATTATTTTCTTCTCTCCTCGTCGACTTTCTTTTAGCCACTGGTTATATTAGTGCATTCTTCCGAATTTTAAAAATCATCAATCTATATCACTTTATAATCTTTAAAGCACTTAAAAACTATCCACAAAGATATAAAAATTGCACAACACACCGCGAGGACACGAAGAAAAATTTATTCTATTTTAGGTTATTTTTCGTCAGAGAAAACAAACGCCGGTCGCCGCCAGAATTGCCGCCCCGATTAAAAACAATTAGGAAAATTAGGAATATAAACATAACCTCTATACACAACAAAAAATAATTAAAATCGATTAACAAATGGTACACCGATTAGGAATGATTGAAAACGATTGAAATTTTGACAACTGTGATTCGTTCTGAATCGTGTTTAATTGATGATTTCTAGAAGGGAAGTACAATGTCAGTACGTTTAAGGAACCCCGTCTCAACTGCCCTCAACTGAAGCAGCCCAAATAATTTAAAATTAAAAGTGGTCACCCCAATCACCTTTGCAAGACTATTTCATATCGCCATACTGACAATAATATTATACAGTCTTAAAAAACCACCCCTAGTATATTTAACGAGACCCGACTCAACTGCCTTCAACAAAAGCAGCCAAAAAAATTGTAAATTAAAACTTTTCACCTCAGACACCCTTCCAAGACTCTATCAATTATCGTACTATCTACAATAATATTATACAGCCCAAAAAAAAATCATCCTCAGTACATTTAACGAACCCCGTCTCAGTTACCTTCAACTAAGGCAGCCAAAAATATTTTCAATTTAAAAAAGTCACCCCAGACACCTTTCCAAAACTCTAGTAGATATAACCACCCCTATAATTATATTATACTTCCTTAAAAACCCACCCCAAGTACATTTAACAAACCTCGCATCAGCTACCTGCAAAAAAAGCAGCCAAACAATTTTAAATGAAAAGTAATCAGCTCAGAGACCTTTCCAAGACTCTGTTAGATATCGTTATCCGTACAATAATATTAGACACCCTAAAAAAGCCACCCTTAATATATTTAACCAACAATATCTTCCTTGCCTTCGACTAAAGCAGCCAAAAAAATTTGAAATTAAAAATAATTATCCCAGACATATTTATCAGACTCTTTTCATATCGCTATAGCTACAAAAATATCATATAATCTCAAATAAACCAACCCTAGTACATTTAACGAATCCCGTCCCAGCTGCCTTCAACTAAAGAAGCCAAAATAATTTTTAATTAAAAGTAGTCACCTCATTAACTCTCACAAAACTATAGTAAATAC
The DNA here is from genome assembly GCA_011634705.1 of Andricus grossulariae. NCBI lineage: Eukaryota > Metazoa > Arthropoda > Insecta > Hymenoptera > Cynipidae > Andricus > Andricus grossulariae. The sequence continues at coordinate 215,741,353 of JAABKJ010007545.1, read as the reverse complement.
TTCCATTTCTACAATAATATCATACAGCCTCAAAAAACCACCCCTAGTACATTTAACGAACCCCGTCTCAGCTGCCCTCAACTAAAGCAGAAAATATAATTTAAAATCAAAAGGTGGCACCCCATACACCTTTGCAAGAATCTATTTCATATCGCTATACTCACAATAATATTATACAATCTCGAAAAAATTCCTACAATAGTATTATACAGCCCAAGAAAATCATCCCTATAGTACATTTAACAAACCCCGTCTCAGTTGCCTTCAACTAAGGCAGCCAAACACATTTTAAATTCAAAAAAGTCACCCCAGACACCTTTCCAAGACTCTAACAGATATCGTTATTCTTACAATAATATAAGACAACCCAAAAAAGCCACCCCTAGTATAATTAACGAACCGCATCTCATTTGCCTTCGACTATAGCAGTTAAACAAATTTGAAATTAAAACTAGTCATACCAGACATATTACTCAAACTCTATTTCATATAGCTATAGCTACAATAATATTATACAGCCCCAAAAAACACCCCTGGTAAATTTAACAAACCCCGCCCTAGCAGACCGGGTGAACGAAACGGTCACGCTACAGCGTGACCTTATAGTGACCACATAGTGACCTTTCTGTAACTTGCAAAAAAATCAATAAAAACAGCAAGATGAACATTTAAATTTTGGCAATTATGATTCTTCATTAAAATTGCCGTGAGAAGGTCATGGAGTAATGGCGATTCGCAATTGCTCTAAAGACAACTCTTCGATAACCCCACTAATCCCACACCAAGCAAAGAATGTATAGGTTCTTCCATCCCCCCCTCTCTCTCTCTCTCTCTCTCTCTCTCTCTCTTTCACCTCTCTTACTGTGCGATCTCCCCATTACTCCACCACTATACAAGCTCCTTTTTACTCATGCGCGTCCTAAATGTATTAATGTACTCTATATAACGCTAAGCGCACGTAAAGTTTCACTTTTGCCGTATCGCCCCACAGCCACATACCTTTTATTTTTTTTTGTAGCATTGAAAATTTTCCAAAACATAATAGCTGTCATTAACGTCTGCTTGAGGCTTGAGTTGGTGCGATTTTTAAATCAATATTTTAATTGCAAGAGTATTGAATACAGGATAGAGACAACACGGATCATAGAAAAATGGTAAATTATTGGGAAAGTAATAATATTCATATTCAAACAAATATAATTTATTATTTTCATAAACAGAAGAGATATTAAAAAATTACACAGTTCAAACTTTTCGCTCCCCATGAAAATATCAAGGTTCCGGTACAGCGGCGAGTATAGAGGATCTCTACTGAAGGTGACTTCAAGCGCATCGATAATCACTCAAGTAGCAGTTTGCGCCTGGAGTTTAAAAATAAAATTTTAAAAATGCAAATGTATCAAATAAATTGAAACAAATATATTGAATAATTAAATTAATGTAAAAAAGATGGTAATGTTTCAAAATAGCAGGTAGATTGTACAAATTTTGTTGAAGCCTTTGAATTTGAATTTCATGCATTTTACAGGATGCAACCTTATTGACTGCGCTAACATACGAGAAAATTATTTAATCGATTTAATTAATTAAGGCAATCTTATTAGTCCTTCAGAAAACAATCTGATAAAATAGTAGAATGTGTTTAAATTTAATAATATTATATTACAAATAATTGAATTGTACATGAAGTGCAATATAAATATGACTCATCCTTCCCGTCTGTTCAATAAAATGACACGTGCCGTCAAAAATCCGCCTAGCCGAGAAGAGATTCAAGTCCTCTAGGAGAAAGCGTATGGAGATACTTATCAGCTAACTGAAGATGCTTCAGATATATCACTCTTTCGTAACTTTTGCTAAAGGCAAAGGTTGCAGGCTCCAGAGGAAGAGTGTCCACTAATTATTGCTGAAGAAGTGAAGAAAGTTATTGCTAGAACTAAGAACTTTTCAGCGGCAGGGCCAGATAAAATCAAAAACTTTTGGTGCAAGAAGTTCACTTCTACGCACCAACATCTAGCTCGTATATTTACTACTTTCTTAAACAGAGAAAAACCCATCCCGCAGTGGCTAGTGGGAGGACGCATGGTATTTATATCTAAGACCGGAGATTTGTCAAGTCCATTGTGAAGAATGATCAGTGTAAGATATACTGGAATTTCTCATTCTCCACCACTCAACGTATTAGTGCTACGAAGCCTGATATTGTCCTCTAAGATCTGAAGACCGAGATCATTTAAGTGATTGAATTCTCGGCACCAGCTGATGGTAATATCACGGCAAAGGAGGAACAAAAACGGGCGAAATATCAAGCACTTCTTTTCAAGCTGAGCAGGCTGTACCAAGGCTACAAAGTCCATCTTGTAGTTGTCATAATCGGTTGCCTTGGAGGTATAAAAGCTTCATTTCTTAGCCAACTCAACAAGATTCTGGCTTGCCAGCGTCAGGCTCCTTCCGTCGCGAACCGGATGCAAAAGGCAGTTCTTCTAGTATCACGTCATCTGGTCCGTCAACACTGTTCCTCATAACATTCTACAAAGATTGGTCGCTCTCGAAAAGTATCCAGAGGTGAAACCTTCATCTCCAACTGTCCCGTCTGCCGCGTAAGGTCATCCTCGGCTAGAGACCTGACTCCAAGGAACAGTGTTGCATGATGTTGTCTCGCGTAAATTTATCGCGTCGGGATTGGTTGCTTTAAGGAACCATGATCGTAGCTTCCGGAGCCTACAACTTCTCATAATATTAATTTCAAAATTAATTTAAAAAGTAAATCAAATTATAAGAAATCAAGAAATAACAAATAAAAATACATAAATAATGATTCGAATAATTATTTATGATTTTCTAATTATTTTTCTCTTGGTCTTTTAACAAAATTGTGTTTTGTAAAGAACTAACAGTAAAATAATAAAAGAATATTTTGAAGTTCAAAGTGGTATTTATTTTAAACTTTTAGCAACATTTGCAAATGACATTGGATGAACTACACTTTAGACGAATCAGTTGACCTTAAATATAGACATTATTTACAACTGTTACCGCATAGTTATTACAAATAAGAGTAATAGCGGAATGAAATATTCGTTAGTATAAATAGCGTACAATTTTTCGATGCTTCATGGAAAATGGAAATTTTGGTTCATAGAAAATAAAATAAAAAATGTTTCTATCCAAATAGTCCTCAATTTTTATGCGGAACTTATTATTTGAAATAGTGATTTATCTACGTTTAAATTCGCTATCGATTTTGATACACATTTGCATAGGTTAGATCTAGCAAATGTGGATTACCCATGGCTTCAATCCACTCCAAACCGATTTGCCCATCTGTAGGAACATGATGAGATTTTTCTCGACGCGTTTATGGACAATTTAATACATAAAACTTCTGTTTGTCACTTGGAATCGATCGGGGTTTTATGGTTAAATTTTTGATCAGATGAATTTGCTGAAATTCATCGACATAACTATCAAATTCAAAAATTAAAACAAAGGACGTGAGGAGGGAAAATCGCAGCGGTATCTCAGCGCAGGATCAGAATGTGATACTTCAAGTTTGGCTATCTAGTGACCAGGGGCTGGTGTAAACGCCCACATAAGGATTGTGCAGATCTTTACCCTCAGCGCAGTGCGTGCGATTTGTCGGTTAAAGTGATGTACACGAAAGAATTAGTTTTTCAAAGTTTATGGAACTAGTTTCAGAGTAGCGGATATGGAAGACAGTTTACATTAGTGAAAGTTAAAAAGGTAGAAGTATACGATGGGGTAAATTATTTTATTTCAATGCATGAAAAACTTCACTAGTATTTAAAAGCCGAGGCGATATAACTTGTATTGGCCGAGGGGTTATGAAGCCTGTATATTATTTACGGAAAATCTAAAGTGGAGCCAATGCAAAGTCTTCTTGAGCAATTCAACAATGAAAAAAAAATTAATAAAGTGAGTTATCGAATGCCATACTTTTTGTCCCCCTCCTGGAAAACAATCATGTGAAGCAGATAGAGGATGCTTGATGTACTTGACAATTTTAGATTACAGGTGAAATGAATAAATAGCGTACTTTGCAGAAGGGAGACTGTCGGGTATAGCAATACAATTTTTTCAAATATAAAGATCAATTCCTCCAGATCCCATATACAAGTATTGAATAATGTCACAACCTGAAATAGTTAATAATATTTATTACAATATTAAAAGTCGTCTCTCTTCAAAAAGCTTATACGTTTAAATATTAGAGTGTGTCGATGAAAAATTTATGTACAAACAGTTTTTTAAACCGGCAAACTAATTAACCAACATTTTCTTGTACAATTATTAAGCCATGAAAACCCTGGTGGAAAAACTGTTTAAAACAAGCTACAAAATTAGAACATCGTTTTTATAGATGATTTTAAAAAACTATAGATCTTGTAATAGTTCGGCATAGAAAACTACAAAGTATGAAAAATCAAAGTTTTTAATGAATAATTATGAAGTTATATGATTTCTTATGAAAACAGGCATCATCAATCGTGCGTGTAGTTTTTTGATTTGAGAGGGAAAAATATTTTTAGTGAAAAATTAAAATTTTGAAAAACTATTTATTTTTGAAGTTTATTTGTTTTCAAAATTATATAAATATAATTTTCCTGAGATTCCTGACAAATTTCACAAAGATTCTTGAAGTGTTCCGATGTGTCAAAAAAGTACAATTTTTTTATTTTATAGGTTTTACCAAATTTAAGGAAAAATTGAAGTCAGTTTAAAAGATATATAGGACTTCTAAAACTATTGCATATAATTTCCAATATTGGAAAAAAATCTTTCAAATCTTCAACATTTTTCTTTAAAATTTTCCCAGGAAATTTGAGAAAAATGTTTTATTCTCTTAACATCTTTAAAAGTGTTTTTTTTTTAAATCTTCAAAAATCTATATCTTGTTTTAATTTGTTGAAGAGCCCCGCAAGATTTGAATTATTCGCGAATCTTCAAAATTTCGAGAATTTTAAAATATCGTTTGAAATAATTAAGTTTTTCTCAAACTTATTAAAATCCTGGAAAAGAAAACAATCGTAAAATCTTCCAGATTCACTTTTCTATTTTAAAATCTTCAAAAGTCAAAATTAATTTTCTAAAATAAAATCCAAATCATTAAAGATTTTTCCATAAATCTTATTTGTGGTACCAGAAATTTTGTTGTAACTGATACCGACAATTTTTTTCACCTGTATCGACAGTAAAGAAACTTCGTAAAATCAGATATTCTAAGTTTTTAATTGAAATTGTCTCTTTTATCAATAATGTTAGGAAACATTAAAAAAAAAGGATTTGAAATGTTTCAGGGTGTTTTAACAGATTGTAAAGAATTTTCAATTGATTTTAGTAATTAAATTTGATTTCATAGGATTTAAAAAGTATCAAGTGATTTTAAAAAATTTCAACTGAATATATATTTTAGAAAATATTTGAGAGAATTTCAGAAGATTCCAAGGAATTTTTTTTATTTTAATAATTTAAAGAAATTTTAAAGGATAGGGTAAATTATAGTGTATCTTGAAAGAATCCCAAGCATTTTAGAGAGATGTCAATTATTTCAAGGAATTTAAAAAAAATTTTGAAGAAATTTCAAAAAAATTAGAGGATTTGAAAACTTTTAGAATTTTCTTTAAGATTCCAAGGATTTCTCATTTAATTTCTGTAGTTTAATTGATTTTAAAGGATTTGAAATATTCTAGAGTAATTTAAAAGATTCCAAGGCATTTTCAAAAGCTTTGAAATGTTTTAGGCGATTTTAAAAGTTTTAAAAGGTCTTGAAATATGTAATGACTACAATGAATTTTTTTTATTTCAATAATTTGAAGGAATTTCAAAGGATTCTAAATATTTTAGGCTCCTTTCCAAATTTTTATTTGATTTCAAAGAGATTACAAAAATTTCAAGAATCCAAGGAATTTTCAATTAATTTCAGGAATTGCTTTGAGAGGATTTTAAATATTTGTGAGCATTTAAAAAAATATCGAGGCATTTAAAAAAAATTCTAGCTTCAAGGAACTTAAAATAAGTTTTAAGAATTAGAAAAGTTTTAAATTATTCTAAAATATTCCAAGGAGCTTTCAATTAATTTTTAGTAATTTAATTAATTTTAGATGATTTGAAATATTTTTGAGTATTCTTGAAGATTCCAAGGCATTTTCAAAAGCTCTAAAAAGTTTCAAGTCATCTAAAAATATTTCAAATAAATATTTGAGGAATTCGAAAAGACTGCATTTTCAAGAGATTTTAATAATTTAACGGAATTTCAAAAAATTGTAAATGATTTGAGAACTGTTAGAGTATTTTTAAGGATGTCAAGATATTTTCGAAAGCTTAACAATGTTTCATGAGATTTCTAAAGAATCGAAGGATTTTTTTATTTCAATAATTTGGGAGGATTTTAGAGGGTTTGAAATTTTTCAGGGTATTTTAAAATATCCTGAGAATTTTTACATTGATGTCATCAATTTAATGTCACTCACAGGATTCTAATTATTTTATGGTTTCAAAAGATTTTAAGGCATGTTTAAGAGTTTTAAAATGTTTTTGATGTTCGTAGTTTTAGTTTTTCGTCCCACCCTATTAAATGCATAGTACATATTACATTTGGCATGCAAATAAATCTTTCAAATTGAACTTTCCGTATTGTATCTTTTAAAGATAAACAATTTTATTATGAAAGTGGAAAATCATAAAATTTTTTTCTACACAACCTACCATAGCACTTGGCTTTCATACAATTGTATGCCTTGTTTCCAAGAGTCAATTGTCTGCCATCCACATCCACACAAAGTTGCTCACTCCGAGTAAATTCAGTCTAAAAACATAGTTTTTTTTAATTTACAATTTGGGAAACCCATTTGCTTCCTGATGTAAAAAAGAATATGTAAAGTCTTGTTTACTTACATAGCATCTAGCAAAACATTCGCCAAATACCTTTAAAAACATAAGAGTCTGAAAAAATATAATTTTAATTAGTTGAAATTCTATGTATCAAAATTCTTGTATTTCAATTATTTGGAATTTAACACAGATTGGATATAATTGAACTTGTTTTGTAATTTATATAATCACACACGAACAAATTGAAAAGAGCACTTAGTTTTCAATTTTTTATTTGAAAAACAATTTTTAATTATCGTTTTTCAATCTCAAGGAGACCATCGATTAAATTTGTAGGGCTCTTTGTCTCATCGATTCTCCATTCAAATTTTGTGTACAACAATATATAAACAACTACAGTGACAAAATTAGCAATTTCAAAAGTATGATTTTCATCCAAAATGAAATTTCCTCAATAAATTCTTTATATATACTCAAGGAACACAAATAAACATTTCAATTCACATGCTAATTGTTAAAAGGAGTTTTTGTGAACAAATACTTCAGCATAGTGCACAAATTTTGAAAACACGAGTCATGAGCTAGGCAAGTGGTAGGTCATGATATATACAAGATAAAGTCGGTATACATCAGTCAAAAAATTCTTAAATATGTTTTTAAAACTTCTCTAATCTTTGGACCGTTTTATTTTAATTTATAACTCAATTTCTAAACGAGTTATCATATGTTTCAGAATCATCATTGCTTTTTATTACCGCTCGTGTTAGCCGTGTATATAATTTCCGACGTAGTGTCACAAATTTATTGTTTACCATTCAAGAAAAAAGAATTTTTGCTTATATCCCTGATGTAAATAATAAAGACATATTGTATTATATATGATATACGATTTTTAAATGACTTTAAGTGAAGTAAAACTCACATCTTCGAAAAATGTAGGGGCCGAGAATACTACTTCGGTTGCTTTAAAAATAAAAGTAAATCATTTTTAATAATTTGGTTATTCCAAGTTTAAGTTGTGTAACTTCGACCAAATTCCATAATTGTTTGTTTGTAATGTGAGCGAGGGCTCCATGAGGTCCCAACCCTGGCGATCAAGCTATAAAGCCTATTGTGCCACACCTATTTGGATTTCGTTGTTACCAACGTTCTGAGAATATACCTCTCAGGTGCCAGGCGTACCTATCGCACAGTGAATGCCGTTCTGATTTTTTGATCAGGCAAAGTGATCATCACCGACTCTGATATTCGGCAGCCTCCCTAGCAGGCCGCAGAGAAGGGATACGGCCACACTAGGGTGGACGGAGCGATCCCTCTGAGGTCGTCAGTTAGATGCACTGATTCAAAGCACTTCCCTGCTGTGTGATGTAAGTATATGTGTGTGTTCATTACTCGAAGACGTCTAGCGACTATAGAACGTGATTCCCCCACAGGTACCTTAAGCGCAAGTAGATCGCTACTCGTTTTCGAGTCTTCTCAAAATCGGCTCCGACCCCCAAGGTTAGACTCTCTAAAGTCCCATTTATCCCTGGTACGACATCATTATTTTCTGAGGGGACCTACAGTTTAAGATGGATTCCAAACCACCGGAGCCCCGGTAAAAGTATATAGAAAGATTTGTATTGATACCGGCTCATGGATCGAACCCCAGACATCCTGCACGAGAGTCTGACGCGCTATTGTCTGAGCCACCGAGGCTTAAAAATTCTATGAGAAAATTGTTTCGTAACCTTCGTTATTTTTAACGATCTGTTCATTTAATATACAGTATATCGTTCATTAGGTTTTTTGTATTTAGTAATGTTGCAGAAATTGAGCTTCAGTATATGCTAAAAAGGCCGTTTTTTCTAATCCACAACATGAGCCATGAGGGGTTCTAAATGCAATATTGATCATTACCTTTTAGTCTCCAAAATCAACTTAGCTCAGGGATGGAGAATAAAGAGAACCAAAAACACGAAACAAACGCGAATCAAAATTGAAAATTTACAGAAATCAGAAGTGCGAATAGCTTTTCGGAATAAGATAAACGAACGCATGTATAGGGCAACTTGGAAGGTGCTTATAAGCAATTAATATGAAGAGGGCGCAGGGACCATATTCCGGGACATCATTGTTAAAACTGCGATTGAAGTGTGTGGTACTGCGGTTGTAGGAAGAACGTCTGGTGATGCATGTGCGAATGATAAAAACTCAGGCAGCAAAATGATAACAGACACAAAAAGAGAACATTCAAACGACTAGTCATGTAAAGATAAAATCAGAATCAAAGAAGATACAAAACGACTTAGAAGGTAGCAAGAAACTGTTATATAAATACATGAAGGGAAGTAAAAGTACAGACTTAGTCAGCATGAAAAATAGGAAAGGTGAAATGCTAAATGGTACAGACGGAATACTAGACACTTTGAGAGACTCTTTTAGGGAATTATTGGGAGATGAATATATAGGGCACCACCACTGTGATTGGGACAATATGCGTTATAAAACTTAAATGAGAGAATCTCTGTCACTGAGATTAGGGATATAATTAAGCACTTAAAAAATAGAAAGGCAGCTGGTGTAGACAGTATTAACGCTGAAATGCTCAAACACGTTGGCATCAGCTTATTGAGTACCGTAAGTAAAATATGTTTAAAAATACTAATCCGCAGGGTGATGAAAATAACAAAAGAAAAGAGAGAGATCGCAGAGAAAAGTTTGAGAGCACGGAAAAAAGCCTTGTGTGCATTTGTTGACCTAGAAAAGGCGTTTTGCAAGGTGAATAGAAGCAAACTTTGGTAATTCCTAAAAGAGTATGGAGTTATTGGATGGCTCCTACAAACAATAAAAGCAGTATATGCAGGTAGCAAAGTGAGAGTAAGGGTTAATGGGAAACTGAGTGACTGGTTCGATACTATGCAAAGCGTCAAAGAAGGATGCGGTATTTCCTCATGACTATTTATTATATTCATGGACAAGTGTCTGAGAATGTCCCTCTTCGACGAAGAAGGTGTCGATCTCGAGACAGTGCGAGGGTAGGCGGATTAGCTTTCGCAGCTGATAAGATTGTTAAGGCAGATTCAATCGAGGACTTGCAAAGAATGTTGAGCAAACTGAATACAAGCATGAAGAACATGGGCTTGAAAATTAACGTGAAGAAAAGAAAAATTATGGTCTTTCAAGGAGCAGGTGAGAAAACAATGTGCAACATTGTCCTAAATTATAAGAGAATAGCACAAGTTGATAAGTAGATTTATGTTGGTGGCCTATTCACTAGTGACGGAAAGATAGCTGGGGAGTTGGATAGGCGCATAAACGAGGGTAAGAATTTTATTAAGGTATCAAGGTGTACTTTGGATACAAGTGGGCTAGAGAGATTGATCGACAACTTGGTTCGAAGCAGTATTACGGAAGGAACGTGTTATTTAAATGAATAATGCGAGAATTCAAGATCAATTTATAAAATCTATACCTCCTTTCTCACACTACTCATTTCCTCACCGAGCGAGGCACGCCTATCCCGAAAGGAAAATGGCTTCATGGAATAATAATAATAATATACTTTGATTCTTAAATGAAATCTCTTCACAACATGTATGTATCTTTTGTATTGATGAATACTTACTTAGTAATAAAATGAAGGCAACTCTCCACTTCATCTTGATAACGGAATTTTAAGACAATTTTTTTTTTAAATCAATATTCTGTATGGAAAAAGAACCGCGAAATTGAGATACTTGGCAACAAACTGAATATTTTGAGAGTAATAAAAACCGTCGTTGCAATTGTCTTATATACTATTTGCGTACACGCGTCGAGCAAACTTTCAACATGAATTGCAAATAGAAACAATTTTAAGATATTGTGATGTGCGCGATATTTTAGAAGTATTCACGTAAAAATCAAATATAAAATGACGATACAAGCATTTATCTGTATTGCAACTTATTATGTCGTTTTTTAATGATGTGATTAAACATAAAATTATATAAATATTCAACTTTGAAATAAAAAAATGGTCCAAAAAAAGAATGAATTATTTTGTTCTAAATTCATACAAATCAGTTCCATTTATAGAGACAATTGTTTTGTTCATGATGCGTATCATTAATGTCATGATAATAATAATACAAAAGACAACAAAATTCTTCAACAAGTAACCCTGCGCCATGAATCCGTCCAACATTGCAAGAAGCTATTGAAAAATCGGGATAATTTCTAAAAGTTCTTGCAAATTTTTTCATGGATTTTGTAAAAGCCTGAATCTTATATCTTCTAAATTATAAGAGATTATATGAAATCCAAAGGATTTCACAGAGAGGTTTAAAATCTTCAAACCGCGAGCTCAGATTTTCAAATATTCTTGAATAACGGGATTTTAAATTATTTCAAAGTTTTTTCTTATTCAAAAGGACAATAAGGATCACAAAAAGTGCAATATTTGGAGGTAAAATGCTTCTTTATAATTGAGGACAGTATCATTTACGAGAGTTTAAATAATTTTTCGAAGTAGCATGTTTAGTTCAGTAATAGATCATTCGAGAAAAAAAGCCATAAAATATTCTCAGTCGCATTATTCTTTCCATATTTACTTGAGATAAGATGTTAGAGGCCGTTTCAAAAATACCTCGCGCCTTCGAGGGGGGGGGGGGTCGCCTCGGTCGTTACGCTAATGTTAAACTTGCACATACTTACTATTTACTCACGAAAGTAAAAACATCGTATGGGTAGATATCTATAGTTATCTTAGATTTTTTTTATCGGCGAAGATGTTGCGTAAGACCTTCTTAACTCTTAAATTAAAATTAGCGAAAAAGGTTTACTGAATCGAATCAATAAGAATTTACACTGATCCACAACGTTCTGCACTGATCCACTGTTATGCAATCCAATGTTTGGAACCAATTTAAAAATTTTTTTTTGTATTGTTCGACATCCAGTAAAAGTAATTAGTAAAAGGACATCTGAGAACCGGAAATATTGAGTTAAAACTTTAATTCGGTATTGTCGGATTTCGTGTACATGTACATAGTGGAACACAATCCGAGAACTGGTCGTTTGGATCAAAATTATAATTTTTCAAATAAAAAATCCGCAAACTGCTTAAAGGCTTTGAATATAATTTTTATGAAATTTCGGCATCAAAGCACACAAAACTACCAGGTATCAAGTTGATACGGCAAATGAATCAAAATGATGCAACGTTTTTAAATCTCTATTCATGATCAACTTGATTCAAATTTCGAGATCAATTAAATTTGAACTACTCAACACATTAGGAAATTATTTAAACCTCTGACCTGAATGATGATCAATAAAAACCGTTTGAGATCAAACTGGTAATCAGATTTGAAAAAAAGTTTTCACTTATTTCTGTTTATTTAAAATGAGTGTTGAGGTTGTGGATGTCTGTTTGCAAATTTCATTAAATCTTGATCGAGGATCGATTATCGATTTGCAGAACTTGAATTGGGCAAAAAGAGATGTTTTTCGAAAATCGACAACTTTTAGGGCGCTCACAACTTAAACTTAGCTACCCTGATAATTTTTCGAAAGTCTTGTAATTCTAAGAAGTAAACCTGGTAGTCCACGTGTTTGAAATACATCTTCCCTGAGGAAGTTGTGTTCACGATAGAAATTTAAGATTCTTCAACCGTTTTTGAAGGTCTAGTCTTTCTTAAAAGTAAACTTGGATATCTTGGCGTTTAAAATATATCTTCTCTGAAAAAGATGCATACAGAAGTGAAATTAAAGTTACCCCAGCCATATTCACAACGTCTCAAACTCTTACGAAGTAAACCTGATAGTCCATTCAAACAGAATACACTTCCTCTAATGTCTGGTAGTTCTAGGAAGTAAACCCGGTACTTCAGGTGTTCAAAATACATCTTCCCCTATGAATTTGTATTCAAGACTGAAGTACAAGGCAAGCTGGCTATTTTTCCAAGGTTTCGTCCTTCTGAAAAGTAAATCTGGTAGTCCAGGTATTCATAATACATCTTTTTCGAGGAAGGCGGCTTCAGTACTGAAATTGTATTCATCCTATCCGTTTTTCCAAGGTCTCGTAGTTCTAGGCAGTAAAGCTGGTCGTCCAGGTGTTCAAAATACATTTTCCCCTAGGAAGTTGTATTCATAACTAAAGAAGAAGGCACCCTGGATATTCTTCCAAATTCAAGTTCTTCTAAGAAGAATTTCTGGTAGTCCACGTATTCAGAATACATCTTCTTCAAAAAAGATGCGTTCAGAACTGAAGTAGGATGCACCCTGGCCATTTCTCCAAGGCCTCGTCCTTCTACGAAGTAAACCTGGTAGTCCAGGTATTTAGAATACATCTTCTTTGAAAATGGTGACTTCAGAACCAAAATTTTATTCACCCTAACCATTTTTCCAAGGCCCCGTAGTTCTAGGAAGTACACTCGGTATTCCAGGTATTCTAAATACATCTTCCCCTAGGACGTTGTATCTAGAACTGAAGAAGATGGTACTTTAGAAGGAAAATGATCAAAAAAGATGTATTTTTAACACCTGTTCTACTAGCTCTACTTCTTACAATGAAGAGACCTTCGAAAACTCATGAGGTTGTCTGAAATTTTAGTAATGAATACAACTTCCTCGAGGAAGATGTATTTTGAACACCTGGTCTACCAGCTTTACTTCTTCGAATGACGGGACCTTCGAAAACCAATCAGCGTATTTCAAATTTCAGTTACAAACACAATTTTCCCGAGGAAGATGTTTGTAAACACCTTGACTAACGGGTTTACTAATTGAAATGATAAGACCTTCGTAATCCCATGAAGCTGTCTTAAATTTCTGTTATGAACACAACTTCCTCGAGGAAGATGTATTTTGAACACCTGGCCTATTATTAACGCCATCAATCACTTTTTCATTATTCTAATTATTATTTCTCAACTATAAATAAAACTCTTGTGTTCAGAATAACATTTGAGAAAACTTTCGGTTTACTTTCGAAAACCTACTCTTGTCATTTTGGTTTGCATACTGATGCTAGTACGCCCTGAAGTTGTGCTCCTCAATTTGTATTGATCCTCTAAAGCTAATCAAGTCAGGTTGAAATCCTAGATCGAAATAGCTGCAACAATTTGATACCCCAAATTTTAGTGTATATTGATTAAATAGTATTCACTTTGAATTATTAAATACCAAATTATTCAATCAATGTAAAAGCACATGATAGATTTTCGCAATTGATAACACGCATGGCTCAGGCATGGCAACAAACTGGGAAATACCTGCCTAAAACATGGGTCACGGTTGAACATTACCATGGTTCAAACCTTGTTGTTGTCCCTTTTCATGCTTAGGACACGCTAAACACAAATTAATATTCTCAACAGCATGCAATAGTTAGAGAACATTAGCCTGCGTTAAAAATTAGGATCTTAGGTTTGGCGAGTGCACCAAAGCTTTTTCAAATTAGGATTATATTCATTTTTTGAGTAACACAATTTTTCAATTGTCATGGATTTACAAGGTTTACAATTGTGAGACGTCATGTCAACATTTCCAATTAATTTCAATCAGGTATTTTTTTGCACGGAGGATTATGTTATTCTTTAGATGATAAGAAATGAATCTGCAGAAAAGCATGATTTTCTTTATTCAAAACTGTGATGTTCGCTGAATATAGTATATATTTCAGTTATGTGCGTTTCTTGAGGTAAAAAAAAATGATCCCGCAATAAGGAAAAATTCTGTACAAAAACGCGCCATAAGTGAACTTGTTTTTACAAATTTTGTATATGCTGCTCGTGAAAAGTTTAAGTACATTTGCGACTTTTGAAGAACATTTTGAAAGCTTATCAAATTTCGCAACATAATCATAATTTGAGAAATCTTGTGTTCAACTCAACACCAACTCTAGAAAATTATTCCAAAAAATTAGAAGGTTTATAAAGTAAAGAGCAAATCTTACTACTTGAATTTAGACCAAAAAGACGTATAAATGTTACGTGATGCTCAGTAATCATTATAAAATTGTAGTCGTGGAATAGAAAATTTCAGCGAAGATAAAAATTCGAGATTCATTGCTTGTGTTAATTTCTTATCAGATGCAATGTCAGATCTCATATATAGATCTTGATATAGTTCTTTTCATAATTTGAACATCTAAAAATTATATTTTCATTATAATTATATCGTTAAGAGTTATTTTCTTTCTGGTAATAACCAGCAGAGAATTTGTCGACATTACGACCGCGGGTTAGGGAAAACCTGGAAATCGAGGAAAAGTCATAAGCTACAATCGTAAAATTCGAATTTTCACTAAGAACCGAAGTTTAAAATTTTCTAAAAAATTCTCTGTTGCACATTCGCCGAAAGTATTGTCTTCTCTAAGAAAGAAAGTTTCTATAATTCTAAGAAACTCTTTTCGAATGAAGAAAATAAATGTCGAAGAATCTGTAGGGATTTTGAAGCCATCATCGGAAAATTCGTTTTTCATCTGACCGTAAAATTTAAACTGTTCTTAAAAATTCCTGGCTGTACTCAGGCTGACAGAAATGTTGTTTCCTCAAGGAAATTTCCATTACACGACTAAAGTTTGTTCTGATTATTCAACAATCGTGTAATATTTATTCTCTTCCTTAGTCTAAAATTAAAGAGTAGGATTTGATTTACACGTGTCTAAAAAACGAAGTCCTACGTCTTTCTTCAATTTTATATTATTTTATGTAATAAATCATTTTTTTCAATTGATTTTATTTTCACATTATTCATAATGCTTCGATATCAATTTAATAATTTTGTATAAATAATATTAGATAAATATATTTTGTAGGCTTATGAAAGGTTTATTGTATTGATGTAAATCAATTAGTGGATTACATTTGTTAGATAAAACTATTCATCTGTAGTCATGGTATGTAATGTTACATTGAAAAGAAGTGAATAACCATTTATTAACTCAAAATCTTAGCTCCATGTATCAATGATATCTATTATCTTTAGTATTTATATTGTGAAATATGGTGACACATAGCAATAGACGCTGGTGTCGCACACATTTTAGGAATTTTAAATTCTGGAAAATCTGTCTTGTGACAGGCTGAGTACATTCTAGTTTGTAATGTTACTGTTACAGGAAACACTTTACTTTTCTTGATAAGTGAATATTGCATTTCTTTTTTTTTCTGTGTGCACGATGATATTCAAATATGTTGTTGAATTGTACAAGAAATTTTGAGTGCGAGTAAAATATAATCTTTCGATAGGAATATTGTGATAAATCTTTTCCTGGTGTTTGACATTAAATAAAGTAATTAACGAAAGAAAATGCCACGACCGAGAATTTAGAGGAAAGTTATAATTTTCAACTTGCATATTACTTAGCCTATTTCATTAAAATTATAATTTTAACGCTATAATAGAAATATTACCATCTAAAATCATATAATACATTGTTCCTACTGTAACTAAATTAAAAAATTGATTTCATCAATTTGAGAAATTCTGAGACATTACTTAAGATAATTTTAAAACATTTTAGAAGATTTCTGAAATTTTAAAAAGAATCTGGAAGATTTCACAGTCATTTTTCTCAATTTTGCAGAATTCTTTCAAATTGTTAAGAAAAATGCGGATAATTTTGAAAGATGTTTTATGGAGGACAATCAGAAACTTCCGGAAGGTTATAATATTTTCGAATCTTCAAATTCCCGATAACATATACTCCTCGACGTAAAATTGATGAATTTTATAACCTGTGAAACATGAACATAAACTAAAAGTCTTTTTAAATATATGACATAAAATCATTATTCCTGTAATTTTGTAAAAGTTTATTTCATTAATTCGATGAACATGAAAATAACAATCAAATGTTAGATAGCCATTCAATGTGTGTGTTAATACGCAGTTTCAAAATGAAATTAACATAATGAATTCGAAAGATTAAAACAACCTTTTCAAACGTTCATAGAAACAATATGAGATTGTGAAATCCACGATATATATATACATATATAATTAAAAACTAAAGGTTAACAACCACCGCAGGGTCCCACTGGGAGCAACTGTCATCTAAAAAATGACATCGGCTCCCAGTAGGACCACGGTAAATCCCATTCATGGTCACGTCTCACAATTTCATACAAAAGTTACATACTTTTTACTGTAGTAGTCCACATTGAGTATTCCAATCAAGTCAAGGATGACGTGCTAGACTGCTGCGATGCCAGCATAATCCCTATACGCGGAGGCGTTATGTTCCGTATGCACACTCTGTGGTGCCAGAAGCACCCAGAGCTTCAGCACGTTTCGCATCAGTCTTTGCGAAATCAACATCCCTACCTCTGGAAAAATGGATATGTGCGCGGAGCGCTTCCGCAATCGCAGCTTAAACAAGCTACAGATGAAGATGAGGAATCGATATCAAGACCAACCGCGGAAAGCAGACATTTTCTGAGAGATGATAGTGATTTCAGGATAAGGAGGAACATTGACATACAGGTTCCTCCTGAGCCACAAGATCTGGCTGAAATAATTGCCTCCCTTAGTGAGGATATCTCAGAGGAGTCCAAACTCTAGACCATCAATTGTTCAGTTCATGATGCTGCGAGAGCATTGGCTAATTTAAATTGAAAGCTAAAACCGACGATGGATGAAAAGACTAAAAGACGCTCGTATCAACTGAACAAGAATATTGGATGAGCAAGACAGAATTCTTTTCGTATTCAGTGTGTAATTGACTACATAACATCTGGAAGGCCATTTACGAAAAGGGTTCGAATGTTCGGTCAAGTACTAAGGATCTTCAATTAGACAAGAAACAAGTCAAAACTGCTAACAATCAAGCAGCACATGGTTGACAAAATACGGGTGTTATCTGATGCAAGAAAGAGAATACAGAAGAGGAAGATATGGATAAGGGAGAATCACCAGTTCCGCACTGACCCATCTCGCCTCTTCAATGATCACCCTATTTCTGTTGATAATTCACCCAAGCCCAATGAGGTAGCGACTTTTTGGAGAGAGGTATAAAAGATCCCAAAAACACTCAAGTTGAAAGAAGATACTGACAATATTATCCGCTTCAAGGAATTTTGCGACAACCTCATAAAATCTGAGGAGGAATGGCTTTGCTTCAAAAACCCAAAAATTGAACCCCCTCTACTTTGATAAATAATTATCAAAATGAATTAATTTTTGGTGTCAGAAGTACTATCTAATAGAACTACAATGAGGCCAATTTTTAGTCCGATCAAACAACTTTAATTTTGGAGGTGGGTACACTTGAGAAATTATGCCCCATGTTGAAAACTTTATATTTCTGCCAGCGAATCTTCCATTCTTTCGTTGTCCAAACTGTTTTCTGCATAATAATAGATTTATGTAATGAAAAGTAGAATTAAAATTGTTAAATAATAGTGATGCTATAAGCAAAATTGCCTGTGCCCCACCGGTCAGCGCTGCCCCTCCTTCCCCTATATAAAGGCACGTCAGTCTCGTGAATTTGAGTTCTTATTTTGTTTAAACAATGCACTTTTATGAACTTCATTTTAACGAGGCAACAATTATCTTCCTTAATTTTCATCCATTGTTGTCGAAAACCTGGGAAAGGGCACTTATATAACTTTTACACTTTGACTTCTAACTTTACTTTTTCTAAATTTACATCCTGTGTCTCCTTTTTTAATTATAATTATCACAAAAATTTTTAAAAAATTTAACGTGAAATTTCTGAAAGTCCCTTTTATTGGTTATAACGTTCTGTGAATATGACTTTTGGTAGCTGTTTTCATTTTGATCATATAATTAAAAAGATTACGAATGTTCCGCACTTATTTGATGTTCAGTTTTGTGAATCAAAATTTGTATGCAAGTTATTTTATTCCGTGTTACAATTTATTTGTGAATGTTTCGAAACATTATTGATAAAACAAAATATTTCAATCAAAAATTATTTTTTAATTTTAAGTACCAGTTCAAAAACAATTTCGGCACCTGTCATAAAAAAATTATCTTTTATACCTCCAATGAGCTTTCTGGGAAAATTAAAAATCACTTGTTTTTTCTTTTAATAAATTTTAAGTTTTGAAGATACCGAAATATGTCGGAAAAGTAACTGGAAGATTTTGGGAAACTTTATTTAATTTTTCAAGATTTGAAAAATTGTTTCGAACCGGGTTAAGACCGAGCATTTTATTCCTCGATTAAAACTGCCACCCTGTAGAAAATTCATATATTTTGGTTGAAAATGCATCTTTCTTGGTTGTAAATGATTCGTTTTGTTAAAGCGGCTACCATTCGGTTAAAAACTGAGCTCTTTTTTTCTTAAATTTCATCTTTGGGTTGAAAATTTATCTTTTTTGGTTCAAAATTAAATCGTTTTGTTGAAAATGATATATATTTTATATTGAAATCTTAGGAATTTAAAGTATTTGATATCAAATTCAATATGGTATGTTATCTATATTAACTTTGTTTAGAAGAATTATTTTATATATTTTATACTTAATTTTCAGCCAAACAACGTACAATACGAAAAAAAGTCTGTACAAGAAAAATGTTTCTTTTTGCACGCCCTACAAGATTGTCATAACGACTTTTCAAATTTTCTGAAAAATCGAAAATTTACATTTTTACATTCTCATATAGAGAAGGTATTAGATTTATGTAAAATTTGACCTTCCCGGTTTTTGTCAAATGTCCACGTTATGAGACCCCCTGAATAAAAAAAAACAGGTTTTCACGAATGTGTATCTGTTAGTCTGTTTGTCTGTAGATTTTTAGTTTGTTACCACGATAACTTTTGAAAGAAATGATCGATTTGATTTTTCTTTGGTATACTCTTTAAGTCTACTAAACTGAAGGTCAAGTTTGTTAGCCAGCCATTTTGGACAAAAATTCGAAAAGTTAAAGCCTTTTGAAGAATTTGTTGACCATTTCTGTCAAGATTTTAAAATTATATGTGCGGCCGTTCATAGCTCTAAAGAATGCACAAAATTTATTTCAATAACCTTTTTTGATAAAATGAAAAATGTCATAGTTACAGCATGTTCAAAATCCAAAAGAAGAAACGAAAATTAACATTTTCAGCCAAACAACCCACGATAAGGAAAAAAGAAAACATGAGAAAAATGTTTCTTTTTGCACACCCTACAAGATTATCATAACGACTTTCTGAATTTTCTTGAACAATCGAAAATTCACATTTCTATTACACAAATAATAATGTAAAATAAAATATTTAATTTTATGGTCAAACTAAGCAAGATACAACCAATTTTTTTCAAAATTATTGAAAAATTACTTAAAAATTTATCATATATATCATCCAAAAACGACTTAGATACTTTTTTCTCCCCTTTTCAGATAGTTGAAAAAAATCTCTCTGTTACAAAGATGCGGAAATATACGCTGAAGTAAAGGAATTTCCTTCTTCATTTGAAATCAAATACAACTTTAGTCCTTGTTATCTGAAGAACATAGAACATAACATATGGTCGTTGCGAAGCGCGACGACCAAATCGCGCTATGGTTGAGTTATTTTTGTTAATCCATTTTTTTGCGTACCTTTTGTCGGTTTGTACAAAATTTATTTATTTTTTATTTTCAAGAACATTTTTTTAAGATTAAAACGAAAAATACACGTCCTATAAAAGAATGACTCATGACAAATTTGCAGATATTTTTTGTGCAGATAACTTTTTTTGATAATTTGTTTCGTACATTGTGTCCTTATTTCAAACATTAATTTTTAATGTTATTTCTTGCGAGTTAAATAAGAACTACGCATCCCATCCAAAAAATCGTTGAAAATAAACTTGTAGATCTCTTTTAAGTGAACAATTATTGTGTACTCACTTTTTTGTATCTTTTATAGTTTGACCACGAAGTGGAATTTTCGATTTTCATTTAACTTTTTGGTGGTTAAAACCAGAACCGTATGTCAAATAATGCTCGTTGATGACAGGGGAAATTGAAAGAAACCAACGATAATCAGTTTTCGCGTAAAGTTAATACATTCTTTTTATGATGCGAACGAAAAAATAAAATTTTATAGATGAAATCGTATAAAAATTGAAAGTATGGAAAATTGAATACTTTTGCATTATTGTCAATGCTTCAAAATTAAATAAGCACACATTTGAATGATTTAGAATCTCTAACATTCCATAATTTTAAGACTAAGAAAGTTCTAAAAAATCTTCAAAAATTTTAATTATTTTTGAATCGTTTCAAAACTTCCAAATATCTCTCAAACTTACTCAAATTTTTTCCAAAATCATGTAATATGTCAAAATTGCAAAATGAATACAATTAGATTACATTAGCCTCAGAGATTTCCGCACACGTTGATAAATATGGGAAATATAGTACCATTTCGATGACTTAATAACTAAGCAGATTTGGTTAACATTCGATATATGATATATGTTCTAAATTTATTGAAATCTCTGAATAAGAGAGATTATACAATATTCTCAAATATTTTATCAAACCACTTAAGTTTATATTTTTAACAAATTCCCAAAATTGTGACAAAACTTTTTTGTTGTGGAACTTTTTATTTAAATGACCTGAAATATTAAAAATTTTTCATAAAATTTGAAATACTTTTGATTATTAGAAAATGTCTTTAAATATTTGAAATCATTTGAAATCATTAGAAGAGCCTCTATTCTCTTGAATAAAGTGTTTGAAATTTTATTGCGATATCATTAAATTCCGCGCAGTTACATAAAATCTGATGATATTCCTTGAAATTTTTTTAATTCTTTGAAACTTCCTTTGGAAACTTTTAAAAACATAGATATTTTTTTAATTTTCTTATATCTCTTGAAATTTTTTAAAGATGTTGAAATTTGTTTCAGAATCTTTTTGAATACCCTAAAATTCTATCAAAACCTTAAAATTTCTCGAAATATTTTGAACTACATTGAAATCTATTAAAATATCCTGAAGTCTTCAAATCTTTTTTAAATTCTTGAAAATACCTTGCAATATTACAAATCTTTTTAAACCTTTTGAATGTTTTAAAATCCCTTAATTCTTGTGAATAAATTCTTTGAAAATTTATTGAAATATTACAGAATCCCTTAAAATCCCCAAAAGTTACAAGAAATCTAATGATATTCCTTGAAATTTTGGTTTCCTCTTGAAAACTATTGAAATTTCTTGGAATATTTACAAATATCCTGAAACCTTGAACATTCTTTCAAATTCTTGAAAATGCCTTAAAATATTATAAATCTTTTCCAAGGTTTTTTTTGGCTCCAAAATCCCTAAATTTTTGTCAATAAATTCTTTGAAATTTTATTGAAACCTTACAGAATAACTTGAAATCCTGAGAAGTTACAGAAAACCTAATAATATTCCTTGAAGTACCTTAAAATGGTTTTATTCTCTTAAAACTTGATTGAAATCCTTATAAAAAGTTATAAAATTTCTAAGACTTTGAAACCTTTTGAAATACCTTGAAATGTTTTTAAGCATTTCGAAATTCCTTGAAATCTTTCAAAATATCATTGAATCTTAAAAGTCATTTAAATGGTTGGAAATATATTCAAATACTTTCAGATGCTCTAAAATCTCTCAATTACTAATAATATTCCTTGAAGTCACTCAAAATTTATTTAATCTCTTTAAACTTCTTTGAAATCGTTTAAAAAACCCTCGATTCCTTGAAATCACTTGAAACTTATTGAAATCCATTAAAATTCGTTGGAATCTTTTAAAACATCATAAAATCCTAAAATTTGTTTCAATCCTTGAAAATATCTTGAAATACTGAAAATATTTTCAAGTCTTTCAGATTGTTTATATCGTTCTAATTTTCGCAAACATTGTATGAGAGAAATTCGGAAGGAATGAGTAGTCGGGCTCTTAGAAATGAAAATGCAGCAATCTTCGCGGATCATTAACCATTTAACAACAACTTACCTATGCACAAAAACCCTCGCAGTTTGAGGGAAAAGCCCGGGCAAGCTGATGAGGCAAAACAAATTTATTTTAAATCAAGCGATGATCAATTTCGATGGGGATATTTTTATTAATAAAACCTATCAGATGCCACACGTAACTTTTTCGAGTTCTCAGTGGCCTTACGAAGATTTAATCAATGTTTAAATTCTGGAAACGTCACGTTTTTTTTTATTTAAACGAAGCTTTTTCTTTTCTATGATTGTAATGAATGATGACAACACGCATGACACCAAATTCTTTATACTTATTCAGAATAAACTCCACAAATTGGACATTTTGAATGAATAATAAATCATTTTTTATTTGAAAACTTAAAAATTTTCATATAAATTGACACATTTCTTTACGTATAATATGTGCAATATTCATATAATTTTATATCCAGAAAATCAGATAATTTTGTGACGTGATCACGGTTTTATCGTATATGTACATCAGATTTTGAGCATGATCGAACTTTCCTCTGAATCTAATTATTAAGATTCGTTTTATATCTAAAAGACAATAGTTGTTTTAAACTATATTTTTTCAATATCCTCTATGATTTAGTTAAAACTACCTTATACTAACACCACTCGAAAAACGAGATTGTGGACCCACTCCAAAGGCATGAAAAAGGCCCGAATTCATAGGGTTGTTATGAAAAAGCTTCAAGTGAGCCGTTATAGAGGAAAATATATACATTTATCACGTCAAAGTCAGCTTTCGGTAACACGTACAAGATTATATAAATGGAAAAGTCAGTTTGAAAAAAAATGTAACCAAATTTGTGATGTTAAACACACTCTTATCAAATGTAGATATCTTAGAAGGACAAATTTGACGTCTTTATTCTAAAGATAACGACTATACTTTGGATTATTTAAGCTGATGAGGCAGCACAATATTCATTGGTTACTTGGTCATTAGTTAAGTAGAAAAGATGAAGATTTTCTGTACTCTGCTCTTATCCTTGGCTGTTGTCCTGGATTCCATTGGTGAATATAATAATATAATATATCTATAATTTAGGTAAATATCATATAAGCTTTAGGCAAATCAGAATTTTTGCGATTTAATGTGCAAGGAGTATACGTACCAACTAGCATATCAACTAGCATTCTTTGCGCGTGTGTAAATAGTATATAAATACAAATAAAATAATTCTAATAAATACATTACATTGAAGATAATATAAACTTTTAATCATGAGATTTGCAAAATTTTTTAAGTTATACTTTTGAAGGTATACAATTAAGCGCATTTTCAATTTTCATGGAACCCATTTGATCTCGAGAAACCAAATTTTTTGAAAAACAATAATACATTTTAAAAGTAAATTAGGTACGGGCTTTCGATTTGTGACATTTACAACTTCTGGTTCGGACCGAAAGTGAGATTCTTAGACCAGAAGTTGTTTTTTTTTAACCTGAATCTGTACATTCTGATATCGAATTCCGATTACACGACAAAAAATACGTATGTTTCAACAACAAAACGATGACTGACTTTCCGCTTACTATTCTTCCAAAGTAAACAACTAGGCACATGGTGATTTTTAGAGTGTGGAATTGTGACTTTGTCATCGTGCTTCCCAGGAATAGGTCAAATAAAAACGTAAAAGATAGTTTTAGTTCAACAAGTTACTAAGTATTTAATTCAAAGCATGAATGTTTTCTTTACAATTAGGTCTAGTAGGTTTATCTTAGTTAAGTTTTACTCGACTTATCACAAAATAATAAATTATTCTGTAATGACGAAACTAAATAATCATATTTTCACTAAAGAAACAAAATTGAATAATCATCTAAAAAAAAATGAACGTTTTTTCCATTCAAAATATCATTTTTGAAAAATATTAATTCCATTTACCGCCATTAGAAATACTGAAAGCCGAAAATATTCTTTGGAAAGCTGTATTCGAAATCTTTAATTGTCAAATTGCGCTACCTTGTGAAATACAGGCCTGTAGTCTGACTTGAAAGTTATCAACAGCTCGTCTAACTTCTGCTGCATCTAGTGACCGCATTGCTTTGGTAATTATATGAATCATGTTGGCTCTTGTGGTTGGGCGGTCGCGGTAAACTAAATCCTTTACTCCTTCCCATAAAAAATGATCTAGCACAATAAGATCTGGGTATTGAGGTAAATAATTGACAGGGCCGTGCCTTCCGATCCACCTATTGGAAAATAAGCGTTCTAAACTTGCTCGACTGATACGTGCAGTATGCGGTATCTAAAGTGATTTAAGTCGCCATCGAAAAAAATCAGACCTATTACTTGATCATCAATAATTCCGCACCATACATTTACTTTGCAAATCCGTTGATGATGGATGGTTCTTAACCAATGCGGATTAATGTGTGCCCAATAACGGAAGTTCCGCGTATTTACTTCCCCGTCACTCTCAAATGTGCATCTATCTGAAAATAGTATCGTCCGATGAAATTGTTCTTCTTGGCGTTTCGACCAATTGCAGAATGTCAGGCGTTGCTCGAAATCAAGGTTATTCAGCTCGTGATGCAGCTCCATTCTTTAGGGATGAAATTTACTATCCTGGAGAATGCGGACTTACCAATCCCAGAATCAATCTCGGGCCGTGGAAGTGAATCATGTGGTTGAAGAATTGCGGATGCAATGACATACGCTGATCGCTCATTTCTAACTCGTCAGTGGATGGTCCTACCTCTGTTATGATGGGGCTGCACAATGCCATCTGTCCTTATTCATCTAGACAGGAGCGAAAAAACTTTCCGAGAATGAGAAAATCTGTTAGGAAAAAGTTGTCGCCACAGTCTTTCAGCACCAGCGAAGGGCCCTGCTTCAAAATAAACTTGCAGCATGTCGTGCGCCTCCGCATTCGAAAACACCATTTCTGAAAAATCTTAATACAATTCATAGTCCGGTATGGAATTTCCAATGGGTTGAAAAATTATTTTATTCTACTTAAACTTACCTTCAAGAATGATGGTAGCGAAAATGTGATGCTGACGTCCTACCCTTGCAAGTTTGATCTGAATAAAACAATTTTTTAATCGATTGGATATTCCGTACCAGACTATAAATTGAATAAATCTTTTCCGGAAATGTGTATTCGAATGCGGAAGCGCACGATATGCTGCAAGTTCATTTTGAAGCAGGTTCCTTCGCTGGTACTGAGAGTCTGTGGCGACAACGTTTTCCAAACAGACTTCCTACTGCTCGGAAAGTTTTTTCGCACCTGCCGAGAAGAATAAGGACAGATGGGATTGTGCAACCCCATCAACAAAAGAAGGATCATCCACCGACGAGTAAGAAATAAGCGATCAGCAGATGTCATTGCATCCTTAATTGTTGAAGCACATGATTCGCTTCGACGGAGCTGCATCAAGAGCTGAATAACCTTGATTTCGAGCAACGCCTGACATTCTGCGGTTGGTCAAAGCGCCAAGAAAAACAATTTTATCTGAACATACTATTTTCAGATGAATACACATTTAAGAGTGGCGGGGAAGTAAATACGTGTAACTTCCGTTATTGGGCACCTAATAATCCGCATTCGTTAAGAATCATTGATCATCAACGGATTTGGGAAGTAAATGTATGGTGCGGGAATATTGATGATCAAATATAAGGTCTGATTTTTTCTGGGTGGCGACTTAAATGGATTCAGATACGTAGAGCTTATAGAACAACAATTGCCGATTTTATTGGGAAATCTTGATCTTCAATTACGCTTTGATATCTGGTTTCAGCAAGATGCGTGTCTATCGCATGCCACACGTATCAGTCGAGCAAGTTTCCTGAAACACGAGCTTCTCGGGTTTACTGCGAAAGCGGAAAAAGCTACAACTTTTTTGACCAAAGAAAAGGATGTCGAATTGAACTGTCTATAAGAATATATACTTTCAAAATTAGCATATTCATTAAATATTTCATAGGCTAAAGCCGTTGAACAAGAAGAATTTATAAGCACTTATAGAATTCGGCCCCTCACTTATAACCACTTTTTTACTCGTGAACTTGCGATATACGAACATAGAATTGTGTACTTGGAAGAAAAATGTAATCCTGCATTTCCTGTTTCAGAATTTAGTTTACAGTCTGACAGTTCATCTGATCGTGACCCTCATCCTGTTGCTTCTCGCTCTGGGCCTCCTTCTTCATCTTCTCCTGGCAGACATTCTCCAGACACGACTCTTTCTCTTGCCTTACCTTGTTCTTCTACCGGGTCTATACCACCTGCCAACCCACCTCTTCGTCCCAGATCCAGTTCTCCTTCTCTAAGGCAAATTTTTTCTCGCGTACTTGGATGTAGATTTGAAGAACTTGAATTTATTCGACTTGAACCTCACCACAATCCGAATCGGATATTCGAACTTCGAAGATACGTTTTTCCTTCCGATAAACCAATTGCATTGAAAACCACAAATCAACTCTTAAAGCCCATGCCACCCGGAGAACAAGTTGTATTATCAACGTCCAATGGCGACGTCTGTGCAATATTGATCAAAAAGTTAAACTGTACAACGAATTTGCGCGGAATATATTTATCTATTTCTTCACGACCAAAACGGGCGAAAATAAACATGAGCAGCGGCGTGGTTAAAGAATTGACCAGAAAAGAAATTGCGGACTGTATAATAAGCGACAGAATCTCAATCAGAAGAAGTTTTAGAATATATCGTGTGTGAAGCACAATTCTTTATACCACTAATAAATAAAATAAAACAAACGCGCTCGTTTTTAAAATCTGGCGCTTTGCACTCTGTCTTTATGTTTGCAGCACATTTATGCATAGATTCTTCAACACGAAGCTGAAGCCATTGATACATTCTTAAATTTATAATTACACTTGTTTACATTTTACACGTGTTTTAAAGAAAAATCTTTCCAATCACTTGAAATATCACTAATTTTATATGGCATGATATCATGTCATTTAAAATAAGTTGGATTTCAACTTTTTTTCGTACTTAGTTCACTTGTTAACTTTTTCAATTATGAAACTATTCAATTTACAATGCTTTATTCTAAAAACTTCCAGTTAAATCATTTCTTATTTCAATGTACATTTTCAATTTGAAGGGTTTTAAAATGCAGTTTGGAAGACTTGAGATGTAGTTTTTTTTGTTTTTTGCAATTGAATTTTATTTCATTGTCGCTTCATACAAATTTTTAATTATGGCTGAACTTTAATAACGGATTGGGTTATTTTTTCAGGCACACATTATAGAAAAGTCGTCAAATTGAAATAATTTAACTTTTAATTTAAGTAGTACACAATTTTTGAAAATTTGTTTGATTTATCGAACATAGAATTGCTTAAAATGATATAATCTTAAACATTCACAAATTGAATGATTTCTTCTTCAATTTTAAGTACTGAATATGAAAGCGTAGCGTATACTTTTATTTTTTAACTAGAAATATTTGTACAGTTGAATTTATAAAAGTTTGAAGATTGTAGTTTGACGGCTGGAAAAAAGTTGAAAATTTTTTTCCTTGATTATTTTATACTTATAATTTATATTTGAGATTTAGGATTCGAAAAATGAATGTTTTTCCTAAATTATGGAAAATGATTCAATATATATATAACAGCACGTTAGTTTGGCCAACTTGAGTTTTTATTTTGTTTAAATAATGCAACTATATGAATTTTATTTCAACGGGAGCCATCAAGCAATTAAAAAGAATTTTCAAGAGACTTGAAAACTTAAAGAAATTTCGAGGAATTTCATCAACTTTCCTGTAACTTTTCAGGGTTTTGAAGGATCCTATAATATTTCAATGAAAGTTCAAAGAATTTATAAATAAAAATTAAGGAATTTCAAAGCATTTGAAAGATCTGAAAAGATGTTAAGTATTACAAGGTATTTCAGATTTTATGATATTTTAAAAGATTCTAGCGAATTTCAATGGATTTCAAGAAATTGCAAGGGATTTTAAAGAATAATGGGTGTTTTAAAATTCTAAGGAATTTACCAATGATCGAAAAAATTTCTAGGTTTCATGATATTTTAAACGATATTAACGAATTTTAATACATTTCAAAAAATTTCAAGTGATTTTAAAAATTCCAGGTTTTTTTTAAGGATTCCAAAGACGTTCAAAGAGATTAAAAAATGTTAAGGTACTCCAAGGAATATATAATAAGAAATTGAGAGATTTGAAAGCATCTGAATCATTTTTAATATATGAAGATATTTCCAAGGATTTAAGTGATTTTCAGGATTCAACGATATTTTGTAAGATTTCAAGGAATTTTCAAATTCTAAAAAAATGTAAGGTGTTTCCAAAGTTTTCAAGACCTTTAAAAACTGTTGAAGGATTTTAAAAGATTTTCAAATATTGAAAAAATTAAAGGTTTTAAAGAATTCCCAGGAAGTTTCAAGAGATGATGAAAATTTCAAAAAATATCTTCAGATTTCCTGTTACATCTCGGGAGTTTGAGGGATTCTGTAATATATCAATAAAATTTCAAAGGATTTATTCACAAGAATTGAAGAATTTTAAATCATTCAGAAGATTTGAAAAGATTTGCGATATTTCAATGTATTTCCAAAGATTAAAACAGATTTCAAAATTTGATGATATTCTAAAAGATTCTAACGAATTTCAATAGATTCCAAAAAATTTTCAAAGGATTTTGAAGATTCTAGGGTTTTTGAAAGGATTCCAAGGAACTTTCAAGGGAATCAACAAATTTTAAGGAACTTCAAGGAATATTATCAGATTTTTTATAACTTCTTGGAAATTTCAAAGGATTTTGTAATATTTCAATAAAATTTTAAAGAATTTATTCACAAGAATTGAGGGGCTTGAAGCATTTGAAATACCTTGAAATATTTGCAATATTTCAAGGTATTTCCACGAAAAAAAATGCCTAAGATTTTAGGATATTTTTAAAGATTCCCAGAAATTTCAATATATTTCAAGAAATTTCAAGGAATTACAAAAATTCAACTGTATTTTAAGAGATTGAAAGGACATTTTCAAGACATTTACAACATTTCAAAGGATTTCGAAATATCTCAAGAAATTTCAATAGCTTGAAAAATTTGTAGTGTAACTGCCAGGGATTTTATAATATCTCGATAAAACTTCAAAGACTTTATTTACAAGAATAGAGAGACTTCAAATGATTTTAAATTATTTTAAGTATTTGAAGAGATCTTCTAATAATTCAAAGTATTTTCAAAGTTTATAAAGAATTGAAAATATTCCATGCCGTTTAAAAAAAAGCAGTATAATCTCTCACGTAGATTAAAGCAAAATGTTGTAATTTTATACAAGTACAAAATTTTAGAAAAAAATTGCCTAATTTAAGAGATATTTTGTTGAATTTCCAGTAAAAAAGATTTTATTTTTTACCACACAGTTGCATCAAAAAACAAATAGTTGAATTTTCAAGCAAAAGAGACGAATTTTCAACACACCTGTTGAATTCTTAACAAAATTGTTGAGTTTTCAAGCCATAAACATAAATTTTATGGAAGACCTGATTTTTGGCACGATAACTACCTGAAAAAACAATTTTAATAGAGTGAATACATAAAATTTTTATAACACCAACCATTTTATCTATAAAGCAATTAAATTTTTCAATAAATTCCCATCAATTAATTTGCTCATGATATGGAAAAAGTAGGTGTAACAAAATAAATATTTTATTGAAGTTGTTTCATTTCAGTTCTAAACGTGCAAAATTATCTTGTTTTTTTGAATTCTTTAAAATCATACAATATCAAACTTAAAGACTTATTGATAGTAACACAATTTTCAGTTTAAAGGATTTTCAATTAAATAATTTGGAACAAAATCCTCCTGAATAAATTCCAAACAATAAAAAAATTAATTAAAATAACCAGAATTGAATGAAAATATTGAATGAATAATAATTACAATTATTTAATTTATTACTTTATAACCTTAAAAGTAAGCTCAACATTATGTAAAAATAAATCATTTGAAACTGAAAAACATTTGACTAGAAAATTTCAAGAATTAATAGTAATTTTAAATGAGCTGTTGAAGTTACACGATTCGAAATTCAAACATTAACAATTGTGTTGTTCAAGATTAAACTAAAGAAATGGAATTATCTAAAACTGATACTGCGTGAATTGGATGACTTGTCCAATATTAAATAAGTACAATTTCAGAGTTCTCCATTTTCATGATGGACTACAATTTTTTCCTTCTATAAGTTTTGAGTCTGGAATTAAAATTTAAATTGTTGAATTTTGAAAATTATACTCAAAAACTTGAACATTATTTAATATTTTAAAGATTTAAATTTACTTACAATGATCAACATTTTAAACAATTTGAGTATTAA
This sequence comes from Andricus grossulariae, assembly GCA_011634705.1. NCBI lineage: Eukaryota > Metazoa > Arthropoda > Insecta > Hymenoptera > Cynipidae > Andricus > Andricus grossulariae. The sequence continues at coordinate 215,710,266 of JAABKJ010007545.1, read as the reverse complement.
AAATGTTTTAATATCATAATTCTTTGTGATTAATTTTTTTTAGTTTTGAATAAAGTTTGGCTTCGTTTAATTTTAAATGTTCATTAGTAGATATTTTTTTAGTCACATAGGGCTATAGATCTAGATAGGTGAACCAGAGAGGCTGCATCGCAAGGTGTAGCTACTCTGGGGAACTAACGGATTCTAGTCAGTGGGACTTAAACTAAAGAGCGATCCTTCCAGGGGGTAATAGCAAAGTCTCCTGGAATATTGAGAGCGCGAGTTCTCATGCTCCCAAGCTACGATGTGATCGCCGTGTCAAGGGCTGAATGGTGCCAGGGTTAACAAATCCGTGAACATCCCGGTCTGCCCCCGTCAGAAGAGGTGGACAGGCGGGGGTCTTAAAGGAGGTGCCTTACGGAGACTTTGGGACACCAGGTCGAATCCCATAGTATGTAGACCCGCCCCCTGCAAACGGGGCTCTGCAGAGGGTGTTTCTTATTTCCCTAGCTTCTCGAGGCACATTTAAATGAAACACGAAAAACGAAACAAAAACAATCAGGGGCCCGTTCCGGGACCCTCTTTTAACCCACCGCAAGTTGTGGAAGGCTCCTCAGGGGGCAGTCCACCACGAGCGGTGCGAACTTCTGGAGCCTTTGCGGCTCTGGATTACCTACCCAAGATGACAAAGCTGAAGTGCCGTTGGGTATGACTGCTGCAAAAGCTCAAGCACCAATTTCGGTGCCATTGGTGTACGCTGCGATTATTATAAAAGAAAACTGCCTGGGTAAAAAGAAAGCTGTAACATACTCCGGGCCAACATGCATAGCAATGTCGAGCGGAAGACATAGCAGCTCGACAGCCTCAACCCATGCAAATGACCTCGAAAAGCCTATTAAACTAGATGATTTTAAACCTTTGATAAAGCAAGATGATGGAAAAGTCAAACCAATATTAATGATCTTTGTTGATTGAGGTACCGATGAAAATTCACGTTATAAGAAAGTTATAGCCCATGCAATAGCTACTTTCAAAAAGCATGATTTAGACGCAATATTTATTTTTACGAATGCATCAGGTAGATCAGTATTTAATCGAGTTGAGAGACGAATGGCACCTTCAAGCGAAGCACTTTCTGGTGCCATTCTTCCCTATGATGGGTATGGCAATAATCTGGATGGAAACGGTCGAACAATTGATTTGGATTTAGAAAAAGGAAATTTTCAATATGCTAGAGAAAGTCTGGCTGAAATCTGGTCTGAATTAAAGACTGATGGATTTAATGTAGTTGCAGAATTTGTACGAAGTGGAGAACTACTTTCTGGAGCTTTCCAAAGACCCTGAGCTTGCGGATGTAAGTGTTATTAGACATCTTAAAACTGAAGCGAACTATACATACCTGGGCGTGCCTAAGAGCCGTTTTAAAGATCTGACGAAGAGAAAGCCTAACGTGCTTTAAATATGTATTTAAATTGTTCTTTTCAATTATTTATTTTAATTCCCAATTTGTAATCTGAGATGAAAGGTTTCGTTAATAATTAACTTTTTTGTTATAATTTCCGTTTCAATGAGAATTCTATTGTTGGCTGAACTCAGATTGTTATAATATTTTACCTCAGTGTCATAATTTTAGTACAAATGAAAATATTGATGCTGAATGATTTGAAATTTTAAGCATAATAATTCTATATAAAATTCATAATTTCAGTTTAACTGAAAATATTATTGATGACTAAACTACAATATTAATAATTTTTATTGTTTGTGAATAAAAGGATGATTTGTAACTATATATCAAAATTTTGAAGCAAAAATTTTGTTTGAAATTCATGATGCTAATGCTTAAATTGAATATCGCTTTAGTTTTAGACTAACGCCAAATCCTGATTAAATCGGGTAAAGAAAGTTGCAAGAGAACCAAAGTCCTGATCTTCCTAAAATCTAATTCTAACATATTGTTATGACAAAACTGACACTGCGGTCTAGTATTATATTTCACCAACAAAAAGTTGAATGATATAAATAAAAAAAATTGCATGTGGCAGTGGGGCTAAACAGCAGAATTGAAACTTTACAAAATAATTTTTTTTTAATATGGCCTTATAGATAATGACGAGACAAAATCTTTTGCTCTTTTCTGCTTTTTCGTCGAGTAAGTATATTCAATAATAAGCATGAAAATCTGGAAAATTTTGTCCCCAAATTTAATTACTTTTTGAGGAATATATCGTCGACAAAAAGTATCGAGGGAAGTTTAAGTTGAAACAACTTTCAGTAAGACATTTGTTCCTCACTATTGAAGTGAGATTTTTTCAAATTACCAGATCGATTCATTGAAAATTGTTAGAAATATCCATTTTACAAGAAAGCATGTGACGCCGCCAACAATAGCTCCGCGAGCACTCATCACCACTGGGCAGCGTGCTGGCTGTTGGCTGCGTCGCATGATTTCTTGTGAATTGCATATTAAGATATACTCATGATAATAATACGGCTTGTGGGAAAATATACCACAAATATTTCCGACACTTTTCAATGAAGCGATCTGGAAATTTCCAAAAATCTCACTTCAAAAGCATTGCTAAGGTATATTTCATGTGTCAATCAAAGTCTTAAACGTTTCTCATAATATTTTCCCAACTTACGACAGTTCATTTCTTGAAAAGTAATTGAATTGAGAGGCAATTTTTTTCATTTTTTCAAGATTATTATTTAAAATACTCATATGATAGAAAAACAGCAAATCATGAGTTTTGAGAAGATCGCATAGTAAGAGAGTGCAAAGAGCGAGAGAGAGAAAGAGAGCACATATATGCTTAGCTTGACTGTAGTGGGAATATCCCTTGGTCGTACGTGCGGTCGTGCGTTCTGTCATTTTTTTCAATTCACTCGCATCCCAAAAGAAGTTTCACTTCAAAAATGGTTAATAACAAAAAATTAGCATGCTTATTTCTAGACCACAGTTCAACCTAATTATGCTTTACTATACACAGGTTTTACTGCAATTTTAATTGTGTACCACAACAAAAAATTGTAAGTGAATACCAGTACAGATATTTCAAAAAAGGGCGCATCCGCTGGGGTGTACAATGAGTAGAGATTTATCTTTCGGGATAATATGTAAATTCACTCTGATGATAAGAATAAATAGAATTCATTGAAAAGTTATAACAATATTTGAATCTGCCGTTTCCTCGTAGAAAACAATTATTTTTTCTGCAATAATCGTTGGAATTACATTAATTGTGCTAACTATTCAACATGATAAATAAAAAATTCATTCATATGAATATTATAAACGTTTTTATAAAGAAAAACTTAGTTTTGAAATGTGTACAAAAAAATCTAGTTTTAATTCCAATAATCTGAATATAAAATAATAGTGTTCTTAAAAGTACATGTAATGCAAGATGATGATAATGCACAATTTTCATAATTTTTAATGACGAATTCAAAAAGCAAATGTCTCAGTATTTTTAACTGAAACTGTCCGGGAAGAACTTTATAGTCACATTAAAACTGAATAAAATCTTCTTTAAATTACTTGCCAGAACTGATAAAAAATGTACAAATTGTAGGCAAATTTTAGTACCTGCAGTAGCAATCACATTATTATTAGGAATTAAATATTTCATGACGGAAATTGATCTTATGACATGTTAACATTTTTCATCGAAAAGGGACAGTTTTGAAAATAAGAAATAATAATTAAATTCTTACATGAAATACGGAAACTGGATTTGAGGTTAAGAGTTTGATGAAAGAGAACGCGAGCTTTTAAAAAGTCCGAAAGCGAATACTGTAACGTATGCCATTCAGGAAAAATTATATTTTTGCAATATACAGTCTGTAACTTACATGAGATTCCTTCAAATTTGAGCAATATGTGAAATTTTCTTCTTAATTTCTGGTGAAATTCTACTTTTTATTGAGACGATTGAGACTGGCTACATATAAAATTTGAAATCTACAAAATTCATCAATTGACCACAATTGTGAATAAAAATTACGTGAAGCGTACAGTATATTATTAGTAACAAATCTACCTACCTGTGCTGTAAAATAATTTTTAACATACCTCTTCCTCTCCAATTAACTTATTTAGCTCGATTCTTGAGATCTGTATATTTATAAATAGAGGTTAGGAAACAAAAAAAAACCGGCCCACCTGATCCACGCGCACGCGCATATAAGCAGTCGTACACTCCTGCATTGTACCGTACGGGAATAATGCGAGAAAATTTATGAAGTTTAGTCTTTTTTAATATATATGGAAAAATAATAGATTTCAATCATAAAAAGTCACCTACTCATGAAAGAAAACACCGCTGAGCAAGTAACGGAATGGTTTTTATAATTTTTTTTCCACTCCGAAACAATTTCAAACTCACGTACGATAATGATGTTTTTGTTGTCGAAATACACTTTTCAGTTTTAATATCGAATTAACGAAAAATAAGAGGTAATACTTCAAGCTTAATTTTAGAGAATCTTGTATTAAACGATACGCTTCATATTTTTGTATTCAATCATTGTAATTTTAATATTTTACTAGAAAATAAGACGTACGGTGATGACGTCTGAAATTACAAAAATCGAGGGACAGACTTCAAGGTTCTCATAATATTATTTATTTGACTTGAAAAATGTGTGCCAATTAAATTTATGTTTATGTGAAGATTAAAGACTCGATACGTTAAGCGTTTTGCAGGTTACTGTCTAAAAAAAGAGAACACAAGTTTATCCTTGTGCAAAGTGAGGTTGGGACGCCGTACGGTAATGACGCTTGGGGTGTTCTTTTATCAAATTGAAGTAAATGGGAACACCAAAAAAAATAATGAATGACCATTTTGTAGAGGATGATAATAACTATTTATTAAATGAAAACAAAAATTAGTACGAGTTTCTAAGTTAATATTATATTACTGGGACTTCAAGTTTGCCTTCATATATACTTATATTACTATTACTATATTACTATTACTATATATATACTTCATATATACCCATATACTCACCAAATTTCGGTGAACCTAGAAAATTGAATAATCATAATGCTTATCTTACACCATGTCAATAAAGAATTGATACAAGGAATATTGCAGGATATGCCACTTTCACATCATCTGTTGCAGAGAATTAAAAGTGATAATGTCCAATAACAATCATGTTTGTCAATAATATCATACATTTAACAATTATCATAATATGAAACACAACATTTGCCAAGTGAGGCTCGTCAAATAAAATTTATGTCTAATATAAATTTCTGAATCATATTATTTCTCTAGTGTTTTATATGATGTTCGAATAAAAATTAGTTATCTCAGTTTTTTTTGCATGCAATGAAAATGTCGCAAAGGTTTATCTGAATAAGGAAGTAATCATTCCATTATAATACGTAACTTCAGTTATTAGAATCATTATTTTAATTTGGCATAAAGTCAATCGTGGCGATCAATTTCTTTGAGTCTCTGCTTAAAATTCAAACATTATTATCATTATTCTCGTGGTGTACGAATGACAGCCCGGATTATTCTCGCCTCTTTCTCATGTGCAAATATTTCGAATATTTTGTTTTGAATCACTATCTCATTTAAAAGACCTTTTTCTATTGGTTCGTCTTTAAATACTTGCAAGTTAAATTCAGATATATTTAAACTTGATCAATTCTGAACAGTTAGATATTTATGATAAGAATTTTAGATGATATGATTTTGTGTACATTAATAATAGTTTCTTCTACTATTTACTCAATAAACTGATCTAAATTGAAAGTATGCTTATTTTTAATCGTTATAATTAATATCTAAATATTCTATCATGTCCAGGTCTAACACCAGAAACCATAACCTATCGATCTTACTTTTAACGGCATCTTATGAAATAGTTTAATAGATCTAATTAACCAATTGCGTGCGAACTATAATAATTTAACCTTTTATGGTAATTACCTGTTACTTTTAAAATGTTGATCCGACTTAGGATCACAAACCATTCTCCACGTTAGTTTTATATTTTGTTATATAGAATTAGCGGTGTGGAAAATTAGGGCTTAGGCCTGGCTAAGACGCACCACTTGGAAATTCTTTGAGATTCGCTGTCGGAAACCACAGGGAGTTTCCTTTATTTCACTTAGCATCATTTCGGAAACCATGCCGGTATACATGTTAATTTTCGCCCGTGTCCTAATGAAATTATTTGTATATATTCCACGAAGCACTGTGTTATGATTCTCTAATATTGCAAGGACGTCTCCGGTGTGTGTTGTGAGAACTGTTTGTTCCCTGGTTGGAATGGGTACACGGACATAATTTTCTCCTCTCAAGTGAATTTGCTTATCGGCAGGAAAAGTGTATCTGCAAACTTCGAATAGCCGTCGCGGATTAATGTGGGGAATAAGCCGCATAACTTTTAGTTCGTCAGGTTTCAACATAAAGAGAGAAAGAGGATTATTGGCAGGAGAAGACCTCGAGCCGGCACGTAGAGAAGGTTCTGCAGAAGGAAGAGCAATGTCAGGAGAATGAGGTTTGGCAAGATAAAGATTCAGATCGAGAGAATGATGCCTGTGAGAAGAAGCAGAAGAGGAAGGTGAGTAGCGATGAATACCAGGAAGGGGTGCGCCATTTGGTGAACACTCCAACTCTGAACCTAATGCTGCAATAAGAAACAGAGGATTAAATTTTGTTTAAGGGTTGTCTATATATTAGGTAACGTTTTTGTCAGATTAGGATTCAAAAAGAGTTATTATGGTTCTGTTATGTAAAGGCAGGAAGGAGGGTTTGAGAAAAGATAAGCAACAGTTTTTTAAATGCAATAATAAAAAAATAATACAAGATAGTAGAGAGGGAGTAGTGAACCAACACTTTTTTGAAATCCAAGATGTGATAACAAAATCAATGATATTAGAAGTGCATGATTATTGAGATGATCTATTTCTTGAAAATTAGGACTACCTTCATGATTTGCATGTTCGCTAGTTATCCCCACACGTGACAGAAGGTCCATTTCTTTGGGCGGCATAGCAGATAATATTTCTGTATGAAAAAAAAACATGATGAGATTGTCATGTTAATAATTACTTGAAAATAATAAAAGCGTAACTAGAACATTCCATTTTATTTCGGCTCTAATGGTGCTTGCTTATTGCTAATCTTCCTTCAAAATGTAGATGCTCAAGTATAGTTTACATGCGCTAAATATATATACACACATACACACACACACACATATATATATGTATATATATATTATAAAATTGAAAAAAATTACATTTTAAAAATGCAAAATTAAACTTGAAGTTATCCATGAAAAATTATATGATTATTTTTAAACTATTCAATATTCGTCGCTTCTCTTCACATTTAATATAGTTCAATTTCCCTAATTATATGCGGAATTTTAATAATTCAATCAGAAAATTCGCTGAGATTTTTAGATTTCTCGAGAATTTTATCATAATGAGATGAACTTATCAAACCCTTTATCTTGTAATAATATTAAAAGAACGCGGTTGTGTAACATTTTCAACTTGATTGAAACATAGAGCCAGTATTGTAGTACATTGAAATTATATACGTCATCTCCACAAACACTTGTTTGCTTCAACATGAAACGACCAGAATTATTCACATACCTAATCTTTTATAATTATCACGAAATTGAGAAATAAGTAAGATAAATAAACGGAAACTTTGGTCGACGTGGAAGTTGGTGAACAAGGCTACTCTTTTCTCACTTTTTTAATCTGGTACACTTTAAGTGGATGAGTTCAGTGTTGAAAATATATCATTGGATATTATTCATTATATTCGCAAACAAATTATATATACTAATGTACACTGTAGACATTTACAGGCATAACATCATGTCACTACTAATATTATTTGATGCTCTTATTCAAGTAAAAGAGAAAAAATTTTGTATTGGTTTTGAATGTACACACTTGACAATTATTTATACATTTTGTTTAAAAAAATTAACAAATAATAGTGTACTTCTGAATATTGAATTAAGTCACTCTGATCAAAGGTAAAACTGTTCTGGGAAGATAAAATGTTGACAAATAGTCAGAGAAACTTCCACACTTCTTATATATAAGAGAAGAGTTGCAGATTCAATTATACTTGTCCTATTTGAAAATCAAATTCAAAAATAAAAATAAGGCAATTCAGTACATGTATGTAAAAAGTAAGTGCTAAAAGTCTTTATATTATTCCTCAGTAGCAAAAGGGATCATACTGATTTATTTTATATTTACCAATAACATTGAGGTTAACAACCAAGGTGCAGACAACAGCATAAAGGATCATCATTATTTCAAAATACAGAATAAACTGATAAACGTCGAGGTTTTAGAACCGCCTAATTGATAAACATTCTCTTTTTTCGTGTATGTACACTATTCTGAGATATTTGTACGCCCCCCCCCTACGTAACAAAGATCGTCAAGGACTTATTTGTGATGATGTATGACATCATAAGTTTTATTTTGCGACAAAAAATGTATAAAGTAGTGAATAATTCCTCGCGCACGTGTATCATTATTTTATCATGAGGAAATCAAATAATTTATTTCTGAAGTAAACTAAGAATAATGTCCCATGAGTTGTCTGATTATTTTGTTGTATGTGTATGTTTCTTCAGAATGAGTCATTGAACGATAAAAAGTAATCTAGAAAAGAATGGTTTTTAGGGATTCGTAAAAAACCCTGGATACCTCACCGTGGTGAATTTTTCTGATAGGAATTAACTCCGAACCAATCCAAATGATTCTGAAATATGTATCCGATCCAATGCGATGGAATTTTGCTATGCTTCTATATCCCGAAACCGTAACACATTCAATCTGAACAAAGTTTATCATCAGTGAAGATTCCTTTGAAAATTTTTCTTCAAATATTAAAAACTCAATTTTTTGCAAATTTGTTGGCCATGTCGTGAAAAATGTTATGAATAATAAAAAACGCAAACTATGCAAGATACAAAAAAAGTTTTAAAGAAAATTATTCACTAAGAAAAAATCCGCGAATTCGTTTTTAATCATTTTTTTGTAAATTGCGTGGTTTTTCTTTTACTCTTGAAAAATGATATTCATCATTAAAAAAATTTGATGTTTGGGAAAGCATCACAAGGTCCTTCCTCCACTTATTCAACTAACGCTACTATTTCTCCCTCAGTCAACCTCCCCAGCAATCCTTCACATACTTTTTCCCCTCAATTTCTTTTACGCACTCCCTATACTTCTTGACTTCCCCTCTCCTACTACTATTGTTCGAATTACGTTATTTATGCTGGATTACCAACATAATTAATTGAAAATTAATTCATATATGTGAATATTCACACGAAGAAAAATATAATTCATCATTTTCAATTCCAAAAAAGTGGGTTTATCACTGATAACACTTCTTTTTCAATTATTGTTGGAATTACATTATTTGTGGTGTTTTTGGTAATAAGGTGAGGAGAAAAACATTTTTATATAATTACAATTTATTATACGTTACCAGGGTATAAGAAGATGATCGCTGAAAACCAAGTAAAAGATGATGGACTCACATAATTTAACACAACCGATATTTATCGCGCAAAAATGCAAAATAAAGTTAATTTCAAATAAAAAAAACTTCACCCAATCACTCCGACGTTTGTCCAAGATGCAATTCGATAGAAAATTTGAACTATTATTTGGAAACGCTCTTCCAGCCGCGGAGGGTCTGCGAATCTTAAAAGATCGTACCTTCAGATTGCTCTTTACATAATTTCCGGAGAGACCCTATTAGCTTAAAATTGGAACTTGAACTGATAAAAATTAAAAAAGACTGACTTGCAAAGATTTTCAGGACAGGAAACACCTGGGTTGCGAAAGCAAATCCTTTTACTTCTGGAAATTGTCAAAGCTTATTTGAAAAGGGCAATTGAGGGTGGTTTCTTTTTAGAAAGGGGAAGGGTGCCAGGCATCAGGGGACAGACATTAGGTAGTGAACATTTTATTACTCGCTGGCTCGAGCAACTTGATGACAATGAGATAGATGTTTAAGGGTTTCAGGATCGCTGTTCTCTCAGAGTTTCCATGTAGATTTGAAATTATAGTAAAAATGGTCAAGGCTATTTCATTTCGTGCATTTATAAAAGGATAAGGATTAAAATGGAAAGAAAAGTTGTGCCAATATTCCAAGGGTCGGTGAAAAAACCCAAGCATACCCAGAGTGAGGTCCATTTTGTCAATCCGTTTTTAATTTAGAGAACAGAGTATAAAGTCTACAACTTTAATATAGAATGATGATGTGTGGAGAGATATTAAAATTAGGGGTAAACACATACTGTACGATATGGAAACAACTTCCATGCATACGCGCACTCATACACAAATTAAAACTAGTTGAAACAATGGCAATTGAACCAAAAATATTAAGATCCTCATGCACCTCTTACTCTGAGACATTTATTTCTTAAAAAGGGGCATGTGAGCTTGAGAGATCCGAGGACATAAGACTGATAATGAACCAACAGCGTTAGTCAAGTATTTATTTGGTTATTATAAATATTTTTAGAAATAAATTTGTCATTTCTGAATACGGAAAACCCCTTTTTTCACTGAGCCACAATAATAAGCTAATAGTAGACGGTTGCACCGCTGCGCCACGCCGCCGGTCAACTTGCTTCAAAACAACGCTACCGGCCAAATTACTTCAAAACCGCGCCGCCACCAATTCAAATTCGGCGCTGTCGGCGCGGGAACAAATCGGCGTGCCGACGTAATCTTAGCTATATCTACACGGTACCAGATTTCTTTACGTAGAGTAAACCGGTTGATGTAGATTGGTTGCGGAGATTTTTGCAAACAATTAAGAGCGACCTCTGAAATCTAATTCCGATGTTGACCACAGTAAGCGAAAGCATGAAAATCGCGAATGTTGATCATAACTTTATATTTTTCAAGCTGAATGTAAAAAAAAAAAACCTAAACTTGACCGACACGCCGAACTGCCGCCGCCGAGAAGCGAAGATGGCGGCGCACCGTCGCGCAGCTTGCCGATGATAAAAATTGCACAAATCGCCGCCGCCAGTCAAAAGTCTGTCGGCGCAACCCTCTAGTTGATAGTCATTATAAAAATGTATATGAGGCATTATATAACAATTATCGTAATTTTTAATAACCATTTCTTCAAACGAATCTCTCAATCTGGCGCTTCCTCATAAAAATAAATGATTTTCTTTTCACATTATTGTTGGAATCACACATTTTGTGATAATAACCAATTATATTGATAACAAAATTTGTGACACGATTGTCATGAACATTTTGACAGATTAAACTTAGATTCATCAACAACGAAATCGGTATAAATAATCCACCCAAAGACCAAAATGCAGCAAATGTTAGTTTGTTCTATTAATTTCTTTATGACAATTTAATAAATTAAGGAATTTTATCCATAATGAAAATTTCCTTTCCTGGAGAGTATATGTACCTCATGATTCTGTTTGTATTCGGGAAAATATCTGACTCCATCTATGCGAGAACTAAAGAGCATAATTTTCAATCGATGGTTTGGAAAGACTAAGTGTGACACGCTCCTTTTGGATAGCGCTTCAAAGTTTGATAAATTTGGAAGTTGTCTGATCTGAACTCTGCTCTCACCAACGATGATCTCTTCTGCCGTCGTACCTCGCTTGAAGAGGTTGGAACTCAACTTCCCGCAATATTATTTGATCAAATAAAACAACCTTTCATTATTATTTTTGGAAATTGATTTGTAAAGCATACTTAAAAATGATTTCTAATTGCAATATTGGAAATGAGTTGTATCTTTAATAAACAAATTCATTATATTCGTACAGGCTAGTCAATTCCTTCAAAGCAAAATATTCAAAGTTTAATTTTACAAGATCAAAGCAAAGTTAAGACCAATCGCGACAGATGATAGGATCTTTCTGAATTTTTGACTGTGTATCCAGGGATCGATGGGTCCAGCACAGTGGCTCATGGTCCCCTCTCTCTCTCTCTCTCTGTCTCTCTGTACATTTCTTACATTTTCGTCTACCTTTCAAGGGAAATAACCAATGAGCTTTTCTCAATCCCCCTTTTTAACCCAAAAACCCGCCCACCCGAACGACGCCAGCCATCCCTCGCGAGTTACCCGCTGAGTTATAAAAGTATCCATGATGCCCGCAACGACGTTTGCGTCAACCAACACGCTTGAGAAATTTTGGTACAGAGCACGTTCAGGAACTCATAATTTACAAGTCTAATAGGCCCACCCCCGATGACAAGGCGCCACTAAATGGGTTTCCGAACTACCACCTGAACTACCTTAAATTTTGCTCAACTCCCACGTGGCTATTCTCATGGAAGATATCTCCTTGTTATTTTTATTGAGTGTTATAAATGAGGTTCCTTTCGCGTTTAAATAATTAAATGTGGTATAGAAACGCATGTTTCACTTGATTCATACGAACTACATTATATTCTTTCGGTCCTCATTGTAATTTCAAATTGACTTCATTTATAACTTGGGGGGTCTGATTCTCTAATGATACTGTCTTCATCATTAATATTGATGCTCTCCAATAATCCTCAGTGATTCTATCTGCCCTCAAACAAAAACCCTCTTTATAGGATACTCATGATAATAGGTATCATGATCGAAGTCTTTGCAATTGACTTTATTCGACCTTCGCGTCGCTAATCTGTTTGTTCTCTTCATTATTTATTACCGAATTACACGACAGAGCATCGGCTTTCAAATTAGCTCGACTCGGCTTATAAAAAATTGTATAATCGTATAATTGCTCCCATTGTGGGGTCTTTTTACTGGCTGAGCCACAAGGAAGCATGGTGATCGGTAACGAGTATAATCTTTTGTCCATAAACGTAGGGTGGAGATTGTTTAACTACCGTTATTTTGGCCAACCATTTCTTCTGCTCCGTATAATTTGATTCCGCTTTCATAGGGTTCTGGACGCTTAGGCAATAGGCAAGTCTTTGTCAATTTCGCCCTGTCTAAGCACCGCACCCGCTGCATAGTCGGAAGCGTCAGCAGTCATAATAAATGATTTCAAAAAATCAGGATAAGGTTGTCGTTTAGTTTTTCGAACCCTCCCTCAGCCTCATCAATCCAGATAAAAGGAACATCTTTTTTCAAAAGAGCATTTAAAGGTTTAGCTACTGGAGCCAAATTCCGTATGAATCTTTGATAATAGCCGGCCAGTCCTAAAAATTGTTCAATATTTTTCCTCCTCTTAGGACGATGAAATAATTTGACAGCGTTGGTCTTTTCGGGATCCAGATTAATACGCTCCTGTGGGATTACATGAGCCAGTTATCCAATTTCAATCAATGAAAAAATTGATCTTTCAGGTTGTAAAACCAAACCAGCGGTTCCTAATCTACCTAATAGTTTTTCTAATTTTTCGTTATGTTCCTGAAGTGATCTGGCATATATCACTATGTCGTCCATATAGACAAATAGTTCCAATCCTTGTAAACCCGTCAAAACCCTTTACATTAATCATTGAAGTATTTCCGGCGAATTTTTCAACCTAAAAGGCATGCGAGAGAACTCATAAAGTCCAAAGGGGGATAAAAAGGCAGTTTCGCGCTGGTCAACAGGTTAAACTTCGATTTTATCAAATCCGACGGCAAGATGCAGTGTAGTCAAATACTTGGCATCACCTAGTTGATCCAAAATGTCTGTGATATTTAGGAGAGGGTAAGCATCACCGACGGTTTTCTCCTTGCCGGCTCGATAATCGATGACCATTCACCATCATTTATTTCCCTGTGGATCGGGTTTTTAGGGACTAACGAAACTGGTGAATTAAAATCTGATTGTGATTTGTGTACTCTATCCTGTTTCATCAATTCATTAGTTTTTTCACTCATTACGCGTTTATGAATCTGAAGCATTCTATAATATGATTTTTTAAACTGGTTTATTGTGAAGTATATTACTGCGATGTTTTTAAAACTGTAGTGCAGCCCAATTTATCACCTTCTAAGAAAAATTGTCAAGGACACTTTTTAATTGTTTTAAATAATAATTTTTTATCATCGTATAAATGTGACAAGTCCAAAGAATTTTCAAGCCTAACTAGCCTTCCTTTAATGAATTATTCTTTAACGAATTTGCCTCCAAATCCTTTTTTGACCTGCGTTCTAGTCGGTACAATCTCAACGAATTCCTGCAGCGCTGCAGGTGTAATCGACAATTTAGCATTCGTTGTGCCTGCGTTCACGCAATATACTCGCACCTTCAATATAAGCGTGGTTCCTTTCAAAGGTGTAATAAAAGAAAAATCTCCTGATTCATGCTCCATTACTCTTTTTTTCAGGTCGATCGTGGAATCAGACAAGAAGGACATGCCAAACATCCCGTCACAGCTGAGTGGAAAATAACTTGGAACTGATTGAAAGGGCACAAAGTCTCATTTACTTCAAGAAGCACTTCACCCAGTGTTTTTACTCCCTTATCGCCAATACCGAACATTATTTTCTACGTTGAAAAAAAAACAATTTTCCATAAAATACATAAATTTTCAATTAAATAGTTGAGTTTTTAACCAAAAAGATGAATTTAGAACCAAAAAGATTTTTTTCAATTAAAAAAGATTAATTTCAAACAAAACAAAAAATATTTTTCTACGAAGAAAGACAAATTTTTAAAAAAGGCGTAAATTTTCAACTAAAAAAGATCAATTTAAAAAAAAATTTGAAAAAAAAATTTCCAAAAAAAAAGGTCAGTTTTCAATCGAAGAGATGAATTTTTAACTTCGAAAATTAATTTTCTATCAAGTTAAGGAATCTGCTGAGAAAAATAAAATTGCAAAAATACGTGAAATTTTAACTAAAAAAGATCAATTTCAGACAAAAAAAAAAAAATTTAACGAAAAATTAATTACCATAAAAATAGTTAAATTTTCAACCAAAAATATGAATGTTCAACCAAGAAAATTAATTTCTCATTAAGATAGATGAATTTTGAACCAAAAAGAAAAATTTTCAACCAAGAAAATTATTTTTCTACCAAGAAACATAAATTTTTAAAAAATGTGTAAATTTTTAACTAAAAAAGATCAATTTCAAGCCAAAAATTTTGGAGAAAAATTAATTTCCATAAAAACAGGTCAGTTTTCAATCGAAGAGATGAATTTTTAACTCAGAAAATTAATTTTCTATCAAGATAAGAAATTTACTAAGAAAGGTAAATTTTCAAGAAATTCGTGAAATTTCAACTAACAAAGATCAATTTTAAACAACAACAAAAAATCATTTTGAACAAAAAAATTAATTACCATTTAAACAGTTAAATTTTCAACCAAAAAGAAAAATTTTCAATTAACAAAATTATTTTTCTACCAAGAAAGACTAATTTTCAAAAAAATTCAACTAAAAAAGATCCATTTTGAAAAAAAAATAATAATTTTGAAGAAAAAAAATTGATTACCATGAAGATAGTTAAATTTTAAACCAAAAAGATGAATTTTCGAAAAAAAAAAATTGAAGCAAGGAAAAAACAAATTACCATAAATAGTTCCATTTTCAATGGAAGGGATAAATTTTCAACAATGAAAATTAATTTTCTGCCGAGAAAAATTTTTTTTTAACAAACCACATGAAATTTCAACTAAGAAAATAATAATTTTAAGATAAAAACAACAACTTTGAATAAAAAAGAACGAATTTCCGAAAATATAGTTAAATTTTCAATAAATAAGATGAATTTTCAACAAAAAAGAATTATTTTCTACAATTGCAAAAAAAAAAAATTCCCAAAACATACATGAGTTTTTTATGAGATAGTTGAATTTCCAACTAGAGAATGTACATTTTAAATAAAAAATAGAAATTAATTAGAGTATCAGCTGAAAAAATTATTTTTACTTAAAAAACCGAATTTTCAACAAAATATATAAATAAACGTAAGGGATGAATCTACAACCAAGATAATTTAATTTTAAAATGAAAGAGAAGAATTTTTAACAAAAAAGTACGTTTTGAACCCGAAAATATGAATTCTTAACAAAAAAATTAATTTTCAACAAAATTGTTGAATCTTAAGTTTACAACAAAAAATGAAATAGTTGCATTTCTAGTTTGAAAATGAATTTTCTAAAAGAAAAAACGAATCTTAGCAAAATAGCTTAGATTGCAAAAAAATTTTTTTAAATAATATGATGAATCTTCAACTAATTCGCCGAATTTTTCTCAAAAAATATAAATTTTAAACAAAATCATTACATTTTTAACCAAATAGATGGATTTTTAACCAAAAAGATAATTTTTCTACCAAGAAAGATGAATTTTCAAAAAAATGCCAAAAGTTTCAACTAAAGAAGATCAATTTTAAGCTAAAGAAGAATAATTTTAAATGAAAAAAAATTTTTTTTATTAAAATAGTTGAATTTTCAATGAAAGAAATGAATTTTCAACCAAAAAGATTTATTTTCTACCATAAAATAATAATTTTCCAAAAAATAAATTAATTTTGAACGAAATATTGGAATTTTCAACTAGAAAATGTTAATTTTGAATCAAAAATGGAATAATTAGATTGTCAGGTAAAAAGATTAATTTTCACACAAAAATTTTCCACAAAATAATTAAATTTTGAAGCAAAGGGTCGAATCCCTAACCAGAGAAGGTTAATATTCAATTTTCAATTTTTTTTTTTATTTTCAAGCCAAAGAAAGTAATTTTCAACAGAATATTTCAGTTTTACCCCAAAAATATGAATTTTTGACAACAAAGTTAATTTGCAACATAATTGTTGAATTTAAAATTTAAAAAAATTAATTTTGAACCGAAAGAGACGAATTATCAACAAAATAATTTATTTTTCATCTAGAAAAGATAAATTTACAAATAAAGTGGAATATTTACATTTCCAGTTTAAAAATCTAATTTTCTACAAAAAGAAAAACGTTCACGAAATAATTAAGTTTACAACCAAACAAATGAATTTTCGACTAAAATTATGAATCTTCAACAAAAAAATTATTTTTTTTAACAAAGCTGATCAGCTTTAGACTGATTAGTTTAATTTTTAACCAAAAAAGATTTTAATTTTTAATAACAATCAGTTGAATTTATCCAAACGAGAAGAAATTTTAACAAAATAGTTGATTTTTCAAGTTTTTTCAGTAAAAAAAAAAATTTAATTCAATTTTTGCAGTTTCAAACCAAAAAGTTGAGTTTTCTACAAAAGGGTTAAATTTTAAATCTACAAATATAAATGTTTAACAAAAAAAAAAATTTCAGACAAATAATTGAATTTTCAACCGAAAACAAATTTTCAAACAAGAAAATTATTTTTCTATCAAGAAAGATAACTTCTCGAAAAATACGTGAAATTTCAATCAAAAAAAGATCGATATAACAAAAAATTTTGAACAAAAAAAAATCATGACCATGAAAATAGTTAAATTTTTAACCAAAAAGATGAATTTCAAACCAAGAAAATTCATTTCATAACAAGATAGATGAATTTTCAACAAAAAAGAAATCAACAAAAAAAATTGCCATGAAAATAGCTCAATTTTCAATCGAAGAGATCAAGTTTCAACTCACAAAATTATTTTTCTGGCCAGAAAAATAAATTTTCAAAAAAATATATAAAATTTTAACTGAGAAAATATAAATTTTGAGATATAAGCAACAACTTTATATTTAAAAAAAAAACCTAATTTCCAAGAAAATACTTAAATTTTCAATAAATACGATGAATTTTCAACAAAGAAGAATTATTTTTTACCATAAAAAAGAACAATTTTCCAAATAATACATAAATTTTTAATCAAAAAGATGAATTTTGAATCAAAAAGATGAATTTTGAACCAAAAAGATTATTTTCCTATTAAAAAAATTAATTTTATACGAAATTTTTATGCGATTCAACACGAAAATAGTTGATTTTTCAACCAAAAAGATAAATTTTCAACCAAGAAAATTATTTTTTTACCAAAAAAGATAAGTTTCAAAAAAGGCGTACATTTTTAACTGAAAAGATCAATTTCAAGCCAAAAAATGTTTAAACAAAATTAATTTCCATGAAAACAGGTCAGTTTTTAATTAAAGAGATATATTTTTAACTAAGAAAATTGATTTTCTATCAAGATAAAAAACAGATAAAAAAAATGAGTTTTAAAAAAATACGTAGAATTTAAAATGAAAAAGATCAATTAAAAAAAAATAATCATAATTTTGAACGAAAAACAATTAATTACCATGAAAAAAGTTCAATTTTCAATCGAAGAGATGAATTTACAACCAGGAAAATTATTTCTCTACCAAAAAAATAAATTTTCAACAAAATACATGAAATTTCAGATGAGTAAATATCAATTTTAAGATAAAAACATCAACTTTGATTAAAAAAGAACGAATTTTCGAAAAAATAGTTAAAATTTCAATAAATAAAATGAATGTTTAGCAAAGAATAATGAATTATTTTCTACCTCAAGAAAAAAAAAATTCACAAAAAACACATGATTTTTTAATGAAATAGTTAAATTTTTAATGAAAAAGATGAATTTTGAACCAAAAAGATTATTTTTCGATCAAAAAAGATTAATTTTAATCAAAAGGCATAACATTTTAATTGAAAAAGATCAATAAAAATATGAATAATAATTTTGAACAAAAAAAAATGATTTAACATGAAAAAAGGTAAATTTTTAACCAAAATGATGAATTTTCAACGACAAAAAAATTATTTTTCTACCACGAAAGATCAATTTAAAAAAGTCGTAAATTTCGAATTAAAAAAGATCAATTTCAAACAAAAAAAGTTTGAAAAAATTAATCTTCATAAAAACAGGTCAGTTTTCAATCAAATAGATGAATTTTTATCTAAAAAATTAATTTTCTATCAAGATAAGAAATCTGATAAGAAAGATAAATTTTCAAAAAATACGTGAAATTTCAACTGGAAAAAATCAATTAGGAAAAACATATATAATTTTGAACAAAAAAATTGATTTTTTCAGCCAATTAAATTAATTTCCTAACAAGACCGATGTTAAAAAGAAATAATAATAATAATAATTTTTAAGAAAAAAAATAGTTCAATTTTTAATCGAAGAGAAGAATTTTCAAGCAGGAAAATTAATTTTCTACAAAGAAACATAAATTTTCAACAAAATACATGAAATTTCAACTGAGAAAATATCAATTTTAAGATAAAAAGAACAACTTTGATTGAAAAATAACGAATTTTCAGAAAAATAGGTAAATTTTTAATAAATAAGATCAATATTTAACAAAGAATAATTATTTCCTACATTAAAAAAAAAGTTCGGAAAAACACATGAATTTTTAATGAAATAGTTAAATTTTCAACTAGAAAATGTAAATTTTAAATCAAAAATAGAATTTAATTAAATTATCAGCTAAAAAATTAATTTTCACCTGAAAAAAATCGAATTTTCAACAAAATAGATAAATAAACCAAAGGGATATATCCTAAACCAAGACAATTTAATTTTAAAACCAAAGAAAGTAATTTTTAACCAAAGGGTAAGTTCTTAACACGAAAATATGAATTCTTGAAGAAAAAATTTATTTTCAACAAAATTGTTGAAATTTGTATTTAAATTCCGAATTTTCGCAAACAAGTACAAATTTTGTCCAAATTGATTTTCTACCATGAAAACCCAATTTTTCAAAAAATACATTAATTTTGAACGAAATATTTGAATTTTGAAATAGAGAATGTGGATTTTGAATCAAAAATAGAATAATTAAATTAATTTAATTATTTAAACTGAAGATTTAAGTTTTTAACCCTAAAATATGAATTTTTAGGAAAAAGGGTAATTATCAACAAAATTCTTGAATTTTAGATTGAAAAAAAAAATTTTTACCCAAAAAGACGAATATTCAACAAAATAATTGATTTTTCATCTCAAAAATATAAATATACAACTAAAAATGGAATAATTACATTTCCAGTTCAAAAACTTAATTTTATACGAAAAAACGGATTTTCACAAAATAGTTAAGTTTACAATTAAAAAAAAAGATTTTTTAAATAAAATGATGAACCCTCAACTAATGCGATGAATTTTTTCAAAAAATACAAAATTTTAAACAAATAGTTAAATTTTCAACCAAAAAGATCATTTTTAACCAAGATTAGCCAATTTAAACTGAAAAATATAATTTTGAACAAAACAAATTAATTTCGATGAAAATAGTTCAATTTTCCATCAAAATCATGAATTTTATACTAAGAAGATTAATTTTCTACCATAAAAGAGAAACTTTGCACAAAAAATAAAAATAAATTATTTATTGACTTCCGCTTTTCATACTTTTCCTCTCCTACTCCCCCTAATTCCCCTACCCTTCCCCAACTTCTTCCTCCACTACTTCTCCCTCTCCTCGCTTCCCCAGCTAATAATACCCTTCTTCTATTTCCTTATTTCAAATCATCACTTCTCACTTCCCCTACTTTCCCTACTCCCCTTCCCCTCACTTCGCTCACTAACTTTACCCTCACTTCGCCTACTTCACCTTATTCCCCCTACTTCTCCCTAATTCCCCTGCTTCTCCTCCCAATTTTGTCTCAATCCCCATACTTCACCTACTTCACCTACTTTCCCTTCCGTCCCTCCACCCTTCGCCAAGCCTTCCCCAACTTCTTCCTCCTCTTTTTCTCCCTCTCCTCGCTTGCCCAGCTAACACTACCCTTCCTCTATTTCCTTATTTCTAATCATCACTTCTCACTTCCCCTACTTTCCCTACTCCTCTTCCCCTCACTCCGCCTACTTACCTTACCCTCACTTCCCCTACTTTACCTTATTCTTTCTTCTTCTCCTCAATTCCCCTGCTTCTCTTCCCAATTTTCTTTTATTTACTATACTTCACCTACTTCCCTTTCCCTCCCTTCACGCTTCACCAAGCCTTCGCCAAGCCTTCTCTCACTTCTTCCTCCTCTATTTCTTCCTCTTCTCGCTTCCCCAGCTAACGGTCTCTCTCTTATATTTCCTGATTTCTTATCATTACCTCTTACTTCCTCTACTCCTGTTCCCCTCACTTCTTCTACTTAACCTTATTCCCCCTCATTGTCTCTACTTCCCCTCCCCAATTTTTCCTTATTTCCCATACTTCATCTACTATCCACGTAGTATCCTTATCTTCTGCACTTCCTCTACCCTTATTACGCATAACTTCCCATACTTTCCCTTCCCTTATTTCACTCACTACACCTCACTTCACCCTATGACCTGTTTCCCACTTCTTCCTCTCTTCCCTTTCTCAGCTAATACATCTCTTTTTCTACTTCCCTTCATCGGCCCTCACTTCCCCTCCCCGGCTTACTTCTCACTAACATTACATCTCCTAGTTTCCCTCACTTCACTCCCCCTCACTGTCCCTTCTCATTTCCCCTAACCCCTCACTTCCCACTCTTATTTTATCTAATTGCCTTTCCTAATTTTCCCTCACTTCCCGTACTTTATCTCCCCTACTTCCCCTACATTCCCCTACTTCCTCTTCCCTTACTTCAACGTACGCTCCCTTACCCAACTTATTTCTCCCTCACCACTCTCCCTCAGCTGACACTTCTATTCCCATACTTCCCTTCACTGGTACTCACTTCCCCTCCTCTACCTACCCTTATTTCTAATCATGTCTCCTACTTCCGCTCACTTACATTCACTTCACCTACTTTCCCCACTTACAATCCCCTCATTAACATAACTTCCCCTAGTTTCCCTCCCTTTAATTCCCCTTACTGCCCTTCCCCTTATTTCTTCACACTTACCCTATTCATCCTTACTTTATCTTCTCTCAGTTCTCCTCCCTTCTCCTACTTTCCCTCCTCTCATTTCCCCTCACTTCCCCTATTGTCCCTCCCCTCATTATCCTTGCTTTATCTCTTCTTATTTCCGGTACATTCCCTCCCCTCATTTCCCCTGATATCCCTTCCCTCATTTCTTCTCACTTTTCTACCTACCAATCTAATAAACTATTGTCAATTTGTGGATTGAAATTGGTTAGAAATGAGAATTATATGTCAACAACTAAACCAATTCAAAGAATTCAAGGAATTAATGAAATTCAATGAATTCACATAACACAAGGAATTCACGAAATCTATAGAATTCACGGAATTCATGGAATTGAAGCAATTCACGGAATTAATTAAATTCACGGAATTCACGGAATTCAAGGAATCCATGGAATTGAGAGAATTCAGAAAATTTGTGAAATTCAAGGAATTAATGAAATTCGCGGAATTCATGGAATTCTAAGAAATAATAGAATTCACGGAATTCATGTAATTGAAGGTATTCAAGACATTTATGGAATTCGAGGAATTTAGGGAATTAACGAAATGAAAGGAATTAATAGAATTAAAGGAATTCAAGGAATTAATGAAATTGAAGAAATTCACAGATTTCACGGAATTCATGAGATTGAAGGAATTAATAGAATTCAAGGAATTCACAAAATTCACGGAATTCACAGAATTCACGGAATTCATGGGATTGAAGGAATTAATAGAATTCGCAGAATTCAAGGAATTTACAGAATTCAAGGAGTTCACAAAATTCAAGGAATTCACAAAATTCAAGGAATTCACAAAATTCAAGGAATTCACAGAATTCACGGAATTCATAAAATTGAAGGAATTAATAGAATTCACGGAATTCGAAGAAGTTGAGGAAATCGGAGAATTCATGGAATTAAAGGAATTCATGAAATTCACAGAATTCAAGGAATTCATGGAATCCATGTAATGGAAAGAATTAGACAAGTTTATCAAATTCATAGAATTCAAGGAATTAATTTCATTCAAGAAATTCACGAAATTCACGGAATTCATGGAATTCATGGAATTCGCGGAGTTCATGGAGTGAACGGATTTCAAGGAATTCGCGGAATTTGCAAATTTCAAGGAATCCACGGAATTCGTGAATTTCAAGGAATTCACAGAATTCAAGGGATTCATGTAATTCGAGGTATTCAAAAAATTTATGGAATTCGTGGAATTCAAGGAGTTTGAGGAATTAATGAAATAAAAGGAATTAATAGAATTCAAGTAATTCAAGGAATTAATGAAATTCAAGAAATATCGCAGATTTCACGGAATTCAACGATGTTAAGGAAATCGCGGAATTCATGGAATTCGCGGAGTTCATAGAATTTACGGAATTCATGGATTTCATGGAATTCACGGAATTCATGGAATTTACGAAATTCACGAAATTCACGAAATTTGCGGATTTCAAGAAATTTACGGAATTCGTAAATTTCAAGGAATTCACGAATCTCAAGGAATTCACGGAATTCAAGGAATTCATGGATTTCGTGAATTTCAAGGAATTCAAAGAATTCGCGTATTTCAAGGAATTCACAGAATTCAAGGGATTCATGTAATTGGAGGTATTTAAAAATTTTATTGAATCGTGGAATTCAAGGAATTTGAGGAATTAATGAAATAAAAGGAATTGATGGAATTCAAGGAATCAATAAAATTCAAGGAATATCGCAGATTTCACAGAATTCATGTGATTAATAGAATTAATAGAATTCAAGAAATTCACAGAATTCACGCAATTCGTGGGATGGAAGGAATTAATTGAATTCGCGGAATCCAAGGAATTCACGGAATTCATGGGATTGAAGGAATTAATAGAATTCACGGAATTCACGAAAATCATGGAATTCAAGGAATTTATAGAATTCAAGGAATTCGTGTAATTCTGGTGATTCATGGAATTCAAGGAATTCAGGAAATTCATGGAATTCAAGGAAATTCATGGAATTCACCAAATTCATGGAATTCACAAAGTTCATAGAATTCACGAAATTCATAAAATTCAAAGGAATTCATGTAATGTAAGGAATCAAAGAAATTCATCGGAATGCTTGCAATTCATGTAATGGAAAGAATTAGACGAATTTATCGAATTCATAGAATTCAAGGAATTAATTTGATTCAAGGAATTCTCGAAATTCACGGAATTCATGGAATTCATAGAATTCGCGGAGTTGATGGAACTTACGGAATTCATGGAATTCACGAAATTGGCGGATTTCAAGGAATTCACCGAATTCGCGAATTTCAAGGAATTCACGGAATTCGTGAATTTCAAGGAATTCACAGAATTCGCGGATTTCAAGGAATTCACCGATTTCAAGGGATTCATGTAATTAAATGTATTCAAAAAATTTATGTCATTCGTTGAATTCAAGGAATTTGAGGAATTAATGAAATGAAAGGAATTGGTGGAATTCAAGTAATTCGTGTAATTCAAGTAATTCATGGAATTCATGGAATTCAAGGAAATTCATGGAATTCACCAAATTCATGGAATTCAAAAAATTCATGGAATTCACAAAATTCATAGAATTCATGAAATTCATAGAATTCGAGGAATGCATGTAACGGAAGGAATCAAAGAAATTCATCGAATTCACAGAATTCATCGAAGTCACAGAAGTCATAAAATTCACAGAATTCATAGGATTCACAGAATTCATAGAATTCACAGAATTCATAGAATTCACAGAATTTATCGAATTCAAGGAATTAATGTCACTCAAGGAATTCACGAAATTCACTTAATTCTTGCAATTCATGTAATGGAAAGAATTAGATAAATTTATCGAATTCATAGAACTCAAGGAATTAATTTGATTCAAGGAATTCACGAAATTCACGGAATTCATGGAATTCACGAAATTCACGGAATTCACGAAATTGGCGGATTTCAAGGAATTCACGGAATTCGCGAATTTCACGGAATTCATGGAATTCATGGAATTCGCGGAGTCCATGGAGTTTACGGATTTCAAGGAATTCACAGAATTCAAGGGATTCATGTAATTGGAGGTATTCAAAAAATTGATGGAATTCGTGGAATTCAAGGAGTTTGAGGAATTAATGAAATAAAAGAAATTAATGGAATTCAAGGAATTCAAGGAATTAATGAAATTCAAGGAATATCGCAGATTTCACGGAATTCATACAATTCGAGGAATTCATGTAATGGAAGGAATCAAAGAAATTCATCGAATTCACAGAATTCATCGAATGCAAGGAATTAATGTCACTCAAGGAATTCACGAAATTTACGAAATTCACGGAATTCATGGAATTCGTGGAATTCATAGAATTCGAGGAATTCGTAATACTATTGAAGTTTGGAACAACGGAAACAATGCACCCTCTGAATCACTTAATTTCGCTATCTGGGATCATTTATCAATTCGAAGTTAGCAAACTAGAGAAGACAGAAATTGGTACTAAAATAGACTATTTTTGAGATCATATTAGAACCCCCAAGAAAGGATATCAGATAAAAATGAATGCCTAGCGTTTAGTGTGCTTGTTTTTTTATAATGAATTACATAAGTTTGAAATCCATGTGCATAGGAAAGTTAAGGGTCGTTCTTTGAGACCCATAAAATCGGTTTAAAGTCAAAACGCCCGTGGGAATCTCTCTTTAGTTCTTTCCGGATGATCTTGCTCCTGACAACGTACTCGTAACTTTTCTTTCCTGTCACCCTGAGGCTTCTTGCGAAGTGTTGCGAGCAACTTTACTCACTATACATCGACCTCATGAACTACGCTTCAGTCGTGCATAGAAGAAGAGGGTTCACCACCCATTACTAGAAAATATATAGTAAAACTTCACCGTGAAAGGTATTGCACAAAATATTTTTATAGTCTCAACCCAAAGGTTATACCAATGCAAAATAGACATTCAACGTTTTTGAGGCGTTATGGGTTATGCCTTATGCTTATAAAATGGGAAATAAGGCTGGAAATGCCAGGCTGCTTATTATCTTCCAGAACAACGGTAGCTGATCTATTCTATAATAAATTATAAAATATGCTACACCTGCTGTTATTATGCATAATTTATTTGAGAAAAAAGAAAGTTAATACCAAAATGTTACAGCTTAGAGGAAAGTACTGTTAAACGGGGCAATTTCGGATATGTGGGGTAAATTCGGACATTCCTAAATTGTTATTTTATATTATTTAAGTATGTTCAACCATTATCTGGAATCAGTTTAAGCCTTAGGTGGTTCCAGATTCTGGTGAAAACCACCTTAAGTAATTTAAACTATCAATTTAGGAATGTCCGAATTTACCCCACATGTCCGAAATTACCCCGTTTGAAGGTACAACGGAAACTTAATTTTTTTAAGTAAATATTGTCAACAAAATAGATGATTTTTCAATGACAAAGATGAATTTTTAACAAAAGATACACATAAAGTTATCAATATATGATACTAAATGAAGTTTCAACTAAAAAAGATACATTAAAAGTTCTAAAAAATTCAGTTTGAACCCAGAAAGAAGTGCATTTTTAAACCAAGAGATGATACACCAACTAAGAAAGAATGATTTTAAAACCAAAAACCAAAATTTCCAACATATGAGTCAAGTTTTTAATCCGAAAATATTAATTTTTGACGAAAAATTTTCACCAAAAGATTAATTTTCTACCAAAAAAGACCAATTTTTAACAAACTACATGAAATTTCAACTAAAAAAGATACATTTTAAGTTACAAAAATTAATTTTCAACCCAAAAAGAAACGAAATTTTAACCAAAGAGATGAATTCCCAACTAAAACAGAACAATTTTAAAACCAAAAAGAAGAATTTTCAAAAAAAGGGTAGAGTTTTTAACCCAAAAACATTAATTCTTGACAAAAAAATTTCAACAAAATTGTTGAATAAAGTAATAAAGTTGAATTTTCAATTGAAAAATACTAATTTTCAACCCAAAAAAAGAAGACATTTAAAAAAAATACATGAATCATCGAGAAAATGGTTAAATGTTCAATAAAAGAAATAAATTTTTAACTAAAATAAAAAATTATTACATGAAACTATGAATTTTTAGCTTAATAGTTGATTTTTCAACAAAAAAATTAATTTTCAACAAAAAATTAATTTTCTGCCAAAAAAGACAAATTTTCAACAAAGTAAAAAAAGTTTTAACTGAAAAAAATACATTTTAAATTAAAACAATCAATTTTCAACCTAAAATTATGAATTCTTGACAACAAATTTCCAACAAAATTATTTGGTAATGCAATGACGTTGAATTTTCAACCTAAAAATACTAATTTGAAGCCTCAAAAAATGAATTTTAAACAATATTAATGATAATAATCGTCTACCAAATAAGGTGAGTTTTCAAAAAAATACATGAATTATCAAGAAAATAGTTGAATATTTAACCAAAGAACTTAATTTTCGACTAAAATTATGAATAATTACCCAAAACAATGAATTTTTAATCAAATACTTAAATTTTCATCCAAACAAATGAATTTTCAACCAAAAAGATAAATTTCAAACTGAAAAAAAAGTCTGAAAAAAATAAGAATTTTCAACAAAATAGTTCAATTATCAACCAAAAAATGTTATTTTTTGACTATAAAGCTACATTTTCAACCAAAAGGGATGAAATTTTTGAAAAAAGTTAATTTTCATATAAGAAAAATGTTTCACCCAAAAAAGAACAAATTTGATCCAAAAAGTTCAATTTTCAAGCTAAAAAGATGAATTTTCTACAAAACAGTATGATTTTCAACAAAGAAATTAATTTTTAACCAAATAGTGACATTTTCGACCCAAAAAGAAGTTCTAGTAAAACAGATGAAATTTCACCAAAAAAAAAATCACTTTTTCGCAACATTGTCCAATTTACAAAAAAAAAATGATTAAAAATAACAAATTTTAAAAAAATTCTTGAGTTTTCAACCAAATAAATCAATTTTTTACCAGAAAAGTGAATTTTAAACCAAAAAGACTAATTTTCTACAAAAAATACGAATTTTCAACGAAATAGTTGAATTATCAACCAAAAAAGATTAATTTTTGACTATACAGTTGCATTTTTTTCACTCAAAAAAGTAAAAATTTAATCCAAAATATTGAATTTTAAAGCTAAAAAGACGAGTTTTTAAGTGAAAAACGAGAAAAATGTGAAAAAATGGAATTAATTTTAAAATACTTAATTAACTAATTAATTACTAAAAAAATTTATTAATTTTAAATCCTTCTGAAATATTGGGTTAGAGAATTTGAAATTTTGGCTAGAAAATAAAATTAATTTTTTACCACACATTTTTTGATTTTGGACTAAGCCTATTTTTTTATTTTTTAGGGTTGGGCCCCTCTTCTAGAATTTTTTGCAATAATCAATAGACCTTTTTTCAATTTTATAAATCAAATTGAAGATTGAGTAATTTAAAACCTAACTGCACACTTAGAACTTCCATAACCTTCAAGTGTGGACGTGCGGTCCGTGAGGCACTTGCGAGATGGATGCAGAAAGCTGTCATCCTTGGGTCGCTTCGTGTCCTCAAAACACACGAGAGTTTCGCCAGCCTGTCGTTGTGATTTCGTCGTGTCCTGTGACAACCCATCTCACGGTTGTGAGACGTGGTCATGAACGGGATTTATTGCGGTCCTACTGGGAGCCGATGACATTTTTTTATTTTTTTTTTAGATGAAAGTTGCTCCCAGTGGGACCCTGCGGTGGTTGTTAACCTTTACTTTTTAAATATATATATATGTTTAGTCGAAAAATATTTAGTACCAACCCAAATATATTTTTTTCTCGGCTCAAACGATTCGATTAATTTTAGCGTTTTTACTGCGCTCTACTTGGCAGAGATAATGATGTATCAACAAAATTAATAACACTGGTTTATAAAATATGACTAATGAATTCATCAAATGGAAAGTGTCTTTTGCAAAGTATGGTTTTTCATACGCAACATATGCGAACCTGCTCTCTATTTTTTACCTACACGTCATGTATTTAAAATTTTTTGGGTCAAAACCTTTTTTCAATCACAAATGGCGCTATACGAGTAAGTGATTATAGAAAACTTCTTTTATCAAAATTTTGCGATAAATCAAAATGTTCTGGAGACAATTGCAAAAAATTTGAAATAAAACTCGAAAAAAATTGTTTTACAGAAAATTGTATACGCTCACAGTTAACTATTTACAATTAAAGACAAATTGGGGCGATTTTCTTTGTTTTTGATGCAAAAAAATTCGAGAAATTTTACAGTTTCAGCATTGACAGTTCGAAATATACATAAACAATCTCTTTCTGTGAATTTGGTAATTTGGTAGTTTATTTTTATTCAAGGCGAATCATAGTACTTGAATTCTGTTATATTTACTTGATATTACTCTAAATCTCTCGAAATGTTTGATATCTACTATAAAATGTACTTAGATTGGCTTGAATTTTCTTAGATCCACTTAAATTCCCTACAGATTTGTCTTAAATTCTGTATGTACATAATTCTGTAAATCATACACACATATATTCAGTCGTATAAATAAATAAACTCATCATTTACAAATATAGAAGTAGTTTTTCCAAAGATTTTATGCCGTTGTTTTGTCCTAAAAACATATGTTTCCGTACACTCGTGGTGAATAGTTTCATCTCCAATGACAACGATAGACACCAAACTAAAATCCATTTTATTCAATCAGTGAGTCTGAAAAACGTCGACATTTGATGAAATTTGCGAGAGTCTATTTTTTATGAGAATGCAATAAGAAAATTTTCATCTAAAATGTGCGATAAATTTTACTCAAAAATCCAGTGTCTCCTTAAAAGCGGGTCGAAATTTACAGAAAAATTCAGGAGCCACTTACTTCAGGATAACTTGGTGGTAATCTTACGTTTGTAATGACGTCACTACTACTTACGAAACTGCGTGCCTTCTTATATTATTAAGTAACTTAAGCTCTTGAATTATGTTAACATTTTCGAATACGTTCTTTCAGGTAGCGTGTAGAAGCATACTTGAAACGCACTTGGAAAACATCTTTCTTACCTTCGGCCTCTTCCACTGAAACTGAAATGGCGGTGTTTGATGATAAAACACCGACGCCTGGGTAGCCGGAAATTCAGGATCCTCCCAGAGTTCACCACGTTTCAAGCACGAACGCTTGATACGTTCGTACTCGCTCATCACGTCCTGAAAGCAGAAATATTACGCTTGAAATTCTTCTGTGATTGCAACTTTGAATTTTACATGAAACTTATTTTATCCGGTTAAAGCCGGAATCATATTTTCATTTCGTTATTTCGAAGTCAAAAGCCCGTACGGAGTAATCCCTATTCCGCATATTTTGCATTATTATGCATTATTACATCATTATTAAGCGGATATTACGGTGCTATGGAAGAGTATCGCAGTAATAGAATTCACTAAAATAATGTACTACGTCAATATCAGAGGGAAGCAACTGTTGAAATTTTATTATTTGTAGTTTAAATTAAACAATTGATTTTAATTGTATCATCAGTTGAAGTAAAATTATACCACAACTAAACACAAATTACTGGTAATAAACTAATGCAAACTTTCAAATTGTACCACGTCTTTATAATAAGTACTCTCATGTGCCTGGACGTTTGGTCAGGGGAGAGGACATCTGCAAAAAACATATTCCCGAGTTCAGTCGATTTTCCGACTGTCGAGTTTGAAAGAAGCCATTTGATGGAACAGATCATCGAGCGTATAACACAATCCTCCTCGGCGTCAAACATCCCACTCGACATTTGAGTTTATTTAAACGCAGCAAATGAACAACCTATTCGTATATCGCAGATAGTCACCCATATGAGTGCTATCCGCGCTCGGAATGGCTTAACATCAGCGATTCTTCCCGAGATGAGATTCAATTGTTCAATTCAAATGTCGGACTTAGTTAATATTAAGTTTTGATCAAGATTTTGCGTTATAAAAAATATTAAATAATGTTAACATTGCCATAAATTCAATTTTTAGACAAATCATCATGTGAAATATTTTTATTAAGGATGCGTATTAAAGTTTTAGAACGTAATTTTTCGGTGTAAGTATATTAGACGTTCATTACTTACACAAAATTTCGATACAATCTTTGGGGCATTATTTCTTAATTGCCCCAACTTTAAAAGTATTTTTATTCGATTGTCTTCAAATTCTGGGAATATGTTTCTCTACCCAATAATACTTACTCCACAAATGTATAGACTAAGATTACCACCCCTCTCCAAATAGTGAGGGGCTAAACTTTCAACCCCAACATAGCAAGGATAGTTTCAAAAGCCAGTAACTCGCTTTCTGATTGCGCGATTCACAATTTTTATGAGAGTTTAAGGAAGTGCTTTTTATACCCTTTCTCCGTATGGAAAAATTTCGTGGCGCTGTACTGTTTCTGTCTAGTCCGCCTTGAGTCGACACTGGCGCATCACAGGCTGACTCTCCAGTGGCTAGACTGGGATGTAACAATCAGAATGACTAGATTCTAGACAAATTGTCTATTTTGATGAAAAATAATTAATAATTGAATAATATAATTGGTATTCATCACATAAAAGTCTAACATATAGATTTTGAAGATAATTAAAAGTAAAAGTTTTTGTACAAAAAAAAAATGAAAAAATGAGTTTCCGCAAATCTTGTACATACGCTTGGTGTCGAACTTTTGATGTAAATTTGCATTTTTGTCGGATATGAATTTCAATTAATTACATCGTAATATTTAGTTCAATAAAACATAAACAATTTTCAAACATTAAAGTGCTTCATGTGTGAATAAATCATTAAAAATAATAAAGTTCTTATGATTATACTTGCGATTAGCCAACGAAATAATTATTGTTTATTATTTTAAATAATTAATATGTTGGGCTTAATTATCATTTACGCAATCAATAAATAATTTAAATGAATTAAATAAATCATTTATATTCAAATTTGATTTTCTGGAATATTATAAATATAGTACATAGCATTATGCATATTATAATTATTATGAATTTAATATAAATTTATTATAACTTTACTATTTAATTCAATTGTAAGAAAATGTTTTTAAATATTCTTTAAAAAAAATCGTTGATAAGAATAGAGTTCGTATATTAAGATCAAAATAACCTTGAATAATTATTATTTAATATCTTAAATATGTAATAATGTACATGGAATTACTACTTGAGCATTTATGTAATTATTATGTACTGTAATTTCCTAAATCTTTTATTCCAAAATTATTATTTTATGAATTCATTTCTGTAATTTGTGTTCTAAGTCCAAACCGTGATTCTGTCTAGAAACTAGCTAAAATCTGGACAGTCTTCATATATTCGAATTCGTAACGAATTCCTAGAGAGCGCCAAGACTGGACTAGACAGGAAAAAGGCTTGAATCAAACACGTATCAAAACTAGACAGCGCCAGTGTAGCGCGCACAGAAAAAACTAAAGTTAAATTTTGTTGCATGCAAAATTTTCCGCTGCTAAAGTTTACATGCTATTTGGCGAAAGATTATCCTACGATGGAATAAAAGCTCTCGTCTGCTACGCCCTTAGCAGCAATGGGAAAACGACAGAGTATGAGTGAATTCGAGCTATAAATCAGGACACCAGATTCGAAACAACTATTCGCTTACTTAATTATTATTTAAAAATAATAAGACTTGAGAAAAAAAAAGTTAAAATGTGCCGCAGGTAAATTTTGGAACGGTTAAAAATTGAATGTATTTCGGTGAAAGTTTCAGCGAGGTTAGGAGAATAATTCTAATTTAATCTACATCGCCATACTGCAGTGAGCAAATTTGGGTATAGAACATAGAAATGACAACAGAAAAGAAAATTAAAAGATTGTGTTTACCTATCAATCTCCTCTAAAATAGATTAGACGATTGTAAAAGAACTAGAACTTATTTTATACCGCCAAAGAAAAAAGAAACTGACAGCCAGGAATCGCTATTCTGCTCCAATTTAATGAAGTTAAAAGACGGTAGATAGCGCTGGCGTCGTCATTCTCACTACTTTTCGAATAAAAATGGAGCGATAATGAGGCGAAAGATTATGCAGGCAAGGTTAAAAATAGGAAATTATCTTCGATTCGTGTAAAGTTTAACCGACAAGGTTATTTTTTGTTGCAGCGAATCTTTCACCTGGAATCGATGTAAACTTTATCTTCCGTTTTTTCTGTGTTAGCTTCATGAGATTTTTATTCGTCAGCTCGTCCTTGTCGCAGGTTTCGCTGCCAATGCATATGTTTATGTCCACCCTGCCATTATCATTTAACTTATATTGCATAGTCTTACAGTTTTCGTGGAAAGTGAAATAAGTAAATCTAGTGTAAGTTAATACGGAAAAATAAAAATGAGGGAAACTTATAATTCAGAAGAAGTAGAATTATTACATATGATAATTCGGAAAAATGAAACTCTTGAGAAAGAATTCATTTCAAATCAGGCAGTTTCTACACTTTTGAAGGCGCAGAATCTCTCGCGATGGAATATATTATTGTTGAGAGGAAATTAGGCGATACATATTTTTCCAATTTGCAAACAAAAAAATGTCTACGAAGTTATGCGTATTTGAATTTTGTGCTTTGATTTCCAAAAAAAAAACTTGAGTTTTTTTCTTTTAAACCTCTATAACTGACCTAATTAAGATATTTATCATTTACTTTCTGATTATAATAACATTTATTGTCTTCTTTGGTAAAAAGGGTTCAAAATTAATATAATGACTGCGGGTTTTTCGTAAATATTAAAAGTCGATTTTCTCAAAAAACCCCATACTTTTTTTTTGCTAATTTTCTGTTGAAAGTTTGCACGTCTAAAGAAGTACTGTTGAAAATACTTCTTGTTCCTTTGCGATATGTTGCATCGTTTACGAGAAAAATGCAAAAATTATATTTCTAAGAAAAAAAATGCTCTCGGCTTCAAAAATGGTTTAGCCCAAATAAAACTCTAAAAACTTTCTTCTATTAGCAAAAACTTTTCACAAATATTGGGAAGAATAAAGAAAGTAGTGGGGGTTTCGAGAAAATATTTTTTTCAGGTTTTTAAAGTTTGAAGAATCAAATAAAAGAGATTTTCTGGAAAACCCTATCTTTTTTAATTTTTATCCATACTTTTTTACAATTTTTGTTTAAAGAAGGAAGATATTGTATCATCTACACTGTTAAAAATTCTATAGCAATTTTACTATAAATTTAATGGAAGCAATATGCATATACGTGTAGAAAATTTAATATAAATCATCTTGTAGAATATAATATAATATAATACTTGTATAGTAAAACACAGTGCGTGAAAGTTGAAAATTCTTTGATGCACCCAAATCTGGTCAAATATTTAAAACTAAATTAGTGACCTAAAATTCATCGATTAAATTCTTATTTATTATCAAAGTGCAGCGTACGGGTGGAATTTTGTTCAAAATTCACTGTAAATGTCAAAATTTTAACGTGAGTACCGTTGCTTTTAGGTTAGATGTCTTAATAATTCGTTCAATTGAACTTTTCCACTTAAAACCCAGTATGATTTATGTTTAACTAGAAAAAAAATATTATGCTTCATCATTTAGAATTGAAAATTACTGCCATAATTATTTTTAATTTGTTGAAAGTGAAATTACCTGACTTTTCTAAAATATGATCAATATACATACATGTATATGAAATTTAATATGCAGTCTCTTAATTAATATTTCATAGGCCGAGTTTTTAGATTTAATATACAAATGTATATAGTAAATATGTATTAAAATTGCAAACATTTTCAACAGTGTAGTTATTCAGCTTTTTAGACAAAACATTTCAAGAGATTCAATAAAATTTCAAATGTTAACCTTTTTCTTTAAGAATTTGAACATTTTAGTGAATTCTAAGGGATGTTAATGGGTTTCAAGAACTTCATTAATTTACACCAATTTAGCAATATCTTTAGATACGATTTTTTAAATCCTGTATTTAAACATATAAACACCAAGCTACCACGGCAAAAAGTAGCTCTAATTTTCGTTTGTGAATTTCGTTAAAATGACTGTTTTCGTTCAAGTTAGTTGAACTGAATTTTTAAAAGAGTAAGATGCACAATTTCAAATAATAGAAATAAAATTATTTCAGACTGAATCCATTTCAATCCTAATTAAAATATTTATTATTTCCTTTTTCATTCTAATAGCGTTTACCGCCGTATTTCAAAATCCGCCGGAAAATTGAAAAGAGGATTGAAATGAACAAAATGGAAGCAGTTTTTCTGAAAAAATTGAAAATCAATTTTCTCGAAAAACCTGACTTAAAATTTGTTGCTACTTTTTTTAACTCATACTGTGACAATGAAGATATATTGTAAGTTTGATGCTTGATAAATAACTTTTGTAACCAGAGGAATTCTTCTTTCTTGCAATCGATTTTTCTTCTTTTTCTGGGAAACAATGAGATACGAAAAAATGTTAAAATGAATGTTTGTACGTCTAAAAAAGTTAGATGTACGTTCGCAAGTCTCAAACTTACAATATATCTTCATTGTCAAAATACAAGTTGAAAAAAACTGGCATCAAAATGGAGAAAATCGATTTTTAATTTTTTCAGAAAAACCGCTTCCATTTTGTTAATTTTGAACATTTTTTCAATTTTCCGACGGATTCTCAAAGAAAATTAAATATCTTAAATAAGTCAAAAGTTAGAGAGGCTTAAACAAAGAAGTCGGTTTTTTTTCAAATGCAAAGCAGAAAATTCAAATACTGCACACTCCAAAGAAATATTTATTTTCATACATTTTTATATTTTCCCCCCAAGATTTGTAAAGATGTATAATGGAAAATGTATGACTGTGCTGTGGTGCGTAGAAATAATGTTCCAAGTTTTAAACATTATTTCAATCTGCATCTTTGTTATTGTTGGTAAACAAACTAAAGACTATTAAACTTTTGAAATGATAGCTTTTGCAGGTGCACATTTGCAATAATGATCAAAATTCGGAACATTATTTCAAAAAAGAAATCTAATTTAATTTTTTAATTTCGTTTTTTCGGAATAAAAAAAATGATTTTACTGCACACTGCAAAGAAATAGTTTCTTGCATTCTCATATTTGTTCGCAATATTTTTATCATGTATTTAAGAATATTTCAGAATATGTATGCACTCGAAGAAATACTCGACGAATAAAAAATGTTTGTGAGCCCATTTCTGTGTCATTATTTTTATTCTCCATAGCCCATTAATTACATTAATTAATTATTACTATATTAATTATGTAATAATACACTTTTGCATTAATTACACTCGTGAGCAGTCATTCTTTTGGTATCGAGTGGAAGATTTATACGCAATCGGAAACTATTTCTAAAATCATTTACAATTTTACGATACATCTTATTTTAGCATTCAAGAAAATCATGTTTATGACAATATATACACTGAGAAAAATGGATTATACCCGGTCATAAAAAATATGTTAGATGACCTCAAATATATATATATAATAATAATAATTTGTGCAAACGTATTTATAAACCTGTACAAAATTTTAATAGATGAGCTCGGAAGTAGAACTGGAAACAAATTTCAATTTTTTAAAGACACAGTAAGCATGAAAGTGGCTACCATGACTACAAAAACTAAAATAAAGGAGGCTAAGTTTCTGTACTTGTACAAGTGGCAGTGATGTGTAATGAAAAGAAATATAAACTTACCCATTTTCTAAATCACATGTTATTTAGCACTAATAATCATTTTTTAACTTATTTATCACTTGTTTCAATGCAAAACTGGTGCATATGACAAGCGCCACGATGCGACGTACCATCTGAGACTACACAGACTGGATATTTTAAAATCTGAGATGTTACAATTTAATGCCTGAAGATTATAATAATGTAAAATCTAGAGATCATATTTGTTAACATCTTCATATATTAGAAGAATATACATTATACGCACTAATATACTTTTCTATATGGTGTATTATTCTTTAATTCTATTATCCAGTTCGCATAATCCATTTTTCTCAGTGTATGAATACGAAAATCTGTATGTTCCTTCGCTTATAATTTCTGAATCGATAGCCATGTCGATTATGACCCCGCTCTCACAAACTATGCACGCTGGCGGAGACGCGGGTTTACGCTAGTACAATATAAAATTCCTCTCATGCAGAACGGACATTATTGTTGATCAATCAAGCCTTGAAAATAGGCAATAATTTTTCGACGTGCATTTCCATCATCGGCAGGCAAGTTACCACGATTATGAAGATCTTCGTTCAAAACTTGGTCCCAACGAATATTTAAAAGAGGATCGTCGGGGGACAGGTCCTCTGCAGCGAGAAGGGTTCTATTATGCAACACCGCAGTTGCTACTATCACAGGAAGCACATGATCAACTGTGAAGCGCATTCCTGTCGCCAAACACGGAAATCTGCGCTTCCATGTACCAAACGTGCATTCGATTTTATTGCGAGTTTTAATTTGAGATTCATTGAATAATTTTGCGGCTTCAGTTACAGGGTCCTTCAATGGTGTTATAAGGTAATTTTTACAAGCGTACCCTCCATTTTCCAAAAT
This sequence comes from Andricus grossulariae, assembly GCA_011634705.1. Taxonomy (NCBI): domain Eukaryota; kingdom Metazoa; phylum Arthropoda; class Insecta; order Hymenoptera; family Cynipidae; genus Andricus; species Andricus grossulariae. The sequence goes on along the minus strand of JAABKJ010007545.1, from coordinate 215,672,903 downwards.
TACTGCATCTCTGAACTCACCGGCTTCCAATCGAGCGTGTAGCCTAGAGTTTCTAAAAATGGTGGAGTCATGAGCTGCTCCTGGCCAACGTGCCACAATACTGGTAAATTTCATGTTACTATCGCAAGTAGCTTGAACCTTTATGGAAAAATATCCTTTCTGATTTCTAAACACTTCGGTATTATCTCCACCAACTGACTGCACTCGAACGTGCGTGCAATCTATTGCCGAGATAACTTTAGGGAAACGTGCTATTGCATGGAAATCTACTTGAGCAGCAGCAACTTCTCCTTCTGTCGATGGTAATTTGAAATTCTATGAGCGCTGGTTTTGCTTACTCCAGAGAAGTCCCCAGCAGCAATAAGGTGTGAACCAGTTGCGTAGTACCGTAGAGCAAGCAGCAGCTGTATCCTAGGTGGAATAGCGTGGTTTCTGAAATATCATTTTTATATATGCATATTAAGAAAATTGTTTCATAATTTACATTTCGAAAAAAGAATAACAATTACTAGTTTTTATAAACATGCTTCAAACCAAAAAGATTAATTTTCAAGTGAAGAAATTCATTTTGTACCAAAAATGATATTTTTGAATAAAATACATGGATCTTCAAACAAATAGTTGAGTGTACAACAAAAGAATATAAATTTACCATGAAAAATAGTGACATTTTCAGTTGAAAAAATTAATTTTCAACCAACAAATAAAAACAAATTTTCAGGCAAGATCAATTTCATGCCTAAAACAAGGAACTTGTAACAAAGTGCATATATTTTGAAATTTGTTCACTTTTCAACTGTAAAAGATCAATTTACCCTCAAAATTAAAAAAATTCTTGTAATTTGAATAAATAATGATTGAAAAATGCACAAGAATGTATATAAATTGTACAACTTCTGATTTTGGACAAGAAAAAAATGTATAACACATATATTTATTAAATAACAGTTTATTTTCTTTGACTTCCGAGGAATAACTTATATTTCACAAAACATTTAATTTCAGAAGAAATTTGTAGAGAAAGTAATTCAAAATAATGGTTTATAATGTTTTGAAATATTTTTCATGTATTGACATAAGAATTAATTTTAATTCCAATTTTGAATTGCGTGCCAACTGCGGCCAACCAGTGTGCCTCCTGGACGCAAGCGCAGTAGCAAAAGGCGCCCACATTGGCATCACTGAACTAACCCCGCACCGCATCTAGGTTTATAATATCTTCGACTGCGCACCCGCATGTGCCATATAATCCATTATGCATCTCTAATTGTCGCAAAACTGCATTACGTAGCCCTATGCACTGCAGAAATCTACTGCGCAGCCCAGTGTATCACATGGCTGTACTGCGCAGTTTATGGCATAGCAGAAGTCTCCAGCGTAGCCTCATGAACTATATGAGTATACTGCGCAGACCATTTACTGCTGGACTCTACAGCGCAGTCTACCACCCCCACCCCGTGTCTTCAATCCTCTCGTCAAACTAACTTAGAAGTATTTGAAATTACTTTGGCTGTGTAATTGAAATAAATTAGTAATTGGACCTTGTGTATCTGGTCGAAAATACAAATTACATACGAGCAATTTGTAATTTGGGTCAATTACATTCTACAATTTACAAAACCTTTAAATGTAATTTAAATACAAATTGAAATACATGTAATTTCTTCTCAAAATACTTGCATTACATTTTTCGCCAATATTAATGCCCAGCTCTGCTCCAAGATCGTAGACCGTCCCGCTTGTTACTTTAACCCCGCTACGACATGCTTAGTCACCTCCTATTCCTATGTCTATGGCTGATTACGGCCGTTAAATGGCCATCGCAACGGCCATTCAAACGGTCGTTAAAAAGGCCACATATTTTCAACAGGGCGTGGACTTTTAAGGGAAGAATTTGGTTGTACTAATTGAGCCGTGCACAGTTGGGAGTATCCCATCTCTACACCCTACTAAAAAAAGTCAGAAGTTTTGACGATTTCTGAACATCCTGACCATTCCTAACGAATCTGACTATTTCTGAAGATATGCTAATTCACATCCTATAAGGTGGCGCTCATGGGCTAGGACCGCAGGAAGGCCAATCGAAAATAATTAAAAATTAAAAATAAATTTTTTTCAATGTTGCGTATACACATTCGAAAGTTAGAAATTCAGAATCTACGGGTTTCGACGATTCTAGATACCTAAAACTTGTATCACCAAATTTAAAATTAGGATAAATATAATGTATCTCGTAAAGAGAAAGAGAAACGTCAGAACGGACAAAATTTTCAAATTCACCTCCACAGTCATTTAGTAGATAAATATTAATAATTAAATATAAGTAAAAAGAGAATATGCATAATTAAATATGAATAAATAAATAATATAAATAACCTGGGACGTATGAAAGGGATTAAATTTTATGCCATTCTATTCTTGGATCCCTAATACAATCATTATCCTTCAAACCTAAACTATGACGATTTTTGAACGTTTTCTCATCAATTCTGACTTTTCCTGACGATTTCTGCCGAGTAACGTAACAAAAGTGGTCAGAAATAGTCAGAAGTCCTGACTATCTTCTGGCGATTCCTGACTTTTTTTTAGTAGGTCACGTGCACAATTGTGCACGTGACCTACTAAAAAAAAGTCAGGAATCGTATACAATCTGTGTATACAGGAGTATACAATCTGTGCACTTGCGCAGTGGGAAGTATCCTAATTGTGCATGTACACAGTTGGTAGTGTACAATCTGTGCACGTGGACTTGTAAGTGAAATTTATGATTGTATTTCTTTAGACGTGTATCTCCCATCTGTGCACGTGGGCTTATAAGTTGAAAATCTGATCATATTAATTGAGACGTACACAGTTGGGAGTATTCCATCTATGTACGTGGACTTGTAAGTTAAAAATTTGGTCGTATTGAATGAGACGTGTTTAGTTGGGAGTATCCTATCTGTGCACGTGAACCGTTGGAAGGTTCGGTTTCGATTCCTTTGGAATCGAACGGGAGGGCCTCTGACAAAGCCACCGGACGCGTCCTCGGGTTGCGGATAGAGGTTCCCAGTGCCAAGGGTTTCTGCTGAATATGGTCACACTAATTGATAAGCAGTCGCGGACAATTGTCCAGTCACGGTCCGCAAGAATTAACCCCAAGCGGAGGCGTAACAACCGTGCCGAAAGCTGAATGGCACCTGGGTGAGCTGTCTTAAAGGGCGAATTTGGGATACCGTGCGATCTTTCAGAGTATGCAGCCTTATCGTTGCATGCGGGGCTCTATAAGGATGGACGAATCCTTTCCCTAGCCGCACGTAGAAACAACAATGACACCACCAAAAAGTTGTAGAGGCGGTTCAAAACGATCAAACGCGCAGAACACTCGACAATGGGTCGGCTAACAATGCCGATCACCCTGGAGTTCGGGGTGCTGAAAATAATTTAGAGGGAAACACGACGACGAGCCAGTGATACGGTCATATTGAGCTTTGGCACGTTTTGCATCAATCATTGCGAAATCAAGTCGTCTACCACTCGAAAAAGGGATATGTACGCGGAGCGCTTCACCAACCGCTGTATGAACAAGCAGCAGACGAAAACGAGGAAGCGAAATTAAGACCAACCTAGAAAAGCAGGCACCTTCTAAGACATTTATTAATATCCATGTATAACATCAATATCCAGGTTCCTCCTAAACCTCAAGACCTAGCTGAAATGGATACTTTCCTTTGTGGGAATATTTCGGAAAAGTCCGACCTCTTGACCGTCAATTGCCAGCATTGACAACGTCAAAGCTTTCGATTCAACCTCTCATAGACTTATTATCTGTCTGTTGGAAAGGTTAAAGGTTCATCCACACACAGTGAGATGCATAGAGAGATTGATGCCTCTTTGGAAAACTAGATTTACTATCTCCTCTGGAAATTATCGTGTGACAACGAACAACGACACCTTCCAGAGGGGCGTCTTTTAGGGCGATACCGTGAGCCCTTTGCTCTTTTGCATCACACTTCTGCCTCTATTTCTGGCTCTACACGATTCTCCTGGGTACCTGTGCGGTGACACTAATCATCGCGAGCATAAGGTCAATCATGTATTTTATATGAATGACCTGAAGATCTATGCTTCTGGTGCGAGCAAACTTCAAGTTGGTTTAAACATAGTCAAAAGGCACACAGGAGAGATTGGTATGGATTTTGACTTGGACAAGTGTGCCAAGATTAATCTCAAGAGAGGGAATATTATTGGCGTTCCTGAAGACACTGAGCTTGCGGACATAAATATTATGAGACATCTTGACACTGGAGAAAACCTATACATACCTACGCGTGCCTTAAAGCCGCATTAAGAATGTAAAATCAGTGAAGGAGTCTCTCCGAAGCAAATACTAATAATATTTTCACCTGGGGGGAAAATATGGGGAGAAATCTACGTGGAACATTATGGTGATGTAGGGTAGGGCGGGGTCAAAAGTGCTAAAATTTACTTTTCATAACACTGTGTCCAAACGAAATTAGGTATCTTCCAAATCTTATGAAATTACTTGCAATTTTTCTAATTCTTTAGAAATTTATTTGAAATGAATTTTTTATCTAGATGGAGTAATGCACTTTCCTTACTTCGGACGTTAAAATTCAGGCCAAGGGTCGCAGCTGCCTGCTCCGCGGCTTTGTGAAGGAACGCTCCTTTGCCAACCATCTCGTGGTTCCTGACCATTTTTAGGAGAGGATCTTTTCCATTTGCAACGATGGTGGGAGGGGTGAAGCAAGGAATGGGAAACCAGAAAGAAGTGAGGGTATGGCAAGACAGGAATGGGAAACCGGGTGGGGAGGGCATGATAAGATAGGATTGTATAGGACAGAATACGAGTGAGAATGGGAGTGATAGGGGGAGGGGGTGAAACCAGGAATGGGAAACCGGGGTGGAAAAGTATGGGGAGGGGAAGTATTAGGAAGGGAAGTATGGAGTAAGGAGTGGAAGTGAGGGTATGAGAAGATAGGATCGAATAGGACAAAAGGTGGGTATTAATGGTGGGAGGGGTGAAGCAAGGAATGGGAAACCAGAAAGAAGTGAGGGTATGGCAAGACAGGAATGGGAAACCGGGGAGGGGAGGGCATGATAAGACAGGATTTTATAGGACAGAATATGAGAGAGAGGGGGAGTGATAGTGGGAGAGTGTGAAACAAGGAATGGGAAACCGGGGAGGGGAAGTATGGGTAAGGGAGTGGAAGTGAGGGTATGAGATAGGATCGAATAGGACAGAAGAGGAAAGAGAGGGGGAGCGATAGTGCGAGGGGGTGAAGAAAGGAATCGGAAACCGGGGAGGAGAGTGGAAGTGAGTGCATGATAAGATAGGATTGGACAGAAGAGTAGAGAGAGGGGGAGTGATGGGTGGAGGGGGTGAAACAAGGAATGGAACGGATAGGAGTGAATATGAAGGAGGAGTGATATAGGAAGTGGGAGTAATAGGAGAGAGGGGATGATAGAGGAGGGGGATTCGAACGGCTTAATTAACGTCTCAATAGGCTAGGAAACCCTTTTTTTGTAGAATGTAGGGGCATGTGGCCTACTTTGTCTAATTTTTTTGTTATTATTAATTACCTCAGTCATATCTGGTGGTAGGAGATCTTCAGCCTCGTAATACTGAGCGGTAGTACTGTACTCGGCCCCGACATCGGAATTAATCATGTCGACGACCATTCCTTCAGAGAGTATTTCTCCGTTAAGTGCGTAAAGAGAAATTCCCTTTCCTAAAGATTCGCCATCTGCACTCTGAATTGTGATATACTGTGCTCCCTCCATTCCACCCAAAAGCACCGCCTGGGCTTCTTCTTCCACTGTCACTTCCATGATTCGTTGATTGATTATTTATTTAGTCTAGTCAGTAATTTTCTAGGTTGATTCAGTTTCTCATCTGAAAACAAAATTTGCCTTTTTTAAAAACTTTTTCGAATATAAATTGAGTAAAAAAGAAGGTCCGAACTTTGAACTCTTACGATATAAAAATCAGAAGAAGGTTGGCTACACAAGTGTGGTTTCAAAATTCATTAACTTTTACTGATTTTACAGCTCAAGGATGTCTTAACGATTTAACAAAGATTTCACAATAATTTCACAAGATTTCACAAAGTTTTAAAAGATATCACAAAGATTTCAAGGATTTCATAAATATTTCAAATATATCAGAATATTTCTATGATTTCACAGAGACTTCAAGGATTTCAAAAGATTTAACAAAAAGTTCAAAATATTTAACAAAGATTTCAAAAATTCCAAACGATTTCAGAAAAATTTCATAATGATTTCAAAGATTTCCCAATATTTCAGAGAGATTTCACAAAGATTTCAGAATGACTTAAAAGATCTCACAAATACATCCAAAAATTTCACAAAGATTTCAGATTCCAAAAGATTTTAGAAAGATTCCAAAGAATCCAAAAGATTTCACAAAGGATTAAAATATTTCACAGATATCACAAAGATTTCAAGGTTTTCACAAATATTTCAAATATTTCTATGATTTTAACAAGATTTCAAACACTCCAAAATATTTTAGAAAGATTTCAGATACCAAAATATTTCAGAAAGATTTCAAAGATTTCAGAACGACTTAGAAAATTTCACAAATGTTTCAAAGATATCACCAAGATTTCAAGGATTTCATAAATACTTCTAAAAATTTCACAAAGATTTCAAAGATCCCAAAAGATTTTAGAAATTTTTCAAAGATTTCACAAATTTCAGAACGACTTAAAAGTTTTTACACAGAATTCAAAGATTCCAAAAGATTTCAGAAAGATTTCAAAGATTTCACAAATATTTTTATGATTTCACACATGCTTCTCAAAATTTCACAATGATTTTGAAGATTTTAGAAAGTTTTCAAAGATTTCACAAATTTTAGAACGACTTAAAAGATTTCCCACAGAATTCAAAGATTTCAAAATATTTCAGAAATATTTCAAAAATTTCACAAAACTTTCAAAGATATCACAAAAATTTAAAAGGATTTCACAGGTATTTCAATGATTTCACAAATACTTCTGAAAATTTCACAAATATTTCAAGGATTTCACAAACATTCAAATATTTCTAGGATCTCACAATTACTTCCAAAGATTTCACAAAGATTTCAAAGATTCGAAAATATTTCAGAAAGATTTCACAAACATTTCAAATTGTCCAAAAAATTTCTGAAATTTTGTAAAATCCTATAAAAAAGACTTTCCTTAAACTTTCTAGATACTTTTTCGACATATCTGAAATCTTCAAAGATACTTTTAAATTTTCTCAAGAAACATAGGTAAATTATATTTATATAGCCTTAAAAAAAGCTGAATTTTCAACTCGAAAATATGAATTTTCAACCAATAAGTTAATTTTCAACCAAATAATTGAATTTCCGAACGAAAATGCAATATTTAACAAAACAAAACAAAAATTTTCAACAAAATAGTTCAATTTTCAAACCAAAAAGAAAGAATTTTCGAAAAAACAGTTGAATTTTCAACCAATAAGTTAATTTTCTACCAAAATAGTTGAATTTTGAACAAAAGACAATAAATATTTAACAGATTAGGTCCAATTTTAACCAAATAGTTAAATTTTCTACCAAATTATTGGATTTTCAAACCAAAAAGACGAATTTTCGAGAGAAAAAAAAACAGTTGAATTCTCAACCAAAAAAGAATTTTTAACAAAATAAATACACATTCAAATAAAGACATGTATTTTCAATTAAAAAATATGAATTTTCAAAAAAGTAGTTCAACTATTAAGCGAGTAATTGAATTTTCGACCAAAAATGCAATATTTAAATTTTTAGTTGAAAAAAAAAAAACGAATTTTCAACCAAAACAAAAAAACGTTGAAGTTTTTACCAAAATAGTTGAATTTTCAACCAAAAAATTTATGAGTTGCATTTTAAACTACAAAAAGATTAATTTTCAACAGAATAGGTTATATAATAATAATATAATAATATAATAATATAATAATAGGTTAGAATAATAAGTTAATTTTCTACAAAAATAGTTAAATTTCCCACCAAATAGTTAAATTTTTATTCAAAAAATTTATTAGTTGCATTTTGAACTAGAAACCATCAATTTTCAAAGGAAATAGGTCCATTTTCAACCAAATAGTGGAATTTTCTACTAAATTGTTGGATTATCAAACCAAAAAGACGAATTTTTGGGAAAAAGTTGAATTTTCAACGAATAAATTAATTTTATACCAAAATAGTTTAATTGTCTACAGAAACAGTTGAAGTTTCTACTAAAATAGTTGAATTTTCAACCAAAAAATTTATGAGTTGCATTTTAAACTAAAAAAAGATTAATTTTCAACAGAATAGGTCAATTTTCATCCAAATAGTTTAATTTTCTACCAAATTGTTGGATTTTCAAGCCAAAAAGACGAATTTTCGCCAAAAAAAAACAGTTAAATCTTCAATTAATAAGTTAATTTTGTACCAAAATAGTTGAATTTTAAACCAAAAATTTATTAATTGCATTTGAAACTAAAAACGATCAATTTTCAACAAAATAGGTCCATTTTCACCCAAATAGTTGCATTTGTTACCAAATTGTTGGATTTCCAAACAAAAAAAAAGAATTTACTAAAAAGCTGTTGAATTTTCAACCATAAAGTTAATTATCTACCAAAATAATTGAATGTTCAACCAATAAATTTATTAGTTGCATTTTGAAGTAAAAAGGCTCATTTTTCAACAGAATAGGTCCATTTTCAAACCAAAAAGACGAATTTACTAAAAAACTGTGAAATTTTCAACCAAAAAGAAGGATTTTCAACAAAATAAATACATATTCAAAAAAGGAGATGTATTTTCAATTCAAAAAGATAAATTTTCAACAAAACGTTGAATTTTCAAGGCAAAAAGGCCAATTTTGAAAAAAAGAGATTTTCAACAACATATTAAAATCTTTAACCAATAAAATGAATTTTCAACAAAATAATAAAATTTGCAACCAAGTAGTTGAATTTTCTACCAAATTGTGGGATTTCAAACAAAAAAACGAATTTTCGAAAAAACAGTTGAATTTTCAACCAAAAAAGAAGAATTTATCAAGAAAATAATTACATATTCAAACAAAGAGATGTATTTTCAATTCAAAAAGATCAATTTTCAAGGCAAAAAGACAAATTTGAAAAAAAAGGAATTTTCAACAAAATATTTAAATCTTCAACCAATAAAATTTATTTTCAACAAAGTAATTTAATTATTAACCGAGTAATTGAATTTTCAACCAAATAGTTGAATATTTAAGCAAAATCAGTTCGAATTCAAGTGAAAACGAGAAAAAGGGCAAGTTTTTTGAAAACAGAGGAAAAGAGGAATTCCTTAAAAAAGGGAAAAAAAGAGGAATAGAGGAAATAGAGTGAAGCATAGTTAAAATATTATTGAACACAAAAATCAATTAAAAAATCAATTGAAAAATTTAAAAAAATTAAATTCAAAAGAATTCAAATTAATTGGAAAAAGGGTTTAAAATAAAATAAAAATTCCATTGATTTCCGTGAAATTGGAATGAATTTCGGGGAATTTAAGGTAAATGAGAAGAATTTGATGAAACTCATAAAAATTCAAGGTGAATTTAAAAAAATTCAGATGAATTGAAAACAATGTAAAAATATGAAAAAACTTCATTGACTTCAGTAACTTTGAAATAAGCTTAGAAAAATTCAAGGGGATTCCAAAGAATTCAAGGCAAATTAATCAAAATTCTGGGTGAATTCCAAAAAAAAAATCAAATCTCTTAAAATCTTTGAAACCTTGATAATTTATAACCAAAAAGTCCCTAATAACTACAAATAAATTTAAAATAATTAAAATGATTTAGAAATAATTTCAGAAAAACCGATAAAATTCCATTGATTTCTGTAAAGTTTGAATGAATTCAGTTGAATTTAAGGGAGATGAGAAGAATTCGATGAAATTCATGAAAAATCAAGCTGAATGTAGAAAGCAATCCAGTGAATTGAAAACAATTCAAAAATATAAAAAATGCATTGAATTAAGTAAGTTTGAAATGAGTTTAGAAAAATTAAAAGGGCATCAAAAGATTTTGATGAAATGCCTACGAATTTAAGGTGAGTTTAAAAGACTTCACGATGAATTAAACCACAAATTTTAAAGAATCCATTGAAGTTAGTAAAATTGAGTGAATTTAGAAGAATTCAAAAAAATTAATAATAATTCAGAACGAATTCTAAATGAATAGCAAAAAATATTTTGAAATCTCTTAAAATCTTAGAAACCCTACGAAATTTCTCACTTTGAGTGCATAAGTTCTTTGAAATCCATTAAAATATTAAAATCCCTTGAAATTATTAAAAATCTTGGAAATTCCTTTAAAATTATTTAAGTCTCTTGGACATGTCTCAGAATCTTAAAATACCCTAAAATATTTCAAAGTCTTTGAAATCTCTTCAAACTATTGAAATTATTAAAAAATTTCTGGGAATCTTTTAAAATTTCCTAAAATATTTCAAATCCTTTAAAATCTTTTGAAAACCTTTAAAATCTTTTGAAAACCCTTAAAATTTTTTAAAGAATTGAAAATTCCAAGGTATTTGAAAAAATACCTTAAAATATTTCAAATACCTTGATTATTTTATCAATTAATCCTTAGAATCAATTAAATAAAAAACATTTAAAAAATTGTAATCCATTGAATTAAGTAGAATTGAGTAAATTTAAAAAAATTCAAGTGAATTAAAAAAATTCGAAAGAATTTCAAAGAATTAAAAGAATTCAGGATAAATTATTAAGAATACAGGGTGAGTACCAAAAAATTTAAACAAATAATAAAAACTTTAAAAGGATTTCAAAAAATATAAAACAAAATATAGATTTTTTAAGATTTCGATTTTTAAGATTTCGAAGAATTTTGAAGTTTTAAAGAGAATTTTTTCAATTTTGAAAGATTTTTCGAAACTTTAGGAATAATTCGAGTCAGTTTAAAAATATTTAGGAATTTTAGATTTTTTGAAGAAATAAAAAATATTTAAAAACTTTGAATGATTCCCGAAAATTTACAAAATATTTTTTAATTTCTTCTAAACTTGTACAAGTCATAAAAATATTTTTTTAAAGTGACTCAAATTTTTTCTCAAATTTTGTAAAATCCTAAAAAATCCTTAAACTTTCTAGATACTTTTTCGAAATATCTGAAATCTTCAAAAATATTGTTGAATTGTCTTAAAAAGCATGGGGAAATTATATTTGAAATTATATGCTGAAAATTAATCTGTTTTGGTTAAGGATTAAACTTTTTGGTTGAAAATTCATCTTTTTTGGATGGAAATTTAACTACATATTTGGTAGAAAATTCAAATTTTTGGATGAAAATGTAACTATTTGGTTAAAAATTGATCTTTTTTAGTTAAGAATTGAACTATTTTGTTAAAAAATTGTCTTTTTGGCAGAAAATTAATCTTTTTATTTGAAAATTGATCTATTTGATTGAAAATTTGCTAAAGCATCTTAGGAAAATTATATTTATATAACCCTACATTTTTTTATAACATTTTTATTTTAAGTACACAAAATTATTTACACCCGGTTAAATTTCAAACCAAAAAAGACGAATTTTCAACAAAACAGTCGAATTTTCAACCCAAAGACGAATTTTCAAACCAAAAAGACTAATTAAAAAAAAAAACAGAAAAGACGACTTGTCCACAAAATAGGTACTTTTTCAACCAAAGAAATGTATTTTCAAACCAAAAATTTACTTTTCAACTAAGTAGTTAAACTTTCAACCAAAAAACACGAATTTTGAAGAAAATAGTTAAATTTTCAACCAAAAAGTTAATTTTGAACAAAATAGATCAATTTAAAACTAAAGAGATGAATCTCCCACTAACAAAATTAATTATTAACAAACCGGTTCAACTTTCTACCAAAATAGTTGAATTTTCAACCCACCGACGAATTTTTAACAAAATAGGTACATTTACAACCAACAGATGAATTTTCAACAACAAAAAATTGAATTTTTAACCAAGGAGATTCATTTTTTTTTACCAAAAAAGACGATTTAAAAAATTAATTTTATATCAAATAATTGAACTTCCAACCAAAAATGCAATAGTTAAACTTTTAGCTAAAAAAATAAATTTTCAGTAACAGAAAAACGAATTTTCAACAAAATAGTTAAATTTTTAACCATATTGTTAAATTTTCAAACAAAAAATTTATTAGTTGCTTCTTGAACTAAAAACGAGCAATTTTAAAAATAATAGGTCCATTTTCAACCAAATAGTTGAATTTTCAACCAATAAATTCATTTTCTACCAAAATAATTGAACCAAAAATTCAATAGTTAAATTTTTAGTTAAAAAAATTAATTTTCATGAATAAAAAAGCGAATTTTCAACAAAATAGTTAAATTTTTAACCAAATTGTTAAATTTTCGAACAAAAAATTTATTAGTAGCATTTTGGACTAAAAACGATAAATTAGTTTTCTAGCAAAATAGTTAAATTTTCAACCAATAAATGTACTAGTTGCAGTTTGAATTAAAAACGATCAATTTTCAACAGAATAGGTTCATCTTCAAACCAAAAAGACGAATTAAAAAAAAAACAGTTGAATTTTCAACCACATAATTGAATTTCCTACCAAATTGTTCGATTTTCAAACCAAAAAGATGAATTTTCAACCAAATTAATACACACTCAAACAAAGAGATGTATTTTCAATTCAAAAAGATAATTCAACAAAAAGTTAATTTTTCAAGGCACAAAGACGAATTTGAAAAAAGAGATTTTCAACAAAATATTTAAATCTTCAACCAATAAAATGAATTTTCAACAAAGTAATTAAACTATTAACCGAGTAATTGAATTGAAAATCGAAGCAAGTCAAGTTTTTGAGAATTTAATGGTAAACTTTTCTAAAAAAAAAACATCAAAATCCGTTAAAAAATAGAGCCTATAGAGGGATTATGAATATTAAATTCTGTTTTTGACCACTCAAATTCAAAGTTAATTTTTTTTCAAGACTCAAATTTAATTGCCGGGAAAATTATTTCTCGAAACAGAAAAAAAGCTAGAAGAAAAATCAGTAGGAAGCATTTTTTTCATCCTTATATTATATGCATGAGAATAGCTGACATGGAACTCAAAAAAATTAAAATACCCGAACAATAAAATGAATCTGGATTCCAGTGGGAGTCCCAAGCTTCCTTTGTCTTCTGAAAAATGGATCCACTATCAATTACCTTTTTCTTTCATGAATTTCTCTTCGCAAAATGAACCGTAAAAACCAAAATTCAAAATTTGAAGTACCGTTTCTTGATGAAGTCCTCCGGGTTTCGAATTTTGCGGTAATGATTCTTCGGGAGATATCAGAGGATCCAGTGTCACTATTCTAAAAAATATTAAAGCCAAATTTTAGAAAAAATTCGAGTAAGTTTAAGAGATATTGAGAAGTTTTAAAAAGATTAAAAATAATTCAAAACTCGAAAGGATTTTAAAAATATACAATAAAGTGTAGATTTTTGAAGATTTCAAAATAACATTTTTCAAAAAGCTTTGAAAAGTTTCAAGATGATACAATTTTTCTGGAGGATTTTAAGGCAATTTTTTATTAACCAGGATTTTTTTTAATTTTAGAAAAAATTCCAATAATTTTAAAAGATATTTAGAGGTTTTGAACAAATAATTAAAAATTGAAAAGGATTTCAAAAAATATTAAACAAAATGTAGGAACAATTCGAGTCAGTTTAAAAATAATTAGGAATTTTAGATTTTTTAGAATAAATTAAAAATATTTAAAAATTTTGAATGATTTCTGAAAACTTGTACAATATATTTTAATTTCTTCTAAACTTCTACAAGTCCTCAAAATATTTGTTTAAATTGACTCGAATTTTTTCTGAAATTTTGTAAGATCCTACAAAATAAAAAAACTTTCCTTAAACTTTCTAGATACTTTTCCGACATATCTGAAATCTTTAAAAATATTTTTGAATAAATAATAATAAAAAATGAAACATAGGGAAATTATATTTATATAACCTTAAAAACAAATAAATAAATATACATGAAAAAATAGTTTTTGGGTAAAAAATTTAACTGTTTGCCTGAAAATTAATCTGCTTTGGTTGAGGATTCAACTATTTGGTATAAAATTCATCTTTTTGGATAAATATTCAACTATTTTGTTGAAAATTCGTCTTTTTTGTATAAAAATTAATCTTCTTGGTAGAAAATTGATCTTTTTGGTCAAAAATGCAACTGTTTGGTTGAAAATTGATCTTTTTTAGTGAAGAATTAAACTATTTTGTTTAAAAATCGTATTAGGAAAATTATATTTATATAACCCTACATTTTTTTATAACGATGGTTTTGTTAAGTAAACAAATTATTTACATACGGTTGAATTTTAAACCCAAAAAGACGAATTTTCAACAGTCGATTTTTCAACCCAAAGACAAATTTTTAAGCCAAAAAGACGAATTTTTTACAAAAAAATTTAATTTCCAACCAGAAAAGATGAATTTTCCACAAAATAGGTACTTTTTCAACCAAAGAGATGTATTTTCAAACCAAAAAGTTACTTTTCAACTAATAAGTTAAATTTGTAACGACCAAAAAAGCATAAAGTTTGAAGAAAATAGTTTAATTTTCAATAAAAAAGTTAATTCTGAACAAAATAGATCCCACTAACAAAATGAATTTTTGACAAAGTGGTTTAACTTTCTACCAAAATAGTTGCATTTTCAACCCACAGACGAATTTTTAACAAAATAGGTACATTTAAAATCAAACAGGTGTATTTTCAATACTAAAAAATAAATTTTCAACCAACGACAATCAATTTTTACCAAAAAAGACGATTAAAAAAATATAAATTTTCAACCGAATGATTGGATTTCCAACCAAAATTGCAATAGTTGAATTTTTAACCACCAATTTTTAACAGAATAGGCCCATTTTCAACCAAATAGTTGAATTTTCTAATAAATTGTTGGATTTTCAAACCAAAAAGACAAGTTTTCGAAAAAACAGTTGAATTTCCAACCAATAAGTTAAATGTCTACTAAAAAATTAAATTTTCTACCAAAGTAGTTGAACTTTCAACCAATAAGTCAATATTCTACCAAAATAGTTAAATTTTCTACCAAATAGTAAAATTTTCAACCAAAAAATTTACTAGTTGCATTTTGAACTAAAAACTATCAACTTTCAAACAGAAAAGACGAATTTTCGAAAAAACGGTAGATTGTTCAACCAATAAATTAATTTTCTATCAAAATAGTTGAATTTTCAACCAAAAAAATTATTAGTTGCATTTCGAATTAAAAACGATCAATTTTTTTCAACAGAATAGGTCCATTTTCAACCTAAATTTGGAATTTTCTACCAAATTGTTGGATTCTCAAACCAAAAATACGAATTTTCGAGAAAAAAAAACAGTTGAATTTTCAACCAATAAGTTAATTTTTAATCAAATAGTTAAATTTTCAACCAAAAAATTTATTAGTTGCATTTTGAACTAAAAACGATCAATTTTCAACAGAATAGGTCCATTTTCAACCTAAATGCTGAATTTTTTACCAAATTGTTGGATTTTCAAACAAAAAAAAAAGAATTTTCGAAAAAACTGTTGAATTTTCAACAAAAAAGTTAATTTTCTACCAAAATAGTTGAATTTTCGACCAATAAATGTATTACTTGCATTTTTAACTAAAAACGATCCATTTTCAACAGAGTAGGTCCATTTTCAAACCAAAAAGACGAATTTTCGAAAAAACTGTTGAATTTTCAACCAAAAAGAAAAATTTTCAACCAAATAAATACATATTCAAACAAAGAGATATGTTTTCAATTCAAAAAGATAAATTTTCAACAAAAAGTTGAATTTTCAAGGCAAAACGACGAATTTGAAAAAAAGAGATTTTTAACCGAGTAATTGAATTTTGACCAAAAAGATGCCTTTCTCACAAAATAGTTATATTTTCAATAAAATAATTAAATTTTCAACCAAATAGTTGAATTTTCTACCAAATTGTAGGATTTCAACCAAAAAGACGAATTTTCGAAAAAACAGTTGAATTTTCAACAAACAAAAAAAGAAAATAAATATATATTCAAAGAAAGAGATGTATTTTCAATTCAAAAAGATGAATTTTCAAGGCAAAAAGACGAATTTGAAAAAGAAAACGAATTTTCAACAAAATATTTAAATCTTCAACCAATTAAATGAATTTTCATCAAAGTATTTAAATTTTCAACCAATAAAATGAATTTTCAACCAAGTAATGAAAATATTAACCGAGTAATTGAATTTTCAAACAAAAATATGACTTTTTAACAAAATAGTTATATTTTCAACAAAATAATTAAATTTTCAACCAAATAGTTGAATATTTAAGCAAAAGAGATGAATTCTAAAGTAAAAATATAATAATAGATTTTTCACCAAAAAGAATGATCTTTTAACTGAAAAAAAGTTGGATTTTCTTATTCGGTTCTATTAAATCTGTTCGAATTCAAGCGAAAAAGGAGACTTTTTTCTAAAAAAAAAACATCAAAATCCGTAAACAAATAGAATATTAAAATCTGTTTTTTGACCACTCAAATTCCAAGTTAATTTTTCCAAGACTTAACTTTAATCGCTAGAATCTGGATTCCAATGGGAATCCCAAGCTTCCTTTGTCTTCTGGCAAAGGGTTCAACTATCAATTACCTTTTTCTTTCATGAATTTCTCTTCGCAAAATGAACCGTAAAAACCAAAATTCAGAATTTGAAGTACCTTTTCTTGATGAAGTCCTCCGGGTTTCGAATTTCGCGGTAATGATTCTTCGGGAGATGTCAGAGGATCCAAGGTCACTCCTCCGAGAGATTCCCGGAGGAATTTCCGAAAGTCCTGGGGCGAGGACCGACCTCGGGGTCGGTCCGATTTCACCTCCTCGTGACGGGCCTCAAACTCCCCGGCGAATCCGTCAACTTTCCACGCGAAAATCGCTCAACGTAAACAAAGCAACATAATGAAACACTGTACGACAAAATGTGACAACAGTGCTTGAGATCTGACGCCATTAGAACGGATGTTCCCCACCCACACTTCACACAGACACTTTTTTTTTCCTCCACACATTCAACTTTCACCAGGTCTGCCAATCACTTTTTCCAAATTTTGAATTTTCCAGACACTTCCACTAACTACGGTCTTTACTTCATAAACAGGACATTAATCTTCTTTCGGTTTATTCATATTTTATATTAGTACCAAAAGTTTCCGAGGAATGGCTTTAAATTGTCGAAAATATCAAAAATGTCACGAGTAGAGTTTTGAGGTTAGGTCACTATTACAATTTCTTGATTTTTTGGTATATAAATTCTCAAATCGTTCTTTTTGGATTGAATTTTATACTTATTCTCAATAAAATGATTTCTGGGAACTATTAATTGGGTAATTAAAATGTATAACTTCGGTTCAAAATACACGAAATACACTAGCTAGGAACTAATTTTGAGGTTAGACCAGTGTTCTCAATTCTGGGTTCCGACTGCACTGCGCATGCGTCGCATGTGCTGCCTCGTTGGCCCTTAAGCGCGCGCTTTTTTGAAATTGTTAAATCAATTGTTTATAATAAATATTCTCCTTTTTTTTAAAGTTGCACTCAAAAAATCTCGCTTTTATTTTTCTCAAAAACCTACATTTTTGCTAAATTGTACCTGTAAAAAAAATGGATACCCGTAATCGACAATAAAGATTTCTGGAAACATTTGGAATAATTTAGGATTTATTTTAAAAGATTAATTTCAAGTTTTAAAAATTGAAAAATAATTTGAAAAAGATTTTGGAAGATTTTAAGAAAATTTTTTCATTGTATGGGATTAAAAAAAATAGGAAGAATTCGAGTCAGTTGAAAAGATATTAATTTTTTAAATTTCTTAAAATTCCTAGGAAAATTTCAATTGTTTTTTTTTTATTTCGAAACATTAATTTTTAAAAAAATTGCAAAATATTTCAAAACATTCCAAACGATTTCCTAAAATTTCAAAAAAGATTGCAGAAGATTTTTAAGAAAAAAATTTCAGTTTTACAAGATTACAAAATTTTAGAAAAACTTTGAGTAAGTTTAAGAGATATTTATAATTTTCGAAAAGATTTAAAAATAATTGAAAACTTGTAATTTTTTTATTTCTGGCTAAACTTCTAATGATTATCTGTTTAAGAAAATTAATTTTAAGAAAAAATTGAAAGAGATTTTAAAAAATTTCAGCCCTAAAACTTCAAAAAGAATGTAACAAATTTTAAATAAAATTTTTTCAATTTCACAAAAATGCAAAATCTTGGAAAAAATTAATTTTAAAAAGTTTTGAAAATATACAATAATAATTTAAAACTTGTAAATATATTTAAAAAAATTTAATGTGGATTTTTGGAGATTTTGTAAAAAAAAATCAGAAGTTTATAAAGAATTTTGAAAGATTTCAAAAAAATGAAAATATTTTCTTAAGATTAATGGAAAAATTTCAAATGATTTTCTATTTAGAAAAATTAATTCCAAGAAAATTTAGTGACATTTTCGCTATTACTATGCTTTATAATGCTATGGTAAGATCAAGGCTCGAATATTGCTCTATAATCTGAAACCCGATAAATGCAAAATACTTAAATGGCCTAATTGGATCACGGGGAATGCAATTGAAATAAATGTACTATTTGTTTGAACATTCAACTGTTTTCTTAAAAATTCATGTTTTTGGCTTGAAAATTTAATATTTTTTATGACATTTTTTTTCTTTATTGACTGAAAAATCTTTCTTGCTTGAAAATTCGTCTTTTTTATTTGAAAATAGTTATTTCTTTCCGAAACAGTAGCAAATTAGTGTTATCCCTTTAAAAAGTGTCAAATAGTGTCAATAGCGTGGTTAGCCCAAGGCCTGTTATTTATCTATTTACTTAAAATCCTTTCAAATCTCTGAAATTAATAAAAATCCTTTAAAAATTTCGAAACCGCTTAAAATGTTTTGAAATTTTGATTTTTGAGATAACATGATATTTTAGCACGTGGTGGATTTAACCGACAAAATAAAATTTGGCCAGCCTAGAATTGATTTTATGGCTGACTTTCCATGGTTAACCCTTTCCACTTTGGGCCACATGGCCCATTGGTAGTTGTTAAACTTTTTAACGATTCATACGCCATGCCCTAATGTTAATAAATATCAAAATAATTTTTTTAAACCAATTTTTTTACCTTAAGATTCCGTCTTCGCCTCCAGTGACGGCCACATTTTCGGTGATGGGAATCATACAATTAATCGACTTTTTTGTCAGACTTGGGACTTCGTCTGAATGAAGACCAAATTCGCCCCAATTAAAGAGATACATTTTTCCTTTGTTGGTTGCACTCAAAATTTTCGTTTCGGATTTGAAAAGACCGAGGCAGGTCATTTCTTCGTCGTATTCTTCGGACTGAATTAATAATTCATTTAATTCCATTTCAAATATAAACCAGGGATCACAGCACAAAAGAAACTCAAAACGGGGAAAATAGGGGAAAGATTTAATATTAATTTTTACATTAATAGGTAAATTGATAATACAATTGGAAAAAAAAAATTTTTAATTTAAATAAAAAAAAATATAATTGATTAAATAATTACATAATACTAAAAACATAATCAATCGTTTCTTGAGTTTTTCTCTAAAGTAAGAAAAAACAATCTTTTTCATAAGAAGTGTTGTATTTTGAAATAATTTAAAATTATTTTTTAATGACATTTGCCATCAAAGAATTTACTTTTACAAATTGGATAGTTTCAAGGAGACGATCAGAGTTGTTTTTTTTTTAATCTTGCAAATTCCCGAAAGTCTATTAGATGAATATTAATACGCCAAAACATTATTAAGCAGTAGCGACCCGTTTTCAACAAAATCGACTTTTTTCAAAATTTTTGTTTTATGGATTGAAATTTTTATTCATTAAATTCTCATGTTAAATTCAACAGTTGAAAATTGAAGCAACTTAAACTGTTGAAAACTTAATGTACAATTTTCTTTAATTTTCTTCAACAATTTACAACTGTTCAAAATTCAATTGCTTTCGACTTTCATCAGCAGAATTTTCAATTGTTGAAAATGCAATTATCAATTTTCTTCAATTTTCATCTGTTGAAAATTCAATTTTTATATTTCTTCAATTTTCAACAGATGAAAATTCAATTTTCTGCAAGTTTCAGCAGTTGAAAACTCAAATTTCTCCAAGCTTCAAGAGTTGAAAATTTCTTTTTTCAGTTTTCTTAAATTTTAAAAAGTTGAAATGTTAATTATAATTTTGTTCAATTTTCAACAATTGAATTCTCAATTTTTCAACAATTTTAAACAATTGAACTTTCAACTGTTGAAAATTAAAGAGAACTGAAAATTCAATTTTTGCAAATAAAATTAAAAATTGAGTTTTCCGAAAACGGGTTGAATTGTCTACTGTTGATAATTCATTTATCAAATTTCTTAAATTTTTAACTCTTTAAAATTCAATTATCATTTTTTTTTATATTTTCAGCAGTTGAAACATCAATTTTCTTCAAATTTCAACAGACGAAAATTCAATTTTCTTAAATTTTATTAAACAGTTAATTTTTCAACTGTTGAAAATTGAAGAAGATTGATAATTGAATATTCAACAGTTGAAACAACAATTGTTGCAAATAAAAGGAATTTTTTAATTAAGTTCATTAAATGAACATTTAAATCTAAAAAAAAATTTCGATAAAAGTTGATTTTTTCGAAAGCGGGTCGAGCTTTCTACTGTGAAAAATTCCTTTTTCAATTTTCTTCCACTTTTAAAACAGTTGAAAATTCAATCATCAATTTATTTTTAAATTTCAACAGTTGAATTGTGACAAATAAAATTTAGAATAAAATTTAATAAATGAACATTTAAATCCCTAAACAAAATTTCGACAAAAGTTAATTTTTTTTGAAAATGGGTCAAATTTTCTAGGTTGAAAATTTATTTATCAATTTTCTTCAATTTTCAATAATTCAATTTTCATCTGCTGAAAATTCAATCATCAATATTCTTCAATTTTCAACAGTTTGTTTTGAATCGTGAAATTTTTATTTGCATTTGTTAAGTACTACAAGTTAAAATTGTACGATTCAAACTTGAAATTTCCCGTCCAAAAATTTCTCGCGTAATTTAAATACTGTATTCTCAACTATAGTATATTTAAAGAGAAAAAAGAAAAAGTTTCTTTCTTTCTGCGAATTTTTTAGAAAATGGGGAAAAAGGTGCAGTTTTTAAAAAAATGGGAAACGCAGGGGAATAGAGGAAGACTGTGATCCCTGTATGAACCCATAAAAGTAATTTTTGTTCAATTGTAAAAACTAGATTTACCTGTACGTGCATCTTCTTTCCGGGGATATTTAAAGTTGTGAGCGATCCGTCACCACTTGTACAAACTAAATATTTTCCATCACTGTTTGTTACCATAGCACTCACATATTCCTCCATTTCTTTTAATGAAAAAATGGGTTGGGTTCCTGGTTGTCGGAGATCCCAGACTAAAAAGAGAATTGAGAATTATTTTGAATTCAGTTAAATTCCTTGGTTTTTCCAGTTATCTAAAGTTTTTTCCAGGTATATTTTTTCATAGTACGTAGCAATTTAAATATTTCTCATTTTTTTCAATAATCGACTCGGAATATGTATACAGTTTCGCGAATTTATTCTAAATTAACAATGTTTTTTTTTCAGTTTCTAGTGACTCAATTATTACGTTTAGTTTAGAAAGCTTTGACAAATTATATTACAAGATATTCTTAAATATAGTAGCACCATCGATTGATTAAATAATTACATAACACTAAAAACATAATCATTTCTTGAGTTTTTCTCTAAAGTTCATAAATTGGATTAATAATTCAAACAAATTTTTATTTTACCTTTTTATACTTAACATGCAGTGCATATTTATGTTAACTTAATGTGGTTAATGTGATTAATTTTCCACACAAAATTTTTTTCTTAACCAAAGTGATGAATTTTCAACTAAAATTATGAATCTGCTACTGTAATAGATGAATTTTAGTCCAAAAAGATGAATTTTTAACAAATAGTTTAACTTTCAACCAAGTAGTTTTATTTTCAACCAAAAAGATGAATTTTCAACTAAAATGATGAATATCTACAGAAATACTTGAATTTTCAACAACAACAAAATTAATTTTCAAACAAGAAGATTAGTTTTATACCAAAAAGGACGATTTTCCAATCAAATACACGAATTTTCAACAAAATAGTTGAGTTTTGATCTAAAAAATACAAATTTTTCACTAAAAAAGATAAATTTTCAACCAAAAATGAAATAGTTAAATTTTCAGTTAGAAAAAAAAATAATTTTCAACCAAACTGATAAATTTTAACTAAAATGGTGAATTTCTACCAAAAAGACGAATTTTCAACAAAATACATGAATTTTCAAATAAAAAAAGATAAATTTTCAACAAAAAATTGAATAGTCAAATTTTCAGTTAAAAAAATTAATGTTCAACCAAAGAAATGAATTTTCAAAACAAATTATGGAATATTTAATTTTAATAGTTACATTTCCAGTTTAAAATAAATTAATTACATTTTCAAATAAAGTTATGCATTTTCAACTAAAATAATGAATCTTCAACTGGAACAATTGAACGTCTCCGGATCAAAAGGGGATACGCGTGGATTCAGCATGAGAAGTATTGTCCTGGAAGTCAGTTTTTAAATTGGTTCGAATTTTGATTTTGAGGACTGATACTTGTAGAGGATTTAAAGGCGCATCTTTTTTTCCTTTTTCAAATATTTCTAGGTTTTGCAGATTTTCAAATAATTGATTTCGACCAAAAATAGAATAGTTGAATTTTCAGTTTAAAAAAAATTAATTTCAAACAACAACAAAATTGAACTATTTTGTTAAAAATGAACTTTTTTAATGAAAATTCAACTGTTTCGTAAAAAAACGTATTTTTGGCTCGAAAATTCAACAATTTGTTAGAAAATTAAACTACTTGATTAAGGATTCAACGTTTATGTTGAAAATTCGTCCTTTTTGGTTCAATTTAACTGGTTTTGATTAAAAACAAAATTCAATTTTTCGGTATACTGTGACTAATTGAGATGACGGACAAATATTTTTAGCCAATTAGCGAAGAAGTTCCAAAATATTTTTCAAGGAAAACTAAAGAAATAGTGATTTTAGCCGACGATTGTGAGAAAATAGTGCCTTTAATGTCATTTTTTTGCGGAATAGTAGCAAAATAGTGTCATCGCTAAAAAGAAAAGAATCAAATAGAGTCAATAGTGTAGTGAGTCTGAGACCTGCTCTAATTTTCTTGAATATCAAGAAATTAAGAGAATTCAGAAGTTTTTTCAGAACTCTTTTGAATTTGAAAGAACAGAAAGAATAAAAAATACGATGAATTCTAAGAACTTCAAAGAATTCAAGTGAATTAAAAATAACTCTAAATAATACACTAAACCAGAATATCGATATTTTTGTGTTTTGAGTTTGATTTAATATTCAATATTTAATTAATTGATCTGTATTACGTTTCACGACTCCGTCGTCGTCTCCTGTGGCAAAAGTGTTTTCGTTTATGATCGTCAGAGTGAAAATGGGACATCTAAAAAATATAAAATTGAAATAAAATAGAATATTTTTCATGAGCTTAATTGAAAAATTAAAAAGAAGACTTACTCGTGAGCCTCATCGTATAATCTTGTAAGTTTCTCGCTCTCGACGTCCATAAGCATAATCGATTTATCTTTTGCTGTTGAGAAAAGTGTAGTGCCATCGGCACTGAATTCTACGTCGCGACAGGATTTCACATGCATTTCAATTGTGGATAAGAGTTCTGTTTCCTCATTATTGTATTTGTATCTGAAAAGTACTAAGAGTAAGTAAAATCTGTCTTTAAAAGTCAATATGTAGTTATTCAGGGTGTCTAGCGATTCTTAGGAAAAAATTCAAAGTTTTTTCCAGGTTTTCCAGGTCAAAAAATCAAGTTTTTCCAGGTCTACTTTTTGTACATCAAATAATGAAATAACTGTTTGCTATACATGTAAAAAAAATGAACCAGTGAATTTTGTATTGGCCACCAATTTGTAAAGAAATCAGAACCATAAATAAAAAAATTCTCAATTTTTCGCGAAAATAACTAAAATTTATCATCGTACGCATAAATAATATGCAATAACGAATGTACCGACACAAATTTTGATACAATTAATAATTTAATTTAGCAGAGATCATAATCTATTTTGGACATGACAATACGTAAAGTAAAATGGAAGTAAAAGTGAAATATTTGTGAAATCTTTTTAAATGTGCGAAATTTTTGTGAAATCTTTTGATATTTTTGTGAAATGTCTGTAAAATAATTGTAATCTTTGTGAAATCTTTTGAAACCTTCGAAAGCTTAGTGAACTCTTTGAAATCATTGTGAAATACATTAATATCTAAAAAATTTCAACAGATATAAAAAGATTTCACAACATTTTTGAGCATTACAGAAGATTACAAGAATTTCAAAGATTTCAAAAGTGAAATATTTTGAAATCTGTTAAGTTTTTGTGAAATCTTTGAAACGTTGGTGAAATTAGATGTTTAAATTTTTGCGAAATCTGTTGAGATACTTGAAATATCTTTCTCAAACCTTTGTGAAATCTGTTATGTATATGTGAAATCTCTGTGAAATCATTCAAATCTTTTTGAAATATTTTACATATATCAGTGGAATCTTTGAAATTTTGGTCTAATCATTGAAATCTTTTGAATTGATCTTTGAATCTTTTGATCTTTGCAAAATGTTTTGAAATCTTTTAAAATAGTTGTGGAATATTTTGAGAACACTTGAAATATGTGAAATTTTTAAAATCTTTGTGAAATCTTTGAAATATTTGTGAAATTGTTAAAATGTTTGTGAAAATCCTGCGAAATCTTTATGAAATCTATTAAACATCTCAACAATTTTACAGATTTAAAAAGATTTCACTAAGATTTCCAAGCATTTCAGAAGATTTAAAGAATTTCACAGATTTTGTAATCTGTTGACATTTTTGAAATCCTTGAAATCTTTTGTAACGTCTTAAAACCTTCGTGAAATCTTTTAAAATATATGTGAAATCTCTGTGAAATCATTAAAATCTTTTCAATATATTAGTAAAATCTTTAAATCTTTGCGGAATCTTTGAAATCATTTGAGATTTTTTTCAACCCTGGCAATCTTCTTCAACGTTTAAAAATTTTATATTAATCTTTGACACTTTTGTCTAATCTTTGAAATCTGTTGAAATCTTGAACCCTTAAAAGACACACCTCCAGATATTTTTGGCTGAAAAAAAATCATGAGTGATGTTGAAACAATATAAAATAAAAAAAAAAGATCTCCAAAGCTACAGTGATAATTTAACTATTCGAAAAAAATACTTGAAAAAAAAAACGTAGACACACGGAAAGCCCGTGGAATCACAGTGAACCCACGTGTCCTTCAAGGCTTAAAAATCTTTGAAATGTTTTAAAATCTTTGTGAAATCTTTGTAAAATTGATTGAAATCGTTTAAAACAGTTGAGATATTTGAAACCTTTGTGAAATATTTTAAAACCTTTTGAATCCTTTGAAATCTTTCTGAAATCTTTATCAAATATTTAGAAATAATTTGAAATCGTTGAAATATTTTGAAACTTTTTGAAATTTTTGTGAAATGTTTTGAAATCTTTTAAAATCGTTGTAAAATCGTTTAAATGCTTACAATATTTTTTAACTCTTTGTAAAGTCTTTTGAAATCGTTTAAAACACTTGAAAGTGAAATCTTTTAAAATTCCATAAAATTTTTTGAAACAACTGAAATCTTTCTGAAATCTTAGTGAAATCTTTGAAATATTTTAAAATCTGGTGAACACTCAAAAGTCGAGTGGTCAGCCCCTCGAAAAATCCATTCTATAGGCATGGCATCATTCGAATTCTGAAACTGAATTAACATCAACATTTTCAACCAATAATTTTTATGATTCATAAGTTGAATATCACAAAAAATGTATACTTTAACATTCTTCACCGCGTTTTAAAAATGAAGATACTATTTACTCAAAAATTTGTATTGCAATCTATAAAATAATTAGTACATACGTGCAAAAATTGCCTTGATATCTCTTCAGATATTCTGAAATCAACAATAGATCAATTATAATTGATATTTTCGAAACTTTTCAGCAGCAAGATTTCTTCTAAACATATTTCTCTTATAACAGACTAAAATATTTCATTGACTCTCCGTATTTCAATGAAATAAGTTATTTAAAAGCAAAAAAAAAATTCAAATTCAAGGCTCTCATGGAAAATTCAAGGAGATTTCCCAGTTTTCGAGGTCGCTAAACAGCCTGAGTTATTACCATCCATAATTTTATAACGTTTCTTATTAAATAATAATTATTGAAATTATAACTTCCAGTTAATATACTCACAAAAGAACATCTCCTGAGATCATTGCCAAGGCGATTAAGTCTCTATTGGGATGGAAACAAATGTCCATTACTGTATCTTCTAAATTTATCGTTGGAGGATGATCTCTGTGCTTTTCCTTTGATTTGATAATTGCTTTCACGACTTCGTCATCCTCATCTTCTTCATTTAAAACTATATCTGTATAGAAATTTTAAATTCAAATTTGTTTAAAGAAAAAGACATAATAATCCGAGGGCCTAAATACTCCTGCAATCTGATGTACACCCTCTCTGCAATCTTTTCCAATAATTAAATGCTTATAATTTTTTCACAATTCTAGAAAAATTATTACAAGAAAATATTGTTAAAACATTGAGAGAAGTAAAATATTTCAATGTATTCCAACAAATTTCAAGGAATTTTATAGGATTTCCAATTATTGAAAGCGATTTCTAGATAACTTTAGATAGTAAATGAATTGAAATGAAATTTTAAGGGATTCCTAACGATTCCAAATCTTTTTTTTTTATGTAGTTCAATTTATTTTCAAGGGATCTCAAATGATTTCTACGTATTTTAATGAATGTTTACGATTCCTAAAGAAAACATTTGTAGGGATTTTAAGGTATTCCAAAGGATTTCAAGAGATCTAAAAAATGTCAAGGAATTGAAAAGAATTTCGTAGGATTTTTAAAGATATCAAGGGAATTTTAAAGAACTTTGTGAAAAAAAAATTAAATTTCTAAAGATTTCAAGGGATTTAATTGTATTTCAAGTAATTTCACAAGTTTTACAGGATTTTATTGAATCTCCAAGGATTTCAAAGATTTCTAGGCACTTGAACAGTTTTTTATTCGAGAACTTTAAAGAACGAGTTTAATATAATTTGTATTTAAGGGATTTCAAATGATTTCTAGAGAACTAAATGCTAGAGAATAAAATTTCAGTTCCTTAGAAACACATACGTTGAAATCTCTTGAAATTTGAAAAATCCCCTATAATCTTTGGAAGTTCTACAATATTCTTTGACATACCTTGAAATTTTATAAACCTCTTGAAATTTTTTGCAATCTTTTAAAAAATGTTATTCTCTAGAATTTAGTTCTCTAGAAATCATTTGAAATCCCTTGATTATAAATTAAATTATACTTATTCATTAAAGTTTTCTAACAAACAACTGTTCAAATGCCTAGAAATCTTTGAAATCCTTGGAGATTCAATCTCTTGATATCTTTAAAAATCCTAAAAAATTCTTTTCAATTCCTTGACATTTTTTAGATCTCTTGAAATCCTTTGGAATACCTTAAAATCCCTTTAAATATTTCCTTTGAAAATCGTGAACATCCATTAAAATAAATAAAAATCGTTTGAAATACGTTGAAAATAAATTGAACTAGAAAAAAAAACGTTCAGATTCCTGGAAATCTTTGGAATCGCTAGGAAGCTCATAAAATTTCATTTCAATAATTTATTATTTACCAAGTTTTTCTCAAAATCTCTTGAAATCTTTGGAAATCCTACAAAATTCATTATAATCGCTTGATATTTTTTAAATCTCTTGAAATCCTTTGTAATCCCTTAAAATCCATTAAAAACTTTTCTCGAGAAATTATACAAATCCATTAACATAAGTAGAAATCCCTTGAAGGAGGAAATAAAATACTTTAAATCATGTGGAATTCCTTGAAATACTCTAAAATTTGTTTAATCTCTTGAAATTCTTTGGAATCTCTTGAAATATTCCCTTATGAATCGTGAAAATCATTTGAAATCCCTCAAATATAAATTAAACTTGTTCATTAAAGTTCTCTAAAAAAAACTGTTCGAATCCCTGGAAATCTTTGAAATCCTGGGAGATTCAATAATATCCTTTAAATATTATGAAATCATTGGAAATACCTTAAAATCCCTTAAGATATGTGGATTTACTAGGAATACCTCGAAATGTTATTCTCTAGAGTTTAGTTCTTTAGAAATCCCCTGTCATCTTTGGCAATCCTACAAAATGCACTTTAATCCCTTAAAGTTTTTTAAATCTTTTGAAATCCTTTTTAATCTTTTAAAATCACTTCAAATCTTTCCCTTGGAAATCGCGAATATCGATTAAAATAAGTAGAAATCATTTGAAATCCTATTTAAAATAAACTAAACTTATGCATTAAAGTATTCTAAAAAACGTATAAAACCATAGAAAACTCTGAAATTTAATTTGATTTATTTTGCAAAATTCTCCAGAAATCCCTTAAATGTTTGGAAATCCTACAAAATTCTTTGAAATCCCTTGGAATCACCTAAAATCCTTTGAAATATTTATTTTGAAAATCGAAAAAATCCATTAAAATAAGTAGAAATTATTTGAAATCCGCTTGAATATGAATGAAATCAACCTTATTCATTAAAGTTGTCTTTAATGTTTTTTTAATTTAATTTATTTTCCAAAGTTGTCTAGAAATCCTACAGAATTATTTGAAATCCCTTGAAATTTTGTTACATGTTTCGAAATAATTTTAAACCCCTTAAAATTCTCAGAAATGTATGGAAATCTTTGAAATCCTATAAAATCCTTTGAAATGTTTCAAATTTTCAAAACTATAAAATATTTGAAATCATTTGAAATCTCGTGAAATTTTATTGATTAAATCTGACAATATCGCTTAAAACCGATGGGAATTCTCTAGAATCCCTTGACATTCATTCAAATCCATTGCTGTAACTGTATTTGAAAGTAACTCTTGGAATTCTGTAGTTCTGTAATTCTGTAATTTCTTTACTTTTTAAATTATTTCTTTCACTATTTTTATATTATTTATTCCAATGCTGATTATCCTATAATCATTTTCTATATGATGATTTTGGAATTTTGGAATTATAGGGAAATCATTATAGGCCTATACTAATTTTCCTATTATATTTTTTCGTAAGGGCCATGCAATTTCTAGAAAATCTATGAAAATCAATTTAAAATCTATATAATCCATGAGATCTTTAGCAATCTCATGCAATTTTTTTCAATCCCGTGCAATCTTGCAATCTAGTGTACACCAAAAATCCGAGTAATTAACCACTCGCTAGAACATATAAAAAAATAACTTTCTTCCTTTATGAAAATTAAATCAAATCTTTTTCGCTACCAGTAAAAAATATATTAATAATTTTCATGTTCTTACCTGAATTACTATCCGAATCATTGTCGGAATCATTGTCCTCATTTTCATTTTCACTCATTATGTGAGTATCTTGACTACTGAGACTGCTTATGCTGATATCGTCGTCATCGCTTGAACTTGAATCATCTTTCGATGTGCTTCCTAATAAATGTTTAAATTAAATTATTTTAAAATAATCAACAATTTAAGAACTAAAACAATTAAAATTGAAAAGCTAGTTAAATTACAATTAAAAGAAATAGAATTATCCTATCCAATAAAATTGGTGGAACGAAATTCTCGCACTCATTGTTGTTGAATACCTAATTGGTTGCATACTGCGTGAATATGACTTTGAGTGGCTGTTTTCAGTTTTTTTCTTTTGAATTTTTCGGAATTTTGTAAATCGCAATTTCCAAATGAGATATTTTAATTCTAAAAATTTATTTCTAAACGAGAACATTTAAATTGCAAAGGGTTCGCTAATAATAAAGGTAAAAATTCTTTTCTGAACTTTTTGACCAAATGTTTAAAAAATTATAAAAGGATTCTATTTACAACCCCTTCATAATATTTTATTTCTGAATATTTCTAAACATTATTGATAAAATAGAACATTTTAATTGTAAATTTATTTTAAGATGGGGAAATAATTATGTTCTTAACATTTTTCTACCACACTATAATTTGTTAACTTTTTCACACTTTCATAGAGATGAGAAAAATGAAATTATGAAAAAAAAAACTTAGAATATCTAGATTATTATGCAAGCTTTGATTTCAAGGCAACTTTATTTTTCATTTTTGCAGGATTTTAAAAAAGTTAATAAAACTTTGAATTGTTTAAAAATATATTTCAGTTTTAGAAGTTTTGAAAAGACTGAAATAGTGCAAAGTTTGAAAATATTTCGAAATATTTAAAAACATTTCAAATGATTTCTTAAAACTTCAAAAAAGAATGTAGAAGATTGTGAAGAAAAAAATTTTTACTTTGCAACAATACCAAATTTTAGAAAAAATTCGAAATAGTTTAAGAGATTTATAGAAGTTTTGAAAAGATACAAAAATAATTTCAAGTTTAAAAATATTTCAACAAATTTAAAACAAAATACAGATTTTTGAAGATTTAAAACAAGAAATTAAGAAGCTTTTTATGAACTCTGAACGGTTTCAAAAGAATAAACAAATTTTTCTTAGAATTTTTCTAGATACTTTTTTAACATATCTGAAATCTTCAAAAATCTTTTTGAATTTTTTTCGAGAAACTTAGAAAAATTATATTTATATAACCTTACAGAAAATAAACAAAGAAACTTCAAAAATAAATAGTTATTCGAAATTTTTATTTTGCATCATCACTTTAGTTAAAAATTCGTCTTTTTTGGCTGAGAGTTCAACTATTTGTTGAGAATTCAACTACTTTGTGGAAAATTCGTTCTTTTAATGAATTAAAGTGTTTTTGATTTATTGAAACATATACGTAAGATATGTTATAAAATTGTCTTCAACATGAAGTTGTTCCTCTTCATTTTCAAGTTACTAATTCTGCACTTTAGATTAAAATGAATGAATTTTAAAAATCATGATGCACAATTGAAAAAGTAATCATTTTTAACGAATTAGTTTCAAGGTCCTAATTTAAGGATGCTTCAATTTTAAACGAAGTTTGGAATTATTTAACATTTAGCGCTTCAGGTTGGAATGGAATAATTTTGAAAGTTTCCAATAATTTGAAAGCATCTAATTTTCAACGTTTATAGAATAATTTAACTTTAAAGGTTCAAAACATTAAAAATTCTTCAATTTTTAATGGTAAAAACGACAG
This sequence comes from Andricus grossulariae, assembly GCA_011634705.1. Classification (NCBI taxonomy): domain Eukaryota; kingdom Metazoa; phylum Arthropoda; class Insecta; order Hymenoptera; family Cynipidae; genus Andricus; species Andricus grossulariae. The sequence continues at coordinate 215,641,470 of JAABKJ010007545.1, read as the reverse complement.
TGATTTTTTTAAAACAGGAATGACATTTTTTGGTAAAAAATCTAGCCAATCACTTTCAATGTCACTTGATACTACATGATATGATGCTTATTTATAACATATTTATCATCATTACAATGTCTATAATTTGAATTAAAAATTATAGTTTGGAATGCGCAGTTCTAAAATATTTAGTTTAATTTTTAAGGCCTTGAAACTAAAGCTTTTTTGCTTCGAAAGCTTAAATTCGAAAATGTTTGGTTTAAAATTTCTTAGTTATTGGAGGTTTCGAATTTCAAATTTCACAATGTTGTAGTATCGATTATTAAAAATGTCAGGACAATTTCAATATTAAATCTTTCAGAATTCCATACCGAAAGACATGACAGTCAGTTTTTAATTTAATAATTTTATATATAAATATTCTAATTTTATTTGTTTCAATTTTAGTCAGTTTTAAATTTAATAATTTTAGCTGTAATCATCCTAATTATTTATTTTCAACTTTAAGCGTACAAAATTGTCTGGCTTTTCAAATTCTTCGAAATCGTGGAATATCAAATTGAAAGATTTTATATTCGCAGAATTTTTAGTTCAAAGGAATTGTAATTAGACAATTTTTAATTAAGTGTCACCAAAATAAATTCAAAACAATGACAAATTTAGAAAATTTCTCAAAATTCAAACCGTAAAAATGCGAAAATTTTAAAACCAGGCATTGAAAATTGAATTCTTTTTTATTTGAATATGTTTCAAAATACTGAAAATTTCAAAACTGCACTTTAAAAAAGACCGCGCCTAGGTTCACCGAAATTCGATCAGCGCAGTACAAATATTTTTGCTGAGCTTCGTAAAAAAAATTTCGAATTGAGAAGCTTAAAATTTTACAGTATCAAAAATTGAAATCATATATATTTATCTTTATATATATATATATATATATGAAACCTATATTTATATTTACCCTGCTGGTGCCATTATAAGTAGAAGAATGGGACAAGCCTGGATCAAAATTGCAAAGGTTTTTTCAGCTTCGGTGATGCGAAATCATGTATAATTATTAAAAAGGAAACAACCTAACTTGAAATTGAAAAACTATATTTATATTTAGCCTGCTGGTGCCATCATAAGTAGAAGAATAGGACAAGCCTGGATCAAAATTGAAAAAGTTTTCATAGCTTCGGTTACACTAAATCAGGACAATTATATAGAAAGAAAAAAGCTTGAATTGAATTTAGAAACCTATATTAATATTTACCCTGCTGGTGCCATTATAAGTAGAAGAATGGGACAAGCCTGGATCAAAATTGCAAAGGTTTTTCTAGCTTATGTTATGCTAAATAATGTATAATTAATAAAAAAGCTAACAGCTCAACTTGAAATTGGAAAACTATATTTATATTTACCCTGCTGGTGCCATCATAAGTAGAAGAATGGGACAAGCGTGGATCAAAATTGCAAAAATTTTCATAGCTTCGGTTACACTAAATCAGAACAATTATTCAGAAGAAAACAGCTTGAATTGAAATTGGAAACCTATATTTATATTTACCCTGCTGGTGCCATTATAAGTAGGAGAATGGGACAAGCCTGTATCAAAATTGGAAAGGTTTTTCCAGCTTTGGTAGCACTAAATGATGTCCAGTATTTGAGAAGGAAACAGCTTGACGTGACATTGAAAACCTATATTTATATTTGCGCTCCTGGTTCCATTATAAGTAGAAGAATGGGACAAGCCAGTATCAAAATTGCAAAGGTTTTTCTAGCTTGGGTAGCACTGAATCATGTCAAGTATTTTGAAAGGAAACAGTTTGACTCGAATTGGAAACCTGTATTTATATTTACCCTTCTGGTGCCATTATAAGGAGAAGAATGGGACAAGCCTGGATCAAAATTGCAAAAGTTTTCATAGCTTCGGTAACACTAAATCAGGACAATTATTTAGAAAGAAAAAAGCTCGAATTGAATTTGTAAACCTATATTTATATTTACCCTGCGGATGCCATTATAAGTAGAAGAATGGGAAAAGCCTGGATCAAAATTGCAAAGGTTTTTATAGCTTCGGTAACGCTAAATCATGCCAGAAAGGCCAAAGCTTGAATCGAAATTGGAGACCTTTATTTATATTTACCCTGCTGGTGCAATTATAATGAGAAGAATGGGATAAGCCTGGGTCAAAATTGCAAAGCTTGTTTTAGCTTCAGCAACGGTCATTCGTGTCAAATCATCAGCAGGAAAGGAGCTAGAGAAAGGAAAATCAAAGCTCATATAAATTTCTGAAAAATATAAATGAATGAAGATATATTATTCTCAAAACTCACTTCCTGTATCAATAATTCCAAAAAATACTGTCTTTTTTTATTGAAAGGAATAACACAAGTTGCTGACCATTAACAATCGTTTGTAGAATAAAAAATTGCTTATAAAATACTTCAGAACTATCACTGATCTAGCATAAAAAAGCATTGTGTAACAATTTTAAAAAGCCTGATCTTAGCACGAATTTTAAGTAAAACTGCTATTTAGCATTTTCAGGGAATTTTCCGAACGCAATACAAAGTGGTTGGGGCGTGAAATTTAAATCTTATGGTGTGGAAACGATTCTTCGAATATTTTTTCAAACTTCAACGAAATTCAATTCACGAAAAGTTAATAAAAAGTAGTTTCGTTCTCCATTTTTCAGAAAACTGAGCTTTTCTTATTCAAACACTTATGTTAACTGCGAATTAATGCAATTTTTTGCAAGGAAGCTTATAAAATAGGTACGGAGGACTGCCCCTAGCAAAAAAAAGTTTTTTAAATCAGCATAATATACATACGTCAGAATTATCAGAGACATATACGTCCTCTTCTCTAGAAAAATTCAGGATTCTTCTTTGTTTTCGTGCACAAGAACGATCAAAGTCTTGTTTCCTATTGATAATTAAATGCATTGTATAAACTGGGAAAGATAATCAAAGTTTGCCAGTAATTATTTTCAAACCAATTTGGTATTTTTGACGTTTTTAATGCAAACAGAGTCTAAGAGACTTGAAATTTCCAATAGATTGACTTCCACTGTTAATAATAAAAGAATGACGACAGCACTCTCAGTTTCAACCCACCTATTCTATAAGCTTCCTGAAAAAATGCAATTACTTCGAAGTAACAATAAGTTTTCAAATGGAAAAAGCTCAGTTTACTGAAAAATGGTGAACAAAACTACTTATTATTAACTTTTCGTGAACTGAATTTCATTGAACTCTCAAAAAATATTCGAAGATTCGTTTCTACCCTATAAGTTTTAACTTTTCGATCCAACCACTTTGTATTGCGTTCGGGAAATGCCCTGACAATGCAAAATAGCGGTTGCACTTAAAATTTGTGCTAAGATCAGGCATTTTAAAATTTTTACAGCATACTCTTCCATGCTTGATCAGTGACAAGTTCTCAAGTATTTGTAAGGCAATTTAAAATTGTTCAAACAATTGTAAATGGTCAACAATTTGTGTTCTTCCTTTAAATCATAAAAAGTTAGTATTTTTTGGAATTATTGACACAGGAAGTTTATTTTTAGAATAATACGTTTATCAAGTTATATTTATATTATTTTTCAGTAATTTATATGAGCTTTGATTTTCCTTTTTCTAGTTTCTCTCCTTCTGATTATTTGACATGAATCATCGTTGCTGAAGCTACAAAAAGCTTTGCAATTTTGACCAAGGCTTGTCCCATTCTTCTCCTTTTAATCGCATTAGCATGGTCAATATAAATATAGGTTTCCAATTTTAAGTCAAGCTGTTTCCTTTCTAAATAATTGTTCTGATTTAATGTTACCGGGACTAGGAAAGCTTTTGCAATTTTGATTCAGGCTTATCCTATTCTTCTACTTATAATGGCACCGGCAGTGTCAATATTAATATAGGTTTCCAATTTCAAGTCTAGGTGTTTCTTTTCTGAATAATTTAGATGATTTAGCCTTTTGGAAGCTAGAAAAAACTTTGTAATTTTGATCTAGGCTTGTTCCACTCTTCTACTTAGAATGGCACAAGCGAGGCTTACGATGGATATAGGTTTGCAATTTGAATTTCTGCTATTTTCGTTTGCATTTTTTAAATTTAATTAGCATTACGGAAACAAGGGAAAGGTTTGAAATTTGTATCCAGGCTTGTTCCATTCTTCTCCTTAGATTGGCACTAGCAGGGTAGATATAAATGTAGGTTTTCAATGTACACTCCAGCTTTTCTCCTTCTAATTATTTGACATGAATCAGCGTTATTTAACCATGAAGTATTGATTTAAAACAATTTTAATGCATTTCTGAAACTTACCTTTAAAGTGATGCGCACAATTTTGATATTCAGAACAATGTATGAGTTTTGATTACAAGAAGCGCTTAAGACTAGGTTCATTTTTAGGAAATGATGAGAAGATAGAATTGATAATATTTCGGTCATAGAGGAACTCCCTATTGTTGTTTTTATGCATGATTAACTATGGAAAGCGTAAACTTTGGTGTTAGAATTATCATTAAAAGTTTAGCATGGGACGCGAACACGAGCAATGCTTGAGCCATGCCAACGATCCATACATGTCCCATCCTTGAACAATCTTGAACCATTTTTGACCTATTGTTGATCCATGCTTAAGTAAGGCATCTTTTTTCACGAGGGTTCCTACCAGTTTAGCGCTGCATACTTCTGGTCACACAAGGAATAACACAAGGAAAATTTAATCTTCTGTTTCTTGTTGTAGAATTGAGTTCACAGTTTGACTGTTTACCTAATGGCGCCCCTATTCCGCATGCACCAAGTTCCGGACCCTCTTCTTCTCTTGGCAGGCATCATTCTCCTTTAAGGTCTTTTCCTCCTGTCGAGCCTCGAAGCTCTCTTCATGCCAGGTCCAGGTCTCCTCCTTCCAGGCCTTCTTCTTTATGTATACTTGGATATACACTTGAACAACTTAAATTCGTTCGGTTTATTCCCCTAACGAATCCCAACCGGCTGTTCGAAATTCGCAGATACACTTTTCCTCGATATGAAGAAATTAAATTGAGAGGAGAACATAATATCCTTCTTCCTATGCCAACAGAAGAAGAAAGTGTATTATCAACGTCCATTGGTGAAATTTTTGCAATAGTGGATATTGTAAGATCGAGACTCAAGGGAATATATACAACAAGAGCTAGGATCCAAAAGCGGGTAAAAATAAACATGAACAGCGGCAAGATTGAGGAAATGAGCAAAGAAGAAATCAAGGAAAGTCCATTAGGCACCCGCTATCCAATCTCAAGGATATTTGGCCAAACAATTACCCACGCATTTAAATAGAATTAAAAAATTAAAGTTTACAAATAATTATGAAAATTTATATAGTAATAAAACATTGTTATAGTCACATTAGATTGATTTAAACGTTATCTTACTCACAAATGTATTGAAAGATTATGAATTTACTGCTTCGATAATTTATTATTGCTAATAATTTGAATTAAGAAATATGCTTAAAAGCAAACCATTTCGAATTGTGTGTATGTGTGAATCCTTCCATGTCATAAACACAATTTTATTTTCAATAGAAAACTGTAATATATGATAAATGTTAAAGTAAAAATCTTCTCAAATAAATAATCTTCATTCGATCGTATCTAATACATTCCATTCACCGTATGTAGTTAGTGGGCAGAGTTGATTATGTTTTTCTATTTCGATTTTTGAATGGGCACGCTTTATTATTTATTCGAAGCTTGAAAAAATTTCAAATCCTTAAAATTTTACGAAAAATTCATACACATCATAGAACGTTGACTCTTTTTGATAGGATATGTTTCGAACGTCCGTTTTGAATTGTTTTCCGGCCCCATTAGTATAATAAAAAATCTTCCGTGACATTTGCGGTTAGGCAATTTTGGTTTTCCTTCCTGTAATGTTCAAGAGATGTTGAAAAAATACATAAAATGTATTCAGCGACCTTCACTCTAAGGAGATGTATCCCTCAAATTTATTGTAAAATGATTTCCAGTCCCAATTCTACCATTATAAAATCACCCGTGTTGTAGCTTTTTAGCATATTTTGATTTCCTTGCTTGGATGTTTAAGGAATGTCAAAACAATCCTTAGAATACATTTAAAAATCCTGTATACACAAAATCGTGAGTACATAACAAATCAAATTTCAATAATGGGCGAATGTTTCTATTAAAATATATTAAGAATTGAAACTTTGTCAATGGTTTGAGTGAAAATGGTGAATTTTTCTAATAATTTTCTTTTGAATTATTGATCTGCTGGTTCGAAATTACGAAAATAAATTTATAATTAGACATCTTGATAAAATGCCATTTTTTTACATTTGGTGCGAGTTCCTTTATCAACCAATGGGTATTTTAATATAAACATAATAAATATATTATATATAAATAAACGATTATTTTTCGAAAATAACTTCTTTTTGCACATAGACCAGGCCAAGACGAATAAATATATGGACAACATTTAGCAAGTCTAAAAAATGGGAATAAATATTTTTCGAAATTTACACTCAGGCTACGACTATGACTATTAATTAAAACCATAATTTATTGAATATTTGAACTAATTTCGATAGAAGATATATAACATGAGTATTAGCAATTAGTTTTAGTTGTTTTTATAGGCGAAACAAAATGAGATTATGGCCCTGGCGTCGGCTGATAACGTGGCTTTCACACAGTTCGCAGCTTTTTGCTCAAATTCGTCGGTTATCGGAAAGATCTACATCTAATGAGGTGATAGTTGTTTGCATTTACTAGTGCAGGATTGAAGTTTTTGTTTGGCTGTGACCAGTTCTGCCAGAAAAGACTAGTTCTTTTCTGGTTTGTGTAGTGCTTGGTGCGGGGTTCTTCAAGTAGGCTAGCTTCCAACACGGTTGCCTGTACCATCTGTGGCATTACTGTCACGTGAGGTGCCACTGACTTACTGCAATAAAAAATGGTACTGTGAGAAATGTACATCACTCTTGTCGAATGAGAATCGGCGGGCTAAGCAAAAATCTGTCTCTGAGACGATCGATACTAATGACGTAAATTCTTCATGTATGGCTGATACAGACCTGGAGCCAGGGGTCTCCGAAGCAATTACAAAGACAGTTTCTCAGGGTCTCGTTGCTGGACTCCAACCATTGACATCTCTTGTTGAGACATTTGAAGCCAATCAGGAAACCTTCAATGCTCCACTTGAAGCCTCAGTCAACTAAATCAAGGAGGACCTCACCATCAATGCATGCCGGATGAATACTCTGGAAACGACTCTAGCATCGAACGTGTCAGCCCTACAGGTTCTGCGAGAGGACACTAAGCATCTCACGAGGAGCGAACTGACTCAGGCTTTACAGCTTTCCTATCTCGAGCGTAAATGTCGAACTCTCGAACAGGCTGCCCTTGCCAACACACTTGAAAAATACGGTTTACCTCAGAAACCTTCGGAAAATCTCCCGATAATAATGGGCCTCATTGCTAATGCTTTTGGTTTCCCCCTTGCCAATGATAGTCTCCTAAATATTTAAAAACCTAATCAAACCGGATCAAATCCACAAGTCGCCCAACGTCCGCCTATCATTGTCGTGGAGTTTAGGGAGCAGCAGACATGTGCCACTATTATTGAGCATAGAAAGAATATACGTGACTTCTTGAGAAGCTCAATTGTTTGGCGTGAGCAGGAAAACAGCATCCTCCACATTAGAAAAGCTCTCACTCAGTATTTTGGGCAGATATACAAAGGGCTGCTTGAGCTGAGGAGGAATAGAAAAATCAAATATTTGTGGATCAGTGGTAGGAAAATCTTCTGTAGAAAGGAGGACGGCTCAAGGACAGTTATTCTCACCCACCTACAGGATCTCTGCTTGTAACGATAGCCATCACGGTGTTTACAGTTAAATTTCCACGGCGTGTCATCGGCAGTCACCATATATCCTTTTTCTTCAAATTTTTGTTTGTTTGCTGTTAGAATGATTATACCTATAATTCAAAGAGCTTTATATCTCGTGAAAGTGCCTGTGGTTAAGCCTATCTTATTTATCTTGTTAATTATTTCAACTTATGCGAAATGTCATCTCCTCAGAAGGGCACCCTTAAAGAACGCGACTGTACTCTTATTTGCTATAATGTCCTCTGGAGTGCTTGGTTCGGAATCTTGCTTGTCACATGTATTGACAGATCTCATCTGTTTCAGCCTGCCTTTCGCGTCTTGTTCTTGCACTCATACACAATACATATGGATAAGTTAGATATCTGCCACGTCAATGCTCAGTCTCTCCTGGCTCATTTTCTTGAGTTCAAAAATGTTTTCAGCTCTCGAGATTATCATATGATTGCAGTTCCAGAGTCGTGGTTATTTATTGCTACGTCAGGACAGACAGGAAAGAAGGAAAGTGGAGTATACCTTTACTTGCATGCAAGTCTTTAAGGCTACGTGGTTCGCTCCAGTCCACAAGCAAATTATCTGATAGCGGATTATTTATTTCTTACAGTCTCAGCCGGAGAATATCAATTCTTAGTAGGTGTGATTTATAAACCCCCCAATGCCAATTATAACAAGAAACTAGATTCAGACATTTGTACGCTTGTTTCTCATCATAATAACATCATTTTAATGGTAGATTTAAAGACGAATCTAAATACATCTAACAATCTAACGATTTACTTGAAGTCCGTAGTTTTCTCTGCTGATTTGTCCATTGTTCCGCTTGATTCCACTCATCACACTGACTGGACTAGCACGCTGATTGACCTTATAATAGTAGACAATTGAGACAAAGTAGCTGCTTATGCGCAGCACCCTATTCATTTCCTTTCCAATCATGATCTAATCAACATTGAATACCAACTATCATGTAACCTTCCAAACAGGCCGACTTCCACGCAGATCCGTGATCTTGATAATATTAAAGTGCAGGAATTTCATGACCACCTAAGGATCTACGATTGTGATGATCTGCTCTTACAAAGGGATGTTAATTCTAAGGTAAACGTCCCAAGCTCACGGAAAGGAGCTGCACCATGGCTAACTGTAGAAAGTAGAGATTTAATGAGGGCCCGAGACTCAAACCGTAGACTAGCTAACAGAACTATAAAACCCTTATTCAAGAAGAATTCCATAAACTTCGTAACCTAGTTCAAACAATAATTAGAGACTCATACATCCAGTATAATTACAACGTCATCAGAAATAGGAACACAAGTGAAGACTTCGACGTGGACTGTACACCTTCAGATTTTTTGCGTGTGTTTTCACCACCTCATCAGCCACCTATAGTGGCTCCAATGCTTGCCCTGCGCGGGGATCTTTTTGATGATAGTAACCTCTTCTTCTTAGACAGCTCACCTATATCCCTAATAGACGCAATTTCTGAAGTCCATTCAAATGCTATTGGCCCAGATGGTATCTCTATTAAAATGATCAGACTGGCCCTGCATGAAATTTTAACCAGGCAAGACTTCGTGATAGAAGTTTAGTCCTAAAAATTCTAACAAATAGAACTTGTAAAATGCAGAGGTCGTTTATGATAAGGGGTGCTCGCCTGTGGAATAAACTTCCACCTTGTATTAGAGAGGCTTCCTCACAGCATCATATTATAAATTGATTCATGATTTCTAATTTATTTCAAAGTTATTATTAGTCACTTAAGCTAGCCTTGCACATACGCATGGACTTATGTTACGATACAACCCTATCTGTAAATTTCCATAGATTTAGTACATTTTTGTTTAACCAAGATATTATTTTTATTTTTTGTTGGTTTCTTCAATTTCAGAGTCCTCAGATATAAGTAACTATGTCTTGTATCATTTTTGTTCCTTAGAGGGCTATTTAGCACTACAAACTTTGCAATAAATTATAAATTACAAATTACAAAACGATGGATTTCGCAACAACGTAAACTATTGTATAAATTGCGATAACAGTTTCAACGAATTTAGTATTCACATTTTTTTCTTGAATTTAACTCTAACGAAATGTAAATATCTGGTGAGCACAAGTTTAATGCCGGCAATATATAAGATAAGGATTGTATGATTATATAATCGAATAAAGCACCAAAACATTCAGCCATTACATTGTAAATCAAGTTCTTGATAATTACATTAATCAGTTTTTTCTCGAATCAGAAACAATGAGGATCGTTTGTACGCTTGTATTATCCGTGGCGGCTCTTCTTAATTCTATTGGTGAATATAATAATTTAGTATATTTATAATCATAAGTACATTTTTCTAGCTATACGAAAATCACATTTTTGCGAATTAATCTAGATTCTATACAAATCGCTGTTTTCTTTCAAACCTTATTTGAGTTTTTATAGAGAATAGATTTCGAAAAGTGTCCCTATTGATGAGGAATTCGTACGATGCATTCACGTCGACATATAGATGAAATTTTAACCAAATAGTTGAATTTTCGACAAAAATAATGAATTTTCAACAAAATACGTGAACTTGAAATCAAAAAATAAATTTTCAACTAAAATGATGAATCTTGACCCAAAAAAGACGAACTCTCAAGGAAACCCATAATTTCATATTTCAGCAAAGAGAGATTTACATTTCTAATCAAAAGAAGTTAAATCCAACAAAAAACAAATGATTTTTCACAAAAAAATTCAGTTTTCAACCATAAAATATTTGTCAGTCAATGAGGAAACAATATTTCGTTCAAAATGTCGAATTTTCAAGCCAAAAAACAGATATTTTTACAAAACTGTTGAATTTTAAACCCACAATTATAAATTTACAACAAAAACGATCATTTTCAACAAATATCTGAATTTTCTACCTAAATTATGAATTTTCAACAAAATAAATAAATCTTTAACTAAAATGATGAATCTTCAACCAAAATGTTGAAATTTCAAGCCAAAAAGACGAAATTTATACAAAACGGTTGAATTTCCAATCCGCAAATATGAATGAAAAAAAAGGACAGTTAACAAGCCAAATAAATTTTCCATGCAAACGTCGAATTTTGCTATAACGTGAAATATCATACCTATTTTAACATCAATTTTAACAATTATATTATTTACATTTTTTTCAACTGGCTCTAATGAAATGTAAATATCATAGAAGGATAAACTTGAGACCTGAAATGTATAATATAACGATTATACGATAAATGTCGTATACTTTAATGAAGGACTAAAATTTTCATCGGTTACATTTTTCTAAGCTATAAACAAATCAGAATTTCTGCGATTTAATCTACATTCCATCTTAATTGATATTTTATTTCGAAACTTATTTGAGTTTGTTCGAAATGAGTACAAATTTAATCTGAATTTATTTCCCTGAATAAATTCACTTAAATTCAACCAATAAAAAAGAATTTTTCAACAACAAAAATTATTTTTACCAAATAGTAAATTTTTCAAACAACAAAGATCTTTCAGTCAATAAAGAAAAATATTTCATTAAAAATATTGAATTTCCAAGCCAAAAAAAAAACGAAGCTTAAAAAAAAGTATATCCTTTTAATCGAATGGTTCAATATGAAAAAAAAATTAATTTTCAACAAAAAAAAAAACAAATCTTCTACCATAGAAATGAATTTTCAACTAAAACTTTGAACCTCTGAGCAAAAGGACGAATTTTTAACGGAAAATAAAATGGTTAATATTTCAACCAAGGAGTATATTCATTTTTAATTAAAAACAGTCATATTCGACTAAAAAAGACGAATTTTTAACCAAAAAATAAGTTAATTTTCAACTGATAGTTGAATGTTCAAAGATTAGTTTTCTACCCAAAAAGAACATTTTTTCACAAAATACATGAATTTTGAATCTAATAGTTGAATTTTCAGGTAAAAAGATAAATTTCAAAAGAAAAATGCAATTGGTAAATTGTCAGATATATTATTTAATCTCTAACCCAAAAAGCGAATCTTAAACCAAAGAATCGAGTTTTTTAATAAAATTATGAATCTTCAACTATCAGGAGATTAATTTTAAGAAAGAAAACATTATAGTTCATATTTTAACCAAGAAAGATTTTGATTTTCAATCAATATCAGTCAACTTCATCCAATAAAATGTGATTTTTAACAAAAAAGTTACTTTTCGACAAATAGTTCAATTTTCAACCAACAAAGATTTTTCAGTCAATAAAAAAATTATAATTTAAATTTTGAGTATTTTTTCGCTGAACAGAGTATAAAGGGCCAGAATATGTGTTATTATTGATATGCTGCAGTTATCCTTTGCCTATCATTATTCGGTGGAAGATCAAAATCATATATGCCACTGCATGTATCACTACATATGAGAAATTACGATTCCTACCAGTTCGGCGCTGCATGCTTCCGGTCACACAAGGAATAACAAAAGGAATATGTAATCCTATGTTTCTTGTTGCAGTGTTGAGTTCACAGTTTGACTGTTTACCTAATGGCGCCCCTACTCCGCATGCACCTAGTTCCGGACCATCTTCTTCTCCTGGCAGGCATCATTCTCCTGCAAGGTATCTTCCTCCTGCCGAGCCTCAAAACTCTCTTCGTGCCAGGTCCGGATATTCTCCTCCTGAGCCTCAAAGGACTCCTCCTGCCAGGCCTTCTTCTTTACGCATACTTGGATATACACTTGAAGGACTTAGATTTATTCGGTTGATTCCCCTAACGAATCCTAACCGGCTATTCGAAATTCGACAATACACTTTTCCTCGAGATGAAGAAATTAAATTGAGAGGACAACATAATACCCTTCTTCCCATGCCAACAGAAGAAGAGATTGTATTATCAACGTCCAATGGTGACATTTTTGCAGTAGTGGATGCTGTAAAAGGTATACTTCGTGGAATGTATACAACAAGAACTGGCTCTCAAAAGCGGGCAAAAATAAACATGAACAGTGGCAAGATTGAGTTAATGAGCGAAGAAGAAATCAAGGAAAGTCCATCAGGCAGCCGCTCACCAATGTCAAAGATATTTCACCACAAATTTATCGACACATTTAAATAGATAAAAAAATTAAAGTTTGCAAATAATTATGAAAATTTGGATAATAATTATACATTTTAATCGTCAATTTAGGTTGATTCAAACGTTATTTCACTTACAAAAGTATTAAAAGATTATAAATTTACTGCGTCTATAATTTTTAATTGCTAATAATTTAAATCGAAAAATATGCTCAAAAGTAAAACATTTCGAATTATGTGTATGTGCATGTTGATCAGCTATCAGCTTGAAACGAACAACCTTAAATGATTTTGAACAGGAACCGTCTAATATTGAACAACTTCAAATTTAAACATCCCCGAAACTCTCAGCCATATTTATCTAGTTCACAATGGTTTTTCAGAGCATTACTTGAAACCCAGGCAGATTATTCGTTTTTCACACTCACGAATGTCGAGTTGTTGCAGCGTATTTTCGATAATTCGATTGTTATGAAATTTCAATACCCTTTCTTGAAACGTTAATGGATTTCAAAACAAACCTTAAAGTTTCATCCAAAATGACAGGCTAACGAACTAGATCTTCAAATTGAGACACTGAAAGAGTATACCAAAGAATAATCCAACCTGTTAATTTTTTCAACAGTTATCGTGCTAAAGATCTAAAATTCTCCAGACAAACAGACAGACAGACATATTCTTAAGACCCTGTATTTAGAATTCAGGGCGTCTCAAAACGTGGACATTTCACAAAATAATGTAACAAATTATAATCAGACGTCTTGATGAAAAGCCATTTTTTGTACATTCAGTGTGAGGTCCTTAATCAACTAAATTAAAAATATTCAGCCGTTACATTGCTAATGAAGTTCTTGATAATTACATTAATCAGTTTTTTCTCGACTCAGAAAAAATGAGGATTGCTTATATGCTTGTCTTATCCTAGATGGTTATCCGCAGTTTTATTTGTAAATATAATAATATAATATATTATTCATAATTTTAAATACATTTTGTAAGCTATACGCAAATCAGAATTTTGGCGATTTGAGCTAGATTCTATCAAAATGAATTTTCAACTCAGTAGTTGAATTTTCTGGTAAAAAAGATATATTTTTAACCAAGAATGGAATCGGTAAATTTTCTGTTAAAAAAAAAAACAATTTTCTAACCAAAAAACGAACCTTCAACCAATGAAAATTGAAAAACGATTTTTCAACAAAAAAGTTGATTTTTTAATAATGGCAAAATTTTCAACCAACGAAAATTTTGCAGTCAATAAAGAAAAAATATTTCATTAAAAATATAAAATAGCCTTTTAATAAAATTGTTTAATTCAAAAAAATGTCATGCAAGAGGATACATTTTTAACGAAGATGATCCATTGTCTACCCTCAGAGACAAAATTTTGAGAAAATAATTTAATTTCCAACCCAATAGTTGAATGAATAATTTTTCATTTGAAAAAATTGAGTTTCAACAACAAAAAAACGAAGAAATGAATTTTCAACTAAAACGATGAATCTTGAAGCAAAAAAAAAACAAAGATTTAACAACGAAAAATAAAATAGTTGATAATTGAACCAAGAAGGATATTAATTTTTGATTAAAAACAGTTAAATTCAAGAAAAAAGACGAATTTTCAAAAAAAAGTTAATTTTCAACAAATAGTTAAATTTTTAAAAAACAAAAAATTCTCAGTTATTAAAGACAACATGTTTCATTCATAATGGTAAATTTTCAAGCCAAAAAAAAGAATTTTTCACAAAAAAGTTGAATTCGAACACTTTTAAAAGATCTTACAAGTACAGTGAAGGCTCGCCTATATGAAATCTCGCCTATTTGAAAGTTCGGATTTACCGCGGTCCTACTGGGAGCCGATGTCATTTTTTTAGATGACAGTTACTCCCAGTGGGACCCTGCGGTGGTCGTTAACCTTTAGTTTCTAATTATATATGTATGTATATTCACATATAAATTAAATGCAGTGCAATTGTGTGTTTCATTTCTTTTTCCCCTTATAAATTTTGATTGTTGTGTTCATCATTTAGGGTATTTAATGACGTGCCCATTTTAAACTCACGACTTCGGCACTGGCGCGGAAATTTGCAAAGCAAGTCTGTAACCTTTCATATTTTTCACACCTCGTATGTTGAATAATATAAAAAATGAAAATTGAACTTTTTGTTTGAAAATTATACTTTGTTCAAAAAATCAACTATTTTGTAGAATCAGTGTTCTTTGATTCCAAATTCATTTTTTACTACAAATTTATATATTAAAGTTGAAGATTCATCATTTCAGTTGAAAATTCATCTATTTTGGTGAAAATGTATCTATTGTGGTCAAAATTTAACTATATCTTTGGATATAGTTTTTTTTTTTTTTGAGTTAAAATGTAATGATTTTTCATTGAAAATTTGACTGTTCTAATTTTAATTGTAAATTTATGTTCTGTAGTTTGGAAATTGAACTATTTGATCAAAAATAAATTCCAAGTTTGAGTATTATATTTATTGCTTTTATATTACTCCTAACACCAGGTTTGAAAAGTATATACAATTTCTGAAATCATGTTTTGGAAATTCATAATCTTTACCGAATACGTGATTTCGATACTTTTCATCATTTTTCAGTCGGAGTTCTATGAATCTCTTTCGTGAAATGTGGCACAATCGAAAATTCATATATTCGATTGAGGATTTAATTATTTTTTTAAGTAACCCATTTTTTTCGAATAATTCAACTGGTTGAAAATTTGTTGTTTCCGTAATTATTTGAAAGTCATCTTGTGTCAGACAGTCAATCGCCTTGATAAAAAGTTCATCTTCGTAGGTTAAAACTTCAGCTTTTGGTTACAAATTTAAGTATTTGGTTAAAAGTATCATTATCTTGTTAAGAATTCAACTTTTCGGGTTGAGAATTATACTTTCTTTGGGCAAAGCTTAGACTTTTTGCATTGAAATTCAACTAGTTGGTTGAAACAGCAACAAAAATAACAGAAACAGGAACAAACCAAGAGAAATTCTAAATTTGAATAATTTGAAATCAAACGATCCAAGATTAAAATTGTGTCGTTTTGTCAAGAATTTAATTCGTTTATTTTTAACGTTTTCATGATTAAAATAAAAAAAACGCATCCTATCAAGAAATTGATCAGAAAAAATTTTTGGATCTTTTATAGTTCAACCATTTTTATATATTAACAATGTTGGCCCGCGAAATGCTCTGGAAATGAAAACTAGCAATTGAATGTTAAATTCTTACTAGAGACGGGTTCTTTCACACTTTTCGGCATGCACTTTTTTTTCGAAGAGTAACAAGTTTGCAAGTATTTTTGAATAAATTTTCAATTATTCAAACAATTATTATTTGTTGTAAAATTTGAATTTCTCTTTTATTCATAAAAAGTCACTGATTTTTGGAATTAATTACACAGAAAGTGAATACTGAGAATAATATTTCAATTTTGATATGTCTTACTTGAACAATAAAAATGAGCTATCGTATTCCAGAATCGACGATTGATTTTTTGTTGTTGAAAATTAGTTCTCTTAACTGGAAATTGAATGAATACACTATTGGTTAGAAATATAACTGCTTAGAAATAAATTAATTATTGTATGTATAAAAATTAAAGTTTGGCGAAAAATTAATGAATTCATTAAAAATAATTAATTGTAATAAATTCAACAATCTTGCGAAAGTCATTTTTTTAGTTCGAAATTCAATTGTTTTGTTGAAAACTCATCTTTCGGCTTGTAAATTCAACTAGATTTTGGTTGAAAATTATTTTTCGCAACACCCACTTCAAAAGTTGAACTTCTCATGCTTCTAAATGGTGCCTAAAGGACCTTATTTGAGCAGACTGTGTGCGAAACAATTCTCGCGCATGCGCAGCTTGAAGATGGCTTACTTTAGGTACTGGTGAAAAAGCTGCGCATGCGCACTTTTAAAGATGAGGTACTTTAGACACCGGCATAGGCAACTTTAAACACTGCCGTTGGTATATTCTTGAAATAAATTTAGATTTAACTTGAACAAATCTTTTAATGATTTAAGTTTTGCATTTAAGGTTTCGTAGCCCTTTTAGTCCGTCGGGCAAAAGGGCATAAGGGCCAACATTTGGCACAGCAAAAGGGCATAAGCCCCAACAAGTTTTTTTTCATAAAATTTTTTTAAAATAAATTTTGTTTTCAACAAAATTTTTTTTTTCAAAAATTTTTTCATCCAATTTTTGTTCAAAAATTTTTTTCTCAGACATTTTCTCGAAAATTTTTGTTTCACGTGTGACACACGTGTGACACACGTGCGCATGAGAGATTGCTAACTCGTGTGATTGCATCATTCGCCTGCGGCTCGAAGCACTCCTCTACGTTTCCACACTCGCTTCGCTCGTGCGCTAACCACCGACTCATGCTTCGAGCCTCCGGCTTATGCTGCAAACTTCACACTCGCACACAATCACCTATTTTGCGCACTTGCATCACAAATAACTATTTTCAATAACCTATTTTATAAATGAGAAGAAAGTAACAGTCGTTTGAAAGTACCAATCGAAATGCACATTTTTTGCAATTAACACTTTTTCCGTAAAGTTAATCATTGGCAAGATAAGAGAGAGATAAGAGATAATGCAACATATAAGAGATAAGATAAGAGCTTTTGTTAGAAGTAATTTTATTGCGTTGGAGCAAATAGTCATTGGTTCAATTTATGCAAATTGGGATGATTGTTCAATTTGCTCGCTTTAAATCGATGTAACTTTTTCTGAAAAAAAGACATAAAGGTGTCAAAATTGGTATGCTTATTCTTTGAAGTTGTATTAAAACGATGATATGGCCTAGAATTGCGAAATTTAAATATATGGACGTGTACAATTGTTTAAATTTGGAGTGCCTGTCTCTGTTTCTGCGTGTAATAGAAAGACGGGGGAAAAGTCAACAATTTCGACAATTACTATGAGTTCAGTCACACCATTTAATTTGTTGTACTTTTATTCGTTAAAGAATTATCAGCATCCATTTCTTAAGGTCAATGACAATGCCTTGGCGGACCAGCCTAACGCAAGCATTACGCTAAAGCGTAATGCTAAAATAATGCTAACGTAATATGGCATTGTAATTATTAAAAGAAGCAAGATAAATATGTAAACTGTTGCAATTATGATAATAAGTTAAAATTTACGTTAAATGGTCATGCCGTAATTGCACCAAGTTGCTTTTTCAGCGTTAAAAAATAAAAAATAAAGTGGCTGCCATTAAATTCGGGCCCCTGCATATTGGCAACCCATATTGGCAGGTACCGTTAGCAGACTGAAATGACATTCATATTATTTTTTCATTTTTTAATGCTGAAGAAGAAACTTGTTGCAATTACGGCATGCCCATTTAACGTAAATTTTAACGTATTGTTATAATTGCAGCAGTTTACATATTTATTTTGTTTCTTTTATTAATTATAAAGCCATATTACATTAGCATTACTTTAGCATTATGCTGCAGCGTCATGCTTGCGTTCAGCCGGTCCACCAGGGTAGGCCTGAAAGTGATACGGTGAACTTGGAAGCGCGAGGTCGGCACGCGTATGGTAGGCCCTTTGGTGATCCAAAGGCGTAGGTACTGTACAAGGGTTATGAGTACACAGCTTCAGTGTGTCCTTAACCCTTGCACAGTATCTACGCCGTTGAGCATCAGTTTCAGGCCTATTGTCATCCCTTTCAAAAAAAAAGATTGTAATAACTCTTTAACGTATAGAAGTACAAAAAACTAAATGATATGACTGAATTCTTACTAATTTCAGAAATTTTTTTGGACCATAGCATCATTTTAGTAGCACAATAATTCCAAAGTTCATAAATTTAAACAATTTATCGATAATTCCAGATATACTTCTAATTATTAAATACGTGAGTATAGTTTCTTTCAGGAATTTTTTTTCTAAGACTAATTTGCTTCATGAAAAATGACTATTTGCTGCAACACGCTAAAATTACTTCTAACGAAAGCTCTCGTACCTTGCAAATGATTAACTTCACGGAATAAGTGTTTATTGAAAAAATGTGTATTTCGGTTGGTAATTTTTAAATGAGTGTTACTTTTTTCTCATTCATAAAATAGGTTAAATGTGTAACGACTTTCCCAGCTCTATGGGACTCAAATCGGGGAATAGCGCACAAAGTGGTTTGATTGGAAGTAAGACCGATAATCAAATGTTTTAATTGGTACTCACTTTATTTTAATTTGCTTGCTTGGAAAATTTTGGCGTCAGACACCTCGGTGTCACCCGAAAAATATCTTATTTAAATCTGATTTTTCGCTCATTTTATTCTCATAACTAAACGTAAATTTGATTCCTCTTCTAAAAAGCCCCTAGCTCAGAGATAGAGGTATTTATGGAGGCAAGAAAACGTCATGACACTGAATATAAAATAAGAAAAGCATAATCATCAATTTATTGTTTGACTCGGCAGAAATTTCATTAATGTACATTGTGTAAGATTAGTCTGTGTGGTAATATTTACATGGTTATCTGAGGGGCATGATCTTCGAGTCCCATTACACTAAAATTTCTGAAACCAAAATAAAAATAGATTCACGAAAATGTTCAAAACTAACAAACCTCAAGAAAGAAGAAGAAAAGGAGAAAAGGATAGATTCATACATAAATTAACACGTTAAGGTGCGTAAAATCTCAATGGCTTCATGCCAGAATATGACGCGCATCATGTTTTCAAAAGTTTCTACTGTTTCACGATTCACAGTCGCGAAACAAATTTTAGAATGAATGTCAGAAAGTCAAGCCTAGCAGAAAAATTGCTTGGAAGGTAGAAATTTGTCGTCCGGGCATAAAAGATTCTCGTTTTCGTTGTTCGTGCCGATGGACAACACAAGACTGACGTGTTTTTATTTCGTTTCGCCTTTCCCATATCTTTCCACCACTCTGTATGTGGTTCACGCTCCGTGACAGTTGACTATGTGTTCCTTTGGTAGTTGGTATGCCGGCTGGAGTCTATGAAAAGATGGCGGCGCCCGTATTGTGATGACAGGTACCGAGTAATGAGAGAGCCCGGTACTCCATAACTTTTTATAATCCATTTAGTTTCGATTATTTCCGAGCCGGCCAGATATCTATGGAATGGACCCCTGTAGCTTAATAGTGCACGGAATAGTACAAGCATTTGTGGTCAGCTGGTTTGCATGTGGTGAGTTAATGATGATTTGCGAAGTAAGGAATTTATAATTATAATTCTTTCCTAGAAAATATAAAAAGAAAATATATAAACATGACCTAAATTGATTCTATTTACACTCATTCAGCGCACTACGATTCCTTTCATACTAATTTCTTCATTATTAAAATATTGAGCTGATGTCGGCCATGGGTTATTTCGCATTTAGAATATTATGATGTAATTTTATAATTCTGGGGAGGATCCATAACGAAGTGGCAGGCCACAACGATACATGTGTTATTGACAAACATATTTTTTCCACTTCTTTTACCCGTTATTAGATTTTGTGTAATAAATGTTGGTCGGAGCTAGAAGAAATGCTCGAACAACTATTGTTTCTCTTGATTTTGTCCACGAAGAGGGAAACAGAAATTTCAAACATTTTACATGCTAAATGTTAAATTTTATATCTATAAAAATGATTAATTGCGAATATCTCGAAAACGGCACATTTTCCAGAGATGTGGTACACAGTTTTAAATTCTGGAGATCATTTTACACAACAATCAAAAGAATGGAATATAAAGACAATGGAATGTAAAAGAATCTGAAGTTGCACCTTATGAAAAAATAATGGTTTACGACAAATCTCGGACTTTCAGGTCCCGAAAATTTATATTGCACGAGTAAATGTAGAATGATTTGACGCAAGATTTTCTAATCTTTCAAACGATTCTACACACAATGTCGTAATTAAATAATGTGATTAGTGGTTGATCGAACTGCTAAATAATCGAATTTAGGGCTTAAAACATGAAATAGCTCACAAAATAAGTAATGAATCGAAATTTCCTAGAAAACAGGCCTGGAGCTTCCTCTAGATAATTTATCCTAAAATTGTTAGACGAGTCGGTTAAATATGGTAGGCTATATGCCGTCTAAAGTGCTAAGGAAATCGAATTATGTTCATTAAAAGTAAAATTGTAAAAGAAAATTGTAGGCTTTGAAGCTTAACAACTCAGAAAAAAAAAACGCTAGCGTAATAAGTAAATAGTCATTTGAAAACTTAACGTGTTCTACGTATCTGCAAAAAGTTAAATAAACCATTCGTTTCGTCCACAAGAACGTCGTGAGTAGTGCTGCCACACCACTCTGTAATTTCAGTATACGACTTAGTCGTGTGGACTGCACGAATGAGTCGCCTGGGCTACCAAATAGCTCCGTTGGGTATAGCGAACGTTGCTGAAAGTTAACGAACACGCTGTGATGCATCAGCTGATCGTGAAAATCCATTGTGTGCTACGTCATCTACCTTCTGCTCTAAGGAAGAAAGTGAATTTCAGTCCTTCTTTCGATAGTTAGTCAAATGAGCGACGATTTTGAGTTAAGCAGCCTGATCTATTGCGCATCTGTTCTCCAAAATTTTTGAAAATTTCGGAAATTCATCAAAATTATTAGATTTTTTTGGAAATTTTGAAAAATTATCAAAATTTTGAATCCGATTCCAGAAATTTTTGGATTTATGCCTTACCAAGGCTTTTTCAGTTCTCTTAGCCCTCAGCTATCCAACTGATTAGTCGTCAGCATTGAAAATGCCTAATTAAAAGTCGAACTATCAGAAAAAAAGCAGATGACTCATTCGTGTAGTTCACACGACTCTGCAGTGTAGCGAAAGTACAGAGCAGTGAGGAGAGCACTACTCACGAGGCGCACGAATATACCCCAAATTTTATATTACCTAAGTTTCATTTGAACGAAAATCAAGTTGCCGAACAATCATTTATTATAATTTTTATTTTGTCGAATTGTCAACTCACACAACCTCTATTTGTCCTAACTACCAATTATCATAATTTCTAATATACCGAATTCTCATTTGGCATAATTGTCATATTTTCGAATTTTCGTTCACCATTATCTTTATTTATCCTAATTTTAATTTAATCTAATTTCTGTTTTTCCTAATTTGTATTCGACATAGATGTCATTTTTCCGAATTTTCACATAACCTTATATTCATTTGGACGAATTTCTATTTGCCATATTTTACATTTATACGAATTATCATTTGTCATAAATTTAATTTTCCCTTATTTTTATTTATCTTAATGTCCAGGTATCATTTGTCCTACCAGACTTCCGTTCATACTCGAAGTAGTTATTTCCCATCTAGATGTATTTAGTCTGGCCGGTAAGTCAGGTGAAGATGGATCTGTGAAACAATTCCTACGATGCCAAATACATCAGGCGCGAAATTCAAATGAGGTCTTTGTTTAAAAATGCATTATCAAAATGCAGTTAATTCGCAAACATTTGCGAAAAATTGATGCAGAACTGCCTAGATTCAGAATACGAGAAGTTAAATGCCAAACTGAATTACAAAAACCTTTTTTAACAATGCATATAGTTTAATTTTTATTTGATCTTATTATGTACGCAATATTACCTGATATTATATATCAGGAACAAGGGAGGAAATGGGTTGTAGGTGTTCTGTGAATAAGTAACATTATTCTTTAATTAAATTTGTAAACAATTTGTTGAAAACCAATTAAAAAAGGTAAAACGGTAATTTACAATTGCATTTCACATTCGAGTAAAATGATTACTGTAAAAAATAATGTATAAAATCGAGGAGAATTGTTAATGTGTTAATCTTAACTAATTTTGAAAGAGATTTTGTTTAATATTAGTTACTTAGAGTTTTGTGTTTTTCTCCTTTATAGATAAAAGTTGCAATTCTCATTTAATATCTAATGTTATAGAATTTATTTTATTCCTTGCAAGATTCTCTACAAGTCTCTTTGGTACGTTTTTTAAAAGCTTTATTTAGGGCTTATGAAATTCTAAAGAATATCTCAAGGAATAAAATGCACCATGTAACATTGGGATTAAATAAGAATTGCAAGTTGCACCTTCAGTACTAAACTTATCTCTAGTTAAAAAATGAGCATTTTTAAAAATAATACCTTTTCTAATTAGTTTCCAATAAATTATTCACAAATGTAATTGAAGAACAATGTTACTTATTTACAGAACACCTACAACCCATTTCTTCCCTTGCTGCTGATACATGATATCAGGTAATATTGCGTACATGATAAGATAAAATAAAAATTAAACTATGCATTGTTGCAAATTCTTCTGTAATTCAGTTTGCACTTACCTTCTCGCATTCTTCATATTGGCAGTTCTGCATCAATTTTTCGCAAATCTTTGCGAATTATTGTTTAGAGACATGTTACCGACCGATCACATTAGCTGCATTTTGATTATGCATTTCTAAACAAAGACCACATTCGAATTTCGCGCCTTATGTATTTGGTATCGTAGGAAGTGTTTCACAGCGCCATCTTCACATGACTTACCGGCTAGACTAAACTAAATACATCCAGATGGGAAACAGCTACTTCGAAACTGAACGAAGTCTGGTAGGACCTGGTAGGACAAATGAAATTTCTGTGACACTGAAATTATGGCGCATGCGAGTTCGGATACCTAGACATTAGGATAAATCAAAATTAGGGAAAATTAAATTCGTGACAAATGATAATTCGGATAAATGTAAAATATGAGAAATAGAAATTCGTCCAAATGAATATTAGGTTGAGCAGAAATGAAGAAAAATGACATTTATGTCGAATACAAATTCGTAAAAACAGAAATTAGATTAAATTAAAATTAGGATGAATAAATATTATGGTGAATAAAATTTCAAAAATACGAAAATTATGCCAAATGAGAATTCGGTATAACAGAAATGATGATAATTAGTAGTTAGGACAAATAGAGGTATTGTGAGTTGACAATTAGACAGAATAAAAATTACAATAAAAGATTGTTCGGCAATTTGATTTTCGGTAAAATGAAACTTAGGTAAAGGCGCAGTCCCATGGAGGTAAATTAGTAGAATAGTGGAACAGTTTTGATCAATGAGGTGCCTGCACAAGCTCTAGCAGTCACTATATTGGTCAAAACTGTTCCACTATTGTACTAATCTACCTCCACGGGACTGCTCCCTGATATGGAATTTGGAGTATATTCACGCGCCTCACTATTCACGACTGTAAGAACGTTCATGTGGACGAAACGAATGGTTACTATAGAAAAACGAAAGACTCGTGCCAATACAACACTCAGTCATTTATTTAACATTTTTTCAGCCACACGACTGAATGGTATATCATAAAGTAACTATTAGTCAAGGATTTTTTTCGTATACAACTGTACTATCTTCAGTTCTAATGAAGATATTAAAGCGATTGAAACTCCAAACGGTAAGGGATAGGCTCTGCAAATATATTAAGGTATTTTGAGACATTTTTTGTTGGTTGGAAAGCAATTGTCAGAAAGCAGTGGGGTTGCCTTTTTTTTGCTGCCGACCGCTGATGCCTATCTTTGACTTTAATCTTTGCTTCTGAACTCTTGCCCATACATTGATGCCTCTTCTGACCAGCAGAAAAAAGGCACCTCCGCTGGTACATTTTCGTAATTTTAAGCAACAATTTTTATTATCTCTTAAATTTGTTAACTGCAATTTGTTCATAAATGTTTTCTTCATATTCGAAAATTTTTTCCATTGCCTCTTGTAGGGAAGAAGCGGGTAAAGCGGCGCGGCGGGAAATGCGGCGCGGTGGATTTTTAGAAAATCCACCTATTATTAACCAGTGAGGTTTGGTTCAGAATATGCAATTATGAATGCAATACAAAATAATAATAAGATTAGGTTATTCAAGATAATTGTTTAATTTTGAGGTTGAAAAGTTTGTTGTGGGTGTTTCTCGTGTATTATGACAGCTTCGAAAAAATCATTGAAGCTTGCACTATTTTGTTCCGAATGTATTAAAACTTTGTTAATATTGATCTTCTGACTATTCCAAAGGATTTCATGTATCACAAATAGGTACAGTTAGTTAACATCTGCACATGAAAGTCTTGTTTCAGGTCCATGCACAAGCGGGAAATGTGGCGCGGATGGCCATTTTATTGGAAAAAGGTCGAAATGTTGAATTTTGTATGTTCACAGCTTTGGATGGTAATCACTCCAAAAATAGAACCTCAAATTTATTTTTTCAAACTGCAAATGAATATAGAAATCTGGTTTTACTGAAATTGTGCGTTCGACTGTGAGAACATTATTTTTAATTTGCACACAGATAAAATTAATATTGTGCGCCGCATTACCCGACTGGTAGGGTAAGTTGACGCACGTAAACTTTTTTGGAAGTCTAAATAATTAATTATTTTAATTGATGGAGATTCAATTTTTTATATGAACAAAGCAAAGCTCATATATTGATCTACGTGTTACATTTTTTTCCATTACATTATCGAATTTATTTTTCTATCTACCGATGGATATATGTTATGCGCGCCGCATTACCCGCTTCTCCCCTATCGATAATAATGATCAAAACTTTACTCTTCTTATATGTGTCCGAAATTCCTTACCATTTTTTACATTTTTCAGTCAGCAAAGCATCATTTTTTGTTACGTTAACGTCTTTATGCTCATTTGCGTAGAAGACTTTGAGCTTTCAATATTTGGTTATTACACTAGAATTTTTTTGCTGAGTTTTTAAGCTTTAAATCCAGATGCCTTCAATTTTCTCGCCGATAGTTGTCAATTTGCCTTACATTTTTTAGACGAATCGCTTGAATATTGAAGGCTACAGTACGACTCAACTGCTAAAAATAATACATTTTTCATGTTTTTTGAAGTTGCTGTGTCCAGTTTCTAAAAAATGAACAATATTTATGCGCAGAAGTTCATATTAGCAATTTCCTATTAATTGCAGAAAGTTTTATGCAAATCGATGAAGAATTAGCTGAGATATTCACAAAAGCGGTTAAGTGCATAGCTAGTTCGAGAAAAGATATTCTTGGGTTTTACATGGCGATGATTCACTGCAGCGAATCTTGATTATTAAATAGTCGAATTTTTTTGATAAAAAATGAAATATTTCTAGAAGTAATTTATGAACGAAAATCGCCTGCAAAGTAGCACTGGAGCTTCATTTATTCAATTTATCCTGCAATATTTAGACGAATCGGTTGAATATTTTAGGATACAGGTGGATTGAACTACTAACAACAATACATTTTTCATGTTTTCTGAATCTGCTGTGCTTAGTTTCTAAGAAAAGGAGAATTTTCATGCGAAAAAATTATTTTTCCACGTTCTTTGATTGATTTCAAAAGGTTTGATACAAATCGGTGAAAAATTTACTGAGATATCCAATACATGTACGATAAATAGAGTTCTGTTGAGGAATGATATTCGCGCCTTTTGACTTGGTGGCGCTTCACTACCGCGAATTTTGATATCTTTAATGGTGCCATACCACAACGATGTCATTTCTGCGATCGCCCGCAGATGAATCAGCGTCATCTGCGCAACATGTATACTCTGTCCCTAATTGACAGAAACATATTTTTTTAACACAGGCGTGGAAACCGCGGGTTTTCGATTTTTTGCAGCGAGCTGTTCGTTGATGTTTTCTGACCGGGGGAAAAACTGAAAACAAAATCCTGATGGAGAAAATGTTTTTTTTTTCTATCACGACGATACAACTCGTCATGACTCTAGTGGAGGATTTTGTAGTCGTCACGACTTTTTTTCTCATTTTTTTTGCTAATTAAATATGCCCCCGGAATACGCTCATAAAACGCCTTAGTATTTAAGAGATCAGGTAACCTTTTTGCGCAAAAACGGATATGAAGCTCTTTATCGGCAAGCAAAAGAGCAACATCCTCCAGCCGACATACCACCCGTTCCAGCAAGACCACCTTTACAGATAGCCGATGATGCCAACATGAGATGTAGGAGATCTATCCACCAAAAAGTCTTTCTCAGGATGGACAAATTATCTGGAGCTAATACTGCTCTTCCCGATTTGCTTCTAGAAGATGTTAATCTCTAGAATCTGAACTGTGTAGTTTACGAGAAAGCAGTCTCCCTGATTAGCGACAATAGAAGTAGCGATACTTTAATACGTTTGAGTAAGACTCGCGAGCGTATTGCACAGCTTCAGTTTTCAGCTCATCCTTCCCGTCTGTCCAATAAAACGTCACGTGCCATTAAAAATTCGCCTAGCCAAGAAGAGATTCAAGTCTTTTGGGAGAAAGTGTATGGAGATACTTATCAGCTAAATGAAGGCGTTTCAGATATATCACTCTTTCGTAACTATTGCCACAGGCAAAGGTTGCAGGCTCCGGAAGAAGAGTGTCCACTTATCACTGCTGAAGAAGGGAAGAAAGCTATCGCTAGAACTGAGAACTTTTCAGCGCCAGGGCCAGATAAAATCAACAACTTTTTGTGTAAGAAGTCAACTTCTACGAACCAACATCTAGCTCGTATATTTACTACTTTCTTAAACGGAGACCAACCCATCCCGCAGTGATTAGTGGAAGGAAGCACGGTATTGATCCCTAAGACCGGAGATTTGTCAAGTCCACAGAACTACAGGCCCATAGCTTCCTTAAACACCAGCTACAAGCTATTTACTGGCATCCTCAAAGAGAGGATATTAACATCTATCGAGCCGGTATGGAATGCAATAGTTAAACAACGTGAATGCAAGAGAGGGCAGGCAGTTTGCAGGGATAAGCTGTTAATAGACAGGTGTATCACCTAAGACTCGATCAGGTATCGACGTAATCTGTCCATGGCTTGGATTGACTACCGTAAGATATTCGATTACACGAACCATGAGCTACTTATTAAGGTCCTTGAGTGCCTGGAGGTGCATCCAAAGATAGTGAGATGCATGAAAGAGCTTATGCTCTTGTGGCGGACAAGATTTGTCATAACATCTGACAAAAGACAAGTGAATACCAGCTATATCACATATAAGAGGGAGGTCTCCCACGGAGACTTTCTAAGTCCGATACTTTTCTGCATCTCCCTCTTGCCTCTATCTGTTGTGCTCCGAGGCAAAAGCTCTGGATACCTATGGGGCCCGCCGAACAGAAGAGAATATAAGGTCAACCACATTTTATACATGAACGACCGTAAATTCTTTGCTTCCTCGAAAGAGGGTCCTGACATTCTTGTGTAGGCGGTAACTAGGTACTCTGGAGCGATTGGCATGAGCTTTGGACTGGACAGGTGTGCCTGCGTCCACCTGAACCCAGGAAGACTAGAAACTACACCATCGCGTGATGATCTGGATGTTCAACTCATGAGCGGATATACCATTCAACATCTTGGTAATGGAGAAACATATACATATTTTGGAATACCGCATGCGGAAACCAAAATTGTGCGTGTGTTAAAAACGGTCCTTGTAAAAAGGTATCACCAAGTTCTCAGAAAAATGTGGGCTTCCGAATTATCTGAAAAGAATAAGATCCAGGAGACCAATATGCTGGCCGTTCCTATACTGCTCTACACATTTGGTGCAGTAAAATGAAACGTCGATGAGTTGAAGCAACTTGACCGAAGCACACGCAAGATGATGACAATCCATCGAAGTCTTCATCCTAGATCATTTTAATATAATGCCGTAATGTCCTCCGTTTACCGAACTAAGTTATGTAAAATTTAACACACAAATTTTCTCCGTGTAAAAGTGCTAGGAAGTTGCGATTTTTTCTAAAATTTCCAATCTTTTTTCTACTTTTCACTTTTCACTAGTTCATAACTATCTTATCTTAGAGTAATGCTAGAAAAAATCAGTTATTTCTAAAATTTTCAACTTTTTTCAAGTTTTTAGTTCCTCTGAGGTGAATGAGAGTAATGCAAGTAATAAAAGATTTGTTAATACAGTTTATGATTGATTATTTTTTATTGAAACAAATTCAGGGGGTGAGAGCATGAAAATTCAACAACAAAAATTTGCAATGCTTTTTTGGACCACCCAAAGGAATCATCAGTATTAGGTATATCACGTTGTCCCTAAATATTTTCTTTTATTAGCCATATCATACAAATCAAAAATTACTTTTTGAATTTCATCCCCATAACACTGTTTTATAGGGTCCCAAAATACCCCCATAAGTGAAAAATTGCGTTTTGCGAGTTTTTGGTGCTAATTCTTATTTTTTTCGGTTTGTATTGGAAAACGTTATTTGTATTACATAAATTATTACTGTTTACTGACATTTTTTTAAATTCTGACGTACGGTGATGTAATAACTAATAAGAACTAACAAACACGATTGTTTAAATAATTCATTTTTATTTATCTATCTTCTCTTAAAATAGTTTTAGAAAGTGTGCTGTTTTTTTTCTGAAATTTCCAACTTTTCACTTAGTGCAATGTAATAATTAATCAAAGTTGAAAAGACTAATTGTTTGAACAATACATAATTGTTTATAACTATTTTTTCTTAATGCAATGCTAGAAAGTCGCGATTTTTTAATAAATTTCCAACTTTTTCTCAATTTCGTGGATTGAATGTATGTAAAAACTTGCAGTAAGTTTGAAAACTGAATAGCAATTGCAGACAATTTTTTGCATAGGGAGAGAAATTTATATTTTGGACATATTTCCTTCAAGTCATTCAAATACCAAAATTGGAAAAATTGGTAATTCGGGTACTCGATTGAATCACAACACTCTCTTCGCGAGCGATCAAACCCTCCACGTGTTCTTTTCCACTCGACCCTGTCAGTTTTTTCCCTCTCGATCCTCCCCCAACGTGTGTCTTTCATGCCGTCTGTACGTGCATATATATACGCACCGTCTCCTTTTTTCGTTATCTCATTGACTATGTCAGCGAAACGAGATTGGTTGCTATCGCTACAGGATTCGCATATTTGCGAGGAATATCGAGGACGCAAGCATCTGATATAATTTTGTTATGAAATATATGTACCATGAAGGTTATATTTACAAATAATATCGTTCTAAACAAAATTGATGTCGAGGAACAAAATTGGGGCTCTCGGGTTGGGAA
Organism: Andricus grossulariae; assembly: GCA_011634705.1. Taxonomy (NCBI): domain Eukaryota; kingdom Metazoa; phylum Arthropoda; class Insecta; order Hymenoptera; family Cynipidae; genus Andricus; species Andricus grossulariae. The sequence goes on along the minus strand of JAABKJ010007545.1, from coordinate 215,611,510 downwards.
AAGGGGAATAAAAGATGTTACTAGATTAACTCGTTTAGATACAAATATTTGGTTATGATAGCTAGATATTGTAGTTGGGATACAGAGCTTGTTTCAACCTGGCATTTTCAACCGAGAAAATTTGTCTCGACGGTATATTCTCTTTCACTTAAAAGTTTCTATTTGTTTTGTGGAATTCTTGTTTTCTGGGCTGGAATTTGTGGCTTATTAAACGTCCTAATGCTAAAAACTATTTGCTCCTACTATCCCCCGAGAACTGCATCGAAACAATTTCACATTGGTCTCTTCGTAAACAGAGGAATAAAACATGCCGAGTTAATAAAAGATATCAGAGTTTGCTCTGCAGTTCTGCGTTTCTTTATTTTGGCTCAAATAGAAAACTTGGAGAAAATGTTCCGGGGTTCTTTAAATGTTCTTTCAATGTAAATTTTCAATAAATCCAAAGTATTATTTTTGAAAAAATTCTTGGAAGTTATTTTTTCAGTTGTGATTTGATGAATAAGGGGTTTGGGTTTAGGGAATATTTAAGTTATTCGAAGTCCATAGGAGTTCTTAAAACTTTCACAAAAGCAAATCCACCCTGAAACTGGTCCCTTACTTACTTCTGGACAAAACATCTCGAGAGGGCAAGATTATTCAGTGTCACCTAAAAGTTTTACGAGCTCGATTTTCGTTCCGAAGCTGCGTCTGGAACTTAAGGGTACGATAAAATATAGATTTTCGCCAGATGACTTGAATCTTTTGACGTAAATGTGTATAAATGTAGTTCCTTAGTTTGTTCTACTTAAGGCTCGAATAAAGGACATATGTAACTGTTAGAAGTAAAGAAAATGTATTCAAGAGATTTCGTGAAACAGTAACGTTTCTCATCAATATTTATAGCAAAGAACAAATTAGAGACTCAAAAGAGAAAATTTCAAATTAATGTCTTCAAAGTTCAAATTGTAAAAAAATAAGTATTTGAAAGTGAAGTATTTCAAATTTAAATCTAGGGCATTGTTTAATTTCAGATTGATATATACGAGAATTAAAAAATTATAAAATTTCTGTCGGGTGAACAATTAAAATATTTTCAAAGAAGTTTTGAAAGTGGATGATTTCAAATTTGAAAATTTTTTTAGATGTGAAACTTAAAACTTTAAAAATTGAGCAATTTCAGAATAGAGCGTTCGAAATTAAAAAATTTCAGAGCGAAGCATTAAACATAAAAAATTTCAGAGATATATAATTTTTCCCATTAGTATTGTATTTTCAAACAGAAACGAAAATTTAATTCGGAAATAGTGACTCGAGGAACAAAGGAATATTTCGCCACTGGGACCATTGTGGCCTTAAATCTCAGAGCCGATTGAATTGACGCACGATCCTGCTGAAGATGGGTTTTTATCGTCTCAAAAGAAGGCGATGTATTTCCAATGCATTTTTAAGGCCTTTTTTCTAGAGCGTCAATAAGAGAGGTTACGCCTGTCGCGAAAAAACCCTTGAGGTTTCCACGAGGGATTATCCACTCACGCGATTCCATAGTCTGGGTATAACGTGTGAAAAATAAAAAATAAGCTCTAAACTTGTCGGAATTTTCTTTTATTTTCTTAAAGTCTTCTAACCTTCGAGAAGCTTATATTAGGAAGGTAAAAGACAACAACAATGTTGCTGTAACTCTATTGTACAATTTATTATACAAAAATCCCTTGAATTCTTTTGAATTGTTTTGAATTCTTAAAATTATTTCGAAATCCTTGAATTCTATTGAATTCTTTGAATTATCTTGGATTATTTTGAAGTATCTGGAATTCTTTAAATTGTTTGAATTATTTAAATTATTTTGAAATCCTTGAGTTATTTTGAATTACTAGAATTCCTAAATAATTGAATTATTTGAATTATCTGGAATTCTTTTAAATGATATTTAATTCTTTGAATTTTTTGTATTGGTTAAAATCCTTTGAATTATTTTTATTTGTTCGGTATTATTTTGAATGTTGTACATTATTTTACATTTCTTAAATTTTTTGAAATTAATTTGAATTCTTTCAATTATTTTGGTTGATTTTGCATTCTTTTAATTCTTAAAAATTGTTTAAATACTTATGAATTCTTCAAATTCCTAGAATTTTTTACTTCTTTGAATGATATTGAATTCTTTTGAATTATTTTAAAGTCCTTAAATTATTTTGATTTGTTAAAATTTTTTGAATTCTGTTGAATTCTTTAAATTCTTTAAATTCTTTTAAATTTTCTCGAATTAAATTTTTTGTTGAATCCTTCCAATTAATTTGAATTCTTTAAATTATTGTAGATTTTTTTGCATTCTTTGAATTCTTTAAAAACTTTTTAATACTTTTGAATTCTTCAAATTCCTAGAATTCTTTTGAACTCCTGAAATTATTTTTTATTTTTTGTAATTCTTTTGAATTCTTTAAATTCTTGAAATTCTTTTAAATTTTTTTTTGAATTCTTCCAATTAATTTAAATTCTTTAAATTATTGTAGATCTTTTTGAATTCTTTAAATTCTTAAACAAATTTTCAATACTTTTGAATTCTTCAAATTTCTAGAATTCTTTTGAACTCCTGAAATTATTATTACTTTTATTTTTATTTTATTTTTTGGAATTCTTTTGAATTCTTTACATTCTTGAAATTCTTTAAAATTTTGAAATTTATTTTAAATTCTTTGAAATATTTTGAATTCTTTTCATTCTTCCGAGTTTTTTAATTCTTTTGAATTCTTTGCATTCTTTCGAATTCAAAATTAAATTATTAAATCAAAGTTTATTTATCTAAAATGCATGAGGGAAAATATATAAATATTTATATGGTCTGAAAAGTTGCAACTTTAATTGAATTTTCTTTATCAAATAAAAGAACGAGAGAACGATTTTGCATCTGGGCCCTAAAGATTCAGTGACGGCCCTGGAGATAAGATATTATGCGTCAGCATCAGCTGACTATTTTTGTGCTAGTCATATTTACTTCGTCGATGCACGAACTGGATTTCAATGTTCAGTGCCTCAAAACTGTGATTTTTAGTAGATATTAAAAACCAAAAATGTTGTTATAGTCAGTAACTAGTCAAAAATACTCAGCATATAATTTTAAGAAGGTAAGTAGATTAGAAAAAATGCATTAAAACTTGAATTTTGAAATTTAAAATCTAGATACTTTGAAAAATATAAAATACATTGTAGATCAAATAAAATAAAAAACATGACGGACCGATCCAATCAAATTCTTGAGCCCCAAGAATGTTTGGATATCATCCAGAAAAAATTGAATCAAAACTCAATGGAGAATTTCTCTTTAATAAAATATGAAATTGTTTGCGTCGGAAAAACTAATGGCTATTTGGGACAGTATTTTTATCTCAAGGCTTCAGTTGCACGGCCAGAGTCGCCAACCGATAGGAGAAACATAAAATTTTTCATAAAACTTCGCCCTCCAAAAGGAACAAAACAATATGATGTTGTCTGCAACAGTGGAATGTTCAACAGGGAAGTGCGCCTTTATACCAAATTGTTTCCTGAAATTTTGGACCAAAGTGATAGAGAATACGTACCAACATGTTATTTGGGATTGGAAAATGACATTTTAGTGTTGGAGGACATTGTTTCAAAGGGTTTTGAAAATTTGAAAGATAGATTAGAAACACTTGACCTGGATCACTGCAAAGTTGTGATGCAAACGTTGGGAAGGTTTCATGCAAAATCTGTGATATTTGAGGAAAGAAACAAAACAAATTTACTGAATTTTTGTCGAGAGAAAAAAATTGTTATTCGGTCCTATGATGGACCCCCACCTTCAGTTTTTACGATTGGAGTTAAATGTGCTCTATCTGTTCTTGACCTTTTATCCGAATTAGATTCGTTGACTCGAGATAAATTCAAGGCTTTGGTGAATGAAATTCAATGCAAATTACACAAAATGCTTGTACCTTCTGCAAACAACAGAAATGTACAATTACATGGTGATTTGTGGACTAATAATTTGATGTTCAAATACAGCGGAGACGGCAAACCACTACAATGTTGTTTTTTAGATTTCCAGAATACGAGGTGAGCCTATTTTCCAATATAATAGTGAGTGTATAAAGTAAAAGTGAAGGGAAAGGATGATGTCGTTTTATAATTACATATAATATATAGTTATAAAATGATTTTGTATGTTATATGTGAAATATTCATGATGCGAGTTTCCCAATATAATCATGAAGGTCAAAATGAAATTTAGAATTTACAAAAAAGTAAAACATTAAATTTGAAATAAAATAAAATATAGAAGCATATTTTTTTAGTATAAAAATAATTAACTTAAAAATTACATTCAACCCAAATAATGTAAATGTACATGGTCAGTAAGTATAGAAAACTACACATTGTGCAATATGGAAAGTTTTTACCGTATTTAAGCACTTCAGTGTTAGTAGCATCTACATCAGAAGTTTTTCCATTCCTTAAGTTTTTAATTATATCTCTAACATCAGAGGCACAGATTCTTTCAGCCGGGTTTTCCAACGTACCGTGTTCTATGTCGCAATAATTTCTTGAAAGAGTCTCTCAAAGTGTCTAGTATGCCGTCTTTATCATGTACCTTTCACCCTTGCTATTTCTCATGCCGACTAACTCTGTACTACTTCCTTCTTATCATAATGATCAACGCCAATTTCCAAAACAGTGTCTTGCTTCCTTCAAAATTGATTTGCATTTTCTTATCTTCTTCCGCTTTGATTTTATCCTTACTTTGTTAAAATAGTATTTTATTTTTCATGTTTTTGTCTGTATAATCATTTTAAAATCTATTTTTCTCCTTATCGCTGAGGCCTGTAATGTTCGGCTTTCTTAGATGCGCTTGCTTATTTTCGTTAATGGCTATGCGGAGTTTATGATTCCACAACATATCACCAGACATTCTTCCTACAACAGCAGTACCACACGCTACAGTCACTCTCCTAATAGTGATATCCATGCGATCTCTATATCTTTATTCTGTATTAGCGCCTCCCAAGTTGTCCTACATATCTATGCGTTCGCATATCCTATTCTGAAAATCTGTTTGCACTTCCGATTCCTGTAAATTCTATATCTTGATTCGTGCATGCTTCGTATTTTTAGTTCTCTTTCTTCTCCATCATTGACTTAAGTTTATTTTTAAAACTAAGAGGTAATTAAGAACACATTCAGAACCTCTGATAACCCTTATATTTCTTACCAGCTCTCTCAGTGCCTTATCCACAATCACAAAGTCAATCATACGGTGGCTTTCACCTCTGCGCCAGGTGTACAAGTGGATCATTTAATGCCTAAACCAAGTATTTGTATAAAAAAGGCCTTTTCTAAGCATAAGCTGAGCAATCTGTCTCTGTCACCATTTGTTTTTGGATCCCCAAAATTACCTCGTACCCTTTTTGTACCCTGACGTTCGACTCCAACCCATTTATTCATATCTTCTAGTAAAATGATTCTTTCCCCATGATCGCAAGTACCTACAGTATCTTTTTAAGTGCCCCAGAAGTCGTCTTTTACTTCTCTCCTTTCACTACTCACTGGGGCGTAGCACACTATGATAAATATTCTTCTGATTTGCACTTTTATTCTAACCCACAACAATTTGGGATATACAAATTCATGCCTCTTGCCAAGCTGTCTTGCTCTCTTATTCGTAATCAGACCGACCCCTTGAGTACTATGTGAGTCACTATCTACTCCTAATCATAGTTCGAGTCCGTTTTTTAACTTTCCATTTTCTATCGCTCTAATGTCGTATCCCTTTTTCTTTGTTTGAGGTACACATAAAATATCTAGCTTCCTTACGCTCATAGTTTCTCGTAATTCTCTTTTCTTAAGATCATTCACTCCTCTAGCATTCCAAACACCCAGTCTCCATTCAGCGGCTGAACCTTTACGTTTGCTTTTGCCGGATGCACGCCTTTCGGCAACCAAATTTTCAATCCATTCCGAGGCTACTCTATTGTTTCTATTATTCATTGTTTAAAGTGTACGCCCATCTACCATCTTGATGCATAACATGTATTCTGCGAGTCAAAATCCTGCCCAATATAATAAGACAGTCATCGTAAGGTGGAGAGTCTAGTTAAAACATCAGTCCTACCAAACTTCGGTCAATGGAGGTGGAGTATAGTGACAGAACTAGAACCGAAAGAGTTATCGTAGGTTTGCGTTGTATGCTGAGAAGGGTACCATCTGTATCTGTATATATCTACCATCTGTATGGTCTCATCTGCCTATCCCCGGCCTGCCTCTAGCTACGTCACCAAAAACTCTTCTTTCAAGATAGACGAGTCAAGAGACTCTGAGATTCGTTTGACAATTTTATTTGTTACGCATTTTTTGATTTTGTTTTATTTTCTCAAGCAAGAGTGACCGTTCAAAACATAAAAGTTATTTGTTTTTAATCCAAAATCCAGTTTCTTTAAAATATTAGTATTCATTATATTCTATAAAAAATAAACATAGGAGAAGACAAAAGGAAAAAAAAATGTTTTGCTGTAATTCCATTTATGAATGGGAAAATAGTTACCAGGACACAATAAAGTATTTTTCATGAAAGCATAGATTACAATTAGAAATTAGAATTCATCCAAAAAAGCACGACCTCCTCCACAAACAAATAAAACAGTCCAATGTTCAAGGAAATCATCCAAATTTCAACAAAACATTAAACCCCAAACCAAACCACCGAATCCCGAATTCGCAACGACGAATCTTCAATCAAATTAATATTTTTAACTCATGCATTTTAATAAGTAAAATAGTATATGCTCTTAATTTCACAAATAAATTATATTTGAAAAATAATAAATCTGAATAAATGCCGGTAACGTACTAATCGGATAAGCTTGACATACTCTTAAGGACTTATTTTTCTAAGGCATAATTATTAGTGGAAAAAAATGAGAAACCTTACTGCATGGAAGTTTTTAAAGAAATTACTATTTCTTTTGTCTGTTATTAATAGTGTTTAAAGCTCTGTTTTATATGTAAATATTATTAATAAAATTATATTTTATATTATATATTTATATTATATTTATTATAATTAATATTAATGAAAGTTTGTTTTTGCAGGTACGCACCACCAGCTTATGACATATGGCTATTTTTATATTACTCTACTACAAGAGAAATTAGATCTGCACATAGTGAAACATTATTTCAAATATATTATAATTCTATGGAAAAATCCTTAAAAGAAGTTAATATTGAGATTGCAAAAATATTTTCGTGGAACGAGTTTATGGAATCGCTTGTAGAATTCAAGGTCTTTGGTCTGCTGCGTGCAATTATTTCTTTACCGATTGCATTGTCTGAATTAGAAACAAAAAGTCAAGGATCGATAACTACATCACAAGTTTGGGCCAATGTTTCGGATGAGACTTCTTCATTTTATTCTAAGCAATTAAAGGAAAACGAGCGGTTTCGAAAAAGAATGTTGGATATTTTTTTAGAACTCCATGATTTTGTGTAAATTTGTTTTTGTATAGATTCAGATTACTGCATTTAATTTAACAAAGAGATTATGTATTTTTTTAACTATATTGTGTTGTAATATAAATTCCTTCAATATTTTAATGAGCTTTCTAAGGTAAATCTTTCAAATTGCCTTCAAGTTCGGAAAGACTCCGATGTTTAAATAAATGAAGGTGGAAGTCTTTTGAAAGTTTTGTATTTTAATCAAGAATATATTATTTTATTCTATAATTATATTCTATATAGTTATCGTGTCCCGCTAACAAAATTTTGAGGCCCGGAGAATTTTTCCCCTCCGAAAGATTGATTTTTCGAATTTTCATCGGAAACGGTACAAAATATCGCAAAACAGCTGGAGGTATTTTTTGTAGAATTTTTCAAGATTTGCTAACTTTTACATTGAAATTTGTTGTATCTTCCGTTGTTTCCGAGAAAAATGTGCAACTTCGATCTTATGACAAAAGTTCTGACCACAAAAATGGTTCAGACCGCAAGAAACTCACAGGATGTCTTCCTTTTAAAAGGGTAAATTCGACAAATAATATAAGTGTAGTTTCTTTGTGAAAATTAACTTTTTATATTTTGAAACAAATCGCCGTGTTTTTGTTTATTTTTATCTTTTTTCAAATTGTCTGCCAGATTTCGATAGAGGACGGTAAACCTCGCCAGAATCCGTAGAGATAATTGAAATATCCGAATTAATCCAAAAACGATAGAATTTCAACGACACTTCCTGTATGGAACGTAAAGGGCACTCTGGGTCAGATGGACCCATTAACAACTTTGAGTGCTTACTTAAACCAGAGTATGCATTTTTTTGGGCTGTAAAAATTCATGTATTTTTTTAAACTACTTAAAATTAAGAGCAATTAGTTTTGGAATTGATATAAATAAACTAAAATAGTTTATAATATTAAAATCGGTACAGCAAGTTAAAAAATACCGTTTCTTACACAAAATCTTGAAATGATGCACTTTCGTACCAAAAAAAAGTAATAGTGAATGGTTTAAAAAAGGTATAAATTTGAGACAAAACGTGTTTTTTTGTTGTTGAAAAAATTTAAATTACGTTTTTCATCATTTTTTTATTCAATGCCCTTTGTCTTGGCGTTTGAATGGGAGATATTGCGAAAAAAATGGTCCCAGGTTATCTAGACCCTTGGTTTCGTTTAATGGTTAATGTACGTCAAAATTCGAATGCTCATAACTTTGTGGACATTTTTTTCTGTAATTGGAAAAATATGTGCGACTTAAATTACTCTAAAAAACACATATTTTGTCTCTGAAGATTCTGCCTGATTTAAAATGGACCTAGTTTTACTATTTCAATCATTAATTAGAATATGCTGATAATTAAATTTTAATTATGCACGGGAAATCACGGGAGGGGGGAGGGATCGCCTCACCTTAAAGTTGTAAACAAAATGAGAAAAATAATTTATAGTCAGTATTTGCATTTAAAAACCACAGTTGCAAAACAATTTTTCATGAAAATTGCGGCACCCAAAGGATCCAAACAATATGATGCTATGGTTCGAAGTGGCTTTTTCGACGTAGAAATTCATATTTACACAAAAGTATTTCCTGAAATTTTTCTTCAGTCTGATAGAGAATACATACCAGAATGTTATCTGGGTATCGAGGAAAATATTCTCGTGTTGGAAGACATGGTTTCTGAAGACTTTAGGATGACTAACGACAAATTTATTTATTTGGACTTCAATCATTGTATGGTCGTGATAAAGGCTTTTGGGAAATATCATGCACAGTCTATGATTTTTCAAGAGCGAGATAAGACGAGTTTAACGGATTTCTATGTAAAGAAGAAAATTCATTTTGAATTCTAAATTAATCCATACAACCCTTTACTGAAAGTTGCAGCAAAGTTGCTTTTAGCATCTCTTGATTGTCTATCCGATATTGATTATTCGTCTCGTGATAAGTTCAAGATCTTTTTGAGTGACATTGTTCTTAAACTGAGTGAAATAATTTCATCATATTCGAAAGGAAGGAAAGTGCAAGACCACAGTGATTTATAGGCCAACAGTCTTATGTTTAAGTACAGTGAAAATGAAAAACCAATGCAATGCTGTTTTTTAGAATTTCAAACTTCGTGGTGAGTGAAGATTGAAATAAAAAATACAGAGGATGCTCTGTCGTTACTGAGAAAAAATATCTCTGCTGGTTAATTATTTTTGAAAACATAATTAGGCGTGCTTATTATTAAAGTATAATATACTGACTACTTGGTATTAAACACTAAACTTGTTGCATGTATACCCATATGTCACATATACATTTATTATTACAATTTAGAGATGCCTTTCAAGTATTTTAAGTCTGAAACGAAAAATTCGGTTAGGCCCTTTTTGGAAAAGCTGAAATTGAAATTGTCCAGGACAGAAATATATTATTTTACCAGGTAAAATATGCGACCCGTATATTTTTCTTTTGACCAAAAAATTGTTTTTCACGAATTTGCTGCTATTTAAATAATTGAATGGAAAACTAACAGTTTTTCGAAAAAAAAACTAAAAAATGGATTTCATTAAAATAATCATCTTCGATTTTTTCTCATATTCGTTATAATATGAGAGAGATGTCACGTGTACTACTGGCCAAAATTTTGCATCCACTTACGAATATCAGAGTAAAAACAGGCTTGTAGTAGAAAGTGACTAACTCTGTGAAAAATTAGGTTAGAAAAATAAAATATAGGTTGTCAGAAAGACAATTCCTAATTCAAAATGTATTGTTAAAATTTTTACCCTATATTAACACTCGCAGTATAATGACTAACAGAGTAAGTCAGTTTCTAAGATAAGCATATTTTTAATACGATTTTCGTAAGTGGACGCCCCATTTTGACCGGTAGTGTAAGTTTCATCTTGCAAAACAATATATTTTAGTTCAAAACAATCTTTTTTACGGAATTTTTTTTCATTTGATGGAATATATTAACATATTTACTTATAAATATATTTTAAAACTACAGCATTACGTGGAGCTTTTAATAAAACATTGTATAAAGAGAAGGATATACAATTTTTTCATAAAAATAATAAAAAAATTAAAGAGAAGAATAGTATTACTTTTTTGTTGTACGATTAAGCATGATGTTGAGTATAAATGTATTTTTGTTAATTGTACAAATAAAACACACTTTTATCATTCATTCGTTAACATCTGGCACACGTGACAAATGACGATATTCTACAGGAATATTTTTTTTCCAAAACGTCCATCGGAAAGCACAATTCATTTGTATTTACGAAAACTTCTCGTTTGTCACAAAGTTCTGAGAAATACTACGCATATCGAATCGCATTAGTAAAGATTGGAGAGAACAACTGATGGTGAACAATGGATTGAATCTTCATACAATCTTCTCGCGAATTAATTTCGCGTTCTTGTTTTATCAAAGAAGCACACTTCTGCAGTCGCCTTATTAGATAGAAGAAATATAATATATATATAGAAAAAAGAATATATAGAAGAAATAACATTCACAGTACATGTTGGTAGCATTTTATTGTCCTGAAAGATCCCATAATAAATTTTTGGATTGTATTGTCCTCTCCAAAAGTCGATTAGCAGGAGAAATTTCACAATTTTTTTGAACCCTGGGTCCCAAAGCACATGTTTACTCTTACAAACATACAAACACTATAGGTAATACTCACCCAGATAAGGAAATAGCATATTGTGAGGTATGCAAAGGCACCACTTTATTTATATCCTGCCTTTTAACAAGAATTGCGTTTGATCCTTTTCCGGCAGAAGTCCTCTTAAATTTGGACTGATACAGCCATCCTGAAAAATAAATTGATAATATACCGTTTTAAAATTATAATTTCAAAAATGTATTAAGATACCAATTTGTTCTGTATTGACGACGAAATCCTTGTTGAATGCATGTATCAAATTTCGCGTTTGCAGCCGGAAAGTATCAGCAGAAGCTAAAATTTCCTCCATAGTAGTGGTCTCTCTCTGTGATACGAATGTTTATTTCTTCCGATGGCGAATTCTATGTGTCGTTTTGAACTTGTCAAGCCATGCTGCAGAAGCTTCAAATTCGAAGTTTTCATATTGACTTGCAGCATATAAAGCCCATTGCTGCAAGTTTCTGGTTCGAACTTGTTGATCATTTTTCCGAGCTTCTACGAATCGGTAATAAGTCCATGAATCGATAACAGAATATTTATCGGATTGGGTTCGACCTTCTTTAATCTTGATGTCTTCCTCTCACCTGGGAAAAAACTCCTTGCTTTTCAAGCGAGAGCATCCTTTCTTTTGTCAATTCTTCAGACTCCAATTTAGATGTGCTTTGGCAATATTTACATATTTTATTTTATAATCCAATGGAATATGCTCAAGTATTTTTTTCTTCTTTTCTTCCGGTTCGTATTCATCCGAAGAAACTAATTTCCTCAACTTGTTTACTAAAATTGTCGCAAAAATCATCACAACCTTCACCAAAATCTTCATAAAAACCGTCTTCGGCAATTTCATCTATACCGATGAGCTCCTCATCATACATAAGTCTTTTTTCATCCAGCATTTGAACTTTTAGCCTCAAGTTTGACACTTCACTGTATAGAGATCCTGTAACCATAATTAACTATTTTTTTTAAGGACAATTTTTGCAATTCGAATTAATTAAAGCCGAAGCTCGCCCTACTATTATTTTAATTTCCGTTCTAAAATATTTGTAAGATGTCAGAGAACCATAAATCAATAAAAATATCCAGTAAGAGAGAATGTGAGGCAACATTTACCAAATACTTTTGGACAAATCTTTTCATTTCGAATTATATAAATCGATAAATTCGAATTAACAAAATCTATGAGAAATAATGCGGTCTTTGTCACGTAAATTCCAGAGTAAAACTCATAGATTTGTATAATTTTAGCAGGTTTAACAGTATGTAGGTTATCTGAGTGGAAAGTATTGTCACAAAGTAGAATAGCAACATCGACAAGGTTTTTAGCAATCTCTATTTTATGTTGAATAGGGTGGTTGGATAAAAAATTCAGAAGTCTTTCGAAATTAGTTGATTTTCTAAACCAATTCGTAATAATAAAGTTATTATCGTCTCGGCAAAGTTTTAAATTTAAAAAGTTAATAGATCGTTTTTTTTCATATCAAAGGTAAATTGTAATCTACTGTGGTGAGAATTAAACAGTGATACTGTAAAATTAATTTTATGTTCAGAAAGAATAAGAAATGCATCGTCTACATAACGAAAATACACCGGAATTTGAAAATTATCATAAATACGTATCTACTTCAATTTTCATACAATTTATATATTAAAGGTCCTAATTATTTCAAAAATGAGCATTCTAGTTATATTGAGAATGACTATTTTATTACATTTTTTGAAAAAAATTTCGATTTCATCTATCCGTTCATCGTTCCAAAATACTAACTAATTCTCTGTGAAATGTTGAAGCCATTTGAATTTACTATTCTATTGATTTTACCATTCTGTTCTATGTATTATGTTACATAATATGTTTCTAATTATTCATATTTCATAATAGATAATCTGATGAGTGAATCGTTCTGATTCCGAAACGTCATTTTTATACACAAAATTCTGAATAAATGGTTTGAAAGAAGTCGATGAAATAAGGGTTTTCTTCAAAAATTCCAAATTATTCCAACAAAAAAATAAATAAAAAAAGGAGGGGAGGAATAGTCGAATCTAAAAATGTAATAAATATAATCTGTCCCTGATCCAGAAGCGGTGGAGCTTTTCCTCTTGATGGAGGCAGGGGCATATACTTATAGTATTGAATGGTACAATTTGAACACAGTATAATAATATTATAGTATGTAAAAATTGAACCTGAATGATTATTTATGAGAAAACAATGAGTTATTAATAACAACTACATGTATAAAATTCATATTGCCAAAGATTTCAAAGATTGCAAAAAGATTTCAATGATTACCCAAAGACTTCACATGTTTCGCAAAGATTTCTGATAGATTTAAAAGAACTCACAAAGATTGCAATAAGTTTTCAGAAATTTCATAAAGATTTTTAATATTCCGCAAAGATTTTGATTGGACTTGAAAGATTTTACAAATACTTTTATTATTGCACAAAGATTTCGGATAGATTTTAAATATTGAACGAAGATTTGAACGATTTCTTAATGATTTCTTAAAGATTCCTGATATATTTAAAAGACTTCACGAAGATTTCAATTATTTCTCAAAAATGTCAATAATTTCACAAATATTGTCGAAAAATTTCAACAATATTTCAAATATTTTGCAATAGTTTTCAAAGAATTCATAAAGATTTCACAAAGACCTCACGAAATTTTACACAAGATTTCACAAAGATTTCAATGCTTGCCCAAAGGTTTCACAAAGATTTCTAATACATATTTCGCAAACATTTCATATAGATTTCAATGATTTCACAAAAACTTATGATATTTCACAAAGATGTTAGATCGATTTGAAAGATTGAACAAAAATGTATTAACATTCATTGGGAAATCATTAGATTTCCTCAGGATTTCCCAAATTTTACCGAATATTTTAACTATGTTTCAAATATTTTGCAAAGATTTTTAAAGAATTCACAAAAATTCCACAGAAACTTCATAAGGATTTAAGAAGAGATATCACAAATATTTCAAATACATATTTCACAAAGATTTCAGATAGATTTCAAAGATTTCGCAAAAACTTCTAACATTTTAAGAAGATTTCAGATTGACTTCAAAGATAAAACAACAACTTTAATAATTTCAATGATTTCAAAAAGATTTCAATAATTTCACAATTATTACCGAATATTCCAACAATATTTCAAATATTTTGCAAAGGTTATTACACAATTCACAAAGATTTCACAAAGATTTTACACAAGATTTCACAAAGATTGCAATGATTGCCTGAAGATTTCACAAAGATTTCCAATACATATTTCGCAAAGATTTAAGATATATTTCAAAGATTTCACAAAGACTTTTATTATTTCACAAAGATTCAGATAGATTTCAAGGATGGAACAAAAATTTTAATGATTTCACAAAGATTTCAGATAGCTTTTTAAGATTGAACAAACATTTTAATGATTTTCTAATGATTTCCCAAACATTTAGAAAATTTCGGATCAATTTGAAATTCTTCACAGGAAATTCAATCATTTCTCAAACATTTCAGAAATATTTCAATAATTTCACGAATATTACCAATTACTTCAACAATATTTCAAATAATTTGCAAAGGTTGTTCAAGGATTCACAAAGATTTCACAAAGACTTCACAAGGATTTTACCGAAGATTTCACAAACATTTCAATGATTTCCCGAAGATTTCCTAAGGATTTCACAATGATTTCAAATTAATATTTCGCGAAGATTTCATATAGATTTCAAAGATTTCACAAAGGCTTCTCATATTTCACAAAGATATCAGATAGATTTTAAAGATTGAACAAAATTTTTTATGATTTCATATTGATTTCACAAAGATTTCTATTAGACTTAAAAGACAAAAGACTTCACAAAGACTGCAATCATTTCTCAAAGATTTCAATAATTTCACAAATATTACCGAATTATTCAACAACATTTCGCTAATCTTTGCACAGAGATTCCACAAAGATTTTAATAAGATTTCACTGATTTTCCGAGGATTTAAAAAATTTCACTGATTTCAAAGATTTCAAAAAGACTCCTATTATTTCACAAAAATTTTAGATTGATTTCAAAGATTGAACAAAGATTTCAATGATTTCACATATATTTAGAAGACTTCAGTTATTTCTCAAAGATTTCAGTCTATTTACAAACATCACCAAATATTTCAACAATATTTCTAATTTTTTCGCAGATTTTCAAAGAATTCACGCCGATTTCAGAAGATTACATGTTTGGTTAAAAATTAATTGTCTGTGGTTGAAAATTCCATTATTTCGTTGAAAATTCTTCTTTTTTGGTGAAAACAATTTTTTGTGGGAAATTCAACTACTTGTTAGAGAATGGAACTAAATTTGTTAAAATTTCACTTTATTAGTTTCAGATTCATCTCTTTGGTTGAAAATTCCATTTTTTTTGTGTGAAAATTCGTTTGTTTTTTTGTTTGAAAATTAATTTTTCCAACTAAAAGTTTAACTATTATATTATTGGTCGAAAATTGATAATTTTTATTTGAAAATTCGCCTATTTATTTGGTTCAAAATTTAATTTCTTATTAAAAATTCAACTCTTTTGTTTTCTGGATTTCAAATTCTATTATTTTGGTCGAAAATTCAACTACTTAATTGAAAATGAACTTCCTGGTGAAAAACTTATATTTTAGGTTCGAAAATTTAATTATTTTGTAAGAAGTTTACATTTATGGCTTCAAAATTGAATAATCTGGTTAAAATTTTTTCAAACTTGACTGGAAAATCGTTTTTGGTTTAAACTTCAAATCTTTTGTTGAAACTTCCCATTCTTAGTTTGAAAATTCATCTCTTTTGGTAGAAATTGTATATTTTTTGGTAAAAAATTAATCTGATTTGGTGGAGATTTTAACTATTTTGTTGAAAATTCATATTTTAGGTGGAAGCTTGAACTATTTGTTCAGATTATCTACAATTTCGACAAATTCAACTATTTCGTTTGACACACAACTTTTTAGTTGAAATTTATCTCTTTATCTTAAAAATTCAACTTTTTTGTAGAAAAGTTAATTATTTACTTAAAAGTTTAACTATTTGGTTAAAAAGTCATTTTTTGGTCAAAAACTCTATTTTTATTGAAAGCTCGCCGTTTTCGATAGAAAATTGATCCTTTTGGATTAAAAAGTTATTTTTTTTTGTAGACAATTTCTTAGCTGAAAATTTATCTTTCTTTGTTGAAAATTCAACTGCCTTGAAAAAATTCGTCTTGTGACTCTCTGGGTAAAAGTGTATCTATTTTAATATCTTATCTAAAAATAAGCATTTTTTAAATTAATTTTTTTCTGAAAAAAGATCTTCTTCTTTCACTCCGCTGGGATTCGAACAACATAACTTTTGATTCGAATCCCGGCGGAGTGAAAGATCATTTTTTCAGAAAAAAATTAATTGAAAAAATGACTTTTAGTTCATAACTTCATCTAGTCTGAAAAAGACTTTAGAAATTTTCTAATATTCTTTAATGATAATACAAATTCTGTCAAAAATAAGCTGTAGCTTTCAATTATAAACTGCGATTTTCAAGCTTTCAACATTAAACTAATATTAATAATACGATATTGAAAAAAATCTGCTTTATAAAAAGAAAAAAATATCCTTCTAAAAATATATTTCTCGGTGATTAAACGAAGGAAGGAGAATAATAGGAAGCAATAACTCCTACGATTGGAAATCGATGTATCGTTCTCAGTAGTAGTATTTTATTTTTCATCGGAGTCTATAAGTTGGACATTTTCGCCGTCTCGCACGATTCCTTTGGAAGTTGCCAAATCGGGTTTCAGTCAGAAAATCTAACCTATAGGGAGATGAATAGATCCTAGTTCAAATATCAAAATTAACAATAAGTATGATTTTTTATGGACGCCTTTTTCAACTTTTTTATATTATATAATATAAATAAAATAATCGATCGGGGGAATCGAAACGTAAACAGTCAGGGCCGGCTGAACTGTTTCTTATTGAAATACATAATATTGCGCAATGTACGCGAGTGAGTACCCGCGCACTGCTCCTTTTCGCTACGCTGCTGGTTCTAGTGAGGCCGAGACCGGGGGGACAGAAACCGAGAGTTTGGTGTACACTGTTAGAAATTTCTTGAAAATTCATGTAGACTTGGTTGAGAATCTAATTACTTTAAGTATAAAATTCGTTCACTTGTTGGTTGAATATTCAACTATTTGATTGCAAATTTAATTAGTTCTGGTTAAACATTTATTCAACTAGGGTAGTTGAATGAAAAAAAAATGAACTGTTTTGATGAAAATTCATATTTTCGGGTTGAAAATTGAAGTGTTTTTTTTTAGAAAATACGTCTTTTTGCTTTAAAATTCAACCATTTTAAATTTGAATTCAACTGTTTTTGATTTAAAATGAAAATGTTTTTTCACAACAATTATTTTAAAAGGTCATTTTTTTTTGTAAATTGAAGATTTTTGTTAAAAATTCGTCTATTCGGCTTAAAAATTCAACAATGTAGTTGAATTGGTTTTTTTTTCTGGACTGAAAAATCTTCCTTCGTTAAGAAATTGAAAAAAATTGAAAAATTCGTTTCAGTTGGTTGAAAATTCAACAATTTTGATACAAATTAACTTTTTTTGTGAAAATTCAACGTTTTTTTTTTAAATTCGTGTTTTTTCTTTTGCTGAAAATTAATCCTTTCAATGAAAAACGTAACTGTTTTATTTTTGGTGGAAAATTTATCCTCTTGGTTGAAAATTGAAATATTTAATTCGAAATTCATCTGTTTTGGTTAGAAAATTAATTTGCTTCAAATTAATTATTTTTTTGAGAATTTATCTTTTTTAGTAGAAAATTAATTTCCTCAGTTGAAGATTTATAATTTAAGTTGAAAATTCATCTCTTTGGTTGAAAATTGAAATACTGTGTTGAGAATCCATTTTTTTTTAATAAAAATTAATTTTGGTTACTGAAAATTTCACTATCTGGTTGAAAATTTAATTGTTTTGTTGAAAATTTAATTGTTTTGTTGAAAATTCATCTCTTTGGCTTAAGAATTCAATCATTTGGTAAAAAATTTATCTCTTTTGTAGAGAATTCGCTTTTTTTATTAAAAATTATTATTGCTTTATATTAAAATGTATGAATTCTATTTTTGGTTACTATTTGGTTACAAATTTAGATATCTATTTTGTTAACAATTCGTCTTTTTGATTTGAAAATTCATCTCTTTTGGTAGACATCAAAATTGTTTTGGTTAAAAATTCAACTCCTGGGTTAACAATGAATCTACTTTTATTGAAAATTCAACTACCTTGTTTAAAAATAATCCTTTTTCATTGAAAATACATCTATTTTGTGTACATTCTGGTTCAAAATTAATCTTTTTTGGTTGAAAATTAACTTTTTTTGATGAAAATTCATATTTTCTGAAATTACATTTAATTGAAAAATAAACGCTTTGGTTAAAAATTGAATTACTTAGTTCAAAATTCGTATTTTTTTCTTAAATTGAGACCTAAACTATTTTGTTTAAAAATTTATGTATTTTGATAAGTATTCGTCGTTTTTAGTAGTGGATTAGTTTTCTTATTTGAACATTTATAATTTAAGTTCAAAATTCATCAATTTGGTTGAAAATTCAACTGATTTTTCGAAAAGTCGCTTTTTTATTGAAAATCATATTTTTTCAATGAAAAATTCAGTTTTTCATTTTTTGTTCAAATTTGATCTTCTTAGTTCAAAAATTCAACCATTTGGTTAAAAATTCATTTATTTTCTTAAAAATTTGTCTTTTTAGTAGAAAATTATTTTCTTTGTTTAGAAATCTATTATGATTAATTTTCAGAAAAATATTTTTTCTTGGTTGAAGATTTAACTCTTGTTGAAAATTTTTCTTCCTGATTTGAAAATTCATCATTTTTGGAAAAAATTTAATCATCTTTGTTTAAAGATTCAACTATTCAATTGAAAATGACTCTGTTTTGCTCGAAGATTCAACTATTTTTTTAAAAAATTTTTTTTTTTAGTTCGACTAAAATCTTTTTAAATTAAAATACAAATCCTTCCTCAGCTAAAACATCAACTATTGTATTTTTTATTGATGATTTATCGTTTATGAATAAAAAGTCAACTACTTTGTTAAAAGTTGAATTAATATCTTATTTCACAAGTTACAGTAAGATCCCCCCCCCCCACAACCCAAATTGACTTACATTATTTTTGGATTAACCCTAAGTAAATTCACAAGACAAATTGAGTCAAAAAAAAACGTAATATAGGGGGGGGGGGGGTAAAAACTGAGAGACCCTAACTCACGGGGGGGGGGGGCAAAATTTCAGAAAAAAGTTTTACGCAATTTATACCAATTGAAAATGTGAATTTGCAAATTGCAAATTGCAAATTGCAGTTACTTAAGTCGTCTTTATAATTCTACAGTAAATAGTAATATACCTCGTATCTATCTATTCTACCCTTAAACCTCATTTCCGGAAATGCTCGCTCAGACTATATACTGAATTATTTCTCTTCCTATTCTCTTGCCGTTCAAGACAATTCCGTAGAGAAGATGATACAAACAACAAATATGGGATGTGGGGTTGCAGAGGAAAAGGGGTGAAAGGGGTGGTAGAAAGTCACATCTGTCGCAAATCCGCGGAAAGCGAATTTCTCTTCCAATGCTTCTTCATAAAATGGAATAATCTCTAATGCTTTGCGACAGTTTAAATTAAACTCTTGCTGAAGGCGTCATCAACATTTTTATCGATTTTTGTATTTATGAGTGCAGACAGCTGAGGGAAATAATTTTCCTTTTAGAGGCAGAGCAATCCTTAGAAATAATGGGTCGGCTTTACACCGACGAGCAGAAAGTTAGTTTCACGCGCGTAGAACGGGTTGGGGAGAGAGAAAAGATCGCCTCGGAAAGCGCGTGAAAGAAGGGTTGCCAACTTATAAGATTCAGATATTCCACCTGATCGAAACTGCCGGTAACTGTGCCTAATTACCTTTGATGATCAACGTTATCGACTGTTTCCATCAGCTGGAGTAGATGAATTTTATAAGTTGGCAACCCTTCTTGCACGCGCTCTTCGAGGCGAAAGTTTCTCTCTCACCAACAGTTCTACGCGCGTGAAACCAACCTTTTGCTCTCCGGTATAAAGCCGACCAATGGGTTGACTTCACACCGACTAGCGGAAGGTTAGTTTCACGCGCGTAGAACGGGTTGGGGAGAGAGAAAAGTTCGCCTCGGAAAGCGCGTGAAAGAAGGGTTGCCAACTTATAAAATTCAGATATTCCAGCTGATTAAAACTGCTGGTAACTGTGCATCATTACCTTTGATGATCAACGTTACCGACCGTTTCCATCAGCTGGAGTAGATGAATTTTATGAGTTGGCAACCCTTCTTGCACGCTCTCTTCGAGACGAAAGTTTCTCTCTCACCAACAGTTCTACGCGCGTGAAACCAACCTTTTTCTCTTCGGTGTAAAGCCAACCAATGGGTTGGCTTCACACCGACTAGCGAAAGGTTAGTTTCACGCGCGTAGAACGGGTTGGGGAGAGAGAAAAGTTCGCCTCGGAAAACGCGTGAAAGAAGGGTTGCCAACTTATAAAATTCAGATATTCCAGCTGATCAAAACTGCCGGTAACTGTGCATCATTACCTTTGATGATCAACGTTACCGACCGTTTCCATCAGCTGGAGTAGATGAATTTTATAAGTTGGCAACCCTATTTCACGCGCTCTCCGAGGCGAAAGTTTCTCTCTCACCAACAGTTCTACGCGCGTCAAACTAACCTTTCGCTCGACGGTATAAAGCCAACTAATTATGATTGATCTAATAAAGGTATTTCACAACTAAAGGGTGGTGCGGAAGAACCATATTAAGTAAGAAGAAAACATAAATTTAGAAAAGCAAAAAAACGTTCTCAACATTCAAATTTTTCGCTGGGAACGAACTTAGGTAATCCGCTGGACCACTCGGTTATTCGATTTGGTAATCCGGTGTTATTCAGTGTAATCCTGATTACCAATTTTGGTCTTTTTGACCTACACATCTCCCACTGTTAAATTTTTGCAATTTTCACAACAAAAAATTAATTTTTAACCAAGCAGTTGCATTAACAATAAAATAGTTGAAATTTTAACCAAATAATTAAATATTGTAGCCAATAAGACGATTTTTTCGAAGGCAATTAAATTCTCGACAAAAATGTTCATTTTCATCCAAGAAAGGTGACTTTTGCACCATAAAAGATTTATTTTCAATCCAAAAAGGACGAACTTTTAACAAAATCGTTACATTTTCGATCGAAAAATATCATTTTAACAAAATTGTTGAATCTTCAACAAAATTATTTTTTTTTCAACAAAAACTCAAACATTTGACAAAATAATTAAGTTTTCAAGCCAAAAAGACGAATTTTTTGAAGATATTAAATTTTTTCACATAAAGTTCATTTTCAACATAGGAAGTTGACTTTTCTACCATAAATAACGTATTGTGTATCCGAAAGGACAAATTTTTTACAAAACAGTTGCATTTTTGACCAAATAATGTGGCTTTGAGAAAATCCTTGAATTTTCAATGAAATAGTTAAATTTCTAACAAAATTGTTGACCATATAATCAAATACTTAAATTATAACTTGACCAAAATTGTTAAATTTCTAACAAAATAATTAAATTTCTAACTAAATAGTGAAATTTTCAGCAAAATTTTTGAATTTTGAATCCAAAACGACGAATTTTTAACGAAAGAATTGAATTTTTGACCTGAAGATATAATTTTAAAAAAATAGGTAAATTTTCAACAGAAGTACATTAATGTTCAACCAGGTAGTAGAATTTCCATTAAGAGGATTAATGTTTCACCAAAAAACACGAACTTTCAATAAAATACATCAATTTTTAACAAAATAGTTGAATTTTCAAGCAAGAAGATTAATTTTTCACCCAAGACAGAAAGTTCGAATAAAATACATTAATTTTTAACCAAATAGTTGACTTTTCAAGCGAGAAGATTAATTTTCTACCCATAGCATAAATTTTGAGTGAAATAAATGAATTTTTAATGAAATAGTTAAATTTTTAACCAAAATGGTGAATTTTCTAACAAAAACCTAAATTTTCTACCATCGAAATAAAAGTTCAACAAAATATATTAATTTTGAAATGAGAAAGACAAGTTTTTACCAAATCTAAAATAGTCAAATGTTCAGTTAAGAAAATTAAACTTTCACACAAAAAAAATATTGAAACAAAATATCTAAATTTTGAACCTTACCACTTTCAACTAAAATGCAGAATCTTCAACCAGAAATCTGAATTTTCAACACATTAGTTTAAATTTTAACTAAGTAACTGAATCTTCAACTAAAAAAAAATAAATTTGATATGAAAAACGTTATGGTTAAATTTTCTGTTAAGAAAACTAATTTTCAAAAAAAAAGAAGAATTTCAAACTAAAAAGATGAAATTTCAAATGTAAAATATAAATTTACAAAAACGAATCGAATAGTTCAATTTTCAGTTTGGAAAAATTGATTTTTAATAAAAAAGAATACTTTCCGAAAAAAAAAGTTCAATTTTCAACAAAGTACAATAGTTTTCAACCAAATGGTGGAATGTCCTTCGAGAAGATTATTTTTTTACGGTATAACCAAAACCCAGTAGTTGAATTTTCAACTAAAAAATATAAATTTAGAATAAAAAGCGAAATAGTTAAATTTTCAGTTGAAAACATTAATTTTTAACAAAAAAAAAAATAACTTTCAAGCAAGAATATTAATCTTCAAGCACAAAAGATAAATTTACAATTCAAAATGGACTAGATCAATTTTCAGTTTGAAAACTTAATTTTTGATCGAAAAGGATACTTTTTGAAAACATTCTTGAACTTTTGACAAAACACCTTGACTTTTAACCGAATAGTGAAATTTTTTTCAAAAAGAATAATTTTCTAGCGAAAGCAGAAACTTTTAGTGAAATACATTAATTTTTAACCAAATATTTGACTTTTGAAGCAAGAAGAAAAATTTTTCATCCATAATAAAAACTTGTAGTGAAATATATTAATTTTTAATGGAAGAGTTCAATTTTTTACCAAAAATGTGAATTTTCTAAAAAAAAATCTTCACTTTCTACCATCGAAATGAAAGTTCAACACTTGTATTTCTTAGTTGAAAATTCATATATTCTGTTAAAATTTCGTTCTGATGGTAGAAAATGAAGATTTTTGATAGAAAATTCACCTTTTTGGTTAAAAATTCAACTACTTCCTTAAAAATGCATGTATTTCAGTAAAAGTTTGTGTATCGGGCAGAAAAATTATTTTCTTGCTTGAAAATTTAACTATTTGGTTGAAAATCAATATATTCTATTAAGAATTCGTGTTTTTGGTAGAAAATTAATCTTCTTCATTGAAAATTTAACTATTTGGTTGGAAATTCATGTACTTTATTAAAAATTCGTGTTTTTCGGTGAAAAAATTAATCCTCTTGATATAAATTCCACTATTTGACTCAAAATTAATGTACTTTTCTTGAAAATTCAACTATTTTGTTACATTTATATGTTTCGGTGAATAATTTAACTCTTTTTTGGTCGTGAATAAAACTATTTTGTTGCAAATTTAACTATTGTGTTAAAATTATATCTTAAGGTCGAAAATTTCAATTCTCTTCTTAGAAAGTTGTCGTTTTCGATTGAAAATTTAAACATTTCGCTGAAAGTTCCACTATTTGGTTATAAATTTGATTATTTAGTTGAAGATTTAACAATTTCGGTAAAGGTATACCTTTTGTTGAAAAATTCAACCTATTTGCTAAAAATTCTTCGTTCTGGATTGAAAGTGAATCTTTTGTTATAGAAAAGTCATAATTCTTCGCCGAAACCTTCACTATTTGATTGAAAATTCAACTCTCTTCGAAAATATTATTTTTTTTGTATTGCAAATTTTATTATTCGTTTAAAAGTTCAACAATTTTTTTAGAAATTTAATTATTTCATTAAAATTTAACGGTTTTCTTAAAGCCACATTATTTGGTCGAAAACTTAACAGTTTTGTAAAAAATTTGTCCTTTTGGATAGACAATACATTTTTTATGGTAAAACAGTCAACATTCTGTGTTGTAAATGAACTTTTCTGTTAAAAATTTTAATGTCTTAAAAAAATTCGTCTTTTTGGCTTGAAAATTGAATTATTTGGTTTAAAGTTTAACTTTCTTTTAGAAAGTTATTTATTTTGTTGAAAAATCAACAATTTTGTTACAATTATATTTTTAGGTGAAAAATTCAACTCTTTTGTTAAAAATTCGTCCTTTTTGCATTGAAAATAAATCTTTTATGGTAGAAAAGCCATCTTTCTTGGTTGAGGACGAACTTTTTTGTGGAGAATTTATTTGTCTTCGAAAAAAATCGTCTTTTTGGTTTAAAGATTTAATTATTTGTTTGAAAGTTCAACAATTTTTTCAGAAATTTAATTATTTTATTGAAAATTTAACGATTTTATAAAAGCCACATTATTTGGTCAAAAATTCAAATATTTTGTAAAAAATTTGTCCCTTTGGATGGACAATAAATTTTTTGTGGTAAAAAAGTCCATTTTCTGTCTTGAAAATTAACTTTTTTGTTAAAAATGTTTATGTCTCCAAAAAAACCTTTTTGTTGGCTTGAAAATCTAATTATTTGGCCTAAAGTTTGAGTTTCTGTTAGAAAATTAATTATTTTGTCGAAAATTTGAGAATTTTGTTAGAATTATATTTTTAGGTGAAAAATGTAACTCTTTTGCTAAAAATTCGTCCTTTTTGGATAGAAAATAAATATTTTATGGTAGAAAAGTCATCTTTATTGGTAGAGGATGAACATTTTTGTTGAGAATTTAATTGTATTTTGAAAAAATCGTCTTTTTGGCTTAGGTAATTAATTATTTGGTTAAAAGTTCAACTAGTTTGTTAAAAAATGAATTATTTTGTTAAAAATGCACCTATTTTGATCGAGTAATATCTCTCGGTCAAACTTGAACTTCTTTTAAAAAAATTCGTTCTTTTGATTGAAAATAAATCCTTTATGATAGAAGAGCCATTTTTCGTATTTGAAAATGAAATTTTTTGTTGAAAATTTAATTGTCTCTAAAAAAATTCGTAATCCTCTTGGCTTAATTATTTAATTATTCAGTTAAAAGTATTACAATTTATTTTTATTTATTATTATTATATTTAGTTAAAAGTATATATAATATGTATTCAATAATTTTATTTAAAGAATTTATTTTTCTATTATTCACCTATTTTGTTAAAAAAATTACACTATTTGCGTTAGTTTGTGAGTGTTGTGGGGGAAGGGGGGGGAGGTAAAAACTACGGTCATCAACGATGGGGGCTGTGTGGGTCAAAAAGAGACAAAAATTGGTAACGTAGTTTATGGATAGCCCCATAGAAATTTTTCAATTAATTTGATGTTTAACGAAACTAAATAATGTTGATTAATAAATGTTTATAAATTATGTATCAAATCAGTAAACATATGTTACTCGGAGTTTCAAATATAAATACACTCTTTTCATGAGTTGAAAATGAATATAAAAAATGAACTTTTTGATAATAATACATCTTGTAGATAAAGCAACTTTCCTCTCGAGATGGTGTGCGGCTCAAGAGTTGTACAAGAGAAATATTTATGTGCTCGTTGCCACACAAGAGTTGGATAAAAAGTTCAAGTTGCAGGTAAGTTACAAAGTTCCGACGAGGAGAGCTCTGGCTATGGGAAAGCAAAAAGGGGCGACATTCACAAGCAGATGAAGAAAATCTCTATACATCTTTGGATGACTGCGTGAGGGGCGAGGAAGGAGTGAACAATGAAATGCAGTATAACGAACCCCGTTCACTTCCGACGCCCTCGTTTCTCAATAAAAATCACACCTTTTTGTGAAAATTGAACTATTTTCAAGTCACATTTTTTTGTTGAAAGTTCAACTATTTTGTTAAAAATGTGTCCTTTTGTATTGACAATAAAATTGCAGGTAAGTTAAAAAATTCCGACGAGAAGGGCTCTGGGTTTGGGAAAACAAAAAGGGGCGACAGTCCCAAAAGCAGGTCATAACGATGAAGCTTACTAAGAGAGTATTAGCCCGGAAAGCGCGCAATAGCGAGCACACGAAGTGTGAATACCTAGAGGAACCGAGCTTAAAGTGTAAGGCAAATGTGCCCAAGCGCGTAGCGCGAGGCGATTACATTATCGAGCGCAAAGCGCGAGATACAACAGGTGCGCGCCTTTCGACTCATCGACATTACAATTCGCGGACTGATTGCCTTGATGTTATGTTTATTATGTATCCCTAAGTCCATGATATCCTTAACCCAACAAACAAAAAAACCAGCCGTGAATTGACAAATAAAAAATCTTCGGATTCTGTCATGTCAGTTGCGCCAGTACAAAAATCTACTTTCCTTCAAATGCTGAAAGAGGCTGCTGACATGAGAGAAAAATACGAAAAACAGGGTGTTAGATATAGCGAAGCATTCAAACTGATTGCTGCTTACATTTGCATTGTAGGAAGTCGTATATTCTGTATGATGCACTTTGTGCTAACTTACGTTTATCACCCGCTAGTACTATTAGTCGTTGTATTCATTCTCATTCTGGCTGTTTAATTGAAGATCTTTTACGCATCAATGAATTAAAAATATTTCTAGAAGCTAGAAATTTATCGTTCAGCGTTTGGCTAAGTGAAGATGCGACGCGGATTTCTAATAGAATTCAGTACGATCTGCATACCAACCAATTGGTGGGATTTGCTTTACCCTATAATGAATATGGAATGCCAATCACATTTTCCTTTTTAGCTACATCGGCAGAAGTAATAAAAACTCTATATTCAAAAATAACACAATTTCATTGTCTTTATACACGATCATGGCTCAACCTCTACAAAACAATGCCCCCTGTTTCTGTATTTGTCTGTATGGAACTGACAAAAAATTTATTGCTGAAGACGTGACAAAACGTTGGGATTATTCCGCCAAAATGTTGAAAAGTCATGGTTTAACAGCAGTTGGAATGTCTTCAGAAGGTGACCCCAGATTGATGAAATATATGCGCATCAAGTCTAAAATTGGAATTAAAAAATCAAACTTTATTATCAGTAGAGCGCATTTTCAAATTCTGGAATTTCAGACAACAGTTTTTCCAGGGATTATTTACACTCAAGACACAGTTCACACCTTTAATAAATTGTTTTCGCGATTGAAAAAAGCCTTCCGTAATACTGCCTGTGGGTAAATTTGTTATCTCGTCTGGGCATATACAAGTTTTGTTGGAATCAGTTTCGAAAGATAAACATCTGCTATGTCAAACAGATTAGTCATTCAAAGATAAAATGAATTTTCGTCCGACCGTTAAAGTCTGTTTCCTCTGTGGCGAGCTTGGCTTGAAAAATCCCCGAATATTCAATGACAGACAACTTCATAACCACTAATGCATACATGTGTATAGAGTTGAATGCTCATGGTTTACTCAATGCAGTTTTTCAGTGCATTTAAACAGGGTCGTCAGAACTGTTCCTTCCTTAGCAATTCGGAAGTCAGCAGTGTGAGAGTTTTTATCACAATAGACGCTCAACAACAACAACAACAACATACAATACAGTAGTAAATTGTAGTGTACTCGAAGCTATCCATAGAATCCATTGAATTCAATTCCAGGCTGATAGTTCAGTGCATGATTTCAAAGATGAGAAACAAAAATTTTTTTTCCGCTAACAAGGCATCACAATTCTTTGTATGAAATCCTTGATACAGATTTTTTGGGTACAATATCTATTTCCAAAGAAAACTGCCCCATACCTTTTTTATCAGAAATCAAAGAAATCCTTTGCCTTGCTAAAACAGATACTTTTTCCATGAGGAAAGAACTAGGAGTAGACATCGGCCTCCAAAAAGCAAGCGATATCCAAGTTCAAAATATAGCTCCCGTGAATCTGCACGACGTTGACGATAAAAAATATTTAGACTACGTTGACAATGATATTTCAGAAAACGGTAATGAACAAATCATAGTCGATGAAGAATGTGATTTTTATATTTTACCAGAATTTAACAAATCTTTCAATTGTGACTGTTTCGTTAGAATTTCCGGAAAATGGATACGATTTAACAACTGAACTCTAACCAAATAGCCCACTTACAGTTGTCAAAGATTCCAATGGTGAAGAGCATGTTGTAAAAAAGAGTTCCATTTGTTGGCTGCTCCATAAGAACGCATGTAAACTCAGCAGCGATCGCTTGCAAAGAGTACGAGATTCCGAATACCAAAAATATTCCCGATCCACTTATATTCGGAATAACAGCACCTCAATAAAATGTAACAAGATAAACGTTGGTGACTGGTGCTTTTTTGAAACCGTGGATGGTGATAAGTGCTTAGTAGGTATGGTTTTGAGGTTAGCCCACTATAACGGTGAAACTTGGAGATCTATTGAATATACAGAAAATTTCGCGAATGTGAGTAGCAATAAAAAAACCTGTTGCAGTATTATGCCAGTGGTATAATGTTGATGATTACGCCAACCTGGTGCTTGCTGAATTAGCTGTGCACGGTTATGTTGATATAAAAAAATATAAATTATCACTACCATCCCCATCGCCTACTAAAGTATGGTCTGTCCTCCAATCTGTTGTTTTCGATGTAATCAGTGATGAGTTGTGAAAAATGTAGTACGCTCGTTACATTAATTGTAAAAAGATGAGTGACATTTATTGATAAATTTTGTGACTGCTAATTTTGATAAGAAAATGAGACAATGACTCTTGTACTATTGATTTAGGCAACTTGACTAGCGTGCTTTAACAGGATTTTGTATTATACGAGCTGAAGATAAATTTTAATCAAAGAATATGCCAAAGAATATGCGATGTGTCACGTGGAATGTGTGATGATAACAATTACCGCGAGTACAAGAAGTGTTTCTTTAAGTTCTATTCACCTTTACATTGATTAGCTTGTTGATTAATAAGCGAGTGAGAAGCTCGTCGTATTGAACAACGCAGGTTTTGACGCAGGTGCTAATTGTCAGTAGTTTCACATTTTTCAATAAGTATATAGGGTGTAGAGTAATAATTGAAGGTCGAAGCGCACCTTCAATTATTACGTTCAAATTATCGAAATATCGTTTACTTCAAGGATTAAATTGATAAGATTTGTTAAGATCTCACATTGTTATATGCAGTCAAATTTTTTGGGGAAATTTTCTATGAGATTCAGGAACGGCTTTACGACAAAAAAATTAGTGTCCTCTTCCCAAAAAATATGAGAATTGTCCCGAATTGTCATCAAAATTACAACAATTTTCCACCAAAATAAGGTAAAAATCTGGTACAAACCATCATGTATTTTAGAAAAAAGACACACATTACACCATTTGTCCCCGTTTTCGAATCTTCGGATTATTTTTCATGGACAATTTTTAAGAAGTAGCATTAAGTTTCTCGTCATGTGTTCAAATATGTTTACAGTCGTTTTTGTGAGAGAAAGTTTAACGAAGCAATAAAGTACGTTGCTGAGTAGTATTCTGTATTTTTCTATAGATGATTTCAGAGTTTTTTCATTGTCAAATTGATTTATTTTGTCATCTTTCTCGATTAAAGGGACGGACTACATCTGGGAGTCTTTTTTCAATAAATCTTTCGATCCCTTATCCAATAAAAATATACATACTATATTGAACAATATTAGTTATTTGGTATCGGTGCGAGCTAGCGCGAGTCAGAGCATGTCACATGACTTTTAGGAGTTACTCGGAATTACTACTCGAAAGCGCAAGCGACCGCAAGTCGCTAGAGTTCAGCCAAGTGGCATGGAGTATTTGATCACTCGAGTCTCAACTCGAAAGTGAACAGCCCTTTGGATTTTCTCATAAACGCCACTTTTTTTTGCTTAAATTTTTCTGCTGAATTTGTACTGAGATGCTAAAGAAATTTTGTGAGTTTCATGTAAACAAAACTATATTTGTAGCTACGAGAATTTTTTCCAAAAATTGAATTTTTCTCGCGAACAATGCAAGATGTCATAAAAAGGTAATATGTTTTTTGTAAAACTTTTTAAAATGAGTAAACTTTTTGTTAGCATTCTAACGAATTTGTCGTTGTTTATAAGAAAAATGCAAAAAATCAATTTTTCTAAAGAAAAATTGTCTTGACCAGTAAAATAATTAGGTATATATATATATATATATATGGGAAAACATTGGAATAACTAGAAAATGAGGTTTTCCATAAAATGAACATTTCATGTTTTTAAAATTCAGCCGGGAAGATAATTTCTAATATAATAGGAAAACACACTTTCTTTATTGTATACACAATTTTTCAAAAATTGTGCTTATTATACGTAGAATGCAAGATACCATAAAAGAGTAAGAGATATTTCTGGTAGAACTTTTTAAAATTAGCAATGTTTTTCCATACCATTTTGACGAATCTGTCGTTCTTTGTACCAAATTATAAAATGCATTGTTCTGAAATTTTTATTTGTGTTGAATCAAATTTTTTTACATTTTATTCATTCAATAGCGTAACTAAATGCAGTAGATAATTAACTCGCAAGTTTGTTCGTGAATTCCTCTTTTGCTGTATCAACTTTGATGCTCATTTATCTCTTCACTTCCTCGTTGAGGAAGCAATTATGTAATGATTAAATAACTTTATTTTAATTATGAATATAAATATTATGAATATTTTTTCAAAAATAAATGATGAAAATTGAAAAAGCTATGGTTAAAAAACTAGTTTTTTTAAATTAGAAAAGTATGAAAACAATGTTCAGCCTAATATTTTGAAAAATCTTTGTGTCTGTTTGAAAATATTCAAGAATAGAATAAGTCTACCTTTCATCACTTTATCTATTACACACAATGCCAAGGTATTGCGACGATAAGAATAGCGTGACACACACGCACGTCCAGACACTTCTTTAAAACAATCGTACTAGATATGAAGACATGAGATGAACAACTGAATGCTGATCAATTTTTCCAAATTTTGTTTTGGAGGGTTGCAATCAATTTAGAACACTATTTATCTAGAAATATTAGGAATGAATAAAAATAATTTCTCCTTTTACTGAACAAAGTGATATTTAAAATTTTGAAAATTACGATAACTAGACCATTTAGTTTTCCCTCTTCCAAAAATATGTTTTTTTCATATATTCTCACCTTCCTGAAACATTTTATATAATGACTACATACTTCTATAATTTTGGCCGAATTTTTTATTCAGTAGTCCAGAAATTAATTTAGTGTTGTACTTTCTCCAGTCCACATTCTCATAACCTTATAAAATCTTATATTCAAGTAGGCACATTTGTGGATATTTGGGCAAAACAAAGATTTTATATGTGACCGGCTCCAAAGAAAGGGGTTTATTGCGTAAAAATATCAACTTCAGCAATTTGACATTCAACTTATTTCCCGAAAATTTGATTTTTAGGCACTAGACCCTTTTCGTCGAAGCTGGTTATATATAATAATTGCTTATATTAAACAGAGCTATTGATGCGTCTATAATTTCAAGCTGTGTTTAGTCATCCCGAATTTTCAGGACGGCTAGACCAGCCAAGTTTATGAAAAATATTTAAGTTCATGGAAAATATTTTATTACTCATCCTTAATTTCGAGAAGATGAGACACTTCGATAATTTTTACAGAATTTTATATATTTCAAAGCTTATCATAGAAAACTTTTTTGATATGAGAATAACAACTAAATAAGGACCAATTATTCGAAATGCTGTTTTAAGCGATTTCAAGTAATTTAGGACAGTATTTAATGGTACATCTCAGAAATATGTACAACAAATTCTTCTTGCACTCGGAAAAATGAAATTTAAAATTATGAGAATGACAACTGGATAAGAACCATTTGGTTTTCAGCTCTCAACCACAGAAAAATTGGTAAAAAAAGGTTTTCACCTCCCTAAAACAGTCCTTATCCAGTGATGATTTCCACACTGACTCAGAGAAATTTCCTCTTGTGTCAGAAGGAAGCTTCTTGACAGAAATGGAATTTCCTCCTAACTTTAAGATTCTCCATAACTTTGAGGCTAAAACGAATTTCACTTGTCTCAAAAAGAATATTTTTTCAGCACACGTTATAATTTTTCGAAATTCTGTTTTTAGCGATTTCAAGTAATTTAAGACACTATTAATAACTAATTTCTCCGTTCAATCGTCAGACGAATGAAGTTTAAGGGAGGAAATGCAAGAAAATCAAATTTTTTAGAGCTGGTCAAGAACCGAAATTTAAAGAACGGAAGCAAGGTCCATGGCTGATTAATATATCTGTTCAATATCGCGAGTTTAATCAGGCCTAAGGCGCGCACCTGTTGGATCTCGCGTTTAATGTCGATAATATATTTATCTCGCGCTTCGCTCTTTCTAATGTATTTACCTTGCGCAAACCGCTCGGTCATTGTACCTCCCTCCACATTTTTGCATAGGACTTTTGAAATTAAAGGTCACACCATCGACAACTGAAATTTAGTGATTGTAAATTCTCTTTTTTAAAGCTCTTCCGCCTTTAACGAACACATTCTAATCACGTGTCTCGTGAGAAAAAAAGTTAAAAGCAAATTTTAAGATCTAATTTAAAAAGGTGTCGTTTTTGACAGCATTTTTCACGAATAAAACGAAAATTATTTTATGTTAATTTTGAATTTTCGATTTTTCCAACAAAAATTAACAAAGTGGTTATGACAATCTTGTAGGGTGTTCAAAAACAGCGTTTTTCTTCTCTTAAGTTTTTTTATATCGTACATTGTTTGGCTTGGAATTTTAATTTTTTTTATTTTAATTTTTCAAATGCTATGACTGGTAATTTGTTTAATCGAAAAAAGTTATACGGATAAATTGTTATTTTTTTTTGTAGTACTACGGATAGCCGTATATGTAATTTTTTACTCTTAGAAAAACGGTCTTAAAAATTTTGAAAATGCTTTAACTTTCTGAATTTTCATCGAAAATGGCTGACTAACGAACTTGACGTATATTCTAGGATACTAAAACAGTGCACCAAAGGCCAATCCAATCTGTCAATTCTTTCGAAAGTTATCGTGCTAAGAGACTAAAAATCTAAACATATACACACTCACGCACACACACAGGTAGACGACACATTCGTGAAAACCTGTTTTTCGGGTTCAGAAGGTCTCAAAACGTGGACATTCACCAAAAACGAGGGAAGGGGGGGGTTACATTTTACACAAATCTAATACCTTCTCCGATAAGAATGTAAAAAAGTCAACTTATGTACACTGAATTGCACAAAATGCTTTGAAAAGAGAAAATTATGTTTCCAAAAATCAATGTAATGGGCTCATTAGAGAAAAATATATAACAAAGGAAAAAAGAGGGGAAAAAAGGAACGAGTCAACTTAACCAACCGCATATTGCGTCAAAAAAAAAGTGGCCAATAGTGCGTTTGCCGCAATATGCGTCATGTAAAATAAATAGATTTATACTATTTCGATTATCATGAAACTTGGTACACAAAGGTTTTTTGGGTCTCTGAATCCGAATATGGTATCAGAATTTCAAAATTCAAAATGGCGGATTCCATATGGCGGATCGAAATTAGGCAACGTTGGCGGATTTTCATGAAACTTGGTGTGTTAAAGTTTTTTGGGTTTCTGAATTCGAATATGGTATCGAAATTCCAAAATTCAAAATGGCAGATCCAATATGACGACCAAAAGTTTTAAAAAATCGAATGATTTGGTGGATTCGGATAAAAATTGGTACTGTAGAGATCTTTATATCTCTCAATATGAATATGGAGTCAAATTTAAAAAACTAAGAATTAATAATCCGATATTGGCGAACCAAAATTTAGAAACATCCAATGAATTGGCGGCTTTCGACGGGAGTCGGTACTAAGTGTTTTTTTTCGGTTCACTTAAAACAAATCTGATATTCATAATCAAAAATCCATTAGCCATTTTCATAGGGAACTAACAACATCAAGTGAACCACCTAGTACCACTTTTCATCATCGCCATATTGAATCAGTCTTTTAGAAATTTTAAATTTAGACCTCGAATTCGTATTCAACGACCCAAATAAACTTCTAGTACCAATTATCATCCGAATCCGCCAACTTATAGGATTTGAAAAAAATGTTTGGTCGCCATATTAGATCAGCTATTTCGAAAATTCAAATTTGTACCTTGAACTCGTATTCAGCAGCCCAAATAACCCACTGGTACCAATTTTCATAAAAATCCGCAAATTCATGGGATTTGTCAAAATTGTTGGTCGCCATACTGTATGAGCAATTTTGGAAATTGGAATTTTGACCATGAATTCATATGCAGCGACCCAAATAACCTTCTAATACCAATTTTCATTCAAATCCGTCAACTCATTGGATTTTTCGAAAATTTTGGTCGCCATATTGGACCAGCCATTTTGAAATTTCGAACTTGAATTCGTATTCACTGGCACAAATAAACCCTTATCAACAATTTTCAATGAAATCCATCCAGTAGAACGTTTCAGACTTCACGATTTATATATTTATTTAACGTAGAATTTTTACAAATTTTGAAGAATCTAAAGGAATTCCAGAGAACTTCGATGGATTTCAAGCGATTTCATCGGATTTTATAACAATGTCACCACATTTTGAATACTTCTAAACATTATTTATTAATTTTATACATTTTTCATCATTCATTATTATCCATTTCATCATAAATTTTATAATTTGATGTTGTTAGGGATTTCAAAAGATTTCATCAAATTTCGAGGGACTTCCCGGGTAAAAATATTTGGTCTTGGTTTTGGCTTGAGTGTCTTCGATATGTCTCGAATATGTCTCTAGAACCGTGATGTCTGGCTCCGTCTCACCAGCTAGACATTGGAGATATACGGACTTCTCTCGCATTTATGGTTATAGATCAATGATAAAATGAAAAAAATAAAATAAATATACCGAATTGCTTTTAGAGAAAATTATATTAACAATTTTTGGCTTTAACATCTGCCAGGATCAAGATTGCAAGAGTTTTGGTTTGTAAATGTTACTGCCCATTATACTGCGACCTCTATAAACTATGGACCCCACCGGCAGGGCCTGCCATTTCCAGGAATCAGGTAGCTAGGCTAGGACCAAGCAATTGACATCTGCTGAGGATTAAAATTTTACAACCTATAAAACTTGTAACTTTTTAATAAATAATTTTTAAATAAGAAATTCGGAACCTGTCGGTCTCAACAACTGCAGGCACATAAAAGAATAATAATTATTGCAGGCAAATAAACTTATTACTATATACTAAATGAATACCATGAATATGAATAATATAAGCATTTTATAAAGTTTAAAGTGAATTAGTGATGAACCTCAGAGACCCTTAAGACATAAAAAATAGTCTGGCTTCTTCTCACGAGCTAGACATACAGAATAACTTGAAATTGTCTTGGATTGGTCTTTACCCAAGGCAAAATAAAGACCAGATATTTTTACGCTGATCGACTCTCTGCTAAAATATTTTTACACATATTTTTAGTAAGTATATATAGGTTCTTTGATGGTCCGCATTAGATAAGTAAGATTGTTTAGCAGGTGGCGCACCGCTGCCAGTTATTATTAATTGAAAAAGCATAATCACTTAATTCGAATCGCTATGATCTCTCAATGAAGATAGTATAACATGTACAGTACAGACCAAGAGTCTAAATTTAGACATGAATAGATGGCCTGCTGCACAGTTATGCCTACGCCTAACAACGTGCACATTTGTACCTGTGGCCATCGACGTGCACAGATGGGCTCGTGCACAGTTGCTCCGTGCACAGTTGTATCCTTCACTGTTGGGTTTTTCCAAAGTCATAGATACATTGAGTTCTTGCTAAAATGTGTTTATACATTTTTTTCAGTTAGTTTGTATATAGGTTCTTCTTAGGTCCGAATTGGATACGTGAGGATGTTTAGCAGGTCCCTCACCGCTAGCATTTATTATTAGTTGAAAACACCATAATCATCAAATTCGAATCGCTATGATCTTCATTCAAGGTTGTATGACATGTATTAAACTTGTAGAGTATTAATACGGACTCTCTGTACGTCATCATATTGACGGTTTTTCTAACAGCGATCTTTTGATTTTTTCCGGATACGTGGTATTATAATTACGCTTGAAATTAGAGACTTGGAGCCGTTCGCGGAGTATAATTTTAAGAATGGCGTGTTAGGTCTTTCCAAAACCATAGGCAGATTGACTTTCTACTTAAATGTTTTTACACATAGTTTTCAGTAAGTATATATAGGTCCTTAGGGGGTCCGCATTAGATACGTAAAGGTTTTTAGCAGGTTGCTCTTCGCTGGAAGTTATTATCATTAAGAAACATCGTAATCACTTAATTCAAATTGCTATGATCTTCAATGAAGATTTTGTGACATATATGTAACTTGAAGAATATCAATACGGATTCCCTGTACGTGAATACATGTAACCTGCACATGAACCCACGTCTCAATTCACTCTGTAAAGGAAGCTGTATAGGATGAGTCAAAGCTTAGCTTGCGTATAGGTTCCTTTGCAGGATCATGTACAGTTTCCTTCGTCAAGTCCTGAACAGGAATCATCAAGATTACCCGTACAGGTTCGCGTGCAGAAACACGCGTAGAATCCTCCGAGGTTCCTGTACAGGAATTTTCTGCTGGGCGGTGTAAACTTCCCCATTAATTACTTTTAAAAAACTGTTGGGTAAATTTACCTTATTCTTTAGACGTTAAATACATTAACACACGCGCATTATATCGATTTAGGTAGGTCTAATAATTTTTGCGTTTTATTACCTGGAGTTGTTTTCTAAACCATCTTAACAAAAAAAAAACGAAAGTCAAAAATTTGTTGAAAACGAAATTGAGTTGTTTTCGAAACTATTGATGGTAGAAAAAGTTTTCGATACAAAACAGTTCTCGTTTTTCAAGACCTTGTGGCCTGATAGAAAAGTGCAGTATGAAAAATCAACAAATTTTGAAAAAAACTATGAGAAAATTTGTTATTCATCGTAAAAATTAGTGTCATTCTTAAACTATTGACTACATGAAAAAATATTTCACAAATTAAATTTGTAATTTATTAAGATCTACATTTTTGCAAACAATATTTTTCCCTGAAATGCCAACCTTTTAAGATATATTAAATTTTTTCGACCAAAATCATAAAAAATCTTCATTATTTTCATTTTCGCTCAATTTTATCAAAAAATAACGATTTCACGCAAAAACTTGTTTCACAAAAAAGTTGTGTTTTCATGAAATATACCATTTGTTTGTTAAGGGTTTTCAAATAAAATCAATATTTTTCTAAATAGATCAAGAAAGCCGTGAAAATAGAGGTCGTTCAAAAAATTCTGTGTCCCTCAGAAATTAAAATGCACAGAAAAACCTCTTAATATTTTTTTGCACAAGGTTTAATGTATGCATTTACATATAATATTCACATATAAAGTTTGTACTATAGCCATGAGGTCATTATGGAAATGGTAAATATGATGAAAGTAGCTTTTTAGCAATCTAAATATTGATTTCAGAGAAAAACAAAAGCTCCACTAAAATTATTTCCATGAAATTTATATTTAGTATAATATACTTTATAAATTTATATAAAAGCTACATCCCGAACTTGACAATTAGACTTTGGAAGTTTCTTAAGTTTGGTGAAATTTAGTGAATTTATAGAAAAATTTCAGGATGGCCGATTTTTTTATTTTTTGGCATACGTGTTACGCATTTGACTTTGACCTATCATTAACATAAGTTGGGTAATCCCACATACCTATATCAGACTATAAGTAAGGCCCGACTCATATCTCTAGTTAGTTCTAATCTTGCTCTTCGATTGTAAACCTGTACGTAATTATACAAAAGAATTAATGAAGAAACACCTGATTGCCTAAAAACAATTCGGTTCCTTTTTAAAAACCAAAGTTAACGTTTTTACGCATAATAATTTGTTCTAAATTTTATTTTTCCGAATCACCGTTTGTCATAATTTTTAGTTTACCGAATTATATTTTGACATAATTTGCATAATGCCGAATTACTATTGACTTTTCCCCCCGAAAAAGCACATAACCTAAAATTCATTATACAAAGTGGCATCTGCCATAATCCTTATGTCATCAGAACTGCATGTAAAAATCTTTCTTAAATGGCATCCAGCATTCTGATTGGCTAAATACAAAAATTATGTCAAATCATAACTCAATAGAATAAAAATTGCGTCAAATGATAATTCGGAAGAATAAAAATGAGATAATTGAGCAATTTTAATCATTAAAAATCATAGTAAATTGGTATTTAGTTCAATGATTGTAGATAAAATAAATATTAGGGAACGTATAAGATAGACAATATTCATTCGCCTCTCTCAGCAAGCATATTAATATTAGAGGTCCAAGCATTCATCTTGAGGCAAGAAATGTTTATTATTCTTTTACATTAACTATGAATAATCCTAATGAAAAAATGTTCACTACAACAAATCCATTCTTAAAATACTGGAAATTAGTATAAAGCTTCATGGGTCAATCAATTTCCTAAATGTCGGAAATGGAGCGACTTTTTCATTTGTATGACACCTTTGCATTGGGTGAGTGAGGAAGTTTCTGGTTAAAATGGTTTACCAAAATCTTCAGAATTCAATATTCAAAGAGAAAAAAATTCAAAGGGGAGTAGATTTAAAAAGATTGATTTTATTCTTTACTCAATTACATATTTTTTCTTTATATATAAATATTTTGATTTTGGAAAAATATTTCAACCATAAATGTCACTCACCCAAAAATGAAGTTTCATCAAGTTGCATTAAAAACACTAGACCCCCCCCCCCAACTCTAAAATTTAGGAAACTCATAGACCCTCCTACACGAGGAAGCAAAATGAATATTTGAAATCCCATCACTATTATATAATAAATAAATGTCCCAAAGTAATTGTTGAATACCCTTTCTCCTTTAGGATATGTGAGGTACTCCAAAACAGGGTTCTATAAAACATAAAAACCGTTGTATGATTTAGAGGAAATTAGCTGTGATGAAAATAAAAAAATGCGCGAATACGTTAATGTAAATATTTGAGAAAATAACAATTTAAAATCGAAAGTTTTTCTTGAAAATATATACTTACAGAAGTAGGCTCATCTACCCTCCTCTTGGTATTTCGAGTTTCAGGGCCAGGTACGGGCAGTAAGTGAAGACTGTAAAAGCTCTGGAAATTCTCGAGTTTTCGCACATGGAAGCTTCTCCTCGTCTAAAATATCAACAATCACCTGCAACAACAACAAATTCATTTTAACAAAAAATGAACGTAGAGTACACCATTGCAATGAATATTTCTTCTTATACATACCTCTCTATCCTTCTTAAAATCCTCAAGTTTACTCAAAAATTCTAACCTATCCCCTATTGGAGGAATTGAAACGCCCAGTGCCTAAAAATTTAATAAATAAAGAGTGTGCACGTCAATCTTATTATCTGTAAATAAGATGAATAATATATAATTATATTAGGAAGAATTAAATTTAGAAACCGAAGTTTTACACTATCCAACTCACGTCCACACTAAGGGACGCTTGTATATTCCTGAATGTTTCTATTTTTGTTCTAATTATAAGCACTTAGAAATATACAAACGTCCCAGATAACAAAATGCCTGCACAGTGCGAGCATTATGGGTCGCACGCTAGCGGATAAGGCCGCATTACGTGAGTTCATATCACCACGCAGATGTGTCTTCCATATGGTCGCATATGTCTCGCACGGCGTGCGAGTCACACGTGTGCGGGAAAAATGCGAGCACGTAGTGCGAGTGGAATGATTTTTACATTACGTGGCATCAAATAAAAAATTCACTCAAAAAGTTAGGGCACTTGCTCGAAACTTAAGGAAAGCAAATCACACGCTGAACAAGTGTAAACTGTTGATCATCAAGCAGCACTAGACGTAAAAAATAAGATTTCATTCAACAGCGAAACAGCGCCTTGAACGGCGAGTAAAGTGAATTCAGGAAAATTCTACCTTTTCTTCTGGGAGCAAGTATATAAAGACACTTATCAGCTGAATGAAGAACAGATAAAATCAACCAATTTTAGTGGAAGAAGTTCACTCCTACGCACCAACGTCTAGCTCGTATATTTACTACTTTCTTAAACTGAGAACAACCCATCCCGCAGTGGCTCGTGGAAGGACGCACGGTATTGATCCCTAAGACCGGAGATTTGTCAAGCCCAAAGAACTACAGGCACGTAGCTTGATTAAAAATCATATACAAGCTATTCACTAGCATCCTCAAAGTGAAGACAGTAACATCTATCGAGCCGGTATGGAGTGCAATAGTTGAATAACGTGCATGCAAGAGAGGACTGGCAGTTGCAAAAAGAACCTGTTAATAGACAGGTGTATTACCTAGGACTCGATCAGCTATCGACGCAATCTGTCCATGACTTGGATTGACTACCATAAAGAATTCGATAACACGAACCATGAGCTACTTATCAAGCTCCTTGAGTGCTTGGAAGTGCATCCAAAAATAGTGAGATGCATAAAAGGGCTTATGCTCTTGTGGCGGACAAGATCTGTCAGAACATCTGACAAAAGAGAAGTGACTACCAGCTATATCATATATAAGAAGGGGGTCTTCCAAGGAGACTCTCTCAGTCTGATACATTTCTTTATCTTCGTCTTGCCTCTATCTGTTGTGCTCTGAGGCAATAGCTCTGGATACCTATGTGGCCCGCCAAACAGAAGAGAATATAAGGTCAATCACATCTTATACATGGACGAACTTGAACTCTGTGCCACTTCAAAAGAGAACCTTAACATCATTGTGGCGACGGTAAATAGGAACTCTAAAGAGATTGGCATGAGCTTTGGACTAGACAAGTGTGCCTGCTTCCTCATACATAAAGGAAGACTACGAATTACATCACGGCGCGACGATCAAAATGTTCCACTCATAGGTGAAAATACCATTCAAAATCTTGGTAATGAAGAGACATATGCATATCTTGGAATACCGCAAGCAAGAATCCAATATGTGCGTGTGGCAAAAACGGCCCTTGAAAAAGGGTATCGCCAAATTCTCAGAAAAATTTGGGCCTCCGAATTATCTGGAAAGAATAAGATCCAGGCGACCAATATGCTGGCAGTTCCTATATTGCTCTACACGTTTGGTGCAGTAAAATGGAACGCCGATGAGTTGAAGCAACTTGATCGAAGCACACGCAAGGTGATGACAATCTATCAAAGTCCCCTCTCTTGAGGTAAAGGGGGTAGAGGTTTGCTGAGGTTAGAGTGTCTTCATCGAACAACGGTTCTAGCTACAGCCTGCTCAGTTCTAAATAGCACCGATTCTCTTATACGACTCGTACACCTACATGACGTCGTGAATGCTGCGGTGTTTCTACACCATGCCTCAGATAGAGCCGCAGATAGAGCCGCAGAGGAACTTCGCCTCCCATTTGATTCCGGCGACACTACACATGACCGAGCATTACAAACACCTTTGGTGCTTAAAAGTCGTGTACAGGAAGCAGAACATTCACTTCTACTGAGAGAACATGCTGACAAGTCCCTGCACGGTAAATTCTACGGCATTATACGTACACAAGAGCAATCTACGGGTCTGCCCAACATGTTTCTCAAGTCTGATGGATTGACATCGGCGACTGAGGGATTTCTTTTTGCCAGTCAAGACGGCGTTATAGACACCTTAGTTTACCGCAAGCGCATAATTAATGTACCTGTAGGCGATACCAACATCGGAGCGTATAAGCAAGAGCCAGAAACACTAGGACATGTTCTCAGTGGATGCTCAAAAGGATGCACGCTGTGGGTACACAGAGACACAATGCGGTTCCAAAAGAGTTGTATTACCATCTACGGCACTTCTATGGTGTTGATGTAATGCCCGTCTTACCATACGCCCAGGGTGATCTGAAGTCTTTTGTGGCGAATGACCAGTGTGAGATCTACTGGAATTTCTCATTCTCCACCACTTAACGTATCATCGCTACAGAGCCTGATGGCGGTTAAGAGCCTTTTAACGTGGTTCTGGTGGTTCAGAACTCAACTTAACCCGTAGTTCCTCCCATCATGCACTTGACTGCAACCCAGTCCGTGGATGGCAGGCACCTTCTGAGAGATAATAGCGATTTCAGAACAAGGAGGAACATTAACCCTTCTTCCGCATTGTGAGTTTCACATACGCGGTCCGCGTCGTGGGTCTTTCATTTCCATGAGGTTTTTTTCAATGTTATCTTTATTATTAAAATCTGGAAACATTCACAGTTATTCTTCTGAGTCTATAGAATAAATTGCGAGAAAATATTTTACTATTGGCAACATGATACCATTTAAACAATTATTTATTCAAAAACACATATTTGAAATAGAAAAAGGCACTGTGACTTAAAGGAACCACCATGGAGACGAATGGTTACCATCCAGGTTCCTCCTAAGCTCAAAGATCTGGTTGAAATGGATGCCTCCCTTC
The DNA here is from genome assembly GCA_011634705.1 of Andricus grossulariae. Lineage (NCBI taxonomy): Eukaryota > Metazoa > Arthropoda > Insecta > Hymenoptera > Cynipidae > Andricus > Andricus grossulariae. The sequence continues at coordinate 215,568,822 of JAABKJ010007545.1, read as the reverse complement.
GTGAGGATATCTCGGAGGAGTCCGACCTCTGGTCAATAAATTGTTCAGTTTATGGTGCGGCGAGAGCTTTGGCTAATTCAAATCGAAGGCTAAAACTGACGAGGGATCAAAAGACCAAAAGACGCTTGCATCAACTGAAGAAGAAGATTGGATGGGCAAGGCAGAATTCATCCCGTAATCAGTGTGTGATTGACTAAATAACATCTGGTAGGCCGTTCATGAAAAGGGTCCAAAAGTTCGCCCACGAACTGAGGATCTACCATCACACTCTGAACAAGCGAAGCTGCTGACAATCAAGCAGCACATTGTTGACGAAATACGGGTGTTATCTGACGCAAGGAGGAAAACACAGAAGAAGGAGGGATGGGCCAAGGAGAATCAGCCCCCTGCAACGAATGCACGTTAGCGTTAGTTCACTAGTACGATCAAGTAAAGCGTGGAGCGCGGATGGCGCTGGGAGCCTTTGCAGCCTATTTTTACATACCAAGCATAGGCAAAATTAGTTAGAAATTAATTTAATTGATATGATTCGCAATGAAAACTGGTTTTATGCATAGCATAATTAAAGTTTCATATCTTTTTTAATATTAGAGTAATTGTAAATAAACAAAAAATCTTTAAAGTCTTTTTTCTAGTTGCGGTAAATATGATAGGTTTCAATTGTAACACGGAGAAAATGAATTTAAATTATTTTTCAACTCCAGAAATAAAATTCAACTTATAGTTATACCAAATATTATTATTAAATTCCAAGTTTGCCTATGAAAATTATACGAAGTATTTTTACAAAAAATTCGTTTTAAAAAGCATGTAGAAACAAATAATGTTTTTTTTATGGTATATAGTTACAAAAAATAGTGCAAAATTGATTACACATTTTTAGATAATAACATTGTGAAATTGTACTTGATAAGCAATATTACTGCTATGAAATATAACATTCGATTAGAAATTGAAATTAAATAACAGATATTCTAATTTTATATTGGGATGAAGAATTGATTTAATGGGAAAGGAAATTAGAATAAGAACAATGTCATATTTTGGCATAAATAAGTAATTTATTAATAATCGTTACCCTAATACAATAACAATTAATTACTTTGAATAAACGAATTAATTAATTATTCGAAGGATTAATTTATTTGAATAATAATTTTACAATTTCATATTTCTATGAAAGAATTTTTTTAAATAAAGATATCTTTTCAGTTTAAGATAAAATGTTTCATATTTTCTATTAAAATGCATAGTTTTTAATCAATTTTTTATATTCCTAAGGAAGAATTTTCTTAAATAAAGATATAGTTTAATTTTAAGAGAAAATGTACAATATTTTTCATTGAAATAGATAGTTTTTATTAAATTTTTATATTTCTACGGAAGAATTTTTCAAAATAAAGATATCGTTCAAGTTTAAAATAAAATGTTCTATGTTTTTATTCAGATACATAGTTTTTATTTAATTTTGTTTATTTCTACGAAAGAATTTAAAAAAATGAAGATATCGTTTCAGTTTAAGATGAAATGTTCCATGTTTTTTATTAAAATACGCAGTTCTTACCTAATGTTTTATAATTCTATACAATATTTTTTTGAAATAAAGATTTCGTTTCAGTTTAAGAAAAAAATGTTTGATATTATCTTATTAAAATAGTGTTTAATTCATTTTTTTTATTTCTACGAAAGAATTGTGACATTATTTTAATTGATGTAATTTAGTTTTACAATTTATCAAGAAACAAAAAAATAATCCGTTGCGACCCGCACTGCTGCGCGGTACAACTTATATTTAATATATCACAAACAGTTCATACGAAAATATGGAAACATTAATTGCCAATTATTATATAAACAACAATAATATTCCATAAAATTGAACCAAAATAAATTATTTTAAATATAAATATTTTATAATATTACTTTAGTAGAGGCCTTTTCCGGTTAAGGAAAAGGCCTTCACTACATTAATATTCTAGGATACCGAAAAAAAATTAAAACATAAATATTTTATATTTACACTTGCCACTCCCAGAACAGTGACTCCATCCTCTGCAAACGTTTTTTTGAAGCAGCTGCCATAACCTGATTTACATCCAGGGGCAATACACCGCATTCCACTTATTTCAGTAATTTTAGTGCAAGCTTTTATATTAATAACATTTCAAAATGTTTGCACTTTAATTTGTCACATATAAGACCGATTGTCATTGCGAAAAATATCAAATTCATTTTTCACTAATCTTTCATTTTCTTGCCATATAAACATAGGCTGGAAAGGCTCCTAGCGCCATCTCCGCTCCACGCTTCACTTGATCGTAATAGTGAACTGACGTCGATGCAGGAAGCTGGGGAGAATCAACAGTTTCTCGCTGACCCATCCCGCCTCTTAAGCAATATCTCAGTTTCTGTCAAAAATCAACGCAAGCCCGACGAGGTAGACTTTTTGGACGGAGGCTTATAAGATCCCAAGATTGGAATTGACAGAAAACACTAAGAATATCATCCGCTTCAAGGAGCTTTGCGACATCCTCATAATATCTAAGGAGGAATGCCCATCAATCACTGCCGAAGAGGTGAAGAAAGCACTTGGGGCACAAATAACTTTTTCGCTACAGGACCAGATGGTATCAAGAAATTCTGGCGGGAGAAGTTTAATTATATACACCAACATCTGGCTCGCATCTTTCCCTCATATTTGAATTCGGAGACGCCCATTCCACAGTAACTGGTGATAGGATGCACTATACTCCTACAGAAGAAAGGCAACTTGTACAACCCAGAGAACTACAAGCCAATAACACGATTAAACACGCTGTAGAAGATCTTCATAGATATCGTAAATGATAGGATTGTTCGGACAATCAGAACTGTGTGTCGAGAGATGTACGAACAACGGGGATCAAAGAAACGCATAGCAGGATATTAGAAGAACCTGCTCATCGATAATTTTATCTGCAAAGATGCATCATCCTACTAGCGCGCTCTATCTGTGGCTTGGATTGACTATCGGAAAGTTTTCGACTTAACCTCCTATAGACTTGATCATCTGTCTGTTGAAAAGCTTGAAGTTTCATCCACATATAGTGAGATAAATAGAGATTGATGCCCTTTTGGAAAACTAGATTTACTATCTCACCTGGAAATTATCGTGTGACAACGAAAAGCCTCACCTTCTAGAGCGGCGTCTTTCAGGGCAACATCATAAGCGACTAACATGCTTCCCATCCTGGTTCTACTCTTCTCGTTTGGTGTGGTCCAATGGACGAAGAACGAGCTTACGTCCTTTGATATCGCCACACGTAATATCATGCATATGCAGAAGAGCTTGTATATCAATTCGTCCGTTGTGCAATTATACATACCACGACGTCAAGGCGGGCGCGGATTTCTAAATCTTCAATGTCTTCAAACCCAATTGTTCTGGATACAGCTTGCATCGCTGCAAATGGAAGAGATCCTCTTCTAGAAAAGGTCAAGACACACGAGACGATTGGCAAAGGAGCGTTCCTTTACAAAGCCGCGGAGCAGGCTACCGAGACCCTTGTCCTGAATTTGGACAGCAGAAGTAAGGAAAGTGCATTAATCCATCTAGATGCCTTACTTCTCAAAGCCCAAGTGAAGAAAGCAGAGGCTGAAAAATTCCACCAACACCTGCTAGACAAGAAAATGCATGGAAACTTGTACAGAAATGTAGAAAATCAGCCCTTATCAAAGGAGCTAACTTTTACTTTCCTCAGATCATCAGGACTTAATTCAGGTAAAGAGGGTTTCATTTTTGCATGCCAGGACGGTGTCATTTTCACCTTGGTATATTGTTGTTGTTGTTTGTAATGTGGGCGTGGGGGCCCGTGAGGTCCCACCCCTGGCGCTCAAGCTATAAATCCTATTGTGCCATACCCGTGTTTACTCTCAAGGCAATACTCCGAATCCGGCCATCTTTGCAGAGTGTTTTTGGATCTGCGTGGGTTTCGTTGTTACAACGTTCTAAGCATATACCTGTCAGGTACAGGCGTACCTATCGCACAGTAAATAACGTCCTACTTTGTGAAGTGGCCCCCACCCACTTTGCCATTCGGCAGCCTCGCTAGAAGGCTAGATGGGTTCCGAAGTTCCCAACGATAGATGCAGAGCGTGTCATGTTCACGCTGAGTGCCTAGAACACATACTATCCAGGTGTACAACTCACGCGGGAACAACGCATCTCGAGAGGCATAATGCGGCCCTAAGAGTGCTTTACTGCCATCATTGTCTCTCTTACTGTGTTGGCCGCGACCCTGTCGCGACATTTTGCTCCAGAACTTCGAGAAACGAATTATATTCCTGATCGAATTCACGACTTCGGCTGACTACAACATCACGGCCAAGCAGTAGGAAAAGGAGAAGAGGTATCTGGAGCTTAAAAGGGAGCTGCAACGATTGTACCCAAAATATTTGGTTAAAGTAATTGTCCTTTTGATCGGTGCTCTCGGGGGTGCGAAACTATCACTGATTCGTAACTCAAAGCCATACTCGCGTACCAAAAACATGCTAAGGCACTTGCGAGATGGGTGCAGAAAGCTGTCATCCTTGGGTCGCTCTGTGTCCTCAAGACACACGAGGGTTTCGCCGGCCTGTCGTTGTGATTTTGTCGTGCCCTTTGGCCACCCATCTCACAGTCGTGAGACGTGGCCATCGTTGTGATTTACCGCGGTTATACAGGGAGCCGGTGTCATTTTCATAGATGGAAGTTGCTCCTAGTACAACCCGGCGGTGGTTGTTTAACCTTATTTTGAAAATTATAAAATAGTGATAATTAAATTAATGAATAACTTAATAAATAAATAACTCCGGACTAATCATGATGCGCTGTAACAATTTTGAATTAACTTTTGTGAGTTTTGTTTCTCAACTCTCCCTAGAGGCTCTCTATGCTAGATCATACTTTTCTATGGTTAGATGGATGGAAAGGGTGTAGTGTGTGAAACAAAATGCAGTCATCCCCTCACCGTGGGTCCTGGGTAGTTTAGTTTAAAAAACAAAACTAGCGAAGAGCTGCATGAACACTCCAGATTAACGAGAAATTTTACAGAATATTTTAGACCTTTGTGACCAAACACATTTATTCTGGATCTACTGGTTATTGATATACTATAGACCATTTCAAGAAAATATCTATATAAAATTACAGGGAAAAAATTAATTAAAATTAGAAATTTTTGCGTAATGACAAAACAATGATTATTCTTACTTTTGAGAAGTGGAAAACGCTGTTTTATATTTTCATGTATTTTACTAATGAGCAAGATTAAAAATACATGCCCATTAATTTTTTTTTAATTTACCTTTTGCATCTATTTTTTTGTTATCATGTCTAAAACGGTTAGTTGTATCGAAAAATTCCTTTAAAATGAATGATATTGTTTCTCATCTTAGATCATTTTTGTCCTCAATAATTTTTCGATACGACCGATATTTGTGGAGTAAATTGAAGAAAAAAAAACAACATTTCTTCGGGAGGGGGTTCTGACTATTTTGGCTTTGCAGAGCTTCAAAAAAGCTTTTGATGGCCATGAAACTCTACAGTTTTCTTTCTTAGGCAAAAAAGACAAAAAATAAGACCCCAAGTATTTCGAATTAAAAAAATTTGTATTTTACGATAAACCCCACTGTATACTGTACGGTATTGAAAAAATTAAATATTTTGCTTTCGTTTTTAGATAGGGCAAAAAAGTTTCTGGTAGGTGCCAAAATAACTCCCGAAAAATATGAGACTTAAAAATAAATGTCTTCAGTTCGCGCAAAGTCGTTATATGTGAAAATAAGAAATAATAATAGGTTTCTCATCGCCAGAGGTTCAAACATGGTTATTTCTGACCCGGGTAAGCCGTAAAAATGCATATTGGTTCCAGATATAGACCTGCTTAGCAGAGACCAAATGGAAAAATGTCGTGTGTTCGCACATTTATGTTAAAGTGACAGATAATAATTGTAAAATTCACGAAATATTAGATATTTTTAACTATGACAAGTTCAAAAACTGTTATTTCTGATCCGCTCAAGCGGTAAAAAATGCATATTGTATTCAAATAAAGGGGCAGAAATACCCATTTTTGAACTTGTAATAGTAAAAATTCATAATATTTCGTGAATTTTCGATTATCAGTGTCACCTTAACATGAACGCGCGAACACAGAACATTTTTTCATTTGGTTTATGCTTAGTAGCATTTTTTACGGCTCACCAGGGTCAGAAATAACCATTTATAAACCTTTGGCATTGAGAAACCTATTATTATTCCGAATTTTGACACATAACAACCTTGCGCGAACTGAAGACATTTGAAAAGGATCAGCCAATACAGTCCAGACTCCGTGAAAAAAAAAACTGTTTTAAGAATGCAGCCACACCGCACTTGTAAAATACAAAGGTCGTTTATCATTCTTTGTGCTGGGTTTTTGAATAAACTACTCATGAAAATAAAAAATACACCTTCAGAATATCAGTTTAAAAAACTCCTTTTTCATCTCGTAATTCATATTTCAAATTCGATCCTCAAAATCACGCATTGGTAACATATAAGATACAAAAATGTATGAGTGTGCGTAATAATATTTATTTATGTATAAATAGGTGCATTTGCGTTTGTATATTTACGAGGGGGGCCCAAAAATAACCGGAATTTCTTTATAGAAAGCATGTCCAAGGGAGATAAATCTGGCAAATACAGCGCGTGGATTTTCGTTGAGGCTTGAACGCGACGATCCCTTTGATCCCCGGTGAGAAGTATGGGCACACACTTTTCTGACACTTTTCAACGTTCAAAATGCGCTGAATTGAGCTCCAGGACAACCCGGATAAGTCTTCGAGTTGGCCGATTGTCCTGCGTCGATCCTCACCGATGAGATTACGGATTTTGTTGACGTTGTCCTCGGTGCGAGCAGTTGAAGGACGACCGAAACGGGGCGCATATTCAATGGCCATTTCCCCTTTTAAAACCGCGAAAAGCATTCGTACACTTGAGTTTTAATGAGAGCATGTTCTTTATAAGCCACTTGGCAGACTGACTCAGCAGAGGCCATAAAACAGCTCCCTAGTGCCGCAACCTGGTACTACAAGTACACGATGCGCAGCATTATGATTTCGGTTGTTTTTTGGTCCCCCTTGTACATACCAATACCCTACTTCTAATTATGTGTATTATAATTTATTTCTTCAGTATTGTTAACTATTTTGATATAATTTCAATGCTAATATCGATCTCTGTCACATCATATTATCTGTAATATGTACTACATAGTTGAGTTTAATTTGTCCCACCTACTTCTAATAATAATAATTAATATTATTGATATTAATGATTATTAATAATTATGATTATTGTTAGTAGAAGTTTTCACATGAATAAAATATTGGAGACAGAAATATTAAAGATCGGTGTACACCTTCGCTGCAGTCACTTGAAGCAGAAGACTTGAAGTCAGTGTACTCTCCATCGGTTTAGTTGTCAACTCATGGTAAAATGTGTTAAATCCTCTTTCTTTCTAATAATTAAATTCCTTGCAAAAATTACTATGAACATGAATTTAGGAATATATTTTCTGAATTTAAAACAAAAATTTTATTAACAATTTTTCCAAATAATGTCTAAAATCATTTTTGGAAAATTCATGTAATTTTTTTTCATTTTAAATATATCATACAACAAACCGTTTCTTCAATAAAGCGATTATGTAAATTTCAGTACTAATTTATTTATTATTAGCATACCCAGGGTAATATTAAAAAAAATTGGTTGTTAAACGTTTATACATTTCTTTTTAAACAAATACAGTATTCACGAAAAACAAAAATTCTGAACAATATTTTTCAGAAGGTTTGAAACAAGATAAGACTGTTTTCTGTTTTTACTTATTTTTGTGTAAAATTACCCGTTTTTAAGTTTTAGCGTTATAAACAATTAAATTTGAGAACCTTCCAGTTCTAATGTGTCCCCTAAGGGTTTACATTTTTTTAACTCTCCCTTCTTCCCTTTGCGCACCTCGCGAAACACTTACTGGGTGGTGAGGCGGACCCACAGCTTAAGGTGGGTTCCGAAAAATCAAGAACAACAGCTTTAAGAAGTTAGAGAGCCCTTTTCTCTAGAGGTACCGGCGCCACGACTATCCGGAGATGAAAACTCCCTTGTTACGCAAGTGTTCACCCTGTGAGCCACCGAGGCTCTTCCAGAGTGCGTGGCATGAATCGAAACCGCAAGCAAGCGGAGTGGGTCTAAAGCTCATGCCTTAGCCCCCATGACCATCGTTCCCTCTAAAATTAACATATTTTCATATTGGTATCTTAGCACATATTGGTGACCGATTAGTGCACCTATTGCACCTATTAGTGATGTCAAAGTGTGTAAATTAGTTATTTTACACAGCGTCAGACATTATCGCACATGCACACATTGAAAAAGCAACTTCACAGACTTGTTGTGAATCGTAAAATCGATAGCGCCATTCAGCAGAGCAGCCTTCACTTTAGTCTGAAAGCGACACAGGTCAACCGCTCTTGTCACTATTTTAGAGGAACCTTTGTCGTGCAACTTTCTCGGTCGGGCGTTGCTAAAAATATGGTGTGATACATGTGCGTACCAGGTAATTATTACTCGTGTGATTGCAGCCCTTGCTTGCGGCTCATGCTGCAAGCGCCACACTCGTTATCATTACCTGAATAACGCACTTGTATCACAAATAACTCTTTTGTGATACTTACATCTAATGTTTTACTTTTCGTACCAAGAAATAATGTGTAAAGTGACACATTTCGACACTGTGCCTCTCTCACTCGTTCTCTCCCTCTCTCTCCTCTCTCTCTCTCTCTCTCTCTCTCTCTTATAAAATATGATACCATATCATATAATATAATGGAATATGAATCAGTATCATACAATATGATGCAATACGACACAATATGATACAAAATAATACAATATAATGCACTACCATACAATGTGATACAATATCATATAATAATAGAATATGATACAGTATCATACAATATAATGCAATACTATGCAATATGATGTAATATGGCACAATATGCTACAGTATGATACACTATCACATTATATGACACAATATGATACGATATAATGCAACATGATGTAATATGATACAGTATGTTACAATATCGTATGATATGATACAATATGATACAATTTGATACCAATCTAAAATTATCAGGAATACGTATGTTTTTGATTTCATTTTTTAAATCTCAGCTGTTTTCAGGGAAAGTATGTGTTTTCCCTATTACCATGTTAATAGGAGCACTAGTAAACATTGGGAGACTAGTTAAAGGACGATGGAATTATAACTCTTTAAGTTATGAGACATGTCACAGTTAATACGAACTTGTTTTAAAAGGTTACCAATAAGAAAATTCCGTTCGTTTTGTACCTTAATACTAGGGTTTAATAGTTAAGAATTAATACCTTTTTAAATAAAAAATGTATTTTTCTAGATAGTCTGGAGAGATGATAAGTTTCTAAAAAAAATTAACATCTCAAGTTATGTACTGAAGAGGTCCTTCATTGAAAGACGAAAAGCTTATAGTTAACAAATAATTATAGCGACCAGTAGAACAAAAACAAATTGGATCTTCTCTCAAGTATTTCACCCTTGTCAAGAAACCTGATAACTTTTTAAAATAAACGACATCAGTTTTGAAAACCACAATGACCCTCATCTTATCACAAAGGCTTCAAGATTTTTCTCCAACTTGAAATCTACCTACGATCGACAAGTGCTCCAAAATATCAATTCATGGTCTCGAAAGAGGTCTCCGCTCACCAGGATAAACAATCAAAATAGATTCCTATTTAAATGTAAGTCTAAAGAGTTTTCACCAGCTCATATTATTAATTTGTCATTCAAAGTAAAATTAAATCATCCACTTTGTAAGAGTAAAATTGACAAACAACTTTTTACATTGGAAACTCAAATTCTAAAATCTGAAATCACGGATACCAACCACAGTATCAATAAAATTAAACACGAGATTAATTTGTTAGACATCATTATTAAAAATGCGGCGGTAGATAATAATATCCAATTATATATGGATTGAAAAAACAAAATTATTTACAAATTTGGTCAAAAACTCATTGAAGATTCAATAGAAAAATTCGAATGGCTAGCGAAAAAATATGACAATTATACTTTTATTACAAAAACAAACGGTAAGGGGCTAATTATTCTTACCAATAAAAACAATCCAGAACAGGTCAGTTAATTTCTCAGCTTAGGTAACAAATTTTGTGTTAAATCTAACAACAAAAGAAAAACAGTTGAAAATACACTAGCAAATATGGAAGAAAAGATTAATTTCATTCCTGATATTGAACGTATGGATTTTCGAGCGAATTTATCTGATATATTGAATAGGTTTTTGAACCATAAATAATTATGAAAATTGTGTAACATCTGATTTTGAAGAAATGGGCAAAATGAATAATGAATTCCTAGCTCGTGATGAAGATATTATTTTCACTAATTCAGATAAAGGTAACGTCATTATTCTGATAAATAAAGATAATTATAATAATAACTGTTATGAACTATTATCTGATGTTGGAGTCTATAAATGTTTAAAAAAAGACACTATTAGTAAAGTACAAAACGAACTGAATTTTCTTATTGGTAACCTTTTAAAACAAGGTCATATTATCTATGACATGTTTCGTAACTTAAAAAGTTATAATTCCATCGCTCCAAAATTGTATGGGTTGTCTAAAATTCATAAACCTAATGTTCCAATAAGACCAGTTACTTAGTTTTGTGGGCCTCCTTTAACTAGTTTCTCAAGGTTTACTAGTGCTACTATTGAGATAGTAATACCCTAGTAAAAATGCCTATTAGAAACCGAATAGAAACCTAATAGGGTGTGGCTTCTGTCAGGTCCTATTACTTTCGAAAGTGGGTTTTGTTCCTGGTTCTATGTGGTGTTCTATTAGGTAAGTGTGAACTTTCTAATTGGATCTTATTAGGATCTAATGTGTCCGTATTCAAAACTCGTACCGTATTAGCTATTGGTTTCTAAGTGGCACCTAAGTGAAACCGAATCAGATTTGAATCCGACGTCTGTGCGGTTTCGTATTTGGTAATTTTGAACTTTCTAATTGGATCTTACTAATCACCATGACATGAACTACATTTTCCCTCAATTACAAACAAATTAGCCGAAAGCCAATTTCTGTACAAATTCTGCGCGGTTCTTTACAGAATTCAATGAATTCACAGCTTTGAATTAATTAACATAATTCACGGAATTCAATAAGTCCAGAAAACTTACGGAATTCAAGGAATTTACGAAATTCAAAGAATTCACGAAATTCAAGGGATTCGTGGAATTCAAAGAGTTCACAGAATTCAAGGTTCCTTGAATTTCGCGAATTTCTTGAACTCTGTGAATTTATTGAAATCCGTAAATTCTTTCAATTCTGTTAATACCTTGAATTCCACGATATCCGTAAATTCTTTGAATTCCTTGCATTGCGTAAATCCCTTGCATTCCGTAAATTTCTTATTTTTCCGTAAGTTTCTTGAATTCCGTAAATTCCTGGAATTCCTGGAGTTTCTTGAATTCCATAAAATCCTTGAGTCCCATGAAATTCGTGAATTTCTTGAATTCTGTGAGTTATGTGAATTCCTTGAACTTCTACACGAAAATAAATTTTGCGCGACTGCGGAACTTATACGTACCACTACTGAACTAAACATACGAGTGCCAGCGGGCCGTGCGTTCAAGACGTCTACTCTCTTATTTTGAGAAAGCCGCGATCCGACAGAGGGGTGAACGACATGCCAAACTTTTGGGACGACAACAGACCCACAACTGAGTGAGGCGGTTGCGTTATTTTCTGGGGACGCGGTTGACACACGTGCACGGCCTCGCGTAAATTTACTTATATATAACTAGATATATAGAAAGACTCCAATTTCGTGAAAACTTACGATTTTAAGCGGATTTCTCTTCTTCATTCCGAGCATAGAAATGTAGAAGTCGGATCGACTACAGTAGCGCGTTTGCGTTCTCTCGTTTGGGACAGCAGTGTTCCCAGATATAAGGGAGCAACGTTGTACCACATTTTAAGGCCGCCGCTGCACGAAACTGTTGCGTTAAAATCGTGGTTGTGTTGTCCTACTACACCGAACGCAACAGCTATCCTAAATTTCTTTTCGTGTAGAATTCCCTGAATCCAGATAATTCAGGGAATTCGAAGGACTTCAAAAAATGCAAGGAATTCAGGGAATTTAGATGCATTCAAGGAATTCAGACAAGGTCAACGAATTTCGAAGAATTTCAGGAATTCAGATAATTCAGGGAATTCCGAGGAATATAGAAGTTTTCAGTAAAGTTGAAAGAATTAAAAAGAATCTGAAAGCCTTAAAAGTATTCCAAGCAATTCACAACGGTTAAAAAGATTACATAGAATTCAATGAATTCAATGGAATTCAATTTGAGTTCAAAGAAATTAAAGTGAATTGAAAGGAATTCAAGATAATAAAAAGGACTCTTAAAACGCCCGACAATCAAATTTTATGAATATCACATCTATCAAATCCCGAAATTTTCGGGTAACCGAACCGCTTCGAAAACCCGAAGTTTTCAGGTACCCGAACTTTTTGAGAACTCAAACTTGTTCGAGAACCTGAAATTTTTGGGTGCCCGAACTTTTTCGAGAGCTCGAACCTGTTCGAGAATCCGAAGTTTTCGGGTACCCGAACCTCTTCGAGAATCCGCACCTTCTCTAGCTTTTGAAATTACTCGGTCTGCCTCGAGATCGACTCGGCTCGAAACTGATCGAGCCCGGCTCGGCTAAGTGTTAAAATGCTAAGACTCGAAATGTTAAATGCTCGACTCGGCCCGCTCCAGCATCGGGCTTCGAACTTCGTGCACACCCCTACAAATTAATTTTTGGATTAATATAATTTAATATAAGATCACAGAATATGATTCAAACTATATTTGTTTTGATCTTTAAATTATTATTAAATTGAATTAATTTGAATTGCTGCCTATTGTTGCACATCACCCGCGGCCGCCTACTTATTTTCGACAGGTGAAATTAGGTATTCCAGGTTTGATGAGGGAAATTCAAGATGTCTTCACGCCGAGGGCCATATAATAATACCAATTGCATGCGACGAAACTTAATTTGTTTAATGACTTGGAAAAAAATGAAAATCCAAAAATAATATGCAAATGAAGAATAATTTTTTTCAAGATTAACAAAAAATTAAGTTTCGTCCTATGCAATTGGTATTATTGCTTGGTCCGCAGCGTGCAGTCATCTTACCAGCTAACGTCACAACTTGAAATACCTAATAGTCACCCCTGCACTCTTCCCCCTGATGATTTCTGAACGGTTCACCCGGGTGCATCTGCAAGTTCACCCAGCGGCCATGATCCAATGAACTTAAAGCATGGTCCTGTCACTGTATTGGAGCGGACGGAACACGATAGAGTATTTCCACTTGTGACGTCATTTCAAAATGTCCGAATAGCTCGGGCATAACATTACATTGTATACATTGCGTCCCGTGTATTATATTATTCAAAGAATTGTGTTTATCGGCAAATTGAAAATGTCTAGTAAATACTTTTTGAGTTTATCTCGTGAAGTGAACGTCCTTTATTGTGATAAGCTAAGTGCAATTGGTAATTTCGAACCCTACGCTCTGAAAAGTGAGGAATTTTTTACAAGCATTAGTGAAGCTTATAAAAATCTTAGAGGCTTTATGTTTCACTAAGCCGGATTTGTTAAAAAAGTGGAGTGCAATAAGGTAGATGATAACTTTCTAGTGCTTGGTGAGGTTAGTATTGTCACGTTCATTCTTTATTAACTTCATGAATTCTTATATCACAACATTTCTATTTAAGTTTTTTTTTAATGTGTCACTAAATTTTGTATTTAGATTAATACTTTAAATTTGAGGTTAGGAAATGTTCATTGTAATAACAAAATTTCCTTGACTTTTTCTAATAAATAAATTGAAAATATATGCACTGTTACAGGTTAAACATTCACAAAAAATGATTGAAAAAAATTTTAAAGCGTACATTTTCTTACATTAGATCCAAATAAATCTATCGTAAGTGCGCATTGTACTTTTGTGTAACTGCAGCTAGATTCATTTAGCTTTAAGACAATCGACGCTTTACAATTTTTTTTCATTCATTCTTGAGAATGTTTAACTTGCAACAGTGCATATATTTTTGATTGTGCAAATATTGTCTACATTTAATAGAAAAAGTCAACCTCAAATTTAAATAATCTGGCAATATCTGCAAAATTGTATACTACTTTTTAACTAAGTTTTATTACCAAATAAATACAAACTTTAATGACACATTACTAAACAAAATGTACTTTGATATAAATGTTTTGATATAATAATCCATGCAGTTAATGAAAAATGAACATGCCAATACTAACCTGACCAGGCACTAGAAAGTTGTCATATAATTTCTTGCACTCCACTTTTCAAATGAATCCGATTTCGTAAAACTTGAAAGACTCTAAGATTTTATAAGCTTTCAATTGTTTGCAAGTGTAATAACTATTAGTTATCGATCAATACGATACAAGATCGATCTCACTCACTACGGGTACATCACTATAATGCTTGTGGAAAATTCCTCACTTTTCAGAGCGTAGGGATCTAAATTGTCCATTGCACTAACTTTTTCACAATAACGGACCTTCACTCTACCTGATAAACTCAAAAAATTTTCACTAGACATTTTTAATTTTCCGATAAACAGAATTCTTTAACTAAGATAATACACACGCGATGCAATGTATACTATACAATGTTATGTCCGGGCCATTTGGCAATTTTGAAATGGTATGACTTGATGGAAATACTCTATACCAAGTGCCATTCAAATTCAAAGTTGTGTATACCATCCAAGACGGCAATACTGTGATATGGCGATATTCCATTTTGATTTACTCAACAGGATATATGTTTTGGATACAAATTTTTTATTCTAATTCAGCATTCCCATATCTCGAGACAAGTTTTTATTTCTACAAAAAATGGAAAATTCAATTTTTAATCGCTATTCAACGTCGATTTTGAAAATCCATGACATTTTATTTCTAAAATTTTCTGTCGATTTTCTTGGAATTGGCAAATTTTCTTACATTAAACTTTGTTTACTCGTATTCAGGTACATCATATCTCGGGAGAATGTTTTCATTTTAACTACCCTAATACCACGGAACGTTCCACGGGCACCTTCGGAACGTTCCAGCACATTCCCGGAACGTGCAAAATGTCCGCCGCTTGGGAACGTTCCATTGGGACCTGAGGAGAACCTTCCATTATTATTATTTTTAACAACAATTATCTCGTGAACCGTAAGAGATAGGTGAAAATGGATGTCATTTTTGAGTTTTGAGTACTGCATATACTATCTGTAATATGGTATCCATATCATAAATTGACATCGATTTTGACCTATCACTTACGGTTTACGCGATATGTATTGATAATAATAATAACGGCGGACATTTTACACGTTCCTGAGACGTTCCTGGAATATTCCGAAAGTTCCCGTGGAACGTTTCGGGAACGTTCCAGTAACGTTCCGTGCTATTAGGGTACAAATTCAATTTTGTATGGCAATCCACAACAGAGCCTGCTCGAATTTTATGTTTGTGCCACTTTGAGATTGTCAACTTTCACATATATTTTCTCGAACCTGGATAACCTTTTTGATCATATATTTTTGGTCTCAAATCAGGAACACTTCAGTTCGTGAGTGGACTTTTATTTCGTCTTTGAATAGTGATTAAGACTTTACAGAATATTTTTTCGTTTCCATCTAGTTCAGTACTGCCACCCTTCATATGGGGCATTATTTCGGAACTGCCCCAACTTTGAAAGTTATGTCTTCCAATTGCCTTCAAATTTTCAGAGTTTGTTTGCCTATATAATAGTAGGTTACTTACTTATTCATAGACTTTTACTACCATCCCTCCCCAAACTACAGGGGGTGAGAATTTTCATCCCCTGGGCAAAACGGGTATTTTCAAATGGTCATAACTTCTTTTCTACAAATGCGAATTGAATTTTCTATCACTGACATCTGAATGGTCTTTCATGTCCTTTCATTCTATGGAATCCATTGTTTTTAATTTCTTACTTTTTATAAACAAATTACCATATAAAATGTCTATTTAACATTTTCTACTCTTCGGGTACTTTCGATTTTTAAAAGTATTTTTAAACAAAAGCTTGACTTTTTTCCGATAAAAATGTTGTTTATCATTATGGGACTGACAATGGTTATGGGTTTATGCAAATATATCCGAGTGAAACCGTCCCTCGCCCGCAGGGTGGTCCGGCCAGCCCAACCCAGGAAATGGCTGTATGCATGATTCTCAAGCGAAGCTGCACTAGATGCATCATAATTTATTTAGTTCGCCTTTTTTCTTGCAATGTTTGCTTCTCTGAACTTGAGGCTTTTTGACTATCTTCGGAAACAGATCATGTTCTGTTGCGAATGAAGTTTTTTCCTTCCTTCGAACTGAGAAGAATTACTTTATCCTTGAAATGATTCTTGGCCCATTCGAATAGCTCCATCGCAGTAAGGATTAGATTCTGTACTGAGCGTTGCAAGCTAGCTTTTGCCGCAAAAGTCTTTTCAAATTTCCACCTATCCCGCCACCTGCGACTTTTCCATGCGCAGTTGCTTAGAAATTTGTTTCTGCGAAAATTCCAAAATCCTTTTTGTGATTTCAAAGATTGCTGAAGGCATATTTATTTTTTAAATGCTGCGCAGCTCGTCTGCCACATAATAAATTTGGTTGAAAACGCTAAATTTCTTCTTGAGGCATTCAGTGACGCGCTTTTGAAATGTACTATATATGTCGTAGGCATTTAGAGAATTCAGGGATTCAGTCGACTGCTTAGGCCAGGGCTCATCACTCTCAGCAGGTGCTGACTGCCACGACAAGTGCATGACTGCCACCAATTTTTTCGGTAATTTTTCTCTTCATTTTCCAGGATTCCTGGAAAGGGTTACGGTCGTTACGGTCACGGCTCGTTGCGCCTCCTTATTCACACCGAAGGGTCTGATTTTTTTCTACTTGAATTCACAATACATTTCATTTTTTTCACTTCAAACTGTAATTTACCCTGAAGGATTAGGGACCAGTCGAACGACAAGATTCATGAGGGCCTGTTTGGCCTAGTCTCGTGATGCAGTATTTGCAGTCACTGACTACCTTCTGGAGAGCCCTGGCCTAGGCGTTCAGCCGACTGCCGGCGTTCAGAATAATTTGGGACGTAATCTATACTTGGCGTCCAAGTGCCTGGTTTATTTAGGCATATCAGAAGAATACTCAGCTATTCTTCTGAAAGCCTGACACGTTTTAGGCAATTACAGGAAACCACATAAAGTAATAAAACAGATTAAATGGCTATTCAACTTTTTTTTATTTTCAAGTTCATCTGATTAATGAAATATACTTTTACAGCACAATAAGAATAATGATTTAATGGCATATATTTGAAAAATCTTCTTATTTAAGTTCATGTTTTCACAGCTTTCGAAGATAAACATTTCATATTTATGTTGCAATTTGGTCACGAAAAGAAGTTAATGACATAATTTAAACTCTGAACGCAATATTTGTAGAATTTAGTGAATATTACAACGTAAAATAACCGTATTTATGATTTTCTTTGCACAAATTATAATTTTAAATAGTACAATTGATTGAATTCCACGAAAAAAGTGTGTTCAGAGTTCAATCGATGCAAGTTAAATGGTAAATTTAGACATTTACTACAAAACTGAAATTAAAATTCACTAAGAAATGAACAATTGCCCTTTAATTTTTTCAGGTAATCTTTTGTTATTTTTATGCAGAAAAAATTCAAGAAGAAAGAACTACGTATAAACTAAATAAAAAGAACAGAACATTGTATTTTTATTTTAAATTCGGTTTCGGAAAAAAGAAAGTGGTTTAATTTACCATTAAAGATGCATTATTTAAACTGTAAACGCATTTTTTGTAGAATTTAGTGAATATTACAATGTAAAATAGAAAACTTTTGCATTCATATAATTGATCTTCGCTCCACATATCCTCGCTCGCTCATAATGCTCGCTTCAAGGTTGATGGCAGACTGATGTTATTTATAAATCTTTAATACACTCTAAATTTTAATCAATCAAAACTGACTGTCTGCCAGTCAATTTTGACTGATTCAAACAGTGCGGATTCGACAACTGACAAATCAGTCAAAAATGGTTTTTCGAATCAGTCATTTTGAGTGACTGACCAAGTCAGTCATTTTGACTGATTTGATCAGTCAGTTTGACATATATTTATTAAAAAATTGTCGATTCCGTACATAAAGAACTTAGGTACTAATAATATAATAATTTATTCAATATTGCAGAGTAAAATATTTAGAGTTGTCACTGAATTTGCAGACTTTGTTTGAGTCACTTTATATAATGGTATAAGATGATAAAAAAGGAAGGAGTACCAAAGTATTTAGAAAAGGGATGAGGAGAAAGAAGATGGACGAGAATAGCAAGATTTAGATTGGGAAAGGAGGTAAAGGAGAGGATGTATTTGGAAAAGGAAGAGAACAGAAAGTGCAGAACATGTGAATGGGAGGAGGAGACATGGGAGCATGTGTGGGAAGGATGTAGAAGAGGAATGGAACACTGGAGAAAAGGGTTACTTGCACCAAGTGAATTTTACTTGGCTGAAGTAAGTGCAAGTCCTGATTATTTTCAAAGAAATATTTATTTGAGGCAAATAAATATATGCGCTTTGAATGAAAAAAAGAATTTCTTTCAGCCAGACAAATGTTAATAGGATTAAGTTAACATTGCTTTATTCAAAAATACGACCTATTGGTTGGAGGGAAGTATTTCTTTGAATCAAGGGAATATTAATTGAAGACAAAAATATACATTTGAAACCAAATAAATGACTCATTGTTCCAAATGAATGTGTCATGAATGGGAGTGAATATTTCTTTGAAATAAGGAAATGTGAATTGATGGAAAGAAATATATTTTAAAGTCAAGCAAGTATTTTATAGGCTCAAAAAACTATTTCTTCACATCAAATTTTTTAATATTTGAAGCAAAAAAATATCCCACTACTTCAAAAAATATTTCTTTGGCCTAAACCATGCGCGAGTGCAATAAAGTAGTTCGTACTTCAACTGTAGTACATGTTTTCCCAAATGAACAAATGGATTCTTTCAGCTTTAATTATAATTACCATTGTTATTATTATACATATTTAATTTAAATAATTCATATATTTTGAAATCTTGATGAACGTGAAACAGAGAAATTCGATTAAAAATCCACCTCCAGCAGGAATCGAATTTGGGTCCGTCGAGTGTAAAGTCCACAGCGATAACCACGACTCTGTCGCAATATGGAAATTCTAAGGTAGAAAGCCGTATTTAACCCTCACCATAATTACCAAAGAAATACTTCTTCAAATCAAAAACATGGATATTGAATTTAACAACATATTTCTTTAATCTAAAGAAGTATTAAATCTAAACAAATTACGCCAAATTATTAAATATTTGATTTAAAAAAACAATTACTTCGTTGGAATAACTGTTTATTTGTTATGGATAATGTAATTCTAGTAAGTAAATGAAATATTCCCTTCAACTGAAGAAATAAATATTTATGTAAACACAATATCTTGTTCATATAAATAAACGCGCTTCATTGTTATAAATGCATGAACTCTTTGGAACAAATAAATATATTTCTGATGTAATTAATATTATTTAGAATTAAACTATTATTTCTTTGATTTAAATGAACCTAAATACTTCATTCAACTATGCACAATTAATTGATTCAAATTCGTCCGAATGAATTCAAAGAATCGAACTCATTGAATCAAATAAATATTTCTTTGAGCGAGTAATCAGATTTCAATGAATCTAGACCTTTTGAATCAAGGAAATCATTTTCTTGAATTTAAGAAATATTTATTTGAATCAAGAAAATATAGCCAAAGAATTCATTTCTTTAGATCAACAAAAGATATGTGTCTGGTTTAAATGAAAATTACTAGTGTTAAAGAATATTTTCTTGATGCTAAGAAATAGGATTTGAGTAAATGCATTTTCTTGGTTCCAGAAATTCTTTTTTTTTCAGTGTTTTTGTGCGGCGTATATGTGAAAATCCTTTTTTGTTACTCGGTTGCGCTCTATACGAAATAACTACACATAAATTGCAAAAACTACAAAAAATGCGTGTTTTTGCAAAACAAGCTAAGTTTAGCTATTTTTTTCATAAGGGTCCTATCAAATAACACATAAAGTATATATATTTTTGGAAGCCTTATATTTTTCACATTATAAAAAAAACAGTAAACTTTATTTTTTACCAATTTAAAAATTTTTAATAACTTTTCTTTTCTGATCGTAAGGCAAAAAATTAACTGAGAAAAACTTATAAAAGTGGGTTTTTGTGGAAAATAAAGATTTAAATTTTTAGGTTGGAATTTAATTTTATATCATATTACATGCTTTGCAGGATGAAAGTAACCGTGTCGGGGGTTGCCTGCAAGCCTTGTTACGAAATCGGTCGAATCGAAACGTAAATAGTCAGGGCCATCTTAAAGTTTTAACAAAATAATGGAATTTTCAAGCTTAACATATGAATTCTCAATAATAAAGTGTAATTTAGGTGTATTTTAGGTGACTTTTTTGAATTTTTAGTATTGAATTTTCATCTAAAAAGATTTCAGTTGGACTTTGTAACATCAAAATATGAGTTTCAAATAAGAAGTAATTTTTCTACCAAAATAATTGAACTTTCTATCCCAAAAGACGAGTTTTCAACAAACCAGTTGAATTTCCAGCCAAGAAGAATGACTTTTTAACAAAAGTTTTTAATTTTCAATGAAACAGTTACAGTTTTATTAAAAAAAGATTAAATTTCCACTAAAATATATAAATTTTTTAATCAAAAAGACACATTTTCAAAAAAATTGTGGAATTTTCATCCAAAAAAGATTTCAGTTTGACTTTCCAACATCAGAATATGAGTTTTGAATAAAAAGTACATTTTTATTAATGTTTTAATAATATTTGTTAGTGATGGCATATTGTAATTATAGGGATCGTTCTAGGTAAAACTCAAAAGGAAAACAGGAAGAGAAAATACGTCAAACTATCTATAAAAAAGAAGTTTCGTTTGATATAAGACTTTGAAGAGGGCATGCTCAAAAGTGAACCTGCAAAAAATACAACGTAAATGAACCAGCAGTAACTCACATGCTTAAAAAAGACAAGTACTTGAATACCGAAAGATGTTTGAGAAAAAGAAGAAAACTAGACAAAGGGCAATATCCTGCAATGGAATTCGCGCTCGTTGAGTGGATAAAACAGAAACAGAGCCAGGGTATTGCGATAAATGGACCGTTGATCCGAGAGAAGGCTTTACTAATGAACGAAGAACTTATAAAAATGCAGAAAGAGGTGGGCGAAAAGAAAATCTCTGATAAGGAAAATAAGGAAGAGAATGATCAAAGCTCTATATTGAATATACATACGAAAAAATGTAAAGCCAGCGATGGCTGGTTAACACGGTTCAAGGCCCGACATGGGATGCGAGAAATAAGAGTGGCTGGAGAAAAATTATTGGCAGAGAATGAATCAGCTGACAACGCCCGGTCCGAAATTAGACAATTTCTTTTCGACAATGGATACTCCTTGGATAACGTGTATACTGTATAATGCGGACGAGGCTAGACTTCTCCACAAACCACTGCCAGCCAAACCGCTTGCATTTGCGGAGGCAAAATGCGCGTCTGGGTTCAAAGAAAATAAAGAAAGTTTTACGATCACGACTTGCACCGGCGCTACCGGAAAACACAAAATTCCGCTTCTCATGATAAGAAAATGTGCCAAACCGAGATGTTTTCGAACCACAACGGTTGAATTGCCAGTAAACTACGCTAGCCAAAGGAGATCGTGGATGACCAGTAACGAATTCTTCCATAATTAAATTTTTTTTCTAATACTGTCGGAAATGTAATCAGCATTAACTTTTGAACTGACAGTAATGAAAAATGTACGCTACGTTTTTTATGTGAAAAAATTCTTTTTTCGCTTTGTTATATTTTTTACTTCATGACTCATTCATAATTCACGAGCAATAGTAATTTAATTACTTTAAGAAATTAATTTTGAATTTGATTTCAATAGTAATTCATGAAATCTATTTTTTGTAAATGTGTTTAACAAAAGCTAATTATTTAACGTGAAATATTTTATTCCTTTACATTTTCAAAAAATCCAATCTTTCGACAGTTTTCAGTCTCTACTTCTCATTCTAATTTTAAAAATCTTGAAAAGTGAATTGTTTTTTTGTCTCTAGGAGAACTTTTTGTCGAATGGTATAAACCCGTTTTCATAAAGGCTGTGAAAGGAAGAAAACCGGATGAAAACGAGAAGTTCTTGTTAATATTAGACAACGTACCCTGCCATCCATCGGAAGAAGAGTTAAATAAAATCGATCCTCAATTCAGGGTATTATATCTTCCCCAAAACGTGACCTCTTTGATGCAGCCGATGGATCAGGGCAGTATTGAAAGTATGAAGAGAAATTGTAAAAAAATCTTTTTGCGACGAATGCTAGATGACGACAAGCCTGGAAATATTGTCAACTTCGTGAAAAATTCGACACTGATTGACACGGCTTTTGCCGTAGCAAGCGCCTAGAACAATGTTCCTGAGATAACAATTTCCAAATGTTGGAAAAAATTGCTAGGGGACCAGGCTCCGGTTGTGAAAGTGTGCGATCTCATCGTAACTGATGTCACAGGCTTCTTGAATTCGGTAATTTCCTCTGAAATTCATTCGAATAAGGATGTTGAGGCATGGTCCAAGGTGAGGAAAACCTGGAGACTTGCAAAACTCTAACGGAGAAGGAAAATATGGAGAACGCATTCTACAAACAAAATGAGGTATTACACGATATATTAAATGAAAAAATAGGTGTTCGAATAAACAATTTGTTAAGAAATATGTTTTTGCTTCCAAAAATGCGAATTTGATGACCATCAATCCGCAATAGAAGATGTAGAAAGCAGAGCCACAGTTCCGCTTGGCGAAAAAAAAAACACGAGCAACCCGCAGGAAGCCTACGAAATTTTTTTTCATTTTTGTCATTGGTGCGAAGAAAATGTTCAATGTTCACGCGACGACATCGAGAAGCTGAATCAAGTGGAAGACTTTGCCGAACAAAACTTGATTGCTTTTATGACTACTGCTTCTTTGAAATCACAAAGTTATCCCTACCCGCCTCCTGGAGGGGGGAGGGGCGGATTTTTTCAAAGTCGCTTTTCCCCCTTGAAAATAAAAAGTTTTTATGACGGATATTTTTTCATAGGATGCGTATTCTTTGAGATATTTCGATGTCTCAAGTTGAAAAAAGAACTCCCAGTATATTAGTGTGGTTCACGAAAAACTTGTTTTTATTTTTCGGCGGGCGTATCGCGATAGTTTGTCTCTCTGGGTGAGAAACTACTCTCCTAGTTTTTTCATATCTAAAAAAAAATGCAGAGATTGCGAACATCCAATTTAGGGGCCATTCACAAAATACGTGATACGTTCAGGGGTGGGTGGCGGTCTATCAAAGTATCATTCTACATGTTAAGAACAATGGACAAAACATCACGCAAGGGGGGGGGGGTGTTAAAAGTTCATGAAACATGTATCACGTATTCTGTGCATGGCTCCTTACGTAAAAATCGAAATTTTTGTAGGTTTTGATTTTTTTTAAATATACATATTAGTTTTAGCGCAACGTCTAATCAATGAAAACTGTAACTAATATAAAGGAAAAAAAACTCTCATTCAGTTTTCGATTAGAAAAAAAATTATTTAACACCGGTAAAAGTCATAAAAAGTACGATTTCTTAGAAACAGAGAGATATAGGAGCATAATTATATCCTGAAACATTTTTTTCAAGGATTGTCAAAATTTTGGAACATTCCGCATACAATCGGAACAAATATATTAGTCATGAGATGAAACATTTAAAACCTTGGCACTAGAAACAATTTGTTTAAACTACAATGTTTTTTTAAATAACATTATTTTGCTTAAACAAAATGTATAAACAATTTGTTTGACAATTTACTTATATATAAAAAAAATTTTTAGCATGTCTAAACAACAAGAAACCTTTTTTGTTTCTTGCACTTTTCTCGTAGAATAAACTGTTTGCTCAGAAAGATTTAAAATTGGCACATTGTGTATATCGAGGTTCGATCTGTTGAAGGCAAACCGAAATCTTCAATTTGAATAAAAACTTCACTCCTTAAATTGCTGTGAAAAAAATGTTATTTCTAAGCCAAAATCATCTACACTTTTCATTTGTTAATTAAAAATAATCCATGCCAACCATTTAAAAAATTTTCCCTGAAACTGTTGCAAAACCTATACGTACCATTAATAACATAGTTTATGCTCTATAAACTACCTTCCTTCATTGTTTATAACAATTGTTATTAATAAAAACTATCCATGATCAGAATTTTTTTTATTGATGTATTAATTTTTGACACAAATTTTGAATTAGGAAATATCGCGAATAATCGAATAAGTAAGTTTTATAATAATTTTTGATGACTCACGTTTCGCTAATAGAATCTGACAAATTTCACCAGGAGTTTATTTTGTCAATTTTGACTTAAGGAACAAAAAAGCATAAAAACTCACTCAAGCTGGTACTAATTCCCACATTCAAACATTTTTCCTAATAAGAAAAGAGTAAATTAAAAAAACAATTCAGACTAATATGTTAAAAAATTACGACTTTTTTCATACTAAAAATAACACAACACCAAAGACAAAAGTATAAACAAGAATAAAATATTATTTCCATGTATGTCACATTTTTGCATGAAGTAATATTTCTTCTTTATAAAGCAATCAATTTCTCAATAAATATAATTGATGACATTAAACTTAATCAAATATTGTATTAACAATTTTTTAAATATTTTCATTAGAGGTTTTATTGTGTTTTCATACCTTTAGTTATTCCCTATAAATAATTCCTGATGAGGGGGTTTAAATGACTTCGAAACATTTTGGCCCCCTCGTAGTATAAAAAGGACGGAGAAAAGTAAAAGTGAGAGGTTGGTTTTTGGTTGACTTTTTCTCTTTTTCTCCCTCTTTTTTGATTGTGTGATTCTTGTCTCTAATGAGCCGAAAAGTGAGGTTTTTGGGAAGTTTATTTTTAAATTGTTAATCAATTTGTTGCTTATTCTGCAAAAATTATTCATGATAAAATGGATTTATTTTCAATCTTAATTGATATAAAGCCTTAAATTTGAGCCATCTTCGGAAACAACCGTATTAAAAGAAAGGGTTACAGCATAGTGATAAAAAAAACGAAATTTCCTAATTCTTCTAATTTTTCACACACTGATAACAAAAAAGCAATAGTATGGTATAGAAATTTTTATTATTTGATGCACATCTACACATTGGGACCTTCAATTTAAGCCATCCCCTGAAAAAATCAGACTAATAGAAATGCTTTCAACATATAGGGGTCTAAAAACGAAATTTCCCGATTTTTTTCACTTTTTATCTGCTGTTGTGAAACAACAATACTATGATATAGCAACTTTTATTTTGTTATACACATTTATTTTCAAGATGTTTAATTTAAACCATCCCTGAAACATATTGGAATAAAAGTAAAGTTTCCAACATAGTGGTCTAGTGAAAATTTTCTCATTTTTCAATATTTTGTAACCACTGATAGCAAAAAAAGGGGCACTTTAATGTAACAAATTTTATTTCTTTATCTACATCAAAATGCCAAGATCTTCAATGTGAGCCATGTTTGAAGCAAATCGGATAATTTTTAGGGTATGATAAACCCTGTACAAAAAGGGGCGATCGCTATTATTATATTTGATATCTCGTTCACTTACTCGAAGGTTACCCTTCACTGAATCAATAGAATCCAATAAGAAAATCCAAATATTTTTATTCGAGAAGTCCATTGTTTCCTTTTTGGTAGAGAATTCATCTTATTTGGGTGAGAATTTTATTATTTGTTTGAAAATTCACCAATTTTTTGGAAAAGTTATTCTTTTCAGTTGAAAAAACAACTGTTTTTTTTTAATTTGTCTTTTTGCGTCAAAAATTCAACAATTTGGTTGAGGCCTATACCGTTTTTTTTATGTTCAAAATTAAATTTTAAGATATGCCAATATGTTTCGACTTATATGGAATTATATGGAAAAAGAAAAACGCTGAAAATTATTGGCCACTTGAAGTAAAAAAATACAAATAATTTGTTGTTTTAAGTAACAGGGGTTTTGGGTTTATTTTGAAAACGGCAAAAGCTACACATTTTTTGTTCAGAGAAAAAATATGCTTAATTGAATGGCATATAAGAATATATACTTTTAAAATTAAAATTCGAAACCAACCAAAAAATTCACAAAAAAAAATGAAACCTGAATCAAAATTTGCAACCAAATTTATTATCATATATATTTACACAATATACCAAAAGCACACAGTCCTTCATCACTTGTTGAAAATTCATCTTTTTGGTTTCAAAATTCATTTCTTTCGGTAGAAATTTTATTTTTTAGGTCAAAAATACAAGTGTTCGGTAGAAACTTAATCTGCTTTGGTTGAGGATTAAAATATTTTCTTGAATAATTAAACTATTTTTTTGATAATAACCTTTTTTTTTACAAAACTCATATTTCCGGGTTGATAATTTAACTGTTTTGTAGAAGAATGGCATTTTTGGCCTAAAAATTCAACAGCGTTATAGAAAATTCATATTTTCGGGTTAAAAATTCAACTGTTTTGTAGAAAATTCGTCTTTTTGGCCTGAAAATTCCACAAGTTGGTTGAATTTTTTTCCTTATTGTCTCCAAATCTTTCCTGGTTAAAAATTCAATTCTTTTGATGACAATTTGTCTTTTTCGTTCGAAAATTCATCTCTCATGGTAGAAATTTGATTTTTTAGGTAGAAAATGCAACAGTTTGGTTAAAAATTTATCTTTTTTGTTTGATAAGTCAACTGATTGATTGAAAGTTGAACTACTTTATTAAAAATGTATTGTTTTGGTTGAAGATTAATAATTTTAGTTGAAAATTCATATATAGTATTGAAAATGAAAGTTTATTACATAAAATGTTATAAATTTAAAGCGTTTGAAGTTTATATTAATATAGTATCCCCATTAATTTTATTCAAAAGAATTTATTCCCTTATTATTTTCGTGTGTAGTCCGAAATTTGAAACATTTTAGGTATGTAATTGAATACTTATATTCGAAATAATTCGACCTGTATAAATCGCCGAAATTGTTATCAGAGTTATATATGTTGTAGGTATCATTTTATTTACATACTAAAGTAAATAAATAGTTGATAAAAGTTTCATCTTAACTGTGTATTAACACATATAACAATCGTATGCTGGATCACGCAACCGAATCGCGTGTTCGCAAATGAAAGCAATCCTCGCCGTAGAATGAATTCGAATTATCCAGCTGTCCAAGTAGCGTAAAACGCGATTTTAACACTTCTAAGCGTGAGTGGTTTAATAAAGATGAAAGTATTTATAAGGATTGTATAGATATAAAGGCAACTTTAGGACCTAGCCTTTAATAACATTATCAAGATTCGCGGTAGCGAATCGCCACCCAAGTACTAAAAAAAGTATAAAAAGATTCTAAATACCCATACGAGAAAAAAAATCTGCCATAAAGGACGAAATGCGAATGAAATGCGCAACCGGGAATTATCTGTGACATAAATGATTTTGAACACTACAAGTGGAATGTCTCAGTCAATTAACGAGATATCCAAATTAAACTTTATGGGTATTTTTCATGAAAGTGCAAAGATTAGGTAATTTCGTAATCGAAAAAAACACTTAACAAAAAGTCATATGCAGTATATAATTGTATTTTTACGGGCTATGCTCATAAAATGTTGACAATACATCTTATTTTATGATTTTACATATTAATCAAGAACGTGATAAATTCGTAATTGCATCCGTTGAGAAAAGAAGAGTTAAAAACGTGATTTTTGAATTGCATGCTATTGTATAAATTATACGCTTTAACAAATGAAATGAAACTATTTCTTTAGAAATATGTCATCATATTGTATTATAAAAGCAGTTTTCATGAGTTTTCAATATATTGGTTTATAATGAAAATGTTGCACACTGACAGCCAAAACCAATCGATCGATTTTTATAAAACTTTGCATAAACATAGCAAATGAGGTCTACATATATCCCGATTTTTCAGGAGACAGTGATCCATAAACATATCATGAAGTTAAATTTGAATTTAACCAAAAATTTACTATTTTTAACATTCAGACACAGCCGAAATCAATCGTTCGAGTTTGATGAAACTTTGCATAAATATGGAAAATAAGGTGTACCCATCAGTTTTTCGTAATATTTTGGTAAAATATTTAATCTTGATTTTGTTCTGGGCACAGACTAATCCAAGACAATTTCAAGTTATTCCTCATGTCTAGCTCGCGAGACGGAACCATACTATTTTAATGCCCTAAGACAAATATTTTCGACTTAAAGACCAAAGTTTATGTCTTGAGACAAGATTGAATATTTGATTTGGAAAGTACCTAAGAGATTTATAACTTTTTAATTATCATAATTTTATTATGTAATGCACATCTACATGTTAGAACCTTTAATTGGAACCATCCCCGAAAACATCAGACAAATAGAAAAGTTTTCAACATATATTGGTCTTAAAAACGAAATTTCTTCATTGTTCTTACTTTTTAGCCTGTGATAACAAAAAAATATCACCATGATATAGACAATTTTGTTCTTTAATGTATACATGCTAAAACCTTGTATTTGAGACATCCCCCAAGAAAATTGGACTGAAAGTAAATCTTCCAGCCCACTATGCTAGCATAGTGGGCTGAAAAGCGAAACATGATTTTTCTCATTTTTTATCTACTGATGTAAAAAAAACAATACTATGATATAGCAAATTTCATTTTGTAATGCACATCTGCATTTCAAAACCTTTAATTTGAGCCATCCCTGAAAAATATCGGAATACAAGTAAAGTTTCCAGCATAGTGGTATAAAAAACGAAATTTTCTCATTTTTTATATTCTTTAACCACTGATAACAAAAAAACGACAATTTAATGTATCAAATTTTATTTTTCAATCTATATCAACATGCCAAGACCTTCAATTTGAGCCATCTTCGAAGTAAATGGGATAATTTTTAGGATAAACCCTGTATACAAAAAAGGGCCCTCGCTATTAATATAAATGATATCTCGTTTAATTACTCGAAGTTGGTTGACTTTTTTTGATCAAACTCTTTTCGCCTTTATGCAGTAACTAATAATCTAGAAATAGAATTCTAAGTTTTCAATGTAATTGAAAATTCGATTTTATAGATCCTTTTTTGTGGAAAAAATTATACTATTTTTAACATTCAGACGCACTGACAGCCAAAACCGATAGATCGCTTTCAAAAAAAACTTTGCATAAACATTAGGGTGGTCCAAAAATAAATTAGAAAATATTTTTTTGAATTTTTATGAATAAAGCCCGGAAATTTGTTCGAATCCACACAAAAATAAATCTATTTTTGTTGTTAAAAAAAAAAAAAATAATATTTAGAGGTGGCGCCACGTATTTCCCATAAGAAAAAAAATACGTTGTTGTAAATTTTATTCAGAATCCTTAATATTAGCTGAATCGAGTTGAAACTCAACAGTTCTTTTCACATTTAGCCATAGAGTACAAATAAAATATAACTTTTCAAATATCACCCCCATAAGTCTGTTTTATACGTTCCCTATAAAAAACCCCATAAGTGAAAAAATAGGTTTTGCGAGTTTTTGGCGCTAATTATGATTTTTTTGCGTTTTTTAAAATGCAAATTGTTTCTGATACATAAAATACTACTTTATACTGATAATTATATGTTTAAATAAGTTGTTTGAACAATTTATTATTGTTGTTAGCCATTTTCTCTTAGAATGGAGATAGAAAGTCGCGGTTTTTAAAAAAAAAGTTCACTTTTTGTCCAATTTTCAATTAGATAGAGGTAAGCGTTCGTTGATGTCGCCAAAAATAATTGTACAAACAATTTATTATTATTGTTAATAATATTTTCTTAGAATAATGTTAGAAAATTGCACTTTTTTCTGACATTTTCAACTTTTTGTTCACTTTTCACTTGGAGTGAGTTGAATAATTAATTAAAGTTTACAAAATTATTCGTTAAAACAATTTATTATTATTATTAATAATATTTAATTTAAATAATGCTAGAAAGTTGCAGTTTTCTTTTCTGAAATTTACAACTATTTGTCTACTTTTCATATAGCGTGAGTCAATAATGAATTCAATTTAACAAAAATAATTATTTAAACAAATTATTGTTGCTTATAACTATCTTCTTCTTTACTGATACAATATAATTGCGGCTAAAAATTTGCGGTTTTTTCGGAACTCTTAAACTTTTTGTCCACTTTCCACTTAGTGGTGTAATAATTAATGCAAGTTAACAATCATGCTTATCTAAACAATTGATTATTATTTATAACTATCTCCTATTAGAGTAGTGCTAGAAAGTTGATTTTTTTTCTGAAATCATTAGTGTTGCTTTGACTTTTTAGTTATGAACAAATAATAAGTGAACCTCAACAAGAATCATTTTTTAAATGGTATTTTACTTTTTTAAGTGATTTATTTTTGCTCTTTTCCCAATTTAAAAAAAAAATAATTTAAACAAAAAAACTATCTTACGCAAGAGACAAAAGTAAAAAAATGGAATAATTAGGAGTAGGTGTAAATGACTTGTAAAAGTTTTGGTTTTAATTACAACAAGAAGTATATTGCAAAGCGTAAAAGAAAAATTTGGAATTGAACATATTTTGATATCAGCTCCCCTCCAGTAAAATATATTCACGAAAAATAAAGAGATTGTTCAAAATATGTTTCGCTCTAATGTTTATTTATCATTTGATCATAACTACGAAGGCAAAGCAAAGTTAAACATTTAAGAAGAAACTGCATTTTTCTAGCACTTATCTAAGAGAAAATAGTTATAAACAATGATAAATTAATTACACAACTATTCTGTTTAACTTGCATTATATCTCACTAAGTGAAAAGTGGGCAGAAAGTTAAAAATTTCAGAAAAAAAAACACATCTATCTGGCATTATTATAGATGAAGGTAGCTATGGACAATAATAATTTGTTTACACAATTATTTTTGCTATATAAAATTAAATATTAACTCACTTCAAGTGAAAAGTGAACAAAAAGTTGAAAATTAAAAAAAACGCAATTTCTAGCATTATTCAAAGATTATATTATTAACAATAATAATAAATTGTTGAAACTATTATGTTTGTCAACAAATTAGACAAAAAGTGGACATTTCTTTAAAAAACCGCGACTTTCTATATCTCCATTCTAAGAGGAAATGGTTAAAAACAATAATAAATTCTTTTAAGAATTTATTTAAACATCTAATTATCAATATAAAGTAGTGTTTTATGTATCAGAAACAGTTTGCATTTTAAAACCCGCAAAAAAATCATAATTAGTGCCAAAAACTCGCAAAACCCATTTTTTCACTTATGAGTTTTTTTTGGGACCCTATAAAACAGACTCTAAATATCATTAAAAAAATGGATTTATTTTTGTATGGATTCGAACAAATTTCCGGGCGTCATTCATAAAAATTCCAGAAAAAAATTTCGGACCACCCTAATAAACATAATAAATAACGTGTATATATCCCGCTTTTTCAGCAGAGAGTGACCGATAAACATAAAATTGACAGCAAAAACCAATCTACAGATTTTGATGAAACTTTGCATGAATATAGTAAATAAGGTGTACATAATATTTATATTATTCTGAATTTTCAGGAGAAAGTATTCCATTAACATATCTTGGTGTTAAATTTGAATTTATAAAAAAAATTACTATTTTTAATATGCAGACGCGCTAGCAGCCAAAACCAGTCGATTGATTTATAAGAAACTTTGCATAAATATAAGAAATGAGGTGGCAATAAACCGCTTTTTCAGGAGAAAGTATTCCATAAACATATCATGGAGCTAGATTTGAATTCATAAAAAATTTACTATTTTTAACATTCAGACACACAGTCAGTCAAAACTAATCGATCGATTTAATTAAAACTTTGCATAAATATAGTAAATAAGGTGTAAGTATCAGTTTTTGGTAGTATCTTTTTATAAGTAACTAAGTTACTTAAAAGTTACGTTATTTGTAACTTTTAGGGTAACTTCGTCACTATTTAAAAAAGTAGCTTTTCGCAATAACTTGGAACTTTAATTTTAATAACTTTGAAATAACTTTATCTCTTCTAATTGAGGATTCAGCTATTTTATTGAAAATTCGTCTTTTTTAGTTAAAATAAACTGTGATTGATTTCAAATTCATATCTTTTTCGGTTGAAATTATATCAACTATTATATTTTTCGTTGAGAATTATTCTATTTTGGTTAAAAATTTAACTACTTTGTTGAACTCAACAATTTATAGGACAATTTTTTTCTCTCTTGGTTCAAAATTCGGTCCTTTCGTTTCCAAATTTAACTAATTTGTTAAATTTTTGTTTGTAGAAAATTTAAATATTTTAGTTGAACATTCAACTACTTTACTGAAAATTCACTTTTTTGATGGAACTTTAACTCTTTTGTTGAAAATTTGTTGTTTTTTGGATGAAAGTTTTACTACTTGCTTCAAAGTTGAACGGCTGGAGGATTAAACTATTTTCTTTAAACATTAAACTAGTTTGTTGATAATTAACTTTTTTGTCACAAAATTCATATTTTAGGGTTGATCATTTTACTGTTTTGCAAACAAAAAGTATGAATTATATTACTTGAAAATTGGAGGAATCTGCTGGCCCCGAAATTAAAAAAAAATGCTTAAGAAAAAGTCGACTGTAGATTACAATATTGTGGTAATGTGATCAGAAAAAATTATTACTCTCTGTGGATTTTTTATTATTACCCCAGGCGGAAAAAATATGTATAGTGGAAAATATGATATATAATCTGTGCACTATGTATAATAAACTACATATAATTTTTCTGCCTAGGACTAAATAAATGAAAATCCCAACAAAACCATTGCATGTGAAAAAAATTCCGCCAAGTACCTGCACGAATTTTAATGTTTTATTTATTTGGCTTGCCTATAATTTTCTGTAAATAATAAACATAACTGTAGCAACATAATAATAATATTAATAATAAATTATTATATTACATGCCCGCCAAATGTTTATAAATATAAATATCAATTTATTTTTCTCATCAACCATAAAAATGATTGATTAAAGTAATTCATCTAATTAATTCTCTTTATTTAAAAAGAAACACTTTTATTTATAGATTTTTTGCTATTCGTACTTGCCTTTATATTTTGATTTCACAACTTCCATTACTTTTAACATAAATAAATAAAATATTATAACTCATTCAGGTACTTGGGAGAATTTTTGGATTTTTATTCTCAAATTCTTAAAAATAAATTAATAAGCGTGCATTCCTTATATTTCTAGTGATTCACCAGTGAGCGGAAATGGCCTTTCTCCATCACCGAAAGTCACTGTGGGCACTTTGACTCGCCCACATGACTTTGGGTGGCCTGATATCTATACTATACATCTTATTGTTGATTTAGGCTCTTGACTATTATTCAATATGCTCCCTAATAATTGAATGTTTACATGTAAAATAAGCCTTGAGATACATTGATCCCAACTACTGGTCTATATTTTCTATTCTAAGCCTTTATACACATCAATCTATAAAAATTAGGCTGTGAAATCAAGATATTAAGTTTAATGATCCAGGATTTTCAAGATATAAACTCAAATTGTACGACGTAATCTCTATAGATTATTTTTATTATTATTATACCATTAAGTCAAATCCCTTTCGGGATAAGCGTAAATCACTCGGTTCTAGCCTCTTTATACTGCTAATTGATTGATTCGACTCGATTTTTTTATTTGAAATTAAATTTACGAAAGGTACTATTTTTATTTTTAGCTACAATCTAGGAGAATATTTGATTTTATTTCAGTGTGATTTTAAAGCTAATTTCTGGTAGGTGCAATTTTCCATTGTGATTGATTTGATTCGATTTAAATTTGATTTAAAATTCAATTTCTGATGGGTGCAATTTTTATTTTCAGCTTTAATGAAGGAAAATATTTGATTTGATTTCAGTGTGATTTTAAATCAAATTTTTGATAGGTGCAATTTTCGATTTTGATTTGATTTACATATGAATTGAAATTCAATTAGGTGCAATTTTTAGTTTTAGCTACAATGTAGGAGAATATTTGATTTGATTCGATTTCAATTTGATTTGAAATTCAATTTGTGATAGGTGCAATTTTTCATTTGGATTGATTTGATTCGATTTAAATTTGACTCGTAATTCGATTTCTGACAAGTGCAATATTTATTTATAGCTAAAATTTAAGAAAATATTTGATTTGATTTTAGTGTGATATTAAATCAAGTTTCTGATAGGTGCAATTATCCATTTTTATTGATTTCAGTGTCATTTCAAATATAATTTCTGATAAGTGCAATTTTAGATTTTGATAGATTTGATACGATTAAAATTGTATTTGAAATTCAATTTCTGATAAGTGCAATACTTATTTCCAGCTACAATTTAGGAGAATATTTGATATGATTTCAGTGTGATTCTAAATCAAATTTCCGATAGGTGCAATTTTTTATTTTGATTGACTTGATTTAAATATGAATTGAAATTTAATTTCCGATAGGTGCCATTTTTATTTTTTGCTACAATGTAGGAGAAGATTTGTTTTGATTCAATTTAAATTTGATTCGAAATTCAATTTCTGATAGGTGCCATTTTTATTTTTAGCTACAATTTAGAAAAATATGTGATTTGATTTCAATGTGATTTCAAATCTAATTTCTGATAGGTGAAATTGTTGAATTTGATTGATTCGATTTAAATATGAATTGAAATTCAATTTTCGATAGGTGAAATTTTTATTTTTAGCTACAATCTAGAAGAATATTTGATTTGATTTCAGTATGATTTTAAACCTAATTTCTGGTAGGTGCAATTTTCCATTGTAATTGATTTGATTCGATTTAAATTGTATTTAAAATTCAATTTCTGATAGGTGCAAATTTCAGCTGTAATGAAGGAAAATATTTGATTTGATTTCAGTGTGATTTTAAATCAAATTTCTGATAGGTGAAATTGTTGAATTTGATTGATTCGATTTAAATATGAATTGAAATTCAATTTTCGGTAGGTGAAATTTTTATTTTTAGCTACAATCTAGAAGAATATTTGATTTGATTTCAGTGTGGTTTTAAAGCTAATTTCTGTTAGGTGAAATTTTTCATTGTAATTGATTTGATTCGATTTAAATCTGATTTAAAATTCAATTTCTGATAGGTGCAATATTTCTTTCTATCTACAATGTAGGAGAATATTTGATTGGGTTTCAATAGGATTGCAAATCCAATCTCCGATAGGTGTAATTTTTCATTTTGATTGATTTGATTCGATTTAAATTTGACAGAAATTAGAGTTCTGATAAGGGCAATGTTTATTTTTAGCTAAAATTTAAAAGAATATTTGATTTGATTTCCGTGTGATATTAAATCAAATTTCTGATAGGTGCAAATTTCGATTTTAATTTGATTTACATATTAATTGAAATTCAATTTCCGATAGGTGCAATTTTTATTTTTAGCTACAATGTAGGAGAATATTTTATTTGATTCGATTTCAATTTGATTTGAAATTCAATTTGCGATAGCTGCAATTTACGTTTTTTATCTACAATGTAGGAGAATATTTGATTGGGGTTCAGTGGAATTTCGAATCCAATCTCCGATAGGTGCAATTTTTCATTTTGATTCATTTGATTGGATTTAAATTTGATTCGAAATTCAATTTCTGATAAGTGCAATACATATTTTTAGCTAAAATTTAAGAGAATATTCAATTTGATTTCAGTGTGATTTAAAATCAAGTTTCCGATAGGTGCAATTTTGCACTTCGATTGATTTGATTCGATTCAAATATTCAATTGAAATTCAATTTCCGATAGGTGCAATTCGTATTTTTAGCTACAAACTAGAAAAATGTTTGATTTGATTTCAGTATCATTTCAAATCTAATTTCTGATAGATGCAGCTTTTTATTTTGATAAATTTGATTCGATTTAAATTTTATTTGAAATTCAATTTCTGATAAGTGCAATACTTATTTTCAGCTACAATTTAGGAGAATATTTGATATGATTTCAGTGTGATTTTAAATCAAATTTCCGATAGGTCCAATTTTTTATTTTGATTGATTTGATTTAAATTTGAATTGAAATTCAATTTCCGATAGGTGCTATTTTTATTTTTTGCTACAATGTAGGAGAATATTTGTTCTAATTCGATTTATTTTAATTTAATTCGAAATTCAATTTGCGATAGGTGCAATTTTTCTTTTTATCTACAATGTGGGAGAATATTTGATTTATTTCAGTGTGATTTCAAATCCAAATTCCAATAGGTGCATTTTTTCATTGTGATTGATTTGATTCGATTCAAATTTGATTTAAAATTCAATTTCTGATAGGTGCAATTTTTATTTTTGAATACAATCTAGGAGAATATTTGATTTGATTACAGTGTGATTTTAAATCAAATTTCCGATAGGTGCAATTTTTCATTTTGATTGATTTGATTCGATTTAAATTTTATTTGAAATTCAATTTCTGATAGGTACAATATTTATTTTTAGCTGAAATGTAGGAAAATATTTGATTCGGGATTCAGTAGGATTTCAAATCTAATCTCCGTTACGTGCAATTTGTCATTTTGATGGATTTGATTCGATTCAAATTTGATTCGAAATTCAATTTCTGATAGGTGCAATTTTTCTTTTTATCTACAATGTAGGAGAATATTTGATTGGGTTTCAGTAGGATTTCAAATACAATCTCCCATAGGTGCAATCTGTCATTTTGATCAATTTGATTCGATTTAAATTTAATTTGAAATTCAATTTCTGATAGGTGCAATATTTATTTTTAGCTACAATTAAGGAAAATATTTGATTTTATTTCAGTGTAATTTTAAATAAAATTTCTGATTTGTGCAATTTTTCATTTGGATTGATTTGATTAAAATAGGAATTGAAATTCAATTTCCAATAGGTGCAATTTTTATTTTTAGCTACAATGTAGGAGAATATTTTACTTGATTCGATTTAAATTTGATTTGAAATTCAATTTGGGATAGGTGTAATTGTTCTTTTTATATACAATGTAGGAGAATATTTGATTGAGATTCAGTGGAATTTTAAATCCAATTTCGGATAGGTGCAATTTTTCATTTTTGTTAATTTGATTCAATTTAAATTTGATTCGAAATTCAATTTCTGAAAAGTGCAATATTTATTTTTAGCTAAGATGTAAGAGAATATTTGATTTGATTTCAGTGTGATTTTAAATCAAATTTCCCATAGGTACAGTTTTGGATTTTGATAGATTTGATTCGATTTAAATTTTATTTGACATTCAAATTCTGATAAGTGCAATACTTATTTTCAGCTAAAATTTAGGAGAATATTTGATATGATTTCAGTATTTTCAGATTTTAAATCAAATATCCGATAGGTGCAATTCTTTTTGATTAATTTGATTTAAATTTGAGTTGGAATTCAATTTCCGATAGATGTAATTTTTATTTTAGCTACAATATAGGGAAATATTTAATTTGATTTGGATGTGATTTGAAATCCAACTTCCGATAGGTGCAACTTTCTATTTTTAGCTAAAATGAAGGAGAATAATTAATTTATTGGACTCGACTTAAACTTTATTAGAAATTAAATTTCTGATAGGTGCAATTTTTGTATTTAGCTACAATATAGGCGAATATTTTATTTGATTTAAGTTCGATTTGAAATATGATTTCCAAAATCTGCAATTTTTCATTTTGATTGATTTGATTCGATTTAATTTATATTTGAAATTCAATTTTCGATATGTGCAGTTTTTATTTTTAGCTGCAATTTAGGAGAATATTTGTTTTGATTTAAATGTGATTTTACATCCAATTTCCGATAGGTGTAATTTCTGATTTTGATTGATTTGATTTAAATTTGATTCGAAATTCAATTTCTGATAAGTGCGATATTTATTTTTAGATAACATTTCAGAGAATATTTGATTTGATTTTAGTGCGATTTTAAATCAAATTTCTGATAGGTGCAGTTTTTAGTTTGATAAATTTGATTCGATTTAAATTTCATTTGAAATTCAATTTCTGATAAGTGCAATACTTATTTTCAGCTACAATTAAGGAGAGTATTTTATATGATTTTAGTGTGATTTTAAATCAGATTACAGATAGGTGCGATTCTTTTTGATTGATTTGATTTGATGTGAATTTAATTTGAAATTCAATTTCCGATAGATGCAATTTTTATTTTTAGCTACAATATAGGGAAATATTCAATTTGATTTGAATGTGATTTGAAATCCATCTTCCGATAGGTGCAACTTTTTATTTTTAGCTAAAATAAAGGAGAATAATTAATTTATTGGACTCGACTTAAACTTTATTAGAAATTAAATTTCTGATAGGTGCAATTTTTGTATGCTTCTCCATTCACTCTGTAAGGGAACCGGTACAGGGTAATTCAAAGTTGAGCTTACATACAGGTCCCTTTGTCGGACCATGTACGACTTCCTTCGCCAAATTACTGCGCAAAAACTGTTAAGATTATCTGTACAGGTTCGTGTATAGGTTCGTATCCAGGAACATGTGCAGGATCCTCCAATGATCCTGTACAGGAGTTTTCAGCTGGGCCACCTATGTAAGTAGTAGAAAAAGTCAGTATAACAGTAATTGCTGCATAGCTTTTCAAAGGACATTTGCAGGTGTAAGTACTAACTTTTAGAACCTGAAGTCAGAATACAATAAAGGGTGGTGACCATGAACTATTTCTGCCGATGTAGTGCTCTCTGTTGTTTGACATATAGTTCAAGGGATATGAAAGCGTACACAAGACAACAGGAGTCTAAAACAGGGAAGATGAACAGAGATACTAATATAATTCACAGGGGGGTGGAGTTCAAATGAGGGAAGTAAAGATAGAAGGGGTAACGCGCAAGTTTGTGACAGTGTACAATAAGGATGGGATGAAAAGTATTAAAGAAAGGCTGGAAGACTTGCTATGTAAATGAGAGGAGGGTATAGTGGTACTAGGTGGGGAATTCATTGCGAGGATGGGGAGCGAAGAAAGCCTTTATAGGGAGGAAGAGAGCTTCGAAAGGAAATAGAAGGCCAGGATAATAAATAAGTAGGGAGAGATGGTAAGGGACTGGATGGAGGATAGAGGCTAGCGGTGCCGAATGGTATAGCAACTGAGGACGAAGAGGTAGAATACAGATATGTAAGTAAGGTGGTGGTATCGGTGATACACCATGTAGTCATGAATATGCAAGGGTGGAGGAGACGGGAAGATTCGCAGTGGAAGGAAGGGTAGAATCAGACCATCAGCCATTAGTGTTGTGGATAAGGGGTGAGAGCGACGGAAGGTAGGGTGGAGGGGGGAGAAGGTGGGCGAGAGAGAGGATGAGCTGGACGAGGGAGGCGATAGAGAAGTATAAGGGGCAGTGAGGGACGTTACGCTTTGAAGGGGAGTCGGTGGAAGCGATATGGGAGAATTCAAAGGAGAAAGTGAAAGGTTGCGTGCAAAAGTAGGTATTCAAAAAGAGGAAGAAAGTATCGGTGAAGTCGTGGTAGATTAGGAAATATAAAAAGATGAAAAGGAAGGTGAAAGGAAAGTACAAGAAGTGGAAAGAGGGTACAGCGAAAAGGAAGGAGTACGTAGAAATGATGAAGGAGTTTAGATTAATGTGTAAGAAGGTAGAACAGGAATAGGATAAATATTTGGAAGAGGAGTTAGGGAATGCTAAGACAGAGGGGGATGTCTGAAAGATAATAGATAGGTTTAGAGAGCCTAGAGTGGGGATTGGCGAAAAGATAGGGAGTGAGGAGTGGAGGGAGTTTTTAAAAGAATTATTTCAGGGCTTAGATTCAAGGAAGAGAGATGGTGGAAGTAGAAGAAAGCGGGAGGCAGAGATGGAGAAGTTGGATGATGAGGATATAGAGAAACAGATAAGGAAGGTAAAAAGGTCAGAAGCAGCATGTCTGAATGGGATAGAGAACGAAGCATGGCTGTTTAGTACACAAGAGTTCCAGAGAGAGGCTAAAGGAGGTAGTGATATGGAGAGGGAGGTATTTCTAGGAGAGTCGAGAGAAGGGTTATTAGTGCTACTGTATAAGAAAGGAGACAGGAATAGACAGGAAAATTATAGAGGGATTACTTTAATGAATGCGGCGTATAAAGTATTCACGATGGTGGTGGCGGACAGGCTGCGGAAGGATGTCGAGGGAAAAGGAATATTCCTGGATACGCAGGTGGGCTGTAGGGCGGGTAGGAGTATTATCGACAATATCTACGTACTGCAGCGCGTGGTGGATAGAGAATTAGTGAAGAAGGGGTCGAGAGTATACGCGTGTACGTGGCAAAAAGCGAGAAGGCCTTAAAGGTGATGATGAAGAGGTTAAGAAGATACCTGGATAAGGGTAGGTTAGAGCTGAATGTGGAAAAGTCCAAGGTTATGGTGTTCAGAAAAGTAGGTGGGAGGGATAAGGGAGGGGAATAAAAGCGGAAGGGAGAGGCGGTGCAGGAGGTGAAAGAGTTTTTATATCTGGGCTTTGTGTTTCGGAGAAGTGAGGGAGTAGATGGTCACATAAAAAAGAGAGTGAGAAGGGCAAATGTGGTGATGAGGTAGGTGTGGGGGTTGGGAAAGAAGTTATTCGCAGATGATTTTGAAAGGAGAACGAAATTGTTCGACTCGCTTGTGATAAGTGTGTTACTGTATGGAGTAGAGGTATGGGGGTGGAAGGAAAGTGAAGAAGTAAACAGGACACAGGAGAGGTATGTAAAGTGGACATTGGAGTTGGCAAGGAACACGCCTAATTATATTTTCAAGCGGTAACGGGGAGAACGAGTGTAGAGATTCTAGCGGGGAGTCAAAGGTGTAAATATGAGGAGAAATTTTAGGAAGAGGGGGAAGTAACCTGGTTAGGGAGTGTTGGTGGAAGAAGGAGAACAGGAGAGCGGGTGGTAGAATAGAGGCTGAAAGGAAAAGGTATTTTAGAACGAATAGACTACAGATGGATAAAGTGAGAAGGATGCACGAGGAAGGAAGGAAGGTATATGAGTTGGTTGAGAAGAGCGGCATGGAGAGGGACAGGATAACAAAAAAGACAGAATAAGAGAGTCAAGGTTTAACGGTAACTATGTGTGGATTATGCTTATGACGAAAGCGCAATATTTGTGTGAGAAAGGAGAGAAAGAAAGTCAGGAGCTTATATATACTGCTTTATTTTCCTGAGAATCTTGTTTTAGGGTCTGAAAGATGCTTAATGGTAGCAGCGCATATTTCAACATCAAGAATAGAGAAATTGAAAAGGTATGCAAACTGAAGAACTAAAAATTTAATAACATAAATCGTTTATTTATTAAAACAATAGGATTCAACTTTACCACAGAAAGAACACGTTGATATATTTCATTCCAAAATTATGTTCTCTTAACTTCCATGACCAACTACGTAAAATGCCTCATTCATACTTTAATTTGTAATTGGTCGAATATCGTACAAGTGGCAGAGAAGAATAAGTAAGAGCTGGATCGATAATAATATTTTACGGCGCATGTAAGTGGGCAATATAATTGTTTTGTCCCATGTACATCAGATGGAAAAGAGGATTGAGAGGATCATCATTCAATATTGGTACAATCTCGCTGGCATTATTTCCATGTATGCGTACTTTAACTCTTCCAAAGTTATTGTCAAGATCCGGTCTAGGAGCCATAAATGAACACAATCGCCCATACGTGACTAATCCAATGATGTGCTCGTAACTATTATCTGTTGCTACTCTGTAAAAGTGTGTTGTTAAATGCCAAAGTCTATGTGGTGGTACATAACTTTCATAATGATGAACATTATAAAGTTCCAAGGGAGCAGGTAAAACTGCCTCAAGTTTAGTCGGCCTGACTGATTCTGTAAAAATAAAATGTATGTATAAAACTAATTATTCTATAAGTTATTACAATAATTTAATTAGTCAACGTTTTTATTTTACATTCAAAATTTCAATGGATGCATTGTAGAATGAAAATAAAGTAAGTGAAGAAAATAAATTAGTCCGAAAAGAGGAAAAAGAAAATTTTTGCAAAATTCAAGCCTTTCATTTTGTCTAAACAGTTAATGATTGAAGCATTGTAACATTTCACTACAAATTAGTGAACTTTCGCTAATTTGTAGGTTGAGAGACTGAACTTCAGCACAAAAAGACTTGTTTTAATTTGAACAAGTGCGAATAGTGATTGAATATG
The DNA here is from genome assembly GCA_011634705.1 of Andricus grossulariae. NCBI lineage: Eukaryota > Metazoa > Arthropoda > Insecta > Hymenoptera > Cynipidae > Andricus > Andricus grossulariae. The sequence continues at coordinate 215,526,214 of JAABKJ010007545.1, read as the reverse complement.
AAATCAATAGTGCAGTTCAAATTGTAGATGGTATTATATTCACCAAAATGTTTAGGAAAAACCGCCAATGTAAAACACAGAATTGCAGTTACGTGTCCCATTTTCTTGAAAAAAGTAGTCACTAATGCAGACTTTCGATAAGAGTGTAACTGTAATGAATATGCTACTAAGCTCATAAGATGTACCAGCCGCTATCTTTCTTTTCGTACTTATTATTTGTATTTTATTATCCCTCTTCTCCGAGCCTGAAATTGCATAAGTACTTCGGATTTATGACCTTGTAATGTACAATTTAGAGGGGACGACATTTCCATATTATGCAATGGAATTAAAATATCTTCCATCCGAACAACCTACTGATTGTAAATTTGGAGATCAAATTTCCGCTACAGAGGCTAAAAGGTATCTGATTCGATGAGTGGGATGGGAGAAACAGGCATTCGGGGTTGATGAGATGTATCGGAGGTGTGAAAAATTTTCCTAAAACCGCTATTATTGGTCCGATGTTGTACCGAAGATTTACAAATGCAATAAACCTAAACCTTGGCACTGCCTTGAAAGCACGTTCGGGCAGTAAAGGTATAAACCAAAGATTATGTTGTACAATGTCGCGATACAGTCTTGGGCTTCTTCCTTATCCCATACGATTTCACCCTAGCTATTTCTAATTCCGGCTAACTCTGTACCACTACTTCCCTTTCTAATTTCCTTTTACTTACTTTTCTAATTTCCTTGACCCATTTCCAAAATAATTTCTCATTTCCTTCAAAATCTTCTTTTATCTTCTTCTGGTTCGATTTCATCCATTCATTCTTTCACAAGTAATTCTGTCTTCAACCACATTACCACATACTCCAGATGCAATCCTAACCCAGGTTCATTTTTGAAACTAAGGTGCAATGATCCCTCCCACAATCACAATGCCTGAACCAAATATTTTCAATGAACAAGCCCTTTTCTAAGCATAAGCTAACCAATTTAACCCCCCCTTCCCCTTATCATTAGTTTTTTGATCTCTGAAATGACTTAGCACCCCAGTAGCTTCATGTTGCACTACGACCTATCCATTCATATCTCCGAGCAGAATGATTCTTTCTTCATGATCGCAGGTACATATAATATCATTCAAGGTGTCCCAGAAAGCATATTTTACTTCACCTATTTCAATATCATCTGGAGCATGCTATCACAAATTCTGATTGCCACTTTATTTCTAACTTACAACAGTATGAAGAATACAAATCTATACTTCTTGACTTGCTGTTTTGCTCTCGCACTCATATTCAGACCAACTCCTTGGCCAATATGTGATTCATTATCTACTCCTAACACCTAGTCTCCATTCATCGCCAGGAACTTTTCCAAGGACATGCCTTTCGTCAATCAATGTTTGGTTCCAATCCGAGACTTCGCTATTGTTGTACTTTTCATTGTTTAAAGTATGCACTAGGGTGGAGCGGAAAATATAATTTTTAGATAGGCTTTTAGCTGGAGGTGCTCAAAGGTTGTCATTTCCTTCCAATAAGAAGCCATTGAAGGTTTTTTTTTATGAACCAATATCGTCTTACAGATAGACGTTACACTATGGGCCAGGCGACCTTGAATTTTGGCAAACATTCAAAAAGTCCACATATTTATCTGAAAATGGTGACTGGGAGGTTTTTGGGGTCGCTGATTAGGAATCTGGAGTCAAAATTGTTTAATTTCAAATAGCGGATCCAATATGGCGATGAAAATGTAAAAGTTTCGACGGATTTGGCTGAAAATTATTACTTGGGGGTTTTCGGGTCGCTGATTATGAATCTGGTGTCACTATTTTAAAATTGTAAATATCGTATCCAATATAGATAAAAAAAATTTAACTTTTTGAATTTTTGCCAAAGTTCAATGTCGCCTGTCCCCTAACGTAACATTCGACTTTATAAGCATATTGGTGGACCAAAGAAACCTTTAGCTGAAAATAAAAATTGCACTTATCGAACATTGGATTGTAGTGTACAGGAAAAATACCCTCAATCAATTTAAATTTATAATCTCACAGTTTCTAAGGCATTAGGATAAAATAATCTATATTATTTTTATCTTGAGTACACAACTCGAAAAATAATTTTTCCTTGAGAATAGTTTGAAGTAATGAAAATTTGTCCGAGGCTATTCGTTTATTAAGCATTACTACACAAGTTTCGAAAGAGGGCATCAGAATAGTATAAATTTTAATTAAAGAAATTAATTTTCGTCAAGAAAAATTGATTTAAAAACTTGAAAATTCAATTGAAGATTCCTAATTTGAGTGGGAAATTTATTTTTTAGTAGAAAATTAATATACTTTGTTTAAAAATTTGTTTTCTTAGTAAAAAATGAATAATTTTTTGGTTGAAACTTCTAACGTTTGGTAAAAATAATATAATATATTCCTGGGCTGTCAAATTTCAGAGAAAAAGTACATGAAACAGAAAATTTCGGAAATTATAAATTTTCTGATATATAACAACTCCGAATTCGCGAATTCCCGAAGAATGAAATTCGCGACAGAAAATTGCCAAATTATAAAATATATGACAGCTTTTTTTTTCAAATGTACATAGTGTTTTCTTTTAATTATTGCTCTTGTGATAAAAATGTTGTTCTGTATCGTTCTTCTGCATTGAGAAATATTATTTAAATTGTTGCTATTTGAAATTTAGGTCATAATTTAAAAAAATATACATTTAGCATCCAAAAATGGTCATTGCAACAAAAAACAATTTCTTTGAACCAAAGACTTTTGATTCAATGCAATTCTTTTGGATTTAAAAAAATACATTTTGAAGTACTATATGAACCTTTGAACTAAGAAGAAAGTGTATTTTGTGATTCCAAATTTTTGTATTGCGCGTTATAAATATTATTAGTTTTTTTATCATTTTTTATTTTTCATGTTACTCTAATACTGTTAATATTTTCAAAAAAGTTTTTTGTTCCATAAAATGTATAACTTATTTTTTAATACCCTTCTTGCAATGAGAAAGTTAAAACTGTGGAATAATATTCTTAAAAATTTTTATTTTTCCAGGTCGTTAATTTATACAAAGATATAACGTAAGGATAAAATTTAGAAAATTCTTTGAGACGTTCGAGTTTATTTAACGTTCAGTTTGTTTTTAAGAATATCAAAATATATTTTTCCTAGGTTTATTGAGAAAATTTCAAAAAAATTTTGAAGATTTTAGTTATTTCAAAAACCTATCTAGAAAATTTCGAATAAATTTTTATTAATTTACAGAATTTTGAAAAATTTTTTGAAAAATTTTTGTTCAGCTTAGAACTAGTAGTCGCTTAAACTGACTCGGATTATTTCTAAAATTCTCTTAAAATCTTCCAGATTCTTTTTTGAAAATTTTGGCATTTTTTTCAAATTTTAAATTAATTTTGACTTTAAAAAAAAATTCAAGGTATATTTTTAAACAATTCGAATTCTTCCTAAAATGTTTGAAAAATATTTCAACCAGAAAAAAATTGCCTCGGATATTTTATTATGAATTTAGATAATGTCTTGAAATATTTTTAAATGTTTTAAAATATACTCATAAAATTATTTTTTAAAAGATCATTTATATTTCTCTTGAATTCTGAAAAAAATTCAATTTTTTTTTAATCCCTTCAAAATTCTTAAAAAGTTTCTGCACTTTTTTTTAATTTTTCAAATTTTTAATTGTTTCAAAGAAATTTTTTAAACTTCCTATGTAATTTTGAATTTAATAAAAAAATATTGAAAGTTTTTTAAAAATCTTCCACGACTAAAAAACGTACCCAAAAATCTTCCTGATTCCTTTTCGAAAGGTCAAGAAATCTTTTGAAATTTTTCGAAATCTTCTGAAATCGTCACTTTGAATTAATATTTAAAAAAAGATCATTTAAAATTTTCCTAGAAAGAAGTTAAAAAAATTCCTGAGGAATTTCCAAAATTACCAATAATTTTCAAAAATGTCAAAAATTACCCAAATAAAAGTTCGGCTGTGTTGTGAAAAATATCGCATGTAGCGAGGAAATTTTATCATTCCAAAATTTTGCTCTGTTTGAAATTTTCTTTCCGAAATTTTATATCGTGGAGAATTTTCAAATTTGGTAATATCATTAAATTTCGGGAATTTTAGTAAATTATGAAATATAAGGGAATTTTAATAATAAGTACAAAAATAGTAATATTTTTGTACGGGAAAATAGCAGATTGAGATATTTGTTGAAAAGTCGTTTTTTTTTGCGTTTCAATTTTTTTTTTTTTCGCAAAATCGAATTTTTTGGTACAAAAGGTATTTTAATATTCTAGAATTTTAAATTGACGACCATTTTTTTAATAATATCATTTACTTAATATAAATATAGGAATTTACTATTTTTCTGGAAGAACCATTTTTTCATGTTTAATGTATTTTTCAAAATTATTGTTTATATTCACAATAATAATCATTTCAAAAAAGTGTCTCGATTCAAGTTTTTTTTCTGAGGATGTGCAACAAAAACCCATACACTTGAACCAAAGATTTTTAATCGAATATAATTTTTTTGGATTAAAAAAATTTTGTCTATTCAATAATTTTTAATTTACGTCAAATTCCTTCAAATTAATCTCAAATTCGTAATAATTTCATCCATTTTTTCAGTTATTTTGATTTTTTCTAAATTTACTCCACAGTTAATGAATTCAATGAATGTTGATAATATTTTTGAATTGTTTTCCATTCAGATCACTGATAGTTATAAAATTCCAAATTTTCGTATTCCAAGTCTGATAATATTTTCCCATAAAATAAATTAATAAAAAACATCATTTATATTCTTTAGTAATCTTGAAAAAAATTCTAATTTCTTGAATCCCTTCAAAAATCTTGAAAAGCTTCAAATTTTAAATCTTTTTTGATGTTATCAAAAGTTCTATATATTTTTTAAAAACGATTCGACGTTTTCCAACAGTTTTTTAAAAATCTTTCAGAACTTAAAAAAACTATCCAGATTATTTGTTGAAAATTTTAAAAATCTTTAAACATGTTTGGAAATCTTTTTAAATATTCTATTCAAACTTTTTTTTTAAATCATTTAACATTTTTTTACAGAATCCTAAAAAAATTTTAGTTTTTTTGAAATCTTTCAAAATTCATGAAAAAATAAGAATTTTTAACAAAATACATAAATCATTAGACAAAAATCTATATTTTTAACCAAGGAGTTGAATTTTGAACTAGAATAATGAGTCTTCGACCAAAAAAGTGGATTTTTCAAAAAGAAGTTCAATTTTGAATCAGATAGTCAATTTTTAATTAAACAAATTATTTCTCAACGAAAAATATAGTCGCACCATATTTTAACTAAAGAAGATTTAAATTTCAAATAAAAAATATTTGAATATTCATCCAAAACAGATTATATTTCAACTAAAAATTTGTATTTTTAAGAACAAAATAATAAAATTTCTACCAAAAGGGACGATTTGTTAAACCAGAAAAACGAAATAAAACAAAAATATATTTGAAGTTTCAACCAAAACATATTTTAAGTCGATAAAAAAATTCAACAAAATTATACTTTTAGCTGAAAAATAATTTTTTATGTCGGCAATGTAAGAATTCAGAATAATAATATATTTTTCAAGTCTATATAAATATAATTTAAGATTTTTGAAAATAAAAAAAAAATACATTATTATTATTATTATTATTACATGAGAAATAATTGTTGTGGAAAGTTATCTTAAGGTTTTTGGGATCGGTGATTACGATTCTGATGTTAAAATTGCAAAACTCGAAATGTTGGATACAATATGGCGACTATTGGAAGGCAGAATCACCGAATTTGCTCCGCTGGTATCTAGTTTGCTGAGCTGACTCGGAGTAAATGTTGAATGCGCCGGCACGAGGCGTTATTTATATCTCTTTCGACTCTCAACTAGCGCGCCAATCAGAGAGTGGAAGCGTGACTTCGCGCGTTCCCACTTCTTCAAGGCGAGCGAGTCCTGTGTTGACGTTTCCCACTACCTCGAGATGAGCTAGTCGTGCGCTTCTGCTCCGGCGCCACTCTGGTGAACGCGAATCCCTCTTTTTTCCGCGCATGTTCGGCTCTCGCGAGTTTTTATTCTATTCCTTGGCTTGGCTCTCTTGATAGTATGTTCGATCTTGAAAGCAATAAAAGAAAAGCAACTTTATAACTGTAAACGGCATGAGTTTTCGCGACAGCTTTCTGTGAAGGACCTCATACGTGTTTCTGTATACGAACCTGCACCTCAATTTACTTCGCAAAATAACCTGTACAGGAAGCTACATGCGATTATTCAGAGGAGCCTTTTTCGGTGCAGTTTCCATTGTAGGATCATGTACAGTTTCCTCCGCTAAATTCCTGCACAGAAACCGTCAAGATTACCTCTGCAGATTCTTGTGTAGGATCGTGTCCAGAAACATGTCCAAGATCCTCCGAGGTTCCTGTACGGGAATTTTTAGCTGGGATCATGTTGATGCTGTATCGACGTTGCGTCGGCGACACGTCGACTTATAAAGTCCTATTCTGGTGAGATCTAAAAGAAATGTGCAGTTTATTGAAAGACTGTAAAATTATAAAACATATCGTGGTAAGTTTAGTTATAAATATTATTGTACATTCCATTATAAAATCACTTTGGCACTAATGTCAAACTGTTGAAACCGTTATGGCGGCTCGGGCTGTAGGAAAACGTTAGGGATAGAAAATCTGAAGATAACAATTTTAGGTCGTGTGGGGTGAACAAACAAATCCAAAAACGTCGCAATGTGCCGTTGAAAGTGGTCTCGTTCCAAGTCTCTTCACATTGGAGAGACGTCTTTAAATGAGGAAAGAAACGAATCTCGTGTTTTATCAACCAATCCTGAAAGCGTTGTTGGACTCTATTAGACATCGTTTCAGGTTTGCCTTTGAAATAATTACAGAAGGAAACGACGTCGTATTGGCAACTGTCACGCTTCCTTGAGTTAAATTTCGTTTGTTGGCGTGCTCGGGTATCCCACACCATGAAGAATTGAAAAATTTGCTGATTAGGATCGCCAAAGAGGAAGCAACTATCTTCAGCGGCAATTGATGAGAAAAAGCATCTCACCAAGAAGATGACTATTATGAGTTTGGTTTCCGATTAGTGAAGTTGCAATATGTACCGACACCCGCGAAGAGAGGTCGCTTTTCTGGATAAATGCCTACGATCGCTGATCCGGTTGATCTGGAAGTACTGATGTACTTAATTTTAGAAACACGACAAACACTAGATGTTCTAAACGAATATGCTATCATTGAAAATCAATTGCTTAAGTGCAACACCCCACTCCCTTCATCAACTCCGGTAGAAAGTTTATTCTCTTATGCAACTATACCAACCCTACCGAAATCAAATGCATTGTCGCCCTACATGTTTAAAATTCGAGTTTTAGTCGAAGCTGATGAGGAGATAAGGTAAATTTTTAATTAAAACAATTTCTTTTGCAAAATCAACCTCATTTCCTGGATATATTTATCAAATATTATCCTATTTATGAAACTTGTGCCGCCTTGACCTAAACTAACGACGTTGGCACTCAGAAGCTAACCGACAATCGGCCCAACTCTGGTCCGAACAACGCCGGACCATCAGATGAACTGTGAGATATCTTCCCTAAATGCTCTTTCTTAAATCAGTCTAACGTAGTGCAACAGTGCACAAAAGTTGAGGACAAGTAGAAAAAGATGGCTCCTTCCCGGGCTAAATTTTGGTCGAAATCAGTATAGCTAATGTGATTAGTGTTAAAAACAGAGGTGGAAATCGGAATTTCTGTTTAGATATTTACATCCAGTCAGAAAACTTCTTGAATTTTACTTCCTTTCTCGAAATTCCATATTGTGCTATGTTTTCAAATCAGTAATGAATATACTTTTACCAAATCATATCATGAATGCGCCCCAGAGTTGGGCCGCCTATTCGGTAAACAGACGCAAGCTTCGGCGCGAGTTTTCACCACTTCCGCCTAGTATAGACGTCATCTTCATACCCTCCTGACTTGTCATCTTGTCAGTGCGTCGTCTCGAAGTATTCCGAATAGTTTGAGTAATTTTTTTAAAGTTGTTGGGTGGTACATCATGTATGTGATATTCGTAAAATCCCTATTAGAAAAGGAGATTATACCTGTAAAAAATGACGTGAATTGACGTAATGCGCCGTGCTAGGTGTCCTGGAATAGCCGCAGTATTGCAAGAACAATAATATTTCAGGATTTGTAGGTGGCATTGAATACAACGAGAAAGCAGGTTAGGTTGCACTGTACCCCACCCCTTGATAAAGGGGGCGTTACGATTATTATTTCAGCACTATATTATCTGACCAAGAGTGGTTTTGTCAAATCTTAGTAGCATGCCAACGGTCAGCAAAAAACGTTGCCTCGTAGTTAGCATCCGGGTTTTTGGTTCGACTTCAAAAAGCCATAGTTGTCCCGACTTCAGCAGCGTATGATGAACCAACATTCTGAAAAAGACAGTGGGCTGTAGTTATCATTTGCGTATGTTGGCCGAGCTGTTCCTGGTAAAGTTTGGCATGAATCACTAGAAAAGATCAATTTTTTCAAAGTCATGATAACATTGTATCTTTCTATGAAAAGAAAAGGATACACTGATACATTCACGTACATACGAGGTTTGCCTGAACTTGAATTGTGGGAATGCAATTTCTGGTGTAACATGGCCGTATACAACTTCGGCATCCCCATACAGTCGTGAACTCGCTTCTTGGGCTTTCAGGTTGTTTTCTGAATTAAAATATCCTCTAAAAAGAAAACGATCACAAGACATAGAGAAATAAAACAGGACGCGATGAAACAGCTGTCAGCTATTCCGAAAGCTGACTTTAGGAAGTGCTTTCGAAAGTACGAGGATCGCTGGAAGAAGGTTGTGGTTTCCAACAGGAATCACGTTGAAGTATATATCATTGCTATTGACCAGAATAGAGAAGTTGAAAAGGTATGCAAAATGATGAATTACAAATTGAATAATTAGAGTCCTTTATTTATGAATTGAATAGGACTAGATTTCACTAATGAAAGAACGTCTGGATACATTTTCTCAGAAAACTATCTTTCCTCACCATCCGTCACCAACTACGTAAAATGCGTCATTCATATTTGAATTTGCCGTCGGTCGAAGGCAACACTAGAGGCAGAGGAAAATGAGAAATGGCTGGATAGATAATAATAATGTACGACGCTTAAATCAAAATAATTTCCCTTCATATTTAAGCGGACTCCCAACTTAATGTACATAGGCAATGTGAATGGGTCGTTCCCCGAGTGTCTTGCGGAACAGCTCATTAAGAGGATCACCATTCAATATTGGTACAATCTCGCTGGCATTTACACCACGTATGCGTATTTTAACTCTTCCAAATTCATTATCAAGATCCGATCTACGAGCCATGAATGAACACAAACGATTATTTCCAATTACTCCAATGATGAACTCGTACTTTTCATCTGTTGCTACTTTGCAAGAAACTGATGGTAAATCCCAAATTCGAAATGGAGGTGCATAACTTTCGAAATGATGAATATTATAAATTTCCAAGGGAGCAGGACGAATTGCGTCTTCTTTACGTGGCCCAGCTAATTCTGTAAAAAGAAAGTATATGCCGTACAAAATTTCTGTTGGCACTTTACATTAAATGTATTGGAAGTGTATTTCAGAATCTAATTCATTTGTATTCTAAAGCTAATTGTCAAAAAAAATGTTGAGTTTCAACTCGATTCACCTAATATTTACGATTCTGAATAAAATTTACAAAGACGTATTTTCTTCTTATCGAAAATACGTATTAAACTTCATGGGGCTCGCGCAACCTTCAAACATCATGCTCAAAAAAACGCATTAATTTTTGTGTGTATTCTAACGAATTTGGGGGTGATATGCATAAAAATTGGAAAGAAAAGTTTGGACCAACTTAGTCCACGTGGACTTTTGCCATATCCCCCCCCCCCCGCCTACCCCGGATTCGTATTCAGCGCGTCAAAATACATAAGGATAAAGTGGTCTTGTCAAATAGTCCTCACCTTTTTTTTTTTGTTTGTAAACCAGTGTTATTAAACCATAATTACAGAATAATTTAGGGTCGTTCGCATGAAAAAATGGTATTTATTTTCTCACAAACAAATTCAAATTCAACAAATGTTTAAACTTCCACAGTTCCATAGAAAAACATTTGTAAATAGTTGTGTCATTTATGATAGATCTTTCTGTATGAATTTAAATATTTTATAACGAACGGCACGCTTGAAAATTCAAAATTTGTTGTTGTTATCTTGTTTATGAAATAAAAATAATTAAAAACCTTTCTTAAGAAATCGGATGTCAACGATGTATGTAAAATTTGGTTAATTTCCATTTATAACAAAATTTCGAATATAATGAAAATAATTGTGGGGTGAAAATTAATTTGTCCACAGACACTTTTATTTACCCTACTGAGGCACGCCGCGCCAAGGAACATCTGACGTTTTAATTTTTTCTCTAAAACCAGTGGCAAACCAACTATAATAATTTCAGGACTTGTAGACCACAATACACCTTCTTCTGACAAAAAAAAAAAAAAAAAAAAAAAAAAAAAAAAAAATGAAAAATGGCATCTTTTGGGAAACGCGTTTTTCATTTTTATTTTTTCTTCACGAAATTTTCGAAAATTTCTCAAATTTTGTTATTTTGAAATGTATCTTAAAACAAGTAAATTTAGACGTCGAAATGTTAAATCGGTCAATTTTTTAGACTTTTCTACAAATATTTGGTGGGATTTTTTTTCTAATAATTAATTTATCAGTTTACAACGAGAGCGCTCTTCGGGCCTTTTTTTATTATTGGTCAGCCATTCACGCGGAGAAGAGTATACAGGGACCGTGGTGGGAGTTGACGGAACTGCGCAATTTGAAATAGCCGTGTACGGGGGACTTGAAATATGGGGGTCTGGAAATAGTGGGGGACTTGAAATAAAGGAGACTTCACTGTATTATAATATAGCATTGCGGCGGCGCTACGAACTGAGACTATTTTGTCATTCATCTAGTAGAATCAGGTAGAATGTAGTACAATAAAATCGGTCAAAATAAAACACACATATCATGATAAAGTAGAGCGTCTGTTACTGGATTGGAAATATAGAAATATTACTGAAACACATTTTACGCCATGTAGTGAGAAAGTCAGTCTCTGACAGAAATTGTAAAAATACATAAATCGAAATAATTATCGGTGATTGATAAAATCAGGAATCTACTTTTTCACTTCTGTTGATTGTAATTTTGAATCAAGAGGTCACTCTATGAGTTACAAAATGGCCGCTTCCACGAAATCTTTCTCCGCGGTTACTACCAATGGAGGTGTCGAGTTTTCATATGAAGGAGAAAATCACGAGCTTTGAGTAAGTAACCTGTCCTTTAGAACCTCGGCGTAATTTTTCTTTTGAGCTGGTTTTATCAGAACTGCTTCTGGTCACGCGCGCCTCAGAATCTTCTTCTTCGGCGATGGTTTGGACAGAGGTTTCGCCGACTGCTCCTCTCTTCGTAGCTGGTGGACCTAGAGACACCGTATTTTGCACCACTCCCTAGTACCATGCAGCCTTTCGTACGGTTATTCACGCTTGGGTTATTTTCCTTCGGGAACATCCCTGGACCATCCCGAGGATGCGCCTGATGGCCTGGTCAAAGGCCTTAGCCAGGACTCTATCTATAACGTCCACAGTGAAAAGTAATAATTAATTGTCATCTAGTATTTGAACAATATTCGTGATTATTTCTTTTTCAAGGATTTGCATCAATTTTACTTTGTTCGTACAATGACGAGTACGATTTAGGTAGAATAAGGTCGAAGGTGATATACTCAGTGAACACTAAAGGATAAGGTCTAAACTAAAATCAGGACGGTTCGTAGAAAGAAATAGAGTTCCATTATTTACAGCTTCAGGAGTATAGCTGACTGCGATGGACGTCTTGTACCTCGCGTGCCGGTTTTTTGCTCAATTTGGCAGTTATAGTAATGTTTGGGTGGGTGAAAAAGCGTTTGGTGTATGCACTTAGCCCATTTTACTAGATGGGATTAATTTTGACTTGGGAGAAATAATTTTCTTTACTTTAAATGTCAAAATAGCGTATGGCCGGATTATATGGTGACTATTGAGGCGATAATTTCTGTGCATATTTTCCTATAAAATATATTACAGTGCTCAGTGCTCGCTCCTCTCCACTGTGCATGGATTGTGAAGTGTTGAAGTACTAAAATTGCATTGCAGCTAATTAAATCTTAAATAAAAAGTGATGGTTTCATTCGCTCTACTTCTATCTGTTAACACGAGTCATATGGAATTTGCGTGGTCTTGGCATTGAAACAGGTGCCTTTTGGCTTACTTATAAGATTATTGATATGTCTAGTGAGATAGTGTGTAGTCAGCTGACTGTTTCGTGTGTTTATACAAACGAACTATAACAACACTTAAATTCCAAACTTATATAACGATAATATTCAGAGCAGAATGCCAGCAGGATCTGAAGAGCGCAAATGCAGATATTGTGCAAACGTCATTGCAACGGATTATGTGGCCTGCCAAAGATGTGGATTGTTTTATCATCCTGGATGTGCCAAACTCGCGAAACCTCTAACAGACGGCAGCTATGACAAGTGCTGCCAGATCAGTACGAGACCCATCTCGTCCAATCCGTGCACCTCCAACTCAATCTCAATGCAGACTGATTTTAATACAGTCAAAGTATTTGTTGATGCCTCAACAGCAAAAATTAACTTCTTTGATGAAAAATTGGCTGCTACCTCCACTCGTGTCGATAATGCAGGAAAGGACATATTGGAAATTAAAGAAAAGGTTACATCGCTGGAAAATCAGATAAAAAATAACACTGATATGGCAGTCTCCCAGTACATGCAAGAAATTAAAGATCGTCTTTCTAGAACCAAAAAATTAATTCTTTTTGAGGCAGAGGAAGTCCCCAATGAGAATAAGCTTTTGGGTAAAGAGTATAACTCAGTTAAAATATTCAACTTTTTTAAGACCCTTAATCCGGCTATAAAAGTGGATGAGCTGACTCATTCGCATTGGGAAATTTTCTCAGGCTGCTCCGTCCCCACATCCCATCAAATGCGTGTTCTCATCGGACACGATCGCAATCGAAAAATTCCGACAGTTCCTGGCTACACGAGTAGATCAAACCAAACTGCATCTTTTTCATGGGAGGAAAGTTTCTCTGGACAAGACACCTATGCAACAATTAGAGTATAAAGAAGTGAAGAAGATGCTCAACGATCGGTTAGCGAAGGGAGAGAAAGATCTGCGAATTGTTCATCGACAAGGGATTCCCAAGATATCATACCCACCGTCTGTACAGAAATTACTGTACACAAAAATATGATATCGTTAACTGATATTGAATTGGTTCTTGTCAAACTTAAAGTTCATAACACGACAATTTACATTCAGGTCATATATGTTCCCCGCTCGGAACAAATGTCATACTTGAATAACTAATAGAAGTAATCATACAACTGCGCTGTCTCTGGGGACTAAAGATAATAATTCTTCGCGACCTTAATTTCCCTAAGTTTATAAACCACTTTATGTTACATAAAAGCGATAATAGGGCAGCGATACTTAGACAGCTTATGGATTTCTATTATTTAACCCAATATAATGATGTTTTGAATTGTAACTTCAGAAACTTGCACTTAGTAATGTCAAATATTGTTATAAATTTGAGTAAATGTATATATATCCTATAATTGGAGAAGATAAATATCATCCCTTGCTCCTGATTTATATTGCAGCAGTTGATTTAAAAATATCAAAACGCAATTTTATTCGAACTATCACTATGAAAAATTTAAACTTTAAAAGATGCGATTATCCTACATTATACGTAGATATTAGTACCGTTGATTGGTCAGTTTTGAATGCGTACGAAGATGTGAATAAATGCTACAATAGCTTTGTCAGTATTCTCTATACACTTTTTGAAAAACATATACCGCACTACAAAACGTCTACTGTACTAAAATATTCGCGATGGTACACCAGAGATATTATTAATGGCCTAGCTAGTAAACGTGATCTTCACGCTGAATATAAAAAATATGAGTTGCCTTATATTCTACAACAGTATCAGGTTCTGCGAAATAATCTTAGTGCGTTGATTACATGGAATCATAAAGAATATGTGGAAAGATATGAAAGAGATTTATCGTCAAACCCATCATATTTTTGCACATATGTCCATAGCCTTTCTGATATAAATAGAATACTAGGCATAGTGAATTATGAACGATTAGATTTTGATAAACAGGATGACATAGGAAATGCATTTGCAGTATTTTTTCAATAATGTTCACAAAAAACCTGTTGATGATTTCTTGACATTCTTACCCAGGTCTTCCTCTAAGTCTCAACATGTAAAAGTAATAGGAGATGCACTGCAGGTAAATAATACAGACGTACTTAAAGCACTAAAGTCTATCTCTTCGAAAAAAATGCTGGCACTGATCAAATTCCGTGCTTTATTGTGACGGACTGTTCTTCTATCTTTGTAACCCCACTAACTACGATATTAAATCTTGCACTCTTAAAGGGCGAATTTTCTACGATTTGGAAGATTGCAGAAAAAACTCGCTAGATTTAAATATCTCGAAATGCAAAGTTATGACTTTTTCGCGCAAAAAGGACATTGCCAAAACTTATAACGATCGTTAACAAAACGCTGGGTTTTATGTCATGAATATGTAAAAATTTCAAATCTGCGAGCACATTGAAAATCCTGTTTAACAAAATGAAAAGATCAAAGGTGGGATACGCATCGGTGGTTTGGTCACCCAGGCACTCCAAGTATGTGGCGGCAATAGAAAAATGCCAGAAACGATTTTTAAAGTTTCTCCCGTATAGGGAGGATGGTTACTATCCTCCGCCAGGCTCTGACTATGATCAGATGATTAAAAGATTTAATGTATGGATTTTCGAAAATAGGCGAACCTTTATGGTAATCATTTTTTTATTTAAAATTGTCCGAGGACTTGTAGACTGTTCTTACTTCTTATCGATATTGGCAATCTGGTTGGATGCAGGGATCACCACTCCACTCATTATCCAAATAAGGTAGAATAGGAATGGAAATAGTAATAGTAATTATAATAAGATTCACGGTCAGAAACCTATATAATTCTAGTAAAGGTAGCCATAGACTGTATTAAATGTATCAGTGATTTTGAACAACCTCAGATACAATGAGATAACTGCCAATGTTAATTAAAACGACGTTTCTGGTTTCGCTAGACAATGAATAAGTCAAGTGTCTTTCAATAAAGTTTATGATATTTTGTGAATCTTTTTCTTTTCTAGAGATAAGCGATTCTCCTTACCATTTGTCAATATTCTCATCAACTATTGAATCAGTAAGCTCAGATTTTACTTCACTGTGAGTAGACATATTTCTAGAGTGAATTCTCCAAATTTTTTGTGTCAAATACCAGAGTACAAGCGAATCAGTGTTTTGTTTTTGATTATTTATTCCTGCATTTCCTTTACCATGCTTAATAATAGACATTTTCCCACACATGCCTGACCATGAACCACGAGGAGCGTCTGCACCGAGAGAACATCCTTACTTTTTTCGTATGACTCGACTCAACCTACGTTAGCATGAACTATATCATACTATGACAGTATACATTCTTACTATTTTAGTGTGGATTCTTACTATTTTAGTGTGGATCCTTACTAAAATAGTTCATGCTAACGTAGGGTGAGACGAGTCATACGAAAAAAGTAAGGATGTTCTCTCGGTGTGGTGTGCATTTGACGGAAAAATTTCCTGTAAGAAATATATTTTGAACTTTATTAGGAAGCCTTTGAATCATTTTAGGCACATAAAGAAGAGACCACCTAGAGTAGTTTGGCTTATTACGTACAAAAAGTATGGTAGTATGGGTATTCCAGAGTTTACGTGTTGAGTCCAGTCCCCTACTCTCTCTGCAATGTCGGATTTATTCAAACTTACTATGCGATTATATAGTTGTCCCAGTACTTTAACGTGGGCGATTGCTGCCTTGGTTCCTCACGAACGTGCTTCAATAGTGGCATTAAATCTTTAATAATGCTTTGCAATGTGCATTCAAGCTCTTTGTTTGTACTAACATGAGGAGAGTTGACTTTGTGTGGCACTAGTCCACTTGAAAAAGTTTTCCAGGAGACAATGAAGAAGAGCTTTAAAACACAAGGTAAATCCTCGGACTAACCTGTGAAACTGTTTCCATAATAAAATCTGATGCGCTGTGTTTTCAGCATATAGTACATCTGATTCAACCAGCATATCCCTTAAACCATCATCTGACAGTTTTCCGATGCTAGAAGCGAAAATAGATGAAGAGTGAAATACTCTAAGGAAAATGATCAGATTCTATGAAATTCATCTGGCTAAGATATTTTAACTTGCTGCGCAGTGCGTACAAATACTGCTCAAAGGTATGATTGTGATACGATTGACCAAGTATTTCGGCAAGAGCCTAACCTCGTTTAAGAACAGCGTACACTGTCGACCATGTGATCGCATGAGAGTCCACAAAATATCATCTGAATTACAAGACATTCTGCTGTTAAACATGAGTTCCTAAAATGTCTACTTGATCTATGAATTTGCTCGGCTCTGGCTCTAATTTTGTTTTTCATGTACAAAAATTGTATTCTGAGAAAGGCTAGGATTTACAGCAAGATGTTTCGAAGCAGAAAGCCGTCGTTCAATTCTTCCAGTATTACTTTGTGCAATTAAGTATTGTTCCTGAAACAATACACGAGCCATACTATGGTATGTGTTATTTCCATCGATGGTTTCAACGTTCACGTCAATGTTGTTGTCTCCTTCTTGTATAAGAAAACCACCATAATCTGTATGTACTATGTATTAAAGATGAAGGAATGTATTCACTAACGGATCGATCTTCCTAATGTTCAGCTACTGCTGTAAGAAATGCTCGCAATTTCGAATAAGAACAGAAAAATCCATGAGAATTAAAAAAAAGAAATAATTTTTTTCTCAGGAATTCATGAAGCACTTGAACAGTTAAACCAAGGGAAACTAGTCGGTTAGGAGATAAATTTGTTAGAAAATGTTTACGACAATAGGTGATGCATTCTGATATAGGAAGATTTGGCCTCTTAATACATTTATTTTCATACCCAGTACTGGAAAGTTAATTACTGATGATATTATACTAGGAACTTGTTAAAAAAATTCCATAACCAATTTGGAGTGAAGACCGGAAGGAGAATTTAATCCAACAGTATATCCATTCAATTACTCACATGAAGGTTTGCAAACAAGCATTGATCTCAATGAAAATAGTAGTCCTGCAGAAATGCTTAAAATGTTTGTCACTGAAGATTTTATAGATATGATTTTCGCAAAAACTAATGCATTTTTAGATAAAAAATTGTGCGAATTGCGGGCATCTAAAAAATTAATGCCTCATTCCAGAATACTTGAATAGACTCCAGTGTCTGGCAATGAAATTTATTCTTTCTTTGCCTTGATTATTTTTATGGGCATTATTATTATCACTGTATTGGTTCGTAAATCCAACATTGGAGACTTCAATCATTCCGAAAACGATGAGTTTACGATGATCTGAGAATATCCTAGAATTACTCCATTTTGTGTAAAATGAAAATAAGTCGACTGATAAAGTTAAGAAGATGCGACCTATTCTAGAGTATATGATAGAGTGTTTTCATATCGTATACAGACCAGGGGAAAATAACAGCATAGATAAAAACCTTTTAAATTCAAGGGTCTGCTTAGTTTTAAACAGTGCAATCCAAGCAACTCTCTCATCTCGGTATTAAACTGTACAAAGCCTGTGAATCTCCTACCGGCACACCGGTACACAATTGCGTGATTTATATGGGTATAGATGTTGGCCATACTTTCAGTAAAGTGATCGGGATATGGGAGCAGACCGTGCAACTTTTTCTTGGAGAGCTTGCAGGGCAAGGACGTACATTGTACGTTGATAATTGGTATACCCTTCCCGTACTTTTCAATCAACTCTTTCAAGATGTAACCAACGCGCGTGGATCCGTCAAACTGAATCGCAAATATCTGCCAGAGATAAATACGAAAGCCTTTAAAGTTGGTGAGATGATAGTAATGCATACCAAAAAACTATCTCTTCTTTACAGGGGGGACAAAAAGGTTGTAAGCCTGCTTTCGACTATACAGTATCCCGACATGATCACAATTAACAAGAAAAATGTTCGAACTGGCAAATGCGTTTGAAAACCAAATGTTGTGATGTCTTACAATAGCAGCGTGGGTGGCGTGGACTTATCGGATCAAATTATACATACCTATGAAATATTCCTATGAAATATTCCTATGAAATATTCAATGCTACTGTTATCTACACCTTTTTTCGTAGGAAAAAGATCAGACCGCTTAACTTTCCATTGGAGCTAGTGAAACACCTGCTCCAAGAACACGGTGAACGAAAATGCACACAGACGCGAAAAAGTTAGGGCGGGCCCATTCCAAATGTGTCACGAGAAAGACTCGTTGCACATACTCCAATTCTTATGACAGCGCAGCGGTGAGCGGATGAGCTGGAAAGCGATGTTTTTCTTGTAAGTCCTCCCGAAAAAGGAGGGATAAAAAAATGTTTCAGAAATGCACCAACATACCCTTATGTCTTGACTGCTTCGAAGTATTTCACAAACGAAGGCACGAGACGTTCAACTTCAGTTTAAAATAAACCGATTTTTTAAAAATTAAAAAAATAAAATTCAGAAAAAAAGTGGAGTGTAAATTCCTACCTTGCAGCTTCCCCGTGGCCCACTCTAGAGTCGTGAATTTAAATTCACTAGGTAACGCAGGGAATAGAAGCAAACCTATTTCCAAAACTTTGCATTGTTTATATTACATCAGTTTATATGCATTCCTAAATTTTGTTTACGGATCATATTCCACGACCCCAAAGACCCCTAGGCACAATTTCTTGTGAAAATTGAAACATCAACCCTTAAGGTACATGCATTTGACGCCATATGACGTTAATGCCCCTTGGAGCACGACTAAAATTAAATCTGGGCCAAGGACACGAATAAATATTACGTGATTTTTGAGTAATCCGAACACATTTTTAGTAGTGATTAGTCCAGATTATAAGATGCAGCATCAAATCCCAAAGCCGGGCCACGGTGGGCTTAACATACTTTTAACCTGAAGGTCATCCGAAATGAAATTTTCTTGTTGTATATGAAAGTAGGTACCCTTACGTTGATTTTAAGCCCAAAATAAAAATCTTTTGTCCAGGTCTTGTCAAATAAATCGAATTTGTAGTATCGATTACCTATGCGGTACAATTTTTCAATAAACCCCCGATAAAATTTTTTATTTCGAGCTTAAAATCATTCTGAGAGTACCTACTTTCATGTCTAACAATAATATTTCGGGATGGGGCCAACTTTGCGCGTAGCAACTTTGCATGTGCCCAACTGTGTATGTCGATGGCCAGACGGACAACTGTGCACGTCTTTGGTCAGCCGGGCAACTGTGCACGTGCCAAATAGGCACGTTCTATCTGTGCACGTGCACAGTCATCACTTGGATAACTGTGCACGTGCACAGTTGACTAAGTGACAACTGTACACGTTGAGATTTCGACGTGCACAGTTTCCCAAGTACCATATGTGCACGTGCACAGATGGTACTTGGACAGCATGCTTGGATAGCGTATATGTGCATAGGTAAAGTGATGAAATTTGGTATATTTATTTTAACTTATAATATTTTTAACCTAAAAAAATATGCTTTTGTACCTGAATCTGCTTTTGTAATTAACACATATTATAAATCATAGACTGGAGTAGTTGAAACAGGGAATTTATTTTTGCTTCAAATGGTGCCACAGATATACATACATACACATATACTGCGATTATTTTTCTTGAAAATAAGACTATCATGAATTATGAAGAATAAATCTGTATTATATAAATTGTATTTTATTCTTAAGTAGCACTAAAAATAGTTTTTATAAAATTCAAATTTCTTTCACTTCTATCACAATTCGGAACGGGAAATAATCTCAGCATATTTTGTTCGGCGACTTTCTACTTAATAATTAATTTTCTGTAACCGTGCAGAAAGAATCTTATTTGAATCTTGTTATATTTTGTGTAGTTTTGTTAGAAGGAACTGCGGTTTTATTAGACGAGAATATTGGTGAGTGAAATTCGCTTTTCATTCTAGACTAATTTCTTCCCTTTGCTTCCATTTTCGTTATTTTTACATTCTCATTACGTTTGTTCTCGAAAGTATTAGATTCTTCCGAAGTATCACATCTCAGATACGAGTTATGCAGAATACGTAAACGAAGGTTACGAGATACGCAAACATGTTAAAAAGAGAACTTTAGCTTTCCAAATACCTACAAATTTTGCTTGCAACCATTTTTGAATAAGACTTAGAGTTTTTGTTTTGCCCAGCCAAAATTATATTAAACAATTGCTATTGCTAGCCTAAAAACGCGGAATTTGGGATAAAGTCTTACAGAGAAATTTAAGCTTTCGAAAATATTTACAAAAGTTTTTTAAAACTTCTTGTCGATAGAACTCGTCATTTTTATTTATCCATCGAAGTTTATGCTAAAATAAAAAATTCAAATTTTAGGCCACAGGGTGCGAGATCCATAAAAAAGTCGAAGGGAGGTATTGAAGCTTTTTAAAATACCTGTACATTTTTCTTGAACCAATTTTTTCAGAAGACGTAAGTATTTTTCTTTTGTCCGTCGAGATTTCATTGTAGATTTTTAAAATACCTACATACACATTTTGTTTTAAGCAGTCTCGGATTGAAGTATAATAATACTAATAATTAAATTATAAAAAAACAATCAACTTCTCAACAAAACAATTTGTTAAGAAGTGAAAACCTTTCTTCGATCGATCTCAAATAATTAATTTAATAGGAATGTAAGTTCTAATTATTTCGGTCTTACGATCAATAAAAATAAAAAGACTAGGATTATTCCGAGCCAAACACTTTCAATCATGCAAAGATTAACAATTAAAACGTTTCGACCTAATCTGTCGGTCATCTTCAGGAAAATTACACATAAAAAAAAAACAATTTTGGAATCAAAAAACTGTAGTCCGATGAAAATAAATTGAAACGATATTCCGAAAATATAATTGGGAAAACCTCAAAAAACTAAAGAGGCTCCCAATAATTAAAAGGTTACATTTTCAAATTTTTAGAGCGAACCGCAATAGTCAAACGACGGACGAAGTGATAGTGATAGTCACTATCACTTTTATATTGCTTTAAATGTGACTAAAATTCATAATTACTTTTTCACATAAGCATACGAGCTTCATAACCTCAACTGTAAAATCTTTAGTGTTTTCAACCACGGAAAAAAAAAACAATTGCAATTAAAAAATTTAGAGATAACCTTTCCAAATAAAATATTTGGCTATCCCCCCCGTTCGGATGTCAAACCGACTAATGTCCATGAAGGGATTTTCAAGACCAACGGGACATGTGGAAAGCACTATGGGGCATTCCTGAAGATTCTCTTCGTTCCCACAGCTATTGCGTGTGTATGGGCTGCTTCAAGCGCTGCATTGGTTTCCCCTATATAAGAGTGCAGTCGGCCATATTATTCATTGATCGACTTATTTTTTTTCTTATCTAGATGGTATATTTCGATAAAATAGTGTGGTAACAAATACCCATTTAATTGTTTCACATATAATAACCGAATCTTTCACAATAAAAACAACTCGAACAATGTCCTCACAGTAGAAGATAAAAAAAGTGATTTTGTCAACTTGATCGACAAAATTGTTGGTGTGTTAACTACCCCACGATTATTTTTAATTATGTAAAAAAACTTCCAAACGGGCATGATTTCAACCCGAAAAATCAGGGAAAAATATATGTTGCACACGATAATAAAATAAAGTTTACGTGTTTTTGCATTTTCCCAAGAAATTACTTTATAGGGGGTAACAACCCCCTATATAAATAATATTATAAAGGTACAGTCTTTAGTACATAATCAATTATCTTCAACAAAGTATCACAGTCTTTTTAAGTACTCTTGGTTTAAAAGTGGTTACGTTGCAGAAAAACCAGGAGAATTTGAGAATCCGGTAGACTTTTTCTTCAAAAGATTTTCCAACACATTATGTGAAATTGAAGGATGTCAAAATGTAGCCGTTATTAGATGTTCATGGTGCAAAAAATCGTTGTGTTTTAAACATGTCTTCGAAGAGCATCACTACTGAACTATGTACAATGAATAAACAAGTATAATGATGATTGTTGGGCTGATAAATTTTATTTTGTTATCACGTGCAGCCTATATTTTTTCAGATTTTTCAGCTTGAATTTACACTCACTTGATAATTTTATTGTATACTCGTAAATTCCTTTGGGGTAGTTTACCATCATAAAAAATGTCCACTCAATTGACGAATTTGCATTATTCAACTTTCTTTGTGAAGAAATTTTTCTGCTCGGTTTTGTATGTAAAACTTCCTTTATTTAGCAGAAATATAATAAAATGCATTTACGGGTGGTTACCCACTATGACGTGATTTCTCGTGAAAATGCAAAAGCACGTAAACTTTATTTTATTATCGCCTGCAACATATATTTTTTCAGATTTGTCAGCTTGAATTTACACCCACTTGGTAATTTTATTGTATACTCGTAAATTCCTTTGTACTTTTTGGAAAACACATTAATTAGGTGTTTTAATGAACTTCAATTAAATTATCTCCACGCATAGAGCATTGATAAGATATTGACCCAAACAAAATATATTTTATTACAATATTTTACTTTATATTTGAATTTTAATCGTGCATTTTCCTTTATGTGCGCCTCATTCGCCGCCGCTCCTCTATATGGTTGAAAATTCATATTTTTGCTCAAAAATTAAACTATTTTGGTAGAGAAATCAACCAATTTTTCCAGAATTTATTCGTCTGAAAATTTATCTATTTGGCAGAAAATGAACCTCTTTATTAAAAAATCATATTTTCGGGTTGAAAATTCAACTGTTTTATCGATAATTTGTCGATTTGGCTTCAAAATTTAAAAATTTGGTTAAATTTTCATGTATTTCATTGAAAATTCCTTTGTTTTTGTAGAAGGTTAATATGCTTCGTGGAAAATCCATCTTTTCGGTTAAAAACTGGGTACTTGGTTAAAAATTCGGCCACTCGAATGTATTGTTTTTCTAACGGAATAAAATGACTCGTACCTTACCAACTTGCCAAAAAAATGTTTGTTTATAATACAAAATTATGAGAATTTTCATTCTTTAAATGAAAACGCAGATTATAAAAAAAATGGACAAAAATTTTGTTAAAAGTGTGACAATTTTCAATGTAACATAAATATTTCGATTTTTCTTTCAGATAGTTTGCTCTCTGTCTGGGTCTTAGAGAGAAGAGAGTATTTTTTCATCTTCTGAAAAACGAAAATTCACATATTTTGTGAAATGTGCGAAGATTTAAGTTTCGAGTATAATGCATTATATTTGAAAATTAAATTTTACAACCTTTTCAATAATTAATGTTTCGTATGTGTATCTTCATGACATATTTATGAATACGATTTATGAATACCATTTTCATTATTTTGCACAGTATTTCTAAATTTTAAAAACATTTCATACTTTTTTTTCACAAGTATCCGCAAATTGATAGACAATTTTAGGGTTTCAAAATTTTTTTCCAAACATTTTTTTTTCATAAAAATTAGAAGGAATCTGTATTATCATCGGAGTTGGTAACGATCGATCATATGTAGATAACTTTCACGAACTGTGAAACTAGAAATCAACAATATCGATCTAAGGTAACTCTTTAAATAACAAAAATTCTTAAGGTCATTTCAGACTAGATGGAGTTTGAAAATTTATAAATTAAAAATCTAAAAAAAGTTAAATTAGAAGGAATCTGTATTATCATCGGAGTTGGTAAGGATCGATCATATGTAGATAACTTTCACGAACTGTGAAAGTGGAAATCAACAATATCGATCTAAGGTCACTCCTTAAATAATAAAAAATTTTAACATCATTTCAGGCTTGTTGGAGTTTGAAAATATATAAATTAATTTTTTTCTTAATTTATGAAAAAAGATCTTTCTGCTTCGCTCCGGTGGGAATCGAACCTCACGTATTTCGATTGTCTTGTTAAGAATTTCTATTATTTAAGGAGTTAATTAGATCGATATTGTTGATGTCCAGTTTCACAGTTCGTGAAAGTTATCTACATATGATCGATCGTTACCAACTCCGATGATAATGCAGATTCCTGCTAATTTAACTTGTATTCGAAACATAGCTCTTTGATATGAAAAGCGTATATCTGAAAAAAGTATCTGTCTTCGATCTTTCTGGTAGCTTAGTGGTTGAAGCACTCGACCGGCAATCGGAAGACGTGAGGTTCGATTCCCACCGAAGCGAAGGAGAAAGATTTTTTTCAGAAATGGAAAATTTCTAATTTATAAATTTTCAAAACTCCATCTAGTCTGAAATGACGTTAAGAATTTCGGTTATTTAATGCGTTATCTTAGATCGATATAGTTGATTTCCAGATTCACAGTTCGTGAAAGTTTTCTACATATGATCAATCGTTACCAACTCCGATGATAATACAGATTCCTTCTAATTTAACTTGTATTCGAAACATAACTCCTTGCTATGAAAAGCGTATATCTGAAAAAAGTATCTGTCTTCGATATCTCTAGTAGCTTAGTGGTTAACGCACCCGGCCGGCAATCGGAAGACTTGAGGTTCGATCCCCACCGGAGCAAAGGAGAAAGGTCTTTTTTCAGAAATTAAAAAAAAATTGCAATAAAATTGTATTACTTTGAATTATACGTGGAATAATCGGAATTATAAGTGGATTAAACCGCATAAGAACTGAATGACTACAAACGGGATTACTGGATTATGAGTAGATTACTTCGATTACCCTGGATAACTTGGATTACAATTTTCTGATTAAATATGAAATCCGAAATCTGTATAAAAGCGTTGCATATCATTTTGATCCCATTTCCGGATCTGATTGATCATCTTGCATTTATTACTATTAAGATAAACTGTTACCATGCCTTACAGCAAATGATGGATTTTTCAATTGGGTAACAACCTGCTTCGGTCTCTTTAGATTGTACACAATAATGATTTTATAAATCTGAATTGTTTTCACGAATTCAATACGTGGAAGAAACAGTTATATGAATACATTGGATAGACAAATGACATAGCTTCTACTATATATAAGACACACTTAAACATTTTGAAGAATATTAATTCATTATACTATTATCGCAATTCCTCATTAGTGGATTTCTTTTATTTCAAAGTAAAATGAAAGCAGTGACCGGTATTCTGTGTCTCACCTTAGTGATGTTCACTAATCCTGTTGGTAAATATAATAATATGCAGTTCATTCCTACACACATTCCTATTCCAGCAAAAAACTTTTGCTTCCTCTGCATACATAATCTTTTCATGCAAGCTCTTGTGTTTGTATGACTCTTTATATCTTGTCGCTGTAGTCTCATTCATCCAAACTACCCTCCGTACCACACCTCGTGCCCCTTTTCCAGCTCACTATACACCAACTTCACGCAAAGTATCCTCCGCATCACACCTTGTTTCCCTTTCCCAACTCTCCACATACACAGACTTCGCCATCCAATGTGTATTTTCCAACCTCGTGCCCCTTTTCCAGCTCTTCACACACTCAGGCTTCACCCAAAGTATTGACCGCATCACATCTCTTATTCCTTTTCCAGCTCTCAGCACGCACAGACTTTACCCAAAGCACACTTCGCACATCATGTGCCCTGTTTCAACCTCTCTCCATACGCATACTTTAAACAAAGTACCCTCCGCACCACACATCGTGCACCTTTTTCAGCTTTTCCTGCACATCACACCTTGTGTCCCTTTTCCAACTCTCCATATGCACAGGCTTTGATATCCAATGTATCCTCTCCAACCTCGTGCCCCTTTTCCAGCTCTCCACACACTCAGACTTCACCTAAAGTATCGACCGCACCACATCCCGTATTCCTTTTCCAGCTCCCCGCACACAGACTTCACTCAAAACACCCTTCGCACAACATAATGTGCCTGTTTTCAAACTCTCCACACATGCAGACTTTGAACAAAGTACCCTCCGCCATCAAAGGTCTCCTTTCCAACCTCGTGCCCCTTTTCCAGCTCTCCTCACACTCAGGCTTCACCAGAAGTATTGACCGCAACACATCCCGTATTCCTTTTCCAGGTCGCCGCACACAGAATTTACTTAAAGCACCCTCCGCACAACATCATGTTCCCCTTTTCAAACTCTCTATCACGCAGACTTTTAAAAAAGCACCCTCCGCACCACACATCGTGCTCCTTTTCCAGATCTTCACACACGCAGACTTTACCCAATTACCCTCCTCAAACAGTATTTCCTCTATACTACATTCTTTTAGAATCCTCATACATAGAACACATACATCTTTTCATGTAAGCTCTTGCGTTTCTGTGGTTTTTTATATCTTGTCGCTGTAGAGTCTCATTTACCTAAAGTACCCTCCGTACCACACCTCGTGCCCCTTTTCCAACTCTCCACACTCTCAGGCTTCACCCAAAGTATCCCCCGCTTCGCACCTTGTGTCCGTTTCCAAATTCTCCACATACACAGACTTCGCCACCCAATGTATCCTCTTCAACCTCGTGCCCCTTTTCCAGCTTTCCGAAGACACAGACTTTACCCGAAGTATCCTCTGCACTACACATCGTGCCCCTTTTCCAGCTCTTCATACACGGATACTTCACCGAAATTACCCTCCTCAAACATTGTTTCCTCTATACCACATTCTTTTAGAATCCTTTGCTTACTGACTTTGTACATTAGCATTTTATCACACATATTCCGCAGGAAATGCATTCCAGCCGCGTAAACATCTTATCCTTTCTTGGAATGTCCAGGACTCGCTACCACACATCACAGTGGGTGCAAGTACAGACTTACATATTCCAATTTTAGCTTCATTTGTCAGATTTTGACTTTTGTGGAAATTAATACATATAATTAGGCCTAATGTATTCTTTGCAAGGAGGTTATATACACGAGAATTTAAGCGCGACAAATAGAAAAGTCAGTATTGTGAAACTTGTAAATAGGCTACGCCATGTCCACATACATACCGTATTCACATGTTATTGTATTAAAACGAAGAGTGTTTGCTAATAAACTGTTTCGGTGGTAATACCGAGGAGGAAAATTAGGATCTGGAATGCCGAGAGTTAGGGAAAACACAATAAAAGAGACATGTTCAACAAAAAGGCTGTTTATTACCACTTACATTGGTTGAAAGAGATAATTCGCCCGTGGTGCAACACTGCAGTGACCAGGATTATCCTCGGGGAAGGCCCGAGAAGCCCAGTGTTCGTGGTGGTGGCAATGATAAGGGCCGTTGGAGACGCTCGGTGATACTCAGTCCGGGTATGGTTCCAAGACGGAGTAGAGAGCACTTTAGGAGGCACAGTGTTCGACACTTGCGAGAACGGTTAAATAATCCGAGACGGTTAAGCGAGAAGCACACACTTTTGCATAACGAATAAGCATAGGGCATAACACATAAGAGAACACGCTTGAACGCACACGGATCCGCATAGTTGATTCCTATGCACGGGCCTTTAGCGGGCTAGCGTCAGGTCGCTGGCCGAGTTGGAGTAGTGAACACACACACATACACTTACATAGCACACCAGGCCAGTGCTTCTAATCTGTGCATCTAATTGATGACCTCAGAGGGATCGCTCCGTCCATCCTAGTCTGGCCGTATCCCCTCTCTGTGGCCTGCTAGGGAGGCTGCCGAATGGCAGAGTAGGTGAGGCTCACTTTGCCATGCAAAGAGGTCTGCGTCATTTACTGTGCGATAAGTATGCCTGGCACCTGAGAGGTATAATTTCAAAACATTGGTAACTACGAAATCCACCGAATTCCAAAACACAGGATTCATAGTTTGAGTCCCAGGGGGGCACCTTACGGGGCACCCCGCCCACATTACAACTAACTAACTAACTAACTATTCTAATATTTATAAAATTAAGTGATTTCATGTGAAATAACTTCTTCCTCTGTCTTTGGTTATGAAACAGAAAATTAAGAATCGGCTGATACAAGCGGCTGCAGATTACACAAGAAGGCTGCAGATTGCATGAAAGTTCAACATTTCGAACTTTTTGACGCCTTCTGCGCCATGCTGTGCGAGAATCACAGCGATTGAAATGGAGGCCTGTGATTTGTCGAGAACCTTGTGTGTCATGTATTATGCGCTGTACAAAAGTGTGTGCTTCCCGCTTTAGCCAGGACCAGTGGTCGTCCGAACGAGCGAGTAAAGACTGGCTACGAGATTTGCTGTTGCTCGAGGCTTCAGGTCCCCTCGGGGGAGTCCGTCTTGTCTCGTGTGCGGCCCGGCAACCCTTTCGTGCAGGGCCGTGCCGAGTCTCATGCTATGGTAATAATTCTGTTACAAGATCCAACCTCAAACTTAAATCTTACGATATTAATACTGAACTTTCATGCGCTACGGTAACGCGTGATCCTGAAACGGATACCACTTACTTGAGGACGCTTTTGCTAACCTCTTATCGGACTGCTTTTTATTTATTCTCTAATGTACAAATTACTTTTTTTCAATCGTGAAATGATACCTATTATTTATTCAAGTAATTTAATAATAATACTACAATTTATTCCCCACTACTAATTTCCTTTTGCAGAGTCAGCTAAAGGACACAAATGCCACACAGTTCATCCTCTTCCCATTTAACTTAATATTCACCATTACGGTATAAACGGTCCGCTTATACCTTACAATTTACCACCAGGCTTTTACGATATAGGAATAATAAATAAGGATTACAAGTACATTATTAGAGTAATGTTCGTTAAACATTTGTTTCCACTTATGGCACCTAAAGCAGATCTTCCGAAAAAATATGAAAGAGTTAAAGTACGCATAGATGGCAACCATGCCAATGTAACTGTACCAATATCGAATCAGGATCCTCTGAATCGATTGTTTTTCAAGGGATTTGAGCAAGAACGCATTCGCAAAGCTCGAGTACCCCAAATACAAGAATAATAGAACTTAGGAGTATACATGGACCGCACTAGCCCATTTTTTAAATTACAAAAAAAAAAAAATCCGTGAAATGTCAATGTAACTAGGTATATGCGCATTGTGGGAATATTTCGCTGTGAAAATATACTATATGAAAGAAGACACTAATGGCCCAGATTTGTCCTAACTTTGACCCAACATTGGTTCAGTACTAGCCCTTTTCTGATTCAGTCTAAGGCATTTTAATTTCATCAATCTTGTATTTGTATTTGTATTGTTCACGCGATCGCGCCGGATTAAATCTAAAATAAATGTTTGCGAAGAATGGCTTCATTGAACAAATTTGTATTACATTAAACTGTTTTTCTAGTAAAAAAAGTTCAAGGCTCTAACTTTGTACCTTGTTATGCTATTGCCAAAAACAGGTATTTACCATTTTGGGGGATCTATGCGAGGTCCGCTACAAAGTGACACAATCATGCGAATCTTTATTCCACTAGTATAAGCAGCTGCGTAAACGTCTAATCATGTACGCGTCGCATTTCACGATGACGGAATACACCGAACAAAGAGTGCATTATATTTTTACAAAAACTTGACCATATATATTTGGAAACCATCGTTATGATTCGGAAAGTGTATGGTGATGAGTCTATGAGTGAAACTCAAATTAAAGAGTAGTTTAGGTGATTTACAGGTGGTCGTTCTTAAGTTGAAATTGACTCCCACACTGGTAGACCTGCAGCGGCCAAAACATCTTAAAATGCTTTCCAGTTACTTGACCTTTTCAAAACCGCTGAAACATCTGAATCTATCATGTTAGTCAGCTCCATTAAAGGGTAATAGGTTGCTCTTTTCTTCTGTGGTTGAAAGTACGCAGCGCGAAAGTTGCTTTTATTTGGTTTTCACCAAACACCGGACCAGTAGTTAGCCATGTCTTTCAATTGAGGAACTTCGATGTCTTCATGAATATTTTTCTCTTTACTTAGTTCACGATAGAACCTTCGTTCAATACCTCAAAAATTCGATTTTACTACCTTCTGGCACTTATATCACTCTTATAGCACCAACGCAGCCTAGTAGTAAGAATATCAAGTATGCCCCTGGAAGTCTATAATCTCTTCAAATATTGTTGGTATCAATGTCTCCATGTTCTACGGCTGGATGATTTTAGTAACATGGTGTATCAGCTTTCTGGTTCAATTTCGGTTCTTATATTCAGTCAATTAACCATACGTAAAACTTTGGTTCTACATCTCTAAACTCTAGTAAAGCATGACTATAAATGCTTTCAAGATGTTGCAGTTTTTCTAGGACTTCGCTGTTTACATCAACGGGGACGTAAATATCAGAATATGGTTCTAGTGGATTGAGCACCTGATCTTCATCATCACTAGCACCTATGCCTTCAGCTTCAATCAGCTCTTGGTTAACCGCACCTTCCAGAGGAAGTTCATCAATAGGAGGCGACTGTTATACTTCCATTTTGTTGGCAAATTCCTATTTGAACAGCCGAAAGAAATTTATGGACAGATATTAAGCATTTTTGGTCTGCTAGATTCTATTTCTTTACTATTGTATATAGATTTGGGTACTTAAGTAATAAGAGACGATGCCGTTCTCCTAACACTTTGCCCACTTTTCTCTGACAAAAAATAAAGGTGCATGACATCTCTGTTTATATGGTATGACCATCTTAGTCGCCTTCTTATTTGCTAAATCTCTGATACTGCCTTTAGTAGAATCAGGCCATTTGCCTCTAAAGGATGTGGTGGAAATGGATCATCGCTAGGTTGTGCAGGAACATCAATAAGATGATGATGTTATATTTGAAACGGTCACAATCAGCAATAATATGAAAAGGCCCCTGAAAGTAGGTAACCGAATACCGTGGGAAGAGTCTGATATGGACGTAGCCATCCGGAAGGCGATAGTTGGCAAGTATAGCTCCGGGTAGGAACACCAGGAACCGCCGGATCCTCTCTCCCAGTGGCCACCTGGCCTCGCGCTCTGGAGGGATAAGGATTCGATGTTTTTGATCTGGGTACGCTGTATCGGCTGTAAGATTTTGTATTACTTGATCTTCTGGGTACGCTGCGACAGGCTCCCGACTTTTTTATTTGTATTCAATTCTGAGTACGCTGCTACAGGCTCCAAACATTTTCATTCAGGTGATATTTTCTGGGTACGCCGTATGAGGCTCCAGACTCGTTATTTTGTCGATTTATTATGGGCACGCTGTCACAGGCTCCAGACTTTTTCATTTTTATTCATCCTGGGCACGCTGTCGCAGGCTCTAGGCCCTTACATTTTGATTTTCTGATTTTCTCCGGTTACGCTGGAACAGGCTCCGGAAATTTGTTATTTTGTACGGATCCAAAACGGTGTACGCTATCTCGGCTCCCGTATAAAGAATTTAGGTTTAGATTTACTTTTTTCTTTGAAAAGTGTTACGACGAAGATGGTTAAATACCTGTGATTGTAGTATTATTAGATAACGGAACCGTGATCTTTGTAATTTCATTAGCTCATAAGGATAATTGTACCTTTGCGAAATGCTTAATGATGGAATCATTTGTAACCACTGCGTCTGATTATCGATAAGAAAAAGTCGTTATAAAAAGCTGAGTCTGAATTCATTCCGTTGTAAATATACTATATATGAATTTAGATAATAATCCTGGACGAGGTTTGACTCAAGTTTGAAAAAAGTCAAGAAATAGAAAAAAATGTATTCAGTTACGTGTATCTACATTTTTGGTACTTTTATAGTTTTATTTTCTGGAATTATTCATCAGTTCAGCAATTTTGCCGAGAATAAATTATGAGCGCTACTAAAGCACATTAATTTGACAATCTTATCTGTATTTCATTATTTATCGTTCACATAATCACGCTGAATGAATTGTAAGAAAAATTCTGTAGGACAGATTTGAAAAAGGCATCTATTTAAATCTTATTTAGAAGAAAAGGAAGGAAAAAGAGAATGTTTTAATAAGTGCTAAATTCATGTGGTTTCTCCTGAAAAGATTTTTGAGATAATGATAATGTAAGTCTTTGTTTCAAAAACAAAAGAGACAAAGAAGGATTGGATGTAAATTCAAAAAATTAGAGAAGTCATGGAGATGTTATTAGAAGAAGTGACTTTTTGTATAAATCTCTATGGTTTTTGTTTTCGGATATTGTGTGAATTTTAATTAGCATAAGCTTCTATTATTTGTAGTTTTCCTGTAAATCAAATATTTCAAATTATAAATTTTTTAATGATCTGAAACAGTAATTCAATAAATATACTATATACTATATATATATGGATGTATCTTTTTACAATCTCATACATGAGAGTTTCAGTTCCTTTATATTATTTATAATAATGTTATAAATATGATTTATATTCACGAATTCAGCATGTGGATATAAATATGTTGGAAAGACAAATGAAATAGTGTCTAGTATATATAGGATATACTATAAAGTTTTGAAGAATATTAATTAGTTATATTCTTATCGGAATTCATCATTAGCGGGTTTCTTTCATTTCAAGATAAAATGAAAACAGTAATCGGTATTCTGTGTTTCACCTTAGCGATTTTCAATAATCCTGTTGGTAAATATAATAATGTCAATACTTTATAATGCATTTGTAACTGCAATACATTTATCTTCTATATTCCAAATAGTTTTTAAGCAAACAATCATTTAAGAGAGGGGAATAGAACTGTTTGAGGTAAATCGCGAAAGTAAAGTGATCGTTGCATTCTGCGCAGTATGTAATTATTCAAACAAATGAAAAAAGGCAAAAAGCTGATTAGTGCTTCTTAGTGAATAAATATATACATTTATTCAAGTAGGGCTGGTGCATTACATAGAAAAATGGAATTTAAGCGGGTCATATAGAAAAGTAGATTTAAGAACGCGATTGTGTAACATTTTCAACTTTATTGAAATAATAAGAAGGCAGTATTGTATTATATAATATTGTACATATATTATAATATGAAAATAAAGGCGCATGACATCTCTGTTTATATGGTATGACCATTTTAGTCGCCTTCTTAGGTATTTATACCTAAGATGTAGGATTGCAGTAAGATTTATACCTAAGATACTTCTTAGGTACTTGTAAATAGGTTGCGTCATCTCCACAAATTTCAATCTTTCCATTCTAATACTGAAGTTTCATGGGCTACGGAAAGGCGGTACAAAACAGATACCACTTTGAGGACACTTTCGCTGACCTGTTCTCGGAGTGCTTTTTCTTTATTTTCCAACGTACCAATTACATTTTTTATCGTAAAATGAAAATTGTTATGTAATCAAGTAATTTAATAGTTAATACCAAAATTAATTTCCTACTTGTAATTTCCTTTTGCAGAGTCAGTTAAAGAACATAAATATGGCGCAGTTCATCCTCTTCCGATTCGACTCAATATTAATCATTACGGTTCAAGAGGTCGAACAGTAGGTTACACTTTAACAGCAGGCATTTACGATGTAGGTACAATAAGGGAGGATCACGAGTACATTATTGGCGTCATCTTCTCTCAATATTTGTTTCCACTTATGGCACCTAGAGCAGATGTTCCGAATACATACGAAAGAGTTAAAGTACGCATAGATGAAAACGATGCCAACGTGGCTGTACCAATATCGAACGAGGATCCTCTGAATCGTCTTTTCTTCAATGTATTCGGGCCGGAACGTATTCGAAAAGTTCAAGTACCCGAAAGACAACAATAATACAACTTATGAGTAAAAATGGGCAGTACTTGCGATAGGGAGGACCATTTTTTAAATTAAAAAAAAAAAAACATTTTCGTGAAATCTAAATGTACCTTGGTATATACCACGCATTATGGAAACGTTCCGTTGTGAAAATATACTGTATGAAAGGAGAAACTAATGGTCCAGGTTTGTCCCAACTTTCATCCAGCATTTTTCCAGTCCCAGTACGTTTCTGATTCAACCCTGATCCAACCCTGATCCATTCTGTTAGATTTTTCTTTTTAATCAGAACAAAAAAGTTGTATGCATGTCATCCAAATTTGTAGTGATCTTCATAATTTTTAGGAGTTCAGAATTGTCATCAAGAAATATATAAACGGTACTAAGGCATTTGCATTTTATAAATCTTGACCAGCCATTTTTTGGCAAGATTCGAAAAATTGACAGGCTTCCTAAAAAAGGATAAAAAAGAAGAAATTACCAATATTAAAAGAAGTGTATTTTATTTCTCATCGTCTCGGCAGACCATGAAAATTGCCTTTTCCAGTGCACGTTACAAAAATATATAGGACAATTAAAACCACTCAAAATAATAAAAAATAAAACTTATATTCTCAAAAAAATTTTTTTCAGTCAAGTATATCAAGATTTTGTAATTTTTGTATTATTAAATTGGAAATATTTTCCTTAAGTAATACAAAATTACATCATTGATTACGTGACCTTGTAGCTAGTGGGAGGGCTTAAGGCTCTAATCAGGCTAGGGACCTGGAGATGGTGTACCAGAGGAACTGCATCGCGAGATTTGGATGTGCTGGAGAACTGATGCACTCTAGTCTGTGAGACCCCAACTAAGGAGCGATCTTTTCCGGGGGTAATAGCAAAACCCCCTGGAATATCGAGGGTGAGAGTTTTCATGCTCCTAAGCCATGATCTGATTGCTTTCAAGCACTAAATGACATCCCATAGTATATAGACCCGCCCCCTGCAAGTGGGGCTCAGCAGAGGGTGTTATTTATTTTCCAAGCTACTTGTGGGATCAAATTATGCAACAAGGTGAATACAAACCAAGATAGTGAGGGCTCTGATCTGGGGCCTGACTCTAACCCACCACCAAAGGTGGACGGCTCCTCAGGGGCGTCCACATTTTTGGGCACCTTAGCGGTGTCCAGAAATCAAAAGCCCGCACAGTGCAAATCTCAAAAAACAACCAAGGCCTTAGATTTCGCAGCATCATCAAGAGTAACGCCTTCTGCTCGGTCTACGGGCAAGAGGAGGAAGGAACCCAAGAGACGTCCCGAATTAGTCTATTAATGGCTGAGACGGGAATCTCAATGATGCAGATAAATTTGCACAGCAGCAAAGGCGCCACAGCGGTTCTAACCAGCCGTAGAACAGTGGTGCTGACGGGGGTTGCCCTAATCCAAGAATCCTGGTTACACAGAGAAAGGATTAATGGCTTAGGAGGGTGTGGCTCTATATTCAAGGGGCCACGCGAAAAAGCATCAAGGGTATGCATAGCCGTTAAGGGTATGGATGCGATTTTGGTTCCTAAGCTCTGCTCTAGGAACCTCACCGTTATCAAGGTGAGAATCAGGGGCAGAAGTGGAGAGAGGTTGTCTGTGACGCAAGCACCTACCATACACTGTGGGGGAGCACAAACATCAACAGGAGAGAAACTGATTTAATCGAATACCTAGGGGGCACTGAGCTCAAGATTCTGAATCGGGGTGATACTCCCACATTCCAGATTAAAAACAGGAGTGAGTTTCTCGATTTGACTCCATACTCGGAAGAACAAACGAGCAAGGTAATGAGCTGGAAAATCTCCCACGAGGAGAGTCTCTTTTGGATCACAAATATATTTTCTTCCAATTAACTCTAGTTAAACCGGCCACTGCAAAGATCAGGAACCCCAGGAATACACTTTAAAACTCACATAAAGAGGAACGCAAAGGCAGGCTTGCGGAAGTTCCAACAAGCTACGGTACCATGAGTTAGAGCAGCCTGCAGCTTTTCTGCGAAGGGCTCTGAATACATCATATGAGGAAAATTGCCGTAGAAGCACAATCGAGTGCTTTTAAGGGACCTAAGAACATTCCGGATACAGCGAGGCTCCACAAGATCCTGGAAGAAAATTCGGAGGCTCGCCTTGGGCTTAAAAGGCTCGATGATGGTAAGTTTGCCAAAGACGGAGAAGGAACGCTGAACAACCTGATGGAAGTTCACTTCCCAGATTTTCAGCGAGCTCAAACCGACCGAGAGGTGAAAGGCTGGGGCCAAGAGAGGGAGAAGGCCGACTGGAATGGGCCGTTGGGTTCTTCTGTCCCTTTAAATCGCCAGGGACGGATGGCATCTATCCAGTGCTCTTACAAAAGAACGTAGATTTTGTCGTATCCCACTGACGAAACTATTTAGGGTACGTAATGTCCTAAAACACGTGCCATCGGCATGGAAGAATGGCAGAAAGGCCCTTATTCTTCAACTAGATAAGAAGGGCTACACTGCTGCTAAATATTTCCGGCCGATCAGCTTAACGCCCTTTGTCCTGAAGACGCTAGAAAAGCTGGTCGAGAGATATATCAGGGATGAGGTGCTTTTAACACCCGCCGCATAGATAGCAGCACGCCTTTCGAACAGGCTGCTCGATAGGAACTGGCGCTCCATGCTGTCGTAGCAAAATTGAAGCCGCAGCTGGAACAGGGAGGGTATGCTGCGGGCACCTTCTTGAACCCAGAATGTGTCAAAATTTGACGTCCCTGCATTGCGTGGTAAGACGCTGACGATCTCACACTCAGTTAAATATCTAGGAGTCATGACATTTTGGATGTACAGAAGAGCCTTTGGTTTGACGTAAAGTCTAGGGCCGCTGTCCTTAAACTAAGGCTCCTATACGCCGCTCACACGATGGACCGTCTAGCAAGAGCAAATAGATGGACTCGGGGGACTAGTCACACTGGGCTCCCAAGTGACAGCACACTGCCAATTCTAGAAATCAGGCAATATAAAATCATAAAACGCTTTAACTTTACCAAGACTTTTCGCGTCTGCATGCCAAGCAGGGATATGTGGAAAGCAAATGGTAACCCACTCCCTCAAGGGGAAATCTGGTACACAGATGGCTTCAAAGGAGTGGGAGATTCAGGAGCAGGAATCTATGGCAGCGCGGGAAGGAGGGGAATAGGGATCCCGCTTGGACGGAATGCTTGACGGAATGCAAAAAGGCAGTAAACCAACTTGCAGAAAAGAACAACGAGGCTCTTATATGGGTTTATGATTACACAGGGATAAAGGGCAATAAAAATTCAGACCAGTTAGCAAAAGGCGGAGCAACAAGTGAATACATAGGACCGGGATCGGTACTAGGACTAGCATCTTCCTGCATCGGGATGGCCAGCAAAAGCTGGATCTATACAAAGCAACGGGAATACTGGGAACAAACCCAGGATTGCCGACAGGTGAAAGCCATCCTGGGCGATACGTTATGGATGGACAGAGCCAGGGAAATCCTGGGTTTACCCAAGAAAGACATAAGGACAGTGGATCTGATGCTTACAGGGCACAACCAGCTGAACTATCCATACACAAAATGGGGTACAACGCCACGACCCGCCACGCCTTTATTATTATCATTATTATTATATCATTAAGCCGTTTCCCTTTCGGGGTAGGCGTGAATTGCTCGGTGGTAAAGTAGTGATACTCCACAAAATCAGATACATCAAATTAAGTTAGGGTGTATCAGTGCAAGTATCGCTAATAATTTGCAAATTTTCCAGACAACTACAACAAAATTTGTTGAATGTCTCGTTCTGAGAAATGTTCCTCACAGCTTTTAAATTTTCGCAAATATTTCATTTCTAATTTTTAGAAAAATTGTAATTTTTTCTGCAAGAAATGTGTTTGCCCCCCACTGCGTGACCCATCAGTGAGCACCTGTCACGTCCTACCAGGGTTTTCTTACTAACATTTTTTTGCAATCTTTGATATACTTTTATTATTCAGTAGCGAGAGCTGGAGAAATCCCGAACATATGGCTACATCACAATAAAATTAGCAAACAAAAGATCGTCAGAAACGACAGTTGCACAAGTTACACTAAATCTTAAAAAAGGGCACATTAAAAGACAACTAAAAAAAATTTGTTGAATGTCTCGTTCTGAGAAATGTTCCTCACAGCTTTTAAATTTTCGCAAATATTTGATTTCTAATTTTTAGAAAAATTGTAATTTTTTCTCCAAGAAGGGTGTTTTCCCCCCACTGCGTGTCCTCTCAGTGAGCACCTGTCACGACCTACCCGAGTTTTCTTACTAACATTTTTTTGCAATCTTTGATATACCTTTATTATTCAGTAGCGAGAGCCGGAGAAATCCCGAACATATCGCTATATCACAATAAAATTCGCGAACAAAAGATCGTCAGAAACGACAGTTGCGCAAGTTTCACTAAATATAGAAAATGGGTACATCAAAAGACAGCTACAAAAAAAATTGTTGAATGTCTCGTGCTGCGAAATGTTCCTCACAGCTTTTGAATTTTCGCAAATATTTTATTTCTAATTTTTAGAAAAATGGTAATTTCTTCTCCAAGAAAGGTGTTTTTCCCCCACTGCGTGTCCCCTGAGGGAGCACCTGTCACGTCCTACCAGGGTTTTCTTATTCACATTTTTTTGCAATCTTTGATATTATTTTCTTATTTAGTAGCGAGAGCCGGAAAAATCCAGAATATATGGCTGCTTCACAATAAAATTAGCAAAAAAAAAAAGATCGTCAGAAACGACAGTTGCGCAAGTTTCACTAAATCTTAAAAAAGGGCACATCAAAGATAATTAAAAAAATGTGTTGAATGTCTTGTTTTGAGAAATGTTCCTTAGAGCTTTTAAATTTGCGCAAATATTTCATTTCTAATTTTTAGAAAAATTGTAATTTTTTCTCCAAGAAATGTGTTTTCCCCCCACTGCGTGACCCCTCAGTGTGCACCTGTCACGTCCTACCAGGGTTTTCTTATTAACATTTTTTTGCAATCTTTGATATTATTTTATTATTTAGTAGTGAGAGCCGGAAAATCCGGAACATATGGCTACATCACGATAAAATTAGCAACCAAAATATCGTCAGACACGACAGTTGCGCAAGTTTCACTAATTCTTATAAAAGGGGATATTAAAAGATAACTTAAAAATAATTCGTTGAGTGTCTCATTTCGAAAAAATTTTCTCACAGCTTTAAAATTTTCACAAATATTTAATTTCCAATTTATAGAAAAATTGTATTTTTTGTCAAAGAAAGTTGTTTTTCCCCCACTGTGTGTCCCCTGTCACATTAAACAACTCAAAAATAATTTTGGGAATGTGTCGTGTTGATAAATATTCCGGAAAAGTCCGAAAAATACGACCACATCACGATAAAATTAGCAAATAAAAGATCATCAGAAACGATAGTTGCGCAATTCTGACTTACACATCAGAAGTCAACACAAAAATAATTGGTTAATTGTGTAGTTTTGAGAAATGTTCCTCACAACTTTTAAATGTTCACAAATATTTAATTTCTAATTTTTAGAAAAATTGTATTTTTTTGTCCAAGAAAGGTGCTTTTTCGACTATGTGTCACGCCAGTGATCATTTGTCACATCCTTACAGGGTCTTCTTATTATTTTTGTTGTCGCAATCTTCGATATTTTTTTATTAATAAGTACCGAAATCCGGAAAAATATGGAATATACAGGCTCTTCGTCAAGTAAAAATTAGCAATCAGAAGATCGTCAGAAACGACAGTCACGCAAGTTTCACTAAATCTCAAAAATTGTCTTCGAAACGGTATAAAATACTTACTTCCTTGGAGATGTCTCTCCGTAACTCTGCGTCGAATTTAGAAAGAGAGAATGTTGGGAGTATACATATTTATTTAGGTAGAATTTTTCGGAAGGTAATTATATGTGTATCAATATGAGTGACGTATACTTTGAGAATTTATGGTCTACTAATTACAGTTAGAAGTCAACATGATTTTAAGTAATTATAAAGTAGTTAATTGGAAATATGCTTATCGTTTTCCAGTCTTCAAAACTATAAATATAAAAACTCAAGTATAGACAGTCCTAAAATGAAGATAAGGTAATTGATTAATTATTTAGGAATTTATAAAAAGCTAAGTAGCTATATAATATGAATGAAATGAATATACATGTATAGTACTTACTTATATGATGCAGAATAAACTCCCTAATTGACAAAGTCGTAATTTTTATTATTTTCTGCAAACATAATAAATTCAGTGAGCGAAATTGTTTCCACTTACTTAACTTAGGTAAACATTTCGTCATTTGATTGTCCTCGAAAAAAAAATTTATAAGAAGATTATTATTTGATAACCAAGAATTATTATAAAATTCATACAGGAAGTTTTTTCGTAATAAACAAAATTAGGTTATTGAAATATACATACTGAAGGGTTTTTTTTCTGGTACAATTTTCAGTCCAAAATTACACTCTGTGTAAAAAAATTGCATATTTACTTTCCTATTATGTTTTATTTCGTTAACAACTAGGAATATTGTAAAATCAGTAGGAGAGATTTTTTGAAATCTTGCAAAAAGAGCAGGTATACAAATTTTCCGAATTTAAATAATAAAAATGGTAGCAGAAGTAGTTAGGATTTAAAAATTCACAAAATTAAGGTATTTAAAAAAAGATAAAAATTTAAAAAAATATACAATTTCTGAGTCGTTCAATAACAAATATTGTTAAACATGCAGTGAACATTTTTTGC
Organism: Andricus grossulariae; assembly: GCA_011634705.1. NCBI lineage: Eukaryota > Metazoa > Arthropoda > Insecta > Hymenoptera > Cynipidae > Andricus > Andricus grossulariae. The sequence continues at coordinate 215,485,518 of JAABKJ010007545.1, read as the reverse complement.
TTCTCGATAACATCACCTTGATAAGGTTAGTAAACATAAAATAATCTTTTGTATAAGATTTTAAAATTATAAATTCAAGTGTATCTGAATAAAGTCTAAACATTATTTAAATAAAAGCAGATGTGTCAAGGCTTTCAGATAAAGAAACATGTGCACCTTTTTGCAGAACCAAACGAGGCAATAGTAGAAATTCAAGACAAAGAGATTCTATTCTTATCAATATTTATAATAAATAAACAATAATATAAAATATACAAATATAATTTTTTCTTCGTTATCGAGCGGTAAGAATAATGATGATTGCACCTCTACTCTCCTTAAATTTCAAATCTTTTCTTAATTAACGGTAGACACATTTATTTACTTTTACAATTCAGTAGTGATGAAAAAAAGTTGTTAAATTTTATTTAATTGTTCTTGAGGTTCTAAACTTATTTGCGGAGTGTTAAAATCAATACTATGGCCACTGAAACACAAAAAGATGAATAAAAATCATGTGCACGTAAAAAAATATATGTCAATTGAAATTGTTTAAACAAAGACATTATAATTCAAATAAAAATATTGGAAGTCTAAATATAGCGATATAGGCCTAATTGAAATAAACATTAGTAAAATTAATAAAAGACATTGTTTTTAAATTTTTATCAAGGTGGCCGCAAAACAGAATATAACAATTTCATATTGGAATTTGAAAATTCATTTATTTCAACCAAAGTCGATTACTTTTCTGCCATAAAAGATGAATTTTCAATCCAGAAGAACCAATTTTGAACCAAACCGTTTAATTTTTAACCAGAAAATATGATTTTGTAATAAAATAGTTAAATTTTCAAAGAAAATAGATACATTTTCAACCAAATTGTCGAATTACCAAACAAAAAAGATCTAACTTCAACCAATAACCGATACATTTTCAACCACATAATTGAATTGTTTAGAAAATAGTTGAATTTTCAAAAAAAAAAAGATGAATTCTCAATCTAAGATAACGAATTTTCTTTCCAAATAGAGGAATGGTCAACAGAATAGTTGAATTTTCGACCAAAAAAATGATTTTGTAACAAAATACTTGAATTTTCAACAAAATAATTAATTTTCTAACAAATTAGTTGCATTTTTAACCAGACTTGAATTTTCTATATACAAAGGTAAATTTTCAATCATATAGCCGAATTTTCAACAAAAAAAAATTAAACATTAACCAAAAACAGTTGAATTTTCTATTAAATAGTTTAGATTTTAGCCCAAAAAGTCGAATTTTCAAGAAAAAGATGAATTTTCAACAATAAGATGAATTTTTTGGCCAAAAGATGAATTCTTATCTAAAAGATATATTTTCAACAAAAAGATAAATTTTCAACAAGAAATGTGATGGTTCATATTTCAACCGAGAATAAAAACGAATTTTCAATAAAATAGTTAAATTTTCATCCAAACTGTTGAATTTTGAACAAAGTAGTTGAATTTTCAACGAAATAATTGAAATTTCAACAAAATAGATGAATTTTTAACCAATTAGTTGAATTTTTAAGCAAGTAGTTGAATTTTCAACTTAAAAAGATGAAATTTTTTTTAAAAGAGGTGAATTTTAAAACCAAAAAGACGAATTTTCAACCAAGATTTTAATTTTCTACAAAAAAAAAAGAATTTTCAACAAAATACATGAATTTTCCACTAAAAAAAGATACATTCTATACAAAAAATAGAAAAGTTAAATTTACAGGAAAAAATTAAGTTTCAACTAAAAAAACGCATTTTCAATAGGATAGTGAAATTTTTCACCACAGTGATAAGTTTTCAACTGAAATGACGAATTTTCCAACCAAATAATACCAATTAGCGACAAAAAAAATATGAATTTTCAACGAATAATGTAATATCAGGTATTTCATCCAAAAAGAGATTTTAATTTTAAATCAAAAACAGTTCAATTTAAATAAAAAAGCCAAATTTTCACCAAAATACGTAGTTGGATCCTTAACCAAGCCAGTTTAATTATCAATCAAGTAATTGTATTGCTATAAAAAAATATGACATTTGTATTAAAGCAGATAAATTTTTAAACGAAAAATAAAACATTTTCAAAAAATAGTTGAATTTTTAACCAAGAAAGATTTCAGTTGAATTTTCAACTAAATAATAATTTTGTTTACTAAAAATATAATCGTCAGGAGGAAGCAGCTTCAAAAAAATAAAAATAGAAATACAAGGTCAGTAAATTACTAAAATAGATTCTTTCATAAATGGAATAAAAAAATTTCAAATTAAAATAATAAATATCAAATTTGCTATCATTTGCAGTTATTTGAAGTGCCTCGTATACAGAAATTCCCTAACTTTTTCCTGGTTTTCAGGTTTTCCGTGACCCACAATTACTTTTTTCAAATATATTTTCATTTTTTTAATTTGATTTTCCACTATTTTTCTTTCAGAAATATAAATTTTCTCCGTGTGTACAATAATTGTCAAGTTACAATTACAATTTGAAATTTTTAAATTATCTTACGAAATAATTGGATGATGACACTCGTGATGAGAATAGAACAGTAATTATCAATTAGATAAGCAAATGCCACATTTCCAAAAACAGTTCCCAAACGACTGAAAAATACTGATATTGTTGTTGCGAAAACTCTAAAAATAGAAAATTAAATTAATATAAAATATAAAACAATAACAATATTATAGGATGCAATATATAAAATACCTGAAATTTGTGGGGAAGAGTACAACAAGAAACGAATACATAACACTTGAAGCTGTAGACATTGCACCGTTAAAGACACACGATAAAATTACATTTTGAAGATATGAATTTGCAAAGAAGAATCCTATCATTGACGCAAGAGCTGTTGCCAAAAGTATCACTGGAAAGGAAAAACTCGTTTTATAAACTTATATTAGTCAGGTTATTTATATAAATTATCATTTTAAAGGGGATTTCTTAGGGGCTATTAAAAAACTACGTCACACTTTCCGGGGGGGGGGGGGAACCAAATGTGTAATCACACATGGAAAATATAAACGTGGAAAAAAAATTTCTGAAATGCTTCAAAAAATAAAAATTAGTGATTTTATTTTACAAGTCTTCTTTCCGCTTTTTTTAAAGAATTCATCTTTTTCCCCTGTTTTCAACAAAATATCTCTTTTTCTCGTGTTTTTTCTCGCTTGAATTCGATCTGGATTAATAGAATCAAATAAGAAAATCCAACTATTTTCCGTTGAAAGTTAATTCTTGTTAATTGAAAAATTGATATTTTTTAGTTAATATTCAACAATTTAGGTAAACCTGTATTATGTTTTAAATTCGTTTCTTTTTGGTTAAATTTATTTTTTATTTCAAATTTATTTTTTTTTATTCAAAATTATTTTTTCCAACTGAAAATTAATTTTCTAACCTGGAAATTCAACTATAACATTATTAGCTACAAGTTTATTCTTTTTAGTTGAAAATTCAACAATTTGGTTGAAAATGTATGTATTTTTTTTGTAAATTCGTCTTTTTTGGTAGAAAATTAATCATCTTGATTGAAAAATTGACTGCTTGATTAAAAATTGAACTGCTTTGTTAAAAAATAATTTTATTAGTTGAAGATCTATTTCTTTTTGTTGAAAATTTAACTATTTTTAGTAGAAAATTAATTTTTTAACTTAAAATTGAACCCTTCCACTATTAGTTGAAAATTGATCTTTTTCAGTTCAAAATTCAACAATTTGGTTAAAAATGTATGTATTTTGTTGTAAATTCGTCTTTTTCATAGAAAATTGATCAAGCTGATTGAAAATTCAACTAATTCGTTGAAAGTTGAACTACTCTGTTAAAAATTCATTTTATTAGTTGAAGATTCATATCTTTAGTTGAAAATTGTAATAACCTATTTTGTGTAAAATTCGTTTCTTTTTTTGGTTGTAAAGCCATTTTTTGAAATTCACATTTAATTATTCCATTTTTTGTTGAAAGTTTATCGTTTTTATTTCAAAATTCAACAATTTGGTAGAAAATTTATGTATTTTGTTGTAAGTTCGTCTGTTTTGGTCGAAAATTAAATTCATGATTGACAATTTATCTGCTTGTTGAAAGTTGAACTACTTTATTTTAACATTAATTTTATTGGTTAAAAATTCAACTGTTTTGTTTAAAATTCGTTCTTTTTTGCTTAATAATTAATGTTCTTAATGGAAAATTGAACTATTTCATTATTGGTTGAAAATTTATCGTTTTTATTTGAAAGTTCAGCAATGTGGTGGAAAATTTGTGTATTTTATTGTAAATTAGTTGTTTTTTTCTTTGGTAGAAAATAATTCTTCTGAATTGAAAATTGAACTAATTTGTTGAATATTCATGTTATTGGTTGAAGATCCATCTCTTTGGTTGAAAATATAACTATTTTTTTATTATTCGTTTTTTTCCGGTTGAAAATTAATTTTTTTTAGCTGAAATTTAACTATTCCGTTATTAGTTGAAAATTCATTGTTTTTACATAAAAATTAAACATCTTCGTTGAAAATGTATGTATTTTGTTGTAAATTCGTATTTTTTGATGGAAAATTAATCTCCTTGAATTAAAATCTAACAGCTTGTTTGAAAGTTTTACTAATTTGTTAAAAATTCATTTTATTAGTTGAAGCTCCATCTCTTTGACTGAAAATTGTATAAACCTATGTTGTTGAAAATTCGTTTTTTTTGTTTGTTGAAAAGCAAATTTTGAAAATTTACATTTAATTATTCCATTTTTGGTTTAAAATTGATCGCTTTTATTTTAAAATTCAACAATTTGGTTGAAAATAGATGTATTTTGTTGTAAATTCGTCTATTTTGTTATAAAATTAATCTTCTTGAATGAAAATTTAAAAGTTTGGTTAAAAGATAAACTAATTTATTGAATATTCATTTTATTGGTTTAAGATTAAACTAATTTGTTGTAAATTCGTCTTTTTTGGTGAAAAATAGTTTTCCTTAATTGAAAAATTGACTTCTTGATTGAAAATTGAACTATTTTGTTAAAAAAAAATTTATTAGTTAAAAATCCATTTCATTTGTTGACAATATAACTATTTTTTTGATAATTCTTTTTTTTATTCATTTTTTAGCTTTAAATTCAACTATTCCATCATTAGTTAAAAATTGATCGTTTTTAGTTGAGAATTCAACTACTTCGTTGAAAGTTGGACCAGTTTGTTAAAAATTCATTTTATTAGTTGAGGATTCATCTCTTTGGTTAAATGTTAACGTATTTTGTTGAAAAGAAATTTTTTGAAATTCACATTTAACTATTCCATTTTTTGTGGAAAATTGATACGTTTTTATTTTTAAATTCAACTATTTGGTTGAAAATTTATGCATTTTGTTGTAAGTTCGTCTTTTTTGGTCGAAAATTAATTTCATGATTGAAAATTTAACTGCTTGTTGAATGTTGAATTACTTTATTTGAACATTAATTTTATTGGCTAAAATTTAATCTGTTTTGGTTGAGTATTCAACTATTTTGTTAAAAATGTCTCCTTTTTGGTTGAATTTAACTGTCTTTGATTAAAAATTAAAATCTTCTTTTATAGCACTTTTTATATTTTTCGTTGAGAATCCCAGAATGATAAATTATACATAGTATGAAATATTATATATAATTTTTTCCATTGTGTATAAACTGTATATAATTTTTCCGTCTGGTATTAATCCCTTTTGATTTAAGAGTCGAATACTTGGTTGAAATTTGAACTTCCTTATTAAAAATTCAGTTTTTTTGTTGAGACTCATAATTTCTAATTTCAAATTCAATTAATTTTTGGAAATTGTCTTCTAAGAAATTCGTCTTTTTAGCCTAAAAATTCAACTATTTGGTTGAAAAATTATCTTTGTTAGTTGAAAATTCAACTATGTGGTTGAAAGTTCAATTATTTTGTTACATATCTATTTATTTTTCTAAAAATTCAACTATTCAGTTAGAAAATCTTTTTTCTGTTTGAAAATTCAAGTTTCTTTTAAAAAATCGTATTTTTGGATAAAGAATCGACAACAGTTTGACTAAAAATGCAACTGTTTTTGGTTGAAGTTATTTTTTTTTCGAAAATTCAACTATTTGGTTGAAAATGCAACTATTTGATTAAAAATTCGTCTCGCTTGCTTGAAGGTTGAACTATTTGGTTAAAAATTCAACTATTCAATGGAAAATGTAGCATGGAACCAATACAATAATTTTATTTAAAATAATGTATTCCCTTATTTTCGTGAAAAATCATCCTATTTCCCTTTTTTATTTGTAAACTTATTTTCACACGAATAGTCACATCGAGTTGAAAATTTCGGATAACAAATAAGAAGCGCTAAGAAACGCGGCTATGGTCTTAAATTTTTATAATTATGAAAAAAGTTTTTTCTTCGTAAATAATTTTTTTTTTGCTTTTTTTATCATTATAAAAATGTAGGGCCAGAGCCGCGTTTCTTAGTGCTTCTTATTAATTGTCCCAAATTTTCAACTTGATGTGGCTATTCGTGTGAAAATAAGTTTACAAATAAAAAAAGAGTCGGTAAGGTAGGAAGCCGGTCACGTGACCCACTCGTCACATGGCCTTAAGGCGTTTTTCAAAGGAAATCGAAGAAATAATTTTTGACGAAGAAAGATAGGGGTGGATAAAGTTTTCAAAAGTGCGTGACATAGTTTTTGAACGGATCAAAGAAAAATATATTTGAGAACTCACCTGAAAAAAATCTGAAACCAATTTTGTCCACGAAAAGTGGTAACAAAAGATTCGGAATTATGGCAGTGAATCCTTGCCATAGCGAATTACGATACACACTTGTATCCACCTCTTCACTGCAGCTTAAAGACAAATTCGCGATATCCGGTTGAAAATTCTTCAGACACATAAAAAATAATTAATAAGACAAAAATTGTTTTGAATTAATAAATTAATATAAATAAACATAAATAAAAAAAGGAAGAAAAGGTAGATTTATTTTCTAAAGAGGAAACTGGTCAGTAAATATGTATTAAATAATACTAATAAATATAAGACAATTTTTAAATAAAAAATTATGTTCATAATTAATTTTTTATTGTGAAATACACTATTTTCATGGTTACAAACGTTTGTAAAATCGTTTTAATTCTGATTTAATTTTAATAATTCGAATTATTATTCAGTCATGAAAAATTAATATTGAAATGACATCTTCCTCGGGGAAGTATGGTCAAAGACTAAAATTTGAGATACTTTCCCTGGGTGAAAGAATTTTTACAAGAAAGCACAACATTTCTACAACTATAATTTTTCGTTAAAACATGTACCTTTTTGTAAAAAAAATGTACAAAATTTAACAAAAATATACAATTAAATACCAATAGCTAATTTTTTCTTGTATTTCCTTGTAAAAAAGTAAAAAAAAATCAACAATAAAGTATACGTTTCTACTAATCAAAAATTAAAAAAGTAATTTTTAGATATTTTTTTCTTTGTTGTAAAAATCTACAAGGTATTACAGAAAACTACAGCATTTTACTTTTTTTTATTTGGGTGTTTGACGTCATAAAAACAGTTTTAATTTTACGTAAATTATTGTAGAAAATAACAAATCTTTACAAAAAAAATATAAGATACAAGACTTCAATGTTTGTGGAATGTGTAATATATAAATTTATACAAGAAATGTCAATTTTTGAAAAATATTACAGTTTGGCCAAGAACTTTTACGATTATAACAAATCACAGATCAAGCAGCAATTTCAGTTATGCAACATTTTTACATTCTCATTCTAATGAGAAGGTACTAGTTTTATGTAAAATCTGACTTCAAACAAAATAAAATTGGATCTAAAACAAACTGTAAATTTTTTAAGATTTCGAACAAAAAATCTAGAAGTTCGTTAAGAATTTTAAAGGTTTCAAAAGAATAAAATTATTTATCAAAATTCCTAGGAAACCAAAAAATAATTTTTTTCAAATCAATTTTAAAAGAGCATTTAAAAACATTTCCAAAATTTTCGAAAAAGAATTTCCAAGATCTTAAGGCAATTTTATGAATGTTGCAGGATTTTCGAAAAATTGTAGAAAAAATTCTAGTTCCAAGATGATAACAAAATTTTCATTAGATTCCTGGAAAATTTTTAAACATTTTTTTTAAATCAAATTTTAAGAGGATATTTAAATAGATTTCAAAGCGAATGTTGATGTATGAATTAATGTTTCTAGCTTAAATGGATTGAAATTATATAATTTTGAAAATTTACAAATATTTTTATTTATTCTTCAATTTATAGCATGGAAAATGACAGCGTGGATTTCTATTTTTGGAAATCTTTGAACTGAACAATGTATACAAATTGAAAAGTTTGCAGTTCAACTGCTTTTATTTATAAAAATTTAATACGTATTTATTGAGTGTTTGAATAAAAAAAGTTTTAAGCCTTATTTTTAAAAGTTTAAAATTCAAAAGTATTCCAATTTGAGTGTTTTAATATTCAGTAGTTCTTATTACTTTGAATGAAAAAAGATTTATCTTCAAGTTTTTGAATCATATAATTTAAATGACGGTGTTCAATTCTTTATCAATTGTTCAATTTTTAATTGCAGTCAAAAATTTGTTATTTTTCGACAGTTCTCAATTTTTTCAAGCTGTTTCAAAATGAGACATTCAAAATTAAAAACCAAAATTCCCTCCCTTGAAACTCAATAAAATGTTAAAGATAAAGAATATCCCTCTTCTAATTGAAAAAAAAAAATTATTAAAAAGTTCCATCCTTATTAGCTTATGAAAAATGTGAAAATTACAGAATTTTCCCGCCAAAAATTCAATAAATATTCGTCATCCTAGGTCGAAAACGAACAGCTTTTTGGCTACAAAACCTATAAATTTCTGTAGATTCTCATAGTTGTAAATTCTTGCAGTTTTACTTTTTGTAAATTCTTGTACAAAAATTAAAAATACAATAAAATACAGCATAATACAAAAATGTACAAAATTTGTCCGAATAATAGAAAAAAGTTGTACTTTCCAGTAATTTTGGTTATAATTTGTTGTATTAATTTGTAGATTCCTGTAAAAATGTTTTTAGTTGTTTGTACTTTTTTATAACAATTTTTCCACCAGGGCGAATGGTTTTTCAAAGATCTGATCGTTTTAATAATTAAAATTGTTAGTCCAGGTGTTAAAAATACGCACCTTTCCCGGTAAAGTTTGGTTAAGAACTCAAATTTAAGATACCCGGATGGTTTTTAAAGATCTTATTGTTTTAGTAATTAAACCTGGTAGTCCAGGAATCTTTCTTCCTCGACGAAATTTGGGTTTGAATTCAAATTTAACTAAAATAAAAAAATATTTATGTGTTGGTTTTAACACCTGGACTACCAACTTTAATTATTAGAACAACGACATTTCAGTTTTTCATAATTCGCGCGTTTTGTAAGTTTTGAATAAAAATTATTCATTTTTTGACAGAAATCACATTTTTTAGTAGAAAATTCTATCCAGTCTTTTTGAATGTCACATTATTATATGCGGCATAAATTATATGATACTTATCAATAATATATTTATCTTCTTTAAAATTCCTATAATTTTAATTTAAAATTATGGTTTTGAATGCGCGATTCTAAAACGGTTTTATCTTTAAGGCCTTGAAACTAAAGTTTTTTCTCAAATTAATTTTTAGAATAATTTTGCAGATTTGGAATTTTAAACTTCACAATATTTTAGTTTTAAATTCAAATATTCAAAATGTCAGCACAATTTCGCAATTCAATATTTCACAATTTCATATTAAAAGCCTTGATAGTCAGTTTCAAATTTAATAATTTTAGATGTAAATATAAAACAATTTCTAATTGAAAAGCTTAAGATGGTACGATTTCAAAAATTGGAATCATATTACAGCAATCTTGTTTCCTATTATGTCTTTAATTATCAATGTAATATCTTAAAATTGTCTGATTTTCAGTTAAAGATTTAGACAAATTAACCATTTCAAATTGAAAAATATTTGATTGGAAAATTTCAAGAATGTATAATAATTCTAAAGAAAGATTTAAAATTGAAAAAATTGAAATTGAATATAAAATACAATAAGATAAAAATTAAACTTTCTGAAAATGATCCATCAGTAATTAAATAATTTCGGTAATTTTAAATGGTTAACTTTTAAATGGCAGCTCCCTTATAAGGTCTTTATATCTCTCTTTCTTTTCATTCTCCTTGGCTATGACGCCTTTTTCAGCTGGTGCCGAAAATTCGATAACGAACATAGTTCGTTTCTCGAAGTCAAGGAGAACTATGTCAGGCCTCGACTGCGCAACAGAAACAATTGTCGAGAATATGAAGTTCCCGTGTATGCGGAACTTCTCATTTTCGACAATTGACTCTATTTCCCTAGGAGCGTTCAGCGGAGTGGTATTTCGGCTAATGCCGTAAGAGTGACATAGATGGTAATAAAGCACCCTTAGTGCCGCATTGTGCTTTTGGATGTAGGTCGTTCCCGCATGAGTTGGACAACTAGATAGTATGTGTCCTAGATCCTCGAGGTATGCATGACACGCCCTGCAGCTATAATCGGGAATGTCTTGGCTCAAAATGTGGCGACGGTATACTAGAGTGGAAATGACACCGTCCTGATATGCCAAAATGAAAACCTCCGTGCTCGACTTCAATCCGGGTGATTTATGCAAAGCAAACGTTAGCTCATACGACATCGACTGATCCTCCACATTTCTGTGGAAGATGCCGTGCATCCTCTTGTCGAGGAGCTGTTCGCGGATTAATAGAACGCGAGGAATTTACATGATTGGGGAAGGGCTGATGCGCACAACTTAATTTCAATAACTCGCAACGGTCGAGAGAAAGGTAGCCGGCAAGGTCGGCTTCCGATTCGTCCATCCTGTCGTCCCGTCCTTTCTTCGTTAGTCCTTATCAGCCGCTGTTGAGGGAGGGAGACAGCTGCTTCCTACGAGAAGGAGTGAGAGATTTCCCTCGATACCAGGGTCGGCTGTATTCCATGGTCCATCTCTACCAGGAACGTGCCTTGGGTGTCAGATGACCAAAATAAATTATCCATTCTATCCTTCATGAGTAGACTCAGCTATTCTACCCCTGATGTCAGAAGGATATGAGATAACAATATTCCGGAAGTTCATGTGGGGACTTGAGACGTGAAGATCTGCTGAAGGTGAAGGTGGGGGTGGATCTAATCGATCATTTGCGTATAGGGTATCATTGCGTATGGGCAATGTTAAATTCCTGAGTTAGTTGATAGAGGATTTTATTTACGAAGTCGGTCCCATTATCAGTGAGAAGTACTTGTGGTGTTCCCCAGCGATTAATGATATTTACGCGAAAGGCATCTTCTATTTTCTTACCCGTAGCTACGCGCAGGGGTACGATTTCTACCCATTTCGTGAATAAATCTTGCCTTACTAAGACGTATTGAAATTCTGATTTACTTCTAGGGAGGGGGTCCATAACATCTGCGGCCACAACTATCCATTGTTCTTCTACTATGCGGTGCCCCATTAGGCCTGCGGGAACTTGTTGTTCTGCCTTATACTACTGGCAGATAGTGCAAGTCTTAACATAGTTTTTTATGTCCCTAAAATAACCAGGCCCGTAATATTTAGTGGAAATACGCATATAAGGTTTTTGTGTGCCTAGGTGACCAGATTGCGGTTGGTCGTGAGCTTCTGATATCACAGATTTCCTTTCGCTGTCATTGGGTACTAGTTTACATTTGTTAAGATCTTCAACAAAGTCAGTGACAAGGGGGTTGGGTCGGTAGGTGTATAATTTCTCGTTGGCGAACTTCCAACGGGGGAATCTCTCCGGGAAATCGAACATGGCTGCGAATCGTCAGGAATACCAGGAGGGGATGGGATCTGTAATTAATAATAATATTTCTTCGGTAGTTTGGGGCTCGTACATACAGAACAGGGCATCGGGAACGTGATGGGAAGAACCTTTTCTGTGTATAATGTCAAAGTCGTATTCTAGAAGGGATAACGACCATCTTGCTAAGCGACCGGTAGAGTTTTTTAGATTATGTAATCACCGAAGGCTACTGTAATCTGTGATCACGGTGAATTTATAACCCTCTAGATCAGGCCTGTATTTTTGGATAGATCGAACGATTCCGATCCGGTATTGCTTGCATCCGTTTGCAATATAAAAGGGATCTCAAAATTAGGACACGTTAAAACGGATGCTTCGGATAAGGAGTGTTTGATTTTCTCAAAAGCGGATTGCCATTTTCGTTTACAAGAAAGCCTAAGTAGTGTACTTGGGAACAGCCGATTTTGCTCTTATCCGGATTAATCTCTAAACCGGCATCTTTTATTATAATCAGGACTTTAAAAAGCCATTGGAGGTGTTCTTCAAAGGTTTTTGTAACTATTATTACATCATGCAAATAAACAAAGGCGTGGGGTTCCATCTCAGGACCTATTAATTTGTCCAATAGACGTTGGAAAGTCGCTGGGGCGTTTGTGAGACCGAAGGGCATCCTTCTAAATTGGAATAGGCCGCGTCCTGGTACCGTGAATGCCGTTTTATCGCGACTGTCTTTGTCGAGGGAAATTTGATGAAATCCTTTGCGTAAATCTATTTTCGAGATATAAGTTGCACTTCGCAATTTGTCCAAAATACCTGTCATTTGCGGCAAGGGGTAGGCGTCCTTTTTCCTGACTGCCTTGACTTTACGAAAGTCGAGGCAGAAACGATATCCTCTGTCCGGTTTTCTAGCCATTACTATTGGTGACGACCAACCACTATTGGAGGGTTCGATAATGTCGTTAGCTAACATTTTATCAACCTCGGCAACTATAATTTCCATGATTTTAGGGGATGTTAAATAATGACGTTGTTTTATAGGTGGGTGGTTCCCTACATCTATAATATGTTTAATCAAATTTGCGTATCGTTACCGGCTGTGCGTGTACGATGGGGGTGGGGGTCCTCATACTCGGGGTAGGGACGAAAGGCGGTTAGGGGTATTCTAGGGTTGGTATTTGATGGGTGCACGGTACTTGACCCTCGTTCTTCAAAGGGTTGTTCGAAGGCGTTAAGGGTTGATTCTCTACAGGGATCTGTATCGCTATAGACGCTGCGTCGAGATTCGATATCCCTATTTGTCGGGTTCCTACGAGGCGTTTGAGTTTCATAATGGGGGCTGGCCAATCGCGCCTCGTCTTCCCGATCGTTGTAATTTTTATTTTCAGCCCGATCATTATCTTTAGTAATTGCGCCAATAGGATCCTTTATTGCTTCAAAACATGGGAACGGGAAGTCCGTCTGCGAAGCTTACTAACTTTCTCCACATATTGTTGTGGGGGGGTGTTATGGGGGTTTCGTCGCGAAAAGATTTTATGAAACCCGAATGATCAGAGAGGGTCCCTTCAACTTGGCTGTCTACTTCACGAGGAAGGGTGTGAGACGGTTTGAAAGGGTCGCTAGTGACGTTTTCATCTTTTACAGCTTTAACTAGCCTTTCGCGCAAAGTCGCAACATTTTCTTCTTAGGGAAGGTTCCTTTCCTCTAATTGGCACTGAAGTTCTTCCTTATTTAGGTTTTATATCCAGGAAGTTAACTTCTTATCCCCGTCCATGTTCATACCGAGTCCCGAAAGGTTATCAGTTAATTGGGGAGATAAGAGGGCATCCGTTAGTGTTTGGAGAGAGAGAAAGAGATGCAATCCCGAACGCGAAAGATAAGAAGCGGCAATACGCAAATATTATTGTCCTCTTCCAAGGCAAAATCGATTTTAAGTGTAAACACAGATGTTCCTGTGTGGGATTGAAACAGGAGAGATCAGAAGCAAGAAAACAAAATGGCTGTTATTCTCTCCAGGCACCACCGATACAAAAGATAAACACAAGTTCATATAAATAATCAGAATATAGGAGACAGCAAGCAAGGATGCACAGTGGTAATTATTCTCTCAAAGCGAAGTCAATATAAAATGTAAACACAGATGTTCATTAAGATAATCCGGAGTGCCTGCCATAAAATTAATCGTCGAGGTATCATTTTAAATTTGGGGAGATAAAGTCGATAATTAAATACTTGGGGACTTTACTCACAAATATTACACTTGAACGAAATAAAATTTTCCACAATGTTCGAAATTTAAAATTGAGGGGTGACCTTCGCAATAAATAAGAGACCATTTTTAATTTTTGGGCCCCACGTTGGGCGCCAATTGTAACGCTACTTTTTTCCAAATCAAATATTTAATCAGGAGGTCTCTCAAAAGAGCGCACACAGACCCTAATCGGAATAAATAAATTTTGAAATAAACGATTTGAACGATAAAAAAAATAAATAGATTTTTGGGCGCCAGTCCTTGCTTGTGACACAGGCGAACCAATTTAGCTAAAGTGAGCGAGGGACGGTAAAGATACTCGGAATCTATATTCCAAACGGTAAAGAGATACTAACTGAACGCTAAACGTTTCAGGATAGACGATAAACAAAAACCTCTCAAAACTCAGTCAAAAGGGTACATCCTAATTTAAACAAGCGGTAATCCAAAACAAAAAAAAAGGTAAAGAATAAAAGGTATCCAAAGATAAGGTAATGCGAAATATCCAGAAAAAGGCAAAAGATATCGAGACATCCGAGGATGAGGGGGGGGGGCTTGAAATAAATGCCCAAGGGGTTCTCAAAACAAGTAATTAGTTTATAGGGACGATAATGGGCCAAAAACATGGTAAAATATATTGTGATTTAAGGTAAAAAGGTTCGAGATAAATAAATTATATGGGCGATAAGAGGGGAGCATTATACAATACATTATAAACAGGTCGAAATATATAAATTATAGGGAGCGATAGGGGTAAACATTATAAAATAAATTATCTTTAATAATCTGATATGGACGGTATATATGGAGCTATAAAAAAAGGGGGGGTGGTAGCATTGTAAAAAATTGTATGATTTGAAATATTATTCATTTTTTTTGGCATTTTGATAAATAAAAGTTGAGGAGAAAAGAGTCGATAATATTAATAAAAACCATTAATTGTTTGTGGGTATTTCAGTACAAAAAAAAATAAGAGGGAAGGGCTCGAGAACGTAGATAAAAATTACTAATTAACAACATTTCAGTACACAGAAATAAAGGAGGAAGTGGTCAGAGAAAATTGGTAAAAATTAATAATTAACGGCATTTCAGCATTCAAAAAATTACGGGAAAGGGGTCGAGAATAATCGGTAAAAATTACTAACTATTAACATGTCGGTATAAAAAATTAGGGGGCAGGGATCGAGAAAATCGGCAAAAATTACTAACTATTAACATGTCGGTACACAAAATTAGGGGGAAGTGGTCGAGAAAATCGGTAAAAATTAGTAATTTGCGGTATGCCAGTATTCAAGAATACGCAGGAGGAATCGAAAACAATACAAGGGTTGAGAACACTGCAAAAATTAGCAAAACCAATGGCAATATCCTAACAACCATCAATTGCGGCATTCGGCACTCCGGAATAAATAGAATTTAGTAACACATATTATTTCTTTATTAGAATATGCATATACATATCAAAACAAGATAAAAAAAGCAACACGTGTGATATTGTTTCAAAATAATTAGTTAATTCAGCCAAGAAGCACAAGAGATAAGTACAAAGAAAAGCAAAACACTGTCGAAAACAATCAAATAACTTGGCTGAACCATAAAATGAATCAGAGTCCTACCTTAAATAATCAGGACGCTAGCAGGGGTGCCTCGTGTCGACACTGGGAGTTTACAAACGCTAAGAGATCGTTTTTGTGCTTGCCGGTGAATTAATAGAACGCGAGGAATCTACATTATTGGGGAAGGGCTGATTCGCACAACTTAATTTAAATAACTCACAACGGTCGAGAGAAAGGTAGCCGGCAAGGTTGGCTTCCGATTCGTTCATCCTATCGTCCCGTCCTTTATTCGTCCATTACTCGATACCAGGGTCGGTTGTATTCCGGTGCTGAAGTGGAGAACTTGGAACCCTTTCTCCTTACCGCAGGTGTGTAGAGGATTCTTCGATGCTCCCGATAAAAGAGAAAAGAAACAACAACAAAAAACGGCATAAGAGCCAAGAAACTCCTGTTCACAATAGAAACATGTATAACGATAATGGTTTTTAGGCCAGATTACCTATTCCCGTTTGGAATTTTGGTGGTAATCGCCTTGGTCCATCTCCACCAGGAACGTGCCTTGGATCTCAGATGACCAAAAGAAATGATCCATTCTATCCTTTATGAGTAGACTCAGCTATTCTACCCCGGATGTCAGAAGGATATGCGATAAAAATATTCCGGAAGTTCATGTGGGGACTTGAGAGGAAGCTGCAACTCTGCCTGGCTCTCACTCGAGACCGCGGAATAAAGAAATTAAATAACAGAAAAAATTAAGACAGCCCTACATTCTTAAACTAATATTAAAAAAAAAAGAACGGACAACATAGAAACAAGATAACGAGATAAGATACATATAATAAAATAAAAATAACTTAAAAATATAACAAAAGAGAGGAGTCCCGAATTTTTTAATCCTCGTGTAAACACGAGGTTCTTTATGTTAAGGGGTGTTCTCAATAAAACTGAATTTGTGAGTTGCAGAAAATCTACAACGTCACACGTTTAGTGACTAACCTCCCTTTACTTGATGCAAAAGAAATGTTTTTAAACTCTGAGTGTTACGGTTGTTCCAATTTGTTCAAACTGATCAACAGTTACCCGTGCGACCGGGGTTTCGAAATTACAATGGGCTTTTCAATGCAAATAGCTCGGTTTTTGAAAAAATTGAAAATCTAATTACTCGTTATTACCTTCTCATAAATTCAAGTTTATTAGCCTTCTGAGGCTAATAAACCCAGTAACTTACAATTTTCATCGACCTCATCCCCTTGTATTAGGCCCGAGATATTCGTCCAAAAATGCAAAATAGCAGTTTTGTGCAAAATTATTGTTAAAAACGGTATTTTTGGAAACTTTTCCACTTGACTATGATTAAACAAAATAATTTCGAAAATAATTAAAATATATATGCAGAACAAATTTTTGTATACAGAAACTTTCAAATCAGCTAACATGCACTGTTTATTGTACTGTCATTAAAAAAAATTGAAGTTGACATATTTCCGGGTTTTCGAAAAAAAATAATTGCGAGGAGTTAGTTGCCCCTACATTTAATGTATTGTTTCCCAAGGTGTACCTCACCGATTTTCCTCATTTTGTAACATATTGTAATACATACAAAATAGCAAACACATATTTTTTGTTACGTGCAAATTATTTAGTTCACGTATTATTTAATAATAAAAAAAGTGTCTAAAAAAAGGCATGTCCACTGCGTGCACGATATCTCCAATTAGGATCATCTTAAACAAATGAATCAGAAATTTTCTGGACTAGTATGACCGTAGCTCTGGCGTAAGGAATCGGATTTTTTTTATTTTGCAAAATAATGAAATGGCGAAAGTTTGTACAAAAAATTTCAAAAAATCGTATTTTTTTGTTTTTTTTTTTGTTAATTTAACTATGATGAAACTAAAAATTTGAAAAACCGCTTCTTCACGTTGTACATATTTATGTTTAGAATGAACGTAGCAAATTTGAAAGTAATCGTTCAAAAACTTTTTGAAAAATCGTGCACGCAGTGGGCAACGACGTTGTTTCGAGAAAAACGCGTTTGAAGTTTTCGGAACATAAAAATTGTAAGAAAAAGTTTCTTACACTTAATCAGCGATCTCTTCTCCGTATAAATTCTCAGAACTGCAATATTTTCTTCACATATACACATTTAAAAATAAACAGCAATAATTCCGAATATGCATCGAAAAAAATTGCCAAAACTGAAACATAAGCAGCCGCGTTCGGATGCTTTACTCAAGCGCTCAGCTCTCTAAGCGCTTTTGCTTCAAGCTCTCAAAAGTATAAACAAACGTTAACTGAATCCTTACACAAAGACACCCCTGCACTTACCAACAGTGTTTGAATTCATCCATTTAAGAAATAAAAAGCAACCATAAAGTTCATCAATAAAAACAGGTATTTTCAAAATCTCTTGAAAACTAGATTTTTTAAATTTCTTTCTAGTCTGGAAGTTTGAAACTATAACTGTATGAATGCGAAACAAAATATATATTTTTTTTATATTTCACGATCAATAAACTTGGAAACAAATCTTTTTTAACCTTTCTTCAATAAATAATACTTATTATATTCAAACAAAAATATAAATTTTAGGGATAATGCCAGTAAAAATGGGGCGTTTTTAAATACTATGGACTTATTAATTCAGTTAATTGTCTCATAGAAAATATATGCTTGTTTCATTTCATTTTGAATGAAAAATATATGTCGGTATATGCATTCCAAGATTAAAATTTGAAACGTATGTTATAATTCATTTCCCAAAAGCAAGAAATTAATTGTAGGGATAAATCACGCCTTGCAATAAATTTTTTTTAAAAACGCCGAAACATGTCAACTTTAAGTTTTATTTTTCCTAATAACAGTACAATATACAGAGAAATTCAGTTGATTCGAAAGTTTCTTTACAAACAAAATTTCAAAAAAATCACATTCGCTCTTGTAAAAAATAAGCACCTAAAAAAAATCCGTGTCTACTATTTTCTCATGTACTACAAAATATTATAGAACGAAGAAAATCGGCGAGGTACACCTCGGGTACTTTACTTGTTAGTATCTCAGTGATCGCTACAAAAAGGGAGCGAGTTTCGACTAATGTTCGAAAATTCTCGGTAACATAAAATCGGAGAAGGTAATTCAGGAACCTGCCGGTAAGTCACCAAATATACGAGAAAGTAATTTGAAGAATTGTGAAACAAGTATACCTTCTTCTGGTAGCAGAAAGTTTTCATCAATAATATAAAAGAGGTGTTTCCTTCCGAAATAATGCAGATGTGTTGCACTGTTCGATTTATGTTTGTAAATACCCATCACAAACTTTCTTATAAATTGAATAGTCTGTTGATTTATTAGTAAAACTTATTCTTTTACTACATTGAGCGAAGATCCTAAATCTACTGGTAATCTGTATTCTTCCCAAGTGTTCTTCTTCCTTGTATGAACATCGTCGCTTCCATTCCATCACGAGGCGCTACTCACTAAGAAATCTCAGATTGCTGCGCGGGAAATATTAAGAGAATTCCCGTCTCTCTCGATCTAAAATCTAAAAATTTCCAAAAATCTTCCTTTAATAGTAAGCAACAAATGCCTCGCTGGAAGTTATTTAAACTCTGAAGTTCCCTCCATACTTTTCTTCGCCGAAACTAAAAAAACATCCTTCAATAATATTTAGGTGAATACTGACGATTTATGTTTCAAAACGTAATTGAATTTAGCAATAGGAAGAAAAAGAAAACGCGGAGCACCGCCGCTATATGCGTGAGAATATCCGTACGGTCGGTCGGTTGGTTTTTTTTTGTTCACTTCCTTCCCAAAAGTAGTGCCACTTCAATAATAGTTTTGTTTAAATTTCAGTTTATCGCTTAACATAGATTATATATCGTACACGTTCTTACCACTTCTTATAACCTACTCTTCTTTACACAAAGCTTCTTGGTTCAATCGCAGACACGTTGCTGGGGTGTGGATCAATACTTGCTGGAAGTTGACACTTTCTTCACAATAGAGACGGTTGACTGCTTGGCGCGTGGATCAATACGTCTTGGCGTTGAGTTTTCTGCTTGGCTGCTGCCTAGCGTTACTGCGTTGATTACTGCTTTCTCGTATTTTTTTTAGACTTATTGCGTTTTGTCGCATTATCTAGGACATTACCGTCTATATGATGTTTTCAATATCTATTTATTCCCTTGAGTTTTTTTAGAAAAAATAATCGTTTTTACTGAAGAGCTGATATTCCCACCCAATAAATTAGGGTCAAAGTGGATTCCATGCAATTCTCAATTTCCTTTATCGTTTGAGTCCAACCTGGTAGAATCGCCAAAATGTTATTTATGCGTGGAAGGCCTGGATCGTTGGATTAACTAAATACTTCATCTAGTTAAATTTTTTTTCAAGCACGCTATGATGAGTCTAGGACGAGCGGGTGACGAAAACTGACGTCATAGCGAGACTGACGTCCTGGCGAGACTGGAGAACCAAACCGAGCGGGCGAGTTATAACGTACAGTATCGATCAGCGCTTCCAAAACTTTCTACTAGTCATACATACTACGTGGTTTTTCAAGAAGTACATGAGCAGATGCGTAATATATGCGGGTTTTAAATTGTATTTGTTATTCTTGTCACGGTCATAGTTACTTCCAGTGGGACGCGTGAGGCAGCTTCGAATATGATTGGAGGACAGATTTTGTAAAAGCTACCATCGCGATATATACACAGCACTGTTAAGTAGACTCACCGGTAACTCAAGAAACAATCTTGCTCTGGTAACGATATGGCATAGCGTGTAGCATGTGCCTTAGATATAGAGCTACCTTACGTATAAGTGGGTGTCAACAATAAAATTTTCTCGTATCCAGGATCTTCGTAGGGTTGCGTGCCTGGTAAAGGACTTTGTGGAAACTCGAAGCTTGTCAGGAGCAATTCAGCTTCTCGGTATCTCCGCAATGATTAATATAAAGGGTGTCCGAGACTCAAATCAGACTTAAGAGCAAACGCGGAGGTGGGCTTAGCGACTGGAGAAGAGTGGGCACTACACTGCGTTAGACTCCCGCTGACACATGTACGATTCATTTTTTGAATTTTTATACCACCATTGAAGTCTGGACACTTAAGTCTGGTACACGCTGTATGGAGGTTATAGATATTTGGTTGGCGGCTGTGGAAGATGATGGGAGATAACACGACTATTTGAATCCTGCTTTCGCTCACCTTGAAGTAATGGTCAAAGTTAAATGTCCTAGAGTTCTCCAATTCTCGATGTCCCTTTTAGTCCATTGATGATGTTGATTTCGAGAAGGCAGTAAATATAATGAAAATCCAAATCCACACAAATCAGCCTAAATTAAGTTATAAAAATATTGAGGAATCAAGCCCGGAAGCATCGTGCGGTCCTTGAAGTGCCAGAAATCCATTTATTTTATGTTCACGATTGACTTTTCTTCATGGCTAGATTTGCTACATCACAAAACATAGGCAGCTTCTGTAGCAAGTTTTTCTCCGTTTTAATATTTAAAAATAAAAATACATTTATTTCTATTTGTTCTTACAGAATTGAGCTCGCAGGGCAAGTCACCTCCTGCACTTCCTCCTAAGAAGAGGTGGCAATATTCTTCAGACCGATCTTCTTCGAGCCACCAAAGCCAACAAGTCGTGTGGGGTAAGTAACTTTGTTTTTGAAGTAACTCGTTACAGATACGTGACGCAGCAACAATATCAACTCGTTGAAGTTACTTTACTTAAAGAAGTAACTTTAATTTGTATGCTATATTTTTAGATGTGAAGGAGAATACGTTTGAATACAGTTAACACAAAATGCTTATAATTTTCTCTACTTTAGATCTTTAAATATTAACTATAATAATCTCGCAGCAATTCCTATCATGTCAGTGTGTCACTTCATTAGTATACGTTATGTTGGAATCTCATGAAATTCTCTTCAACATAAAGGCATTTCCTTGCATTGCAATATTTTATGATTGATTTCCAAGATAATAATTTTGCAGATGTTATTAAAAGGACTGAATTCAAAAACTCGTGATGCAAAATGACAGCTTGATTTGAAAAATTCTGAAATAGTTTAATTTTTGAGGTTTTTAAATTAAATTACAAATACTGCGAGAAGCCTTATCGCGCCTTGAGTGAAAATATGTTTACATTCTTATTCTAATTAGAAGGTATTGCTATCGGGCACTAACTAAGTTCGCATGTAGCAAAGCTGATTCAAAATCTGCCTACCTGTAGAACTTCACATAATGAGGCACATATAGGTAAGGGTAAAATGTGATTTATTATCCACTTACAGTTTCACATCTATTGTATTATAGCGTAAGGATGCTTTCAGGTCACAATTTCTTGCCTCTTTAAGGTATGGAAGCAGAGTCTTCCTTTCAATTTGGACATTTTTAGTATAGTCCTCCACAATGCTGATGCCAGTGATGCGTAATTTTTTCACCTACGATAAGATAATTTTCTTATCATTAAAGGAACGTAGCTGAGTTAAGAGGGGACGGGGTTTGTCCCGGATTATTCCTCCAATTTGTCTAATATATTTGAACTGGTCTAAGCGCATTTCAATATTAACATGCTGCTTGAAAATATCACGTATTGACTGCACCAGATCCACGTCGTCTTCCTCAAGAATACCGAAAATAATGAAGTTGTTGCTTCTTAACGCTCTATTCATTGCCTCGATTCTTGTTCCGTAATAACCGACCTCAGTTTTTCTTGCACGACTTTAAGCTCTTGATTTTCCAGCGTAAGATAGTCAATTTTGTTGTGGAGAGCTGAAAGTGAGGACTCCAGATTTCCCTTGAGAAAATTGAGAGTTCGAAAGACAACAGCTTTTTGCTTAAAATTGATTGCGGTAATGGTTGGAACACTCACAAACCACTAGAATCGAGAACATTAATGACAATGAGTTGCTTTGAAAGCGCTTTATAAATTATACTGCACGAACTCAACCCGTAAACAAAGAAAATTTTGACGAACGATTGAACCCGCGAGCAACTGCCATACTAGCTTAGCAGCGCGCCTTGTTTTGAGTAATTGCAAACTGTCTTTTGCGAAAAAATATCACTCTCAACATTCGTTACCTGCGACATTAATTTAAACAAGGAATAAATTTTTGCGAATGATGAAAAAAACGTTTGAACAATGAAAAACATGGAAGCAAAGGCTAAATATCCTAAACAAACATCGATATTGTTAATAGTTAATTGTTTAAGTAATTACCAAATATGCTGGAAAAAATATCATCCTTGAAATTAATCAAATGTATGATTTATCACGAAAAGTAATAACTTTTGACAATTTACACCCGAAAAAAATATTGTTTAAAGCAGTAAAATTGTTGAATCAATTGAAAATTAGTTTTTAAAAACTTTAAGATTGAGAGTTATCTAATATGAATAATTACCGGAGTAAGAATTCAAAAAATACCGTCTTTAGCATGAATTTGACATAAAACACATATTTTGCATTTTTTCGGGCATTTTCTGGACACAAGACAAAGGTATTGGGATGGAGGGGAGGGGGCGAAACCAAATGTTATTTGGTAGAAATTATTCCTTGAACATTCCTAAGGACATTAGCAAACTTTACTTTACAAAAGGTTAATAGAAAGTACTTATCTTTTTCCATTTTTTCGAAAACCGAGATCTTTTAATTGAAAACCCCATGTGAATTTCAACAGGTGGGGGCACGGTTTAATGTTGACTGATTTGACAAAATTTGAGAATTTCTTTTTCCGCGAACGTTCAAATAGGGGGGTGGGGGGCATAATAAGTGTTATTTTTAGACCACCCGAATTGCACTGACTTTTTAAACCTTCGCTACTTGCATATTGCGCAATGCAATTAATATATTGAAATTCACAAAATGTAATTAAACAAAAAAAATTCATACTACTTTGTTCTACCCTACAATTCTGTTCTTTAGAATAAAGCAATAGTTAAAAAATTGAAGAATGAGAATGCTATTTTTTTAAATAAATACTCTTTTCAATGAATTGAAAAAAATACGCCTTATTTGACATAATTTACAAAAATGTAATTGTAAGTTAATCATGATTGTAGACGTAGAATAAAATTTTAATAACCTGAAACTTCAGCGTAGACAAAATTATGCTATCTCAATTTACCGGAAAATATACAATTTTATCCACATTTTATTGGTGCTATCTTTATTGGTGCACTAGGTTCTTTCGTTTAAACACTGATTCGTCTCGATATCTCTATTCTAACTGGAGATAATTTTTCCTTGCATTAACAATTATGGTACCCATGATATCCAATATTTCTTAATTTTTAATGTTAGGCTTCATTCAAAAATAGACAAATAATCCATTGGAATTTTTTTCATTCTTATGGACATTTTTGCGACTTTAGGAACAGTTGAAAGTTGACCTCCCAAACCTAGGCATTGTCAACAGCAATTTTCTCCAGATTTGTTGCTCTTACAACCGCAACAAAATTGTCACCCAGATACGAGAAACGTCGTGAACAGGTAGAACGATTTCGAATCAGATTTGCTGAATGGGAACTCAGTACGATTTTTTTTTGACTGAGATAGAGCTACTTTTTTCCAAGTATCAGAACTGTGGTCAAACTATGCCAGATACGGAAAAAATTAAGACAGATATTGTTCATCCGAAAAAGGTCTACAAGTTTGTTGCATATCATTTTTTCGTATGAAGTATAGTGGAATTTCATGCGCTGTTCAATAGTTTCAAAAAAAAGTTTCTCCCTTTTTATTTGAACAATTAATCAGGTTTCCAAGTGTACATAGCTTGAATAAATAAAACTGCAATTTATGTAGTATGCTTTTCTCAGTATAAGTATTCCAAATTAAAAGTTTATCAATTTCTATTTGTTCTTACAGAAATAAGTTCGGATGAAGACTCACCTGATCACCCGGGCTTGCGGTCGCCCCAGCGTAGCCAACCTTCTTCGAGATGTATGATAACTCGTGATGTTTGGTGACATATGATGTATAGTGAAACGTGACGTTTGGTCATACATTATATATCGTGAAACATGCTATGTGGTGAAACATGATGTTCGGAAACACGTGATGTTTGTGGAAACATAGTGTTAGGTGAAACATGATGTTTGGCAAAAGATGATGTTTGGTAAAACATGACGTTTTATCAAAGATGATGTTTGGTGAAATATGACATTTCATCAAAGATGATGTTTGGTGAAACATGATATGTGGTGAAACATGATATTTGGCGAAACATGATATTTGGTGAAACGTGATATTTGGCGAAACATGATATTAGGCGAAACATGATGTTTGGTGAAACATGATGTTTGGTAAAACATGATAATTGATGAAAGATGATGTTTAGTGAAACATGATATCTCGTGAAACATTATATGTGTTGAAACATGATGTTTGGTGAAACGTGATATGTGATGAAACATGCTGTTTGGTGAAACATGATGTTTGGTGAAACGCAATGTTTGGTGAAACATGATGTTTGGTAAAACCTGATAATTGATCAAACATGATGTGTGGAAAGGCACGATGTTCGAAAACGCTCGATGTTTGGTGAAACATGGTGCTTGGTGAAACATGATGTATGATCAAAGATGATGTTTGGTGAAACACGACGTTTGATCAAAGATGATGTTTGGTGAATCATGACGTTTGATTAAAGATGATGTTTGGTGGAGCATGCTGTTTGTTGAAACATGATGTTTGGCGAAACATGATGTTTGGTTAAAGATGATGTTCGGCAAAATATGATGTTTCGCGAAACATGATGTTTGGTGAAATATGATGTTAGTAAAACATTATGTTTGTTGAGAGATGAGGATGTATGATGAAAAATGATGTTTGATGGAACAAGATGTTTGGTAACCCGTGATTTTAGATCAAACATGATGTGCAGTAAAGCACGATGTTTGAAAACGCGTGATGTTTAGTGAAACATGACGTTTGGTCAAAGATGTGGTTTGGTGAAACATGACGTTTGAGCAAAGATGATGTTTCGTGAAATATGATATTTGGCGGAACATGATGTTTCGTGAAAGATGATAATTGATAAAAGATGATGTTTGCGGAAACATGATATATCGTGAAACATTATATGTGTTGAAATATGATGTTTGGTGAAACGTGATATGTGATGAAACATGCTGTTTGGTGAAACAAGATCTTTGGTGAAAAATTATGTTCAAGAAAATAAGATGTTTGGTAAACCGAGATTTTTGATCAAACATGATGTGTGGTAAAGCACGATGTTCGAAAACGCGCGATGTTTGGTGAAAGATGATGTTTAGTAGAACATGATGTTTGGTGAACGATGATGTTTGGTAAAACATGGTGTTTGGTGAAAGATGATGTTTGGTAAATCATGATGTTTGTTGAGTGATGATGATGTATGGTGGAAAATTATGTTTAATGAAACAAGATGTTTGGTAAACCGTGATTTTTGATCAAACATGATGTGTAGTAAAGTACGATCTTCGAAAACGCGTGATGTTTGGTGAAACATGATGTATGATCAAAGATGATGTTTGGTGAAACATGACGTTGGATCAAAGATGATGTTTGGTGAAACATGATATCTGATGAAACATGCTATTTGGTGAAACATGTTGTTTGGCAAAACATGACGTTTAGTGAAACATTATATGTGCTGAAACATGAAGTTTGGTGTAAGATGATGTTTTTTTGTAAAACATGATGTTCGTTGAGAGATGATGATGCATGGTGAAACAACATCTTTGGCGAGAAATGATGTTTGATGAAACAAGATGTTTGGTAAAACGTGATTTTTGATCAAACATGATATGTGGTGAAACACCATGATTGATAACACGTGATGTGTGGTGAAAATGATGTTTCCTGAAACCTGATGTTTGGCATAAGATGATGTTTGGTGAAACATGAGATATAGTGAAACATGATGTTTCATTGAAGATGATGTTTGGTGAAACATGGTGTTTTCGTGAAAGATTATGTTTGCTGAAAGATAACGATAAATGAAACAAACTGTTTGGTTAAAAATTATATTTCGTGTAGCAAGATGTTTAGTGAAACATGAATTAGGCGACAAACGATGTTTGGTAATTCTTGATGCTTAGCGATATACGATGTTCAGTGAAACATGATATATCGTGAAACATGATATGCGGCGAAACATGATGTTTAGTGAAACATGATGATGAATGAAACAAGATGTTTGGTTGAAAATTATATTTCGTGTAGCAAGATGTTTGGTGAAACATGATGTGGGGGGGGGGCATGATGTTTGGTAACTCCTGATATTTGGCGACATATGATATACAGTGAAACGTAATGTTTAGTGATACATGATATATCGTGAAACATGGTATGTGGTGAAACATGATGTTTGGTGAAAAGTGATGTGGGGGGGGGCATGATGTTTGGTAACTCATGATATTTGGCGACATATGATATATAGTGAAACGTAATGTTTGGTGATACATTATGTTAGGTAATCCAAAATGTTTATGAAAAATTATTATGTTTCGCGTAGTAACATGTTTGGTAAAACATGATGTAAGGTGAAACACAATGTTTCGGTAACTCGTGACGTTTGGTGAAATATAATATGTAGTGAAACATGATATTTGGTCAAACATGATGTTCAGTGAAATATGATGTTTGGTCAAGGATTGTGTTTGGTGATACAAGGTCCTTCGTGATGAATGTTGTTTGGGATAACAAGATGTTTGAAGAAACGTGATATGTGAAGAAATATGATTTTTGGTGAAAACCTGATGTTTGAGAGAATATATATGATGGTTGGTGAAACATGATATGTGGTGAAACACAATGTTCGGTAACACATTTTGTTTGGTGAAACATACTACTTGGTGAAATATGATGTTCGGTAAAACCCAATGTTTGATTAAACATGGTGTATGGGAAAATCTGACGTTTAATGAAATATAATTTTTGGCGAAACAAAGATATTTTGTAAATCTTGGTGTTTGGTAAAAAATGGTTGTTGGTGGAACAAGATGTTTTAAGAAAGATGTGTCGTGAAATACGATGTTTGGTGACACATGCTGTTTCGTGAAACATGATATTTTGTAAAAGAAAGATGTTTGGTGAAAAATGAGGTTTTTCGAAAAATAATGTTTTGTGAAAAAATATGCTTTATAAAACGTGATGTTTAGTGAAACATGATTTTTTGCGAAACATTATTTTCTGCGAAATATGAATGTTTGGTGAAAAATGATGCTTGGCAAGACGTGGTGCTGGGTGAACCATGATGTTTGGTGAAAAATGATATTTGGTAAAACATGATATTTGGTAAGACAATATGTTTAGTGAAACATGGTGTTTCGTAAAACTGGTGTTTTATGAAACATGATGTGTGGTAAAATAAGATGTTTGATAAAACCTTATATTTGACGGAATATGATGTTTGATGGAATATGCTGTTTCGTAAACATAGTGTGTGTTACATATGATGGTAAACAGGATTTTGGGTAAACAAGATGTTTGGTGAAACATAATGTGTGGTAAAACATGATGTTTCGTGAAAGATAATGTGTGGTAAAACATGATGTTTGGTGAAACATAATATGTGGTCAAACATGATGTTTGGTAACACCTTTAATGATGTTTTTTACACAAATATGGAAAATACAACTAAAATATATTGTAACTATTTATAAATTTGATAATTGCAAAAGATGTTTAATTTTTACTTTTTTCAGAACAATGGACATAATAGGGCAGTAATGAACTATATAAGGGTGTTTATGAACGGTAAAAATCCAAATCCTTGTGAGGGAGAATCTTGCAATTTGACACTTGTGAAAAAACAGCTTTTAAATGGAGGAGTTTTAACGAATGTGTATATCAATATGGACGAATCGCAAATAGACACTGAATCAGAAGAAGTAATAACGATTAAAGTTACTCATTTATCTCAGGGTGGATCACAGTATGGCCCATCAAATCAACACGTATGTATAAATTATTAATAATAGCAATAATAATAAGACCATTGAGGTGGTTAGGCGCTTGGGATTCACGTTAGGGTACCGGGGTTTGATCCCTGAACATCTGGAAATTTTTTTATGTACTTTGATCGAGGTTCTGGTGGTTCGGATCCCACCTTAAGCTGTAGGTCACACCATTTCTAAAATTTAATGCTCATATAAAGAAGCTATTTGAAGCATATTTATTTTCAGTCAATTCCTGGCAATCCTTCATCATTTCCCGGATATTCGGGAAAGTTTCAAGGAAGTCCTGGAGCATTTCCGGAACCTACTATGGATTTTGGAAGACCTCTTGGAGTTCGTTTTTATCCCCAAAGACCAGAATTTCAACCATCATCGCCTCATCATGGTCCAGCATCAACAATAATTTCGAAAGGAATCGTTGATGATAAGATAGAATTTCCATTGAGTAAAACCAAAAATTAACACAGCATGGTGAAATAATATTTTGACAGTGATGTTGAGAAATGAGTATTTGAATGCAATTTTCGAAATTATATATACCTATATTTTGATTTTTTTGAATTAATTTGAAAGGTTATTAATAAATTAAATGTATAGAAATGAAATTTCAAATTTGAAGAAACATGTAGTGGAAACAATAACATGATTTTCCAAATGTTTCTGATGTTGTGAAATGAGTATCTGAATTTAAGTTTCAAAATGTTATACAAATGTGGTTTAATTTTTGTGAAAGAAGTATACAAGGTTTCTATTGAATTGAAATTTTGCAAATGGAATGTTTGAATTCAAATTATAGTTCAATGCTTTTTATGTTGTAAAACATATTAATTAATTATTAGCTGATTTTTTTCAGCAATAATAAATTACATAAAGATTGAATTTTAATTTTGTCCTATCAAGTTACATCAATTGATTATTTAATTTAAGGTTATATAATTGAATATTGGCTATCGTTTGCACAATAAAAGTTTATTTATGTTTAAAATATCGCTATTCCATTCATGTAATGTTTGCGATGTGAAATGAGTATCTTCATTCTGATTTCAAAATTATGTGTATTTCAATTTTTTATTTCATTTTGTAAATTTTTATGAAATTAGTTTAAAAGGTTATTAATAAATTTTTTAATAATGACCTATTATTATATTATTATTTACTTTAAGATTATGTAATTGAATATTGGCTATTATTTGCATAATAAAATTTTATTTTTAGATTAAATACCCCTATTCTAATTACATGATTTTCTAAATGTTTTTGATGTTGTGAAATGAGTATTTGAATTTAATTTTCAAAATTATATGTAAATATGGTTTGATTTTTGTGAAAGAAGTATAAAAGGTTGCTATTAAATCGAAATCTTGCAAATAGAAGTAAATTTTTTAAAAATATTTTAAGTAAAAATGATGTGAATGTTTGAATGAAAATATGTTAATGCTTTTTATGTTGTAAACAGATTAATTAATTATTAGCTGATTCTTTTTTTCAACAATCATAATATAATATTTGCTATGTGAAATGAGTATCTGCATTCTGATTTGAAAATTATATATATTCTAATTTTAATTTCTAATTTTTTATGAAAAAAGGTTGAAAAGTTATTAATAATTCACATTTGCATGCAAATATGAGGTAACAATTATTTGAATTTTTTAATGAAAATAATTGTTTATTGATTTTCATGATGCAAACAGATTAATTAATTATTGACTGTTTATTTTTTCTACAATATTGATTTACATAAAGATTTAATTGTAATTGTTGTCTATTAGTTAACATAAATTGATTATTTACTTTAAGATTATGTAATTGAATATTGGCTATTATTTGTATAATAAAAGTTTATTTTCTATTTAAAATACATCTATTATAATTATATAATTTTTTTAAATATTTGTGATGTTGTGAAATGAGTATCTAAATTCAATATTCAAAATTATGTGTACACACATATATAGATAGTTGAATTTCATAATAAAATAATTTAAATAGTTAAATTTACAGTAACAAAATTGATTTTTACCAAAAAAAAAAACGAATTTTCAAGAAAATAGTTAAATTTTCAAACAGAGAGATTGATTTTCAACTAACAAATTAAATTTTTAACAAGGTAGTTCAAATTTCAATAAAATAGAGGACTTTTCATTCAAGAAGATTTATTTCTTACAAAAAAAAAAAAATTTACAACAAAATACATGAATTTTTAACCAAACAGTTGAATTTTCATTTTTTAAATAGAAAATCATAAAAAAATTTCACACGATTTAAAAAAAAATTCTTTTTTCAATCTTTTCAGACCTTCCAATCTTTAAAAATTATTCAAATTTTTCCTGTATTTTTTTTTAAATTCTGCAAAATAAAAAAAAAAT
Source organism: Andricus grossulariae (assembly GCA_011634705.1). Classification (NCBI taxonomy): domain Eukaryota; kingdom Metazoa; phylum Arthropoda; class Insecta; order Hymenoptera; family Cynipidae; genus Andricus; species Andricus grossulariae. The sequence goes on along the minus strand of JAABKJ010007545.1, from coordinate 215,454,581 downwards.
TCCTTAAAATCTTTCAGATTCTTCTTTTGCAATTTTCGAAATCTTTTTAGCAATCTCTTATAAATTAATTTTTCGAAATAAAAAATCGTTTCTAGTTTTCTTAGGAACCTCAATTTTTTTCATTTCGTGAAACCTTACAAAATTCTTAAAAAAATCTTTACAACTTCTAATTATTTTTGAATTGTTTCAAAACCTCTGAATATCTCTTAAACTGACTCAAATATTTTATAAATTATGTAATATGGCTAAATTACAAAATTTGGTTATATGATCTTTTATACTCTTTTTAAAAAATTTTAGGAAATAATTTTAAAAATTTTGGAATCTTTTTCAATACATTTTGAAATCTTCAAAACTTAAAATTATTCTTTTACAATAAAACCTAAACAATTGAAAAATTTAAAATATTTCGTTTTTGAATTTAAAATTGATCGTTTTCAGATGAGAATTCAACTGTTAGGTTAAAAATTTATGTAATTTGTTAGTTGAAACTCAATCTCTTCGACTGAAAATTTAACTATTTTCTGGAAAATTCGTTTTTTTGTGGTAAGAATAAATTTTGTTACTGTAAACTTAACTATTTAAATTATTTTATTATGAAATTCAACTCTTTATATATGTATGTACTCGTATTTTTGAATGTTGAATTTAGATACTCATTTCACAACACAAATATTAAAAAAAAATTACATACTTGTAATAGATGTATTTTGAATAAATTAAAAAAGGTTTTAAATTTTTTAAACGAATAAATAAAATTTTGAAAAATCCTGTGAAATAAAAATAACGTTTTTAAAATTTTCTAGATTCTTATTTGGCACATCTAAAAAATTCGGAAACCTTTTCTAATTTTCTCAAGAATCTTATAAAAATTATATTTATATAAATTTGTATTATTATTAATATTATTTTCTATTCTTCATGGTATTGAAAACAATTTTATTTGTGGTTGAGTATTAATTTTTTTTTGTTTTTGAAAATTCAAATGTTTTGGTTGAGGATTTAACTATTTTTTTGAAATTTTTTGTTTGTTGAGAATTCATCTCTTTCATTAAAAATGTAACTATTTTGTTGAAAATTAATTTTTTTTTTAAATAAAAGTCAATTCTTTTTTTAAATTTTATAATTTGGCTAAAAATTAAATTATTCTGTCGAAAATTTAAAAATTTTATTAAAAAGTCCTTCTTGGATGAGAATGAAAAGTTTTTTTTCTCATGTTGTGCAATGAGTATTTGTACAAATTTTTTTTTTTTTGCTATCAATTAAATGATTTAGTTGACATTTTAACGATTTTGGTAGTAAATTAACTTTTTTATTGAATATTCATATTTGCAGATTGAAAATTCAACTTTTGTTGTTGTTGAGGATTTAATTATATTTTGTTGAAAATTCGTCTTTTTCGTTACGTTTTCATTTTTTTTTCGGGTTTAAATTGAACGAGTTGGTTGAAAGTTTATCTCAGACTTTAAAAATTCTTTTTTCTTGTTGGTGATATTGTGAAATGAGTATCTGAATTTAATTTTCAAAATTATATATACCTATATTTTAATTTTTTTGAAACAATTCAAAAGATTATTAATAAATTAAATCTATAGAAATGAAATTTCAAATTTAGAGAAACATATAATGGAAATATTATTAAAATTTTGAAATGCAAATAATTGTGTAATGATTTTTATGTTGTGCACTGATTAACTAATTATCAACTTATATAATTGATGTATAATTGAATATCATTTGTATAATAAAAGTTTATTTTTATTTGAAATACCCGCACAATTCTTCAAATATTTCTGATGTTGTGAAATGAGTATTTTTACAAAATTTTTGTTTTTTTTTGGCTATGAATTTTTAATTTAAAAAATTATATATATACCTATATTTTAATTTTTCCGCATTAATTTGAAAGGTTATTAATAAATTAAATCTATAGAAATGAAATTTCAAATTTAGAGAAACATATAGTGGAAACTGTTGTGAACTGATTAAATAATTATTAACTTATAAAATTAATATATAATTGAATATTATTTGTATAATAGAAGTTTATTTTTATTAAAAATACCCGCACAATTCTTCAAATATTTCTGATGTTGTGAAATGAGTATTTGTACAAAATTGTTTTTCTTTTTGGCTATGAATTCAATGATTTAGCTCAGGTTTTAACCATTTTGGTAGAAAAGTATCTTTTTTATTGAATATTCGTGATTGCAAATTAAAAGTTGAACTTTTTTTATTGTTCAGGATTTGATTATATTTTGTTGAAAATTTGTCTTTTTCGTTGAGAATTTTTTTTTTCGGATTTAAATTGAACTACTTCGTTGAAAGTTTAACTCATATTTTAAAAATTCATTTTTTCATGTTCAAGATTCATCACTGTAGTTGAGGATTCATCTCTTTAATCAAAAATATAAGTTTTTGGTTGAAAATTCATTTTTTTCTGATTGGAGTTTTATTTTATTTTTTTGAAAATTCCAATATTATATCTTTGGTTAAAACTCATCTTTTTGCGTTAAAAATTTATTATTTGGTTGAAAATTGAATAATTTGATTAAAAATTTAGCAACTTTCTTAAAGTCATCTCTTTTGCTTGAAAATTCAACTGTTTTGTGAAGAATTCGTCTTTTTTGGTTAAAAATTGAACTCATTTGTTGAAAATTCACCTTTTTGTTTGAAGATTTATCATTTTAATCAAAAATTCGTTTCCTTGATTGCAAATTTAACTATTCCGCTTTTATTTAAAATTTTACCTCTTCAAGTTAGAATTTTTACTACTTGTATGAAAATTAATTACTGAAAATAAATTAGTGATAATAAAATTTGCATTCAATGTATAAAGAAGGAAGTAATTAATAAATGTATAAAAAAAATTATTGTATTACTTATTTATTAACTAAACAGTACTCACACAATCAAAATAATAAGTTTATCGAATACAAACAGTTAAATTAATAATAAAAATACATTTAAGGCACGATGTTTATTGTTGCTGAACCGAGTCATTAAACTAAAAGTAATACAATTTGTCTTAAATTTCTTCCTTTTGAAATCATGGGTCGTGAACAGTTTGGTAAGTAACTTTACCATTGTTATTCACTCCAGTGGTAGCAGATTTGAAGCTCTTTGGTTTTCCATCCGGGCCAATAGATTGTTGAGAACTTGAAGAACTAAAAACTCCATAACTGTTTCCAGATGGTGGTGGTACGCTTTCGGCAAATCGAGAAAAGATTCCTGGGGCAGCCTATTCAAAAGGAAAGAATTTTTAGTTATTTTAATTTATAATCGATTTTTTATACCTTGGATCTTGATATTTTATGAAAATTATTAATAAGGGCTAATCCATTTTTTCATTGGTCAGAACTTTAATAGCAGATTCTAAATTCTATTTCCCGTTTCCCTTTTTTTCAATTTACAGGCCTCACACACCGGTCCCGCCGACTTGCACCCGCTTACCTGCTAAGTATACCCCCACCATTGCGCCCAGCGCGTTACCCCTCACTTGCTTTTACCAAGCATATCTCGCGTCGAATTAGAGAAAGGCATACCTGATATCTTTTTGGTTGAAAATTCGTTTTGTTTTTAGATGATAATTTATTTCTTCAATTAAAAATTCCTGATTTTAGGTTCCGTATAATTTTACCCCTCCCCCATAATATTAAAAAATAACGTTAGAAGATGAGGTGGGGTAAAATCTTACTATTTTTTATTCATCAACAAAGGAGTTAAGTCCTCAATCAAAGCAGATGAATTCTCAACTAAAAAGTTATTTGCATTTATAATCAAAAGATAAGCTTTCCATAAAATAGTTGAATTTTTAACCAAACAGTTACATTTTCAACCAAAAAGATGAATTTTTACCAAAAGGCATTAATTTTGAAACCAAATACTTAAATTTTCCACCAAGAAGATAAATTTTCAACCTAAAAAGGCGATTTTTCAACAAAACAGTTGAATTTCCAACCAAACAGTTCCATTTTTATCCAAGATCTTTTGTAAACATTTTTTTTTGTTCAAATTCATTTTACGCGTCTCTGAAGCTAAGAAGCTTCAAATTTTAGAGTAATCTCGGAAATAAAATTTACATTTTCTATTTACAATGGCCAGTTTAAATATCTCAGGTATGCGGTGCGAAGAAGCAAGCGAGGGGTAACGCGCTGGGCGCAATGGTGGGGGTATACTACTCAGGTAAGCGGGTGCGAGTCGTGAATCACCCTTCAGTTAAGGTCCCTAAAATACCCTATTTTCAAGATTTGGTCCCTATGGTCACTATTAGTCACTATTAATCACTTTTTTTCAAATCTTTTTTTAGTTTCTTTTTTTTTTACTTCAATAAATAGCTCATGGATTGATCACTATTCAATATATATTCTAGAACTATTTCTGAATTGTCTTGAATTATTTTGAAATATTTAAGGTTTTTTTTAAACATTCTGAGAAATTTTTAATGGGTGTCAATAATCTGGAGGGATTTTTAAGATTTTAGGGTATTTTAAAAAATTTTAGGGAATTTTGAAGAGCTTTAAAAAGTTTCAAGGGATTTCAAGAGATTTGAAAGGATTTGAAATATTTTAGGGTATTGAAAAAATTCTCGGGCGTTTTCAAGGGCTTTACAAAAAACTATTTTTTTTAAACTGAATTATTTTTGGTTGACAAGTCTACTATTATATTTTTGATTTAAAACTCATGCTTTTTTATTTAAAATTTTATTATTTGGTTAGAATTCAACATTTTTGTTACAAAATGATCCCTTTTGGTAAAAAATTTTGTTATTTGGTTAAACATTTGATTATTTTGTCAAAAAATAAAAAATTTGGTTAATTTAATTTAATGTTGTTTTTGTATCAAGTTCAACTCTTTGCCTAAAAATTAATGTTTTTAGTTGAAAACTCAAATTTTCGCAAGGGTTTGTATGATTTTTGTATAATTTTTCATTCTAATTTGAACCAATTTCTACTTCTCCAAATTTTCATTAAAAATAATATTTATTATTATAAATTGTTATTACACCCAATTATTGTTTATCCAAATTTACATTTGTTCAAATTTTCGTTTGGCATAAAGGGGAATTTTTTTAAAATCACCCTAACTTCAATTTATGGATTAACCCTGAAATATAATTTAAAATTAATGAAATTGTGATTAAAAATGATTATAATAAATAATAGAAGATTTAAAATATTTGGAATACTTACAGGGCTTATTTGACCAGCTTGATATCCTCCTTGGGGTCCAACACTGATACTGGCTGAAGCAGATTGAGGACCTGAATTTCCTCCATAAGACGATCCTCCATATGGCGATCCATTGCCCAGACGATTGTTCATTTCAAAAATACTATTTGAAAAAAATTATCAGTTAGTTACAATATGTAGAGAGTTTAAATATCTATATATTCTGTAATGATCATATTTCAATTTGAAACTTTATAACATTAGTTATTACCCACTTAGAGACCAATTTCAATAAAAAATAAGAAAGTTTGAAAAACATTCAGCAGTTTTTTTGGTTGAATAGGATAAGCCTTATTTTATTTTTGCAATTAGATATATTATTTTTTGTGATCAACAATTATAAACTGTCCCTAGGCAACAAAGACCCACAGCCGCCGTTTCCATCAAAATTTCTTTCCTCGCTGTTCCCATCCCTAAACACTTTCCCCGTGGCGTTCAAGAACCACCCTTACCATTTCCAATCTTCAAAAATTGACTATAGGTACCCGAGTATCACCCCAGTCTTTTTAATACTTTAAATTTTTTTCATTTTTTCATTGGAAAAATATTGATATCAAAAATAAAATAGGAATAAAATACTAATTTAAGCTGCACATGTTTATCAACATCCACTTTTTCGTGTGAAAAATAAATTTGTTACGATTTTTCAAATAATAAATTAGAAACTCATATGCATTGCCTTTAAAAAAAATATTTTTAAAATCAAGACTCATTTATCATTATTAAAGATATTATATCTTTAGTTGTTATGCCTGACTTTCTCAACACATGGCGTACAATAAAATGTATAACAGTAATGTTTGTACATTTCTAATCCAGTCACAAATGTTCTTCTTTATCATGATATGCGCCTTATATTTAGGCCAATATTATTGTATGTACTATACTATATTCTACTAGATTAGATTAGATGAATGACAAAATAGTCTCAGTTCGTGGCGCCACCGCAGTGACATATTATAAATATAAAGTACAATCTCTTAATGCTCAAACTTGAAAAAATATAAAGTAAAAATTAATTGAATTTTTCAATTAAAATTATAGATTAATTCTTAAATGAGTATCTGAATTCAATTTTCACAGTTATATCTGAATATTATGTTTAAATTTTTTTGGAAATTAGTATAAAAAGTTATTAATAATTCAAGTTTTCAGAATTGAAATTTCATGTTTGAAGAAATAAAAATTAAAAATTATTTGTTCGTTTTAATGAAAAGAATAGTTTCATGCTTTTTTCGTTGTAAACAGTTTAATTAATTATTAGTCGATTAGTTTTGTTAAAAACTTTAAATTTAATAAAGATTGAATTTAAATTCTTTTTCAATTGAGTAGCATAAATTGATTATTTATTTCAAGTTTATGTAATTGAATATTTACTATAATTTATACAATGAAAGTTTGTTAACGTTTAAAATACTTCTATTGCAATTATATTATTATTTTTAAAATTTTTGCGATGATGTGAAATGATTATCTGAATTTTGATTTCGAAATTATGTGCACATATATTTTAATTTTCTCTGTAATAGTTTAAGAGATTATTAATAATTCAAATTTTCAGAAAAATGTGAGATTATATGAGAGAATATGAGAAGGTTATGTGATTGAATATGGGATATTATTTTTATAATAAAAGTTTATTTTTTCTTTGAAATACCTCTATTGCAATCATACAATTCCATTTTTCAAAATGATATGTACACATATTTTAGTTTTTTTTTAATTAGTTCAAAAGTTTATTAATAAACTAACTTATAGAAATGACATTTCAAATTTAAAGGAAAATATAATGTAAAAATTATTTGAATGTTTCAATAAAAATAATTGTGTAATGCTTTTTAAGTTATGAACTGATTAATTAATTACTGACTGATTCTATTGAAACTTAGATTTTCTGGAATTAGCTTAGAAGGTTATTAATAAATCAAATATTCAGAAATGAAAGTTTAAACTTAAAAAAAATCTATGAAGTAAAGATTATTTGAATATTTTAATCAAAGTTATAGTTTAATGCTTCTTATTTTTTGAACTGGTTGATTTTTAGCTCATTAATTTTTTTCACAATATTTTCAAAATTATATGTAAATATGTTTTAATTTTTTCTCAAATTATTATAAGAGGCTACTAATGAATCAAGTTTTCAGAAATGAAAGTGAAAATTTAAAAAAGAAGTAAAGTAAAAATTATTTGAATGCCTGAATGAAAATGATAGTTCGTTATGAATGCAATATTTATTCTAGCTGATAGGGCTGAACTTTTGAGCAAAATGCAGACTTTTCAATGAAATAGTTGAACTTTGAACAAAATAGATGAGTCTTCAAGACAAAAAACCAATGTTTGTCGAAGACAGTTGGATTTTCGATAAGAAAGCTACTTTTCAGCCAATAAATATGAATTTTTAACCATTTTTCAAGAAACTAGTTGATCTAAATAGTTTATTCGTCAAGCTTTTGATAATAATTTGCAGATAGAAGCTATCTATAACCACGGCTCCTCCAATTGTATGAACGCGTTGGACCATGTCACAGTTAGACCACTACAACAATGCTGCAAAATGTTTATGGGCCGTTTGAACAATAACCTTCACGCAGTTTTTCAATAATCACAAAATGGGTTTTTTGGCTCTAGTTGTAACGAAATTTATTCCTACACAAAAAATAGGAAACCTGACTGCGAAACTAAATCTATTAAGTACTTTTCTCCAAAAGATTTCAAAAATAAATATGTTGAGCATGGACTTCTTTTCGAAGAATGCGCAAGTCTGGGATAAGAGCAACCTCGTCAAGTAACACTTGGTTATGGAAGGGCAAGATTGCAAATACTTAATTCCAGACGGTGACAGTTATACTTTGAAAAAAACACTCGTACTATGCCCAAGTTCAGTTAGGTACCGCAATTTTAAACTTCCAGAAAACTAATTTTATATTGTATGCTTCCATTGATAATACCTCACACGTTATAGAGATCGATTCTGACGCAGCCTTTGTTGTAGATCTTTCAGGGCAATTGAAACTAGCTTATTTCAACGATATGAATCATCATGTGTGTTTACGAGAATATTAATTACGTGGCATAATTAGGATTCTTGTTATTTTATTCAAACATTTACACGAAAATCATCTTAAAATACCATAGTATAATTCGTTTTATTTTACATTTAAGAATCAACTTCATTTTTACACAAGAATTTGTCGTTTCTTAATATCGTTTGACTCATGTTCACATTCGCATAAATATCCGTAAATATTTGCTCACATTTTGGAACCAGATTCGTTGGCATTGTATTCCCCAAAATTTTAAATACTTTCAATCTCTGATTGAACCGCTCTACATGTACTCGAGCATTTGAAACATTTACGTTTTCCAAATCTTCATACTTCGCAAATTGTTCCTTTTTTCTGGAAAATCTGGGCTGCACAACCGTAATATCATCGTTACAACAAATAACGTCAACAAAACCCCCTTTGTCGGTCATTACCTTGTCATTTGCATCTAAGCATTGAACTAGGCCACTTTGTTCAAAAATACCTTTATCAGAAGCACGACCGCCATAAGCTTTACTTTGAAAAAAATATTGTTCCAGCAGGAATAATTTTCTGGATATAAAATTATTGAAGAATAAATAAAACTTAAAAAAAGGCATGCCCCCTTTTAAAAAGTTTTTGAAACTAAACATTGGTAGAATTATTTTTAACACACCTAATTTTCAATAGTCCTACTTTCACATTGATCTGAATTTGTACGATTTTGACCTTTCTGAAATAATGATCAAAGTAATAAAAGACCTTCATTTCTAATCCTACAATTTTAAACGATTCCAAGTTGTAACAAAATAATTTTAAATGTTTTATTTTATATTATGAAACACTTTCAATTCAAAATTATATTTTCGGCCTCGCTCTCGGGATTACACTTGTAGTATCATCTCATGCCGCTCACGTCGCCACAATTCAGAGCTCAAATAAATTATATCCCGGCTCTGCACTTCCCTTTGTCACTGACTTCACTAACTCATTTGTTTCTTTGTGCTCGCGTCGTCAATCTAAAATTAATTTTTTTTTTACTTCCTAATTTTTCATACAGTAATATGGGTAATTTGAAAAAATGCGGTGAAAAGATCATCATTCGAGACACAGGTCAAAGGAAAGTAGAAATTTGAACCGTTCATGAAAATAAGTCGAGAGTTTAAAACGCAAAATCAAGAAGCGCGGTCTCCGAGATGGATCTTCGTCTAGATCTTCGACGTAGAAAAAATAATAGAGATTCTCATTCTCGCACACGTTCGCGCACTCGATCTACGTCCCGTTCTGCCTCTCCTGCTTCGGAAAAGCAATCTGGTTAGTTAATTTAAACCATATAAATGGACGGCACAGCTCATCTTGAAGATGAGAGAAGTCCGATCGTTCGACTAGTGAGCCTGGGTCATCACTACAGGACAAATCCAGATCGTACATTCTTTTTAGGATATGAAAAGAGATGACTCAGCTCATTCTTAAGAAGATAGAAGGCCGACCCATAGTCTGATGAGTCTATACACAAGTACAGGATTAATGCAAGTTGTTTATACTTCTAGGTAACGTGAACGAGGTGGTCTCAAAGACGGACGGCTTCACACATAAAGAAAATCCTGCAGAAAGAGAGAAAAACACCGATTCCCAAAAACTGGATATCCTTGGGGAAAATCCGTCAACCAAAAAGAGGTTAATTTGCATCCAGATGTAGTTTCAGGGGGGAAAAATTGGCTTACAGCTGGCCTTACTGATCAATTCACGGAGGAATTATGGAAAAAATATCCGAGCAAGGGTGAATGCTTACTTGAACGTCCTCAGGTAAATCCGGAAGTAAAGCTTCGTATGAATGACGTTACTAAAAAATGCGATGAAGATTTTCAAGGCATTCAGCGCTTAGCTGTTTCTGCAATGTCGGCTATAGGTCCAGCTTTTTCCAATATACTGGAAGAAGAGGAACTTATCCCCTTTAATCAGTTGGTAATGTTAGAAGATTTGGGCAGACTCATAACGGAATTACATCACTTAGTTTCAAAAGTGAGAAGAGCTTTTATTACTCCAAGATATTCAAAATCAGTCAAAGAATTGTTGGACTCCTCGTGAGATAATCAGGCCTTTCTTTTAGGAGATAAATTGACTGAAAAAGTTAATGGCGTTCAATCGCTTGAGAAGGTGAGCAAGGACATGAAGCCTTCTTTTGGACCAAAGAGTATATTACGAAAACTTTTAATGCAACCATATATCTGCAGCAGACAAACCGACAGAGACGGTAGAGGTACGCAGGGCTGACAGGCTGCACAGGCATCTTAAAAAGTGGAAAGAAATCACTAGCGATAAATTCCTTTCAACTTGTATAATTGATCACATGAGAAGACCGTGGCTTTAATGTTAGAAATCGATAAACTTTTAGAAATAGGGGCCATTAATCCTTGTCACTCTGGGGATGATGGATTTATATCAACTTATTTTTTAGTAAACAAACCGGATAATTCTAAACGCTTCATATTCAAGTTACAGAACTTAAATAATTTTATTTCGGTCTTGAAACCGGTGGTTAATTATATGCGAGAAAAATGCCTATCTTCAGTGTTATTTCTAGACGATTTTCGAATTTTATCAAACTCTTTCGACAGATGTTTAAAGAATGTTGAATTTCATACTGGCGATGAAGGTATTTTCAATAAGAAAGTGGTTGACTGGATGACCAGGAAGTATTTACCCTAATTCCTCTTCCGAAGATGATATGACTCAAGATATATTTTATTGTTGAAAACTAGAAGTTAAACTTCGATTCCGAACTCATCTAAAGTCGGACGTGGAACTTTGGTTTATAGAGAAACAAGCAGTTTTTATGAAAATTTTGTTGATCAATCCTTCTCAAATATCTTTCCCGATCGATGGTTGGTCTCCAATTGCCCATCGCTCCTATCATAGCATTACAGGGCTCTTCATCAGTGATGATTAGGGTTTTCACTCCTTTGTCATCGAGTTCGTTTCTTCTAATGGACGTCATTCTGGTCGCAATATCCCTTAAGTTTTCTACAGAAATCTTCAAAAATATATAATATAAAATAAACTGAAGAACATAAATGTGGACCAAGTAATGATGACTATCCTGCCAATGGATGGCAATCAGGAACTCAGAACTCTAAATTAATTACCTAATACTTGAAAATTCGCCCCTTTTATAATTTCCCATGAAAACTACCCTTACATATAAATTTATGTAGCGGAACTCACATATACTTTTATAAAACGCATACAAAATCATAATATTCGGAAAAAATTGTTAGCAGAAATGTTTTTGTCCTTTTTTTGCTCTGCGATAGCAAATATAAACCTTTAGATTGACTAATTCCTTGTTAGAAATTTATGTCTCCTATAATTTACCCCGTAAGTATTAATTAACCTATGAGTAGCATTCAATTGAATTGAGAAATAACTGAAATAACTGTACAATCCGAGAGTTGAAGATTGCTCGGCTATTCAAATAATAGATTCCCGATTTTTTTGCTCCACGAAATTGAAGTACCGGATTTTTTTTCTAGTCGAATTCGAAGTACCTGTTTATTCTTCAACGCGATTGATAGATTCCCGATTTTTTCGCCACTTGAAATTGAAGCACTAGATTTTTTTCCTATTCGAATTCAAAGTTCAAAACTTATTCTGCTACACGAATACTAGAGTACAGTGTTTTGCTCCTTGAAACTAAGGTATCAGAGTTTTATGCTACTTGATATTAAAGTACTAAATTGTTTGCTACTCTCATTCCAAGTTCTAGATTATTCTGCTACACGGGGAACCAAAAAATTAAGAATCTATTGTTCTTATGGCAAAATAATCTCTAAATTCCAATTTGATAAGAACAAAAATCCGACACTTTATTTTCCAGGACAGAATTCTATTCTGAGGAAAAAGGAAAAACTTTTGCACTTTCTAAGCTGAGAACTTTATTCAGTTTACTGAAGAATTCTGAACAGTGGCGAAATAAATAAATTATTTGTTGTACCATCTGCAACATCAAGATGATGTCTTCTAACATTGATGTTTCGACCTGATAGCATTCGACATTCGTAATGCCAATGTTAGCATTTAGAATGAAAGCAGCATTAATTTTACTGTGTCACAACAACATGGAATTGAAAATTTTGCTTATTAATGCCTATGAATGGTGTGTTTCGGAAGCAGAAACTAAATACTTGCAACCTTTCAAAGATTTATCAAACAGGCTCCGTGGGGAAAAGTATTTTACTTTGTTTTCAGTAATCGTTGGTTTCAACCTGCACATAGATAAATTTAAAAAGGCAAAGAACGGTCTGATTGTAAAATATAAAAGAACTCCAGTCGAGGAAAATATTTT